>CM061914.1:143599358-143775926 GCA_031002005.1 Vandiemenella viatica | reverse complement strand
AGTTCACTTCAGTGGCGACAAGGTTGGGATAAGAACTCTCGACCATCATGGCTACGCCAGCAGCACCTACGGAATGGCAAACAGTTCCTCCAAGGACTTCTACATCAGTTCTTCGAATCTCAGAGACAACTGATTGCGGAAGTCAGGAATCTCCGCCAACCCACGGCCCCGCCTCCGTTCCCAGCATTCAACGACGACGTCGAAGAATGGGAGACCTACGAGAAGCGCATAAAACACACTTCGCAATTCATCACATATCCAAAGAAGAAGACCAGCGTGCATATTTCCTTTCCTGGAACCAATCAAAGATGTATGTCTTGCTCACCAAACTTCAGCCACAAGACCCCGACACCCTCACCTTCACGACCATCTGTACGACACTGAATGCATACTACAGACGCCGGTACCATGTCGTCGCGGCCCGCGTCGAATTCTATCAATGCCGGAAGAAGCCCGATCAGACGTATCGCCAGTGGGCGGCCGAACTCCAAGGCCTTAGCAGAAAATGTAAGTTTCAAACTCGTTGTTCCCACGAATCCTACGCCGACGACATGGTGCGTGATCACATCATACAGGCTGCACCAGATGCCGCACTCCGGCATGACGCCCTCAAGTTAGAGGACCCATCCCTGGAGCAGGTCATCGAACTTGCCTACAAATTCGAAATATCTACGGCCGCAGATCGCCGCCTGGAGTCCTGGGCGGATGTGGCCGCAATCCGAACCGACGTAGAGGACACACAGGACGTCGCCGCCATCCAGAGCTCCCAGTCGCGCTCCTCCCGACACCACAACCGGGGACCGCTTCCTCAGAAGGACATCGAACCGGCCCGTTCCGGCAGGGGCACCAAGTCTCGGCAGCAGCAGCGGATCCCGCAGCGCCGACGCCGCAGCCCGCTCCGCCTAACCTCCTGCCCCGCCTGTTATTCAGCACATGAGAGGGAAAATTGTCCGGATCGTTGGGCTGAATGCTCACGTTGCGGCAAGGAAGGACACCTGGCGTCCGTCTGCCGCACCAACACCACCAATGCCAATCCCGGCTCTCGCCGCCCAGGGTCTTACCAAGACAGGTTGAGCGGCGCACCTATGGATATCAATCAGGTAGACACTTCCACAGCATCCAAACTTTTTATTGACGTTACGGTCAATGGCAAGCCCCTGCGCCTACAAGTCGACACAGGAGCAGCAGTCTCATTGCTTAATTATACTACTTATGTGCAAATTGGCTCGCCCCCCCCTCTTGCCGGCCCCCAAGCGCCTCCTGACATACAACAAACAGGAAATAGCACTCCTGGGACAGTTCACAGCAAACGTCATGTATAAGTCTGTACATCGTTCAGTCCCCTTTTTAGTAGTTAACAGTTCTCTCACAGCAGACTTATTTGGACTGGACGCTTTCCGCTTATTCGGATTTTCAATTGAGGATAACATACACCTCGTATCTCAGCATGTTCCTTTTCCTGAAGTGGACGCCCTTTGCACCGAGTTTCAGGACCTGTTCTCACCAGGCGTCGGCTGTGCAAAGGACTTCGAAGCATCACTCCAACTCCGGCCGGACGTACGGCCTCGATACTTCCGGGCACGCCAGGTACCCGTAGCGCTTCAACAACAACTCTTCAGGAAGAACTTCAACGTCTCCAAGACGAAGGGATCCTCCAGCCGGTGCGGTTCAGCCCCTGGGCCACGCCGTTGGTCATAGTTCAGAAGCCAGGACGCCGCTTACGTCTCTGTGGTGACTTTAAGACCACCGTCAACCCGCATCTGCTGGTAGACGACTATCCACTTCCGAGACCGGACGACCTCTTCCGTAAACTAGCAGGAGGTACCTACTTTACAAAAATTGACCTGGCAGAAGCATACCTTCAAATCCCTTTGGATATCCAGTCCCGACAATACACAGTCATCAACACTCCCTCTGGCCTCTTCCAACTCAACCGGCTCATGTTCGGCTTGGCCAGTGCTCCAGCGATTTTTCAACGGTATCTCGAACAACTTCTCCAGGATATTCCGGGATGCATCAACTATCTCGACGACATAGTCGTCACGGGACCCTCCGCTGCCGAACACATGACCAACCTCCGCCTACTCTTCCTCCGCCTCCGTGCAGCAGGATTAAAATGCAACCTTTCCAAGTGTCAATTTTTTCAACAATCCATTTCCTACCTGGGTCACATCATCGCTCAGGAAGGCATCTCCCCAGCATTTTCCTATGTGGACGCTATTTCCAACTTACCTCGGCCTCAGGATCTACATCAGTTGAAATCTTTTTTAGGCAAGATTTCATACTACAGAAAATTTATACCCTCAGCAGCACAAGTGGCAGCATCCCTGTACCACCTCTGTCGCAAGAATGTCCCGTTCCGTTGGACCCCAGCTTGCGAGACCGCATTCCACACCCTTAAACAGCAGCCCAAGTCCGCAGCATGCCTCATGCCATACACTCCAAACCTCCCCTTGATACTTGCCACAGATGCATCCGATTACGGTGTGGGGGCAGTTCTGTCTCATAAATTACCAGATGGCACGGAACGCCCCGTAGCCTACATCTCCAAAGCCCTATCGGCTGCTCAGCTTAAATATTCTCAAATCGAGAAAGAGGCGCTAGCTATTGTTTTTGCCTGCTCCAAATTCTATTCCCTTTTATATGGGATTTCTTTCATCTCATTACCGACCACAAGCCACTCCTATCACTATTTGATCCGTCCACACGTCTGCCTACCAAAACATCCCACCGCATCCAGCGTTGGGCACTATTCCTGTCCCAGTTCAGATATACCATGCATTTCCGTACCACCTCCAGGCATGCCAATGCAGACGCCTTATCCAGACTACCGCAGGGACCAGACCTTGCCTTCGACAAGTCGGAACTTCTGGTGTTCCAGATCGACGATGACATACAAGAAGCACTGAAGACATTTCCAGTCACGGCCTCAAAAGTCGCGGCAGCCACAGGGGAGGACCCCCTCCTCCGTGTCATCCGACACCACATCCAACACGGGTGGCAAACACGTTCCCCTCCACGCCATCATCAAGACCTAAAGTTCTACTACTCCATCCGCCACCAGCTCTCAGTAGTAGAGGGAGTGCTCCTCCGCACAGAACCAAATTCCACCCCGAGGGTCGTCGTTCCGAGATCCCTACAACCGACAATCCTCCAAACTCTCCACCAAGGACACTGGGGAATTGCCCGCACCAAATCCCTTGCCAGACGCCATGTATTCTGGATCGGCCTTACCACGGATGTCACGAAGATGGTGCGGCGCTGTACCATCTGTGCCCAACAACTGCCCCGCCCCCCTCAAAAGTTCCTTTCCTGGCCGGCACCGTCCGGACCCTGGGAACGCATTCACCTCGACTTCGCTGGCCCATTCCTAGGCCACCAGTGGCTCCTAGTGACGGATGCCTTTTCCCACTTCCCATATGTCGTCCGTTGCTCCACAATCACTACAGAGGTCACCATTTCAGCCCTCACGAAGATCTTTTCCATCGAAGGATTACCATACGCTATCGTCACAGATAACGGACCGCAATTTCGAAGTCGGGAATTCCTATCCTTCTGTACCGCCAACAATATCCAACACCTCCTCAGCCCGCCCTTCCACCCCCAATCTAACGGGGAGGCGGAACGGCTAGTCAGAACATTCAAAACCCAAATGACCAAATACACCACAAGTCACAAACTCGAAGAGGCATTGACACTCTTCCTCAGTTCCTATCGAACCACTCCAGTGGGGGCCAAAAGCCCGGCGGAATTGCTACATGGCCGCCAACCTCGCACTCTCCTCCATCTCCTCTTACCGCCGCCCAAAGTACAGGTACCTTCGGGCCCATTCCGTTTCACCCCGGGCTCCCTAGTCTGGGCCCGCGGGTTTGGCTCCCGGGCCGGTTGGCTTCCGGGGGTCATCCAGCGGCCCCGGGGCCGCCAACTGTTCGACGTCAGCCTGGATGGCCGGATAGTGCGACGCCATCGAAACCAACTACGTCCCCGCTACCCCACGGCACCGTCCTCTTCCACCACGGCACGGCCATCCACTTCGTCCTCTCCTTCCCTGCCACCTCCACCACTCCTGCCGTCTAACCGTTGCTCAGGGACAGTTACAGCGCCACCAACGACGCCACAACCTGTCGGTCGCTCCGACACCCTTCAGCCGCAGCCTCTCGACCACCTGCGGGGACCATCTTCAGCGCCCCCCGTACAGCCCCCGGCCATCGACGCCGACGAACCGATGCCGTTAGCTCCACAAGTACCTCCACCACAAACTGCACCACGACGCAGGTCGGCACGCATCGCCAGGGGAACAGCTCCGTACTCCCTGGAGGTAGCCTTCATAGTCTGCTCCAGGGCGCCGCGGCAGACGACCTCGGAGACGTCGCAGACATCGCTTCCCCCCCTCCCCCCCCGGGAGGGAGGTATGTTCAGTCTGCCAGTAAAGGCCCCTGCCAGGCAGACCTCACACACAACGCGCCTGCACGCCGGGATACATATACGACTCCAAACAGGCGCAGAGACATCAAAACAAACCAGGAAAACAAATAGAATCATCTAGAAGCTAAGTGGGACTATTTCTTACAGAGGTCGCCGTACTACCACACAACGGAATTCCTGCGCCAGGCCGCCTATATAAGCGTAGCCGGCCGCTCCACCGCCAGTTCCGGCCTGACCGCGGAACCAGCTTCAACTACAGAAGACCACCGGAAGTTCGCGAGAAGTAGAAGCCGTTTCTCTCTACCCCGGATCAGGACTAGGCTAAATTTCTCGACGGTCATCCGCTAACTGTACCACATTTGTTATTGTTACCAGTTGTTTTGTGTACATAGTAATAAACCTCAAGGAACCATTAAGTGTAGTTCACTTCACAACCGGTAGTGTATTGACTATTGCGGTAACCATTTCCATTATTCATGATTAATTGACTTTCGGGTTATGCCGCGTTGTTTATTTCATTAACTGAGCTTTCAGCTGGTATCCTCCAGCCTTCGTCAGAGATACTGTTTATGTTGACATAGCAACGAGCGCCAAACATCGCATAGTTAAAGGCCGCTATCTTCGTTGATGTTGTTGGTATTTTTTAAAATTTCTGCTGCCTCTTTCACCCGTCGGTGCCACCACTGGTCTTCTTTCCACAGTAGCCTCGTTTCTTGAAACTTTATTTCATGTCCGGTATTAATAGCATGGCGGACTACGGCGGATTTGTCGCTGTTGTTATATTTGTAGAGGCGGATATGTTCTTTAAGTCTCTCCGTCACAGTGCGACCTGTCTCGCCGATATAAACACTGCCACAGCTGCAGGGGATTTCGTAGACACCAATAAGCTGGTGCGGGTGAAATCTGTCTTTTACGTTTGTCAGTGACTGACCAAGTTTGCAGTTAGCTTTATATACCATTCGCACCTCCACCCGCTTTAACAGTTTACCAATCCGGTCTGTGATACCCTGTATGTACGGGAGACAGGCGAATTTTGTTGGCACATTAATATCATGGGATAAGTTGACGTCTCCCATAGGTTTTTTGGATCTTAAAATCCTTCTGATGTCGGATTCACTATAGCCGTTGGCTCGGAATATTTTTGTAAGTGTCTCCATTTCTTCATTCAGACTTTCCGAGTCACATACTGTCTTAGCTCTTAAGTTGAGTGATGTTAATACGCCTCTCTTCGTTGCCGGATAATGATGCGACATGGCGTGCAGATACCTATTAGTGTGGGTCGCCTTTCGATACACAGTATGACCCAAACGTCCATCGCCTCGCTTGTGAACTAGGACATCGAGAAAGGTGCTTTGGATTTCCTGTTACCTCTCGCTGGTCATTATCAAGAGACAGATGAACTCAGTTCTTCTTGAAAAGTAGAAGTCGCTTCATGAAAACAGATTACTAATTCATGAACCTGCAATTCTTTCGGAAAGGAAGTGTTAAACAACAACCCAAGTAGATTGTATGACGGGTGTTGGTTTAGTTTTAGGAACCGTTGTTATTAAAATGGAGTTATTATAAAACGAGCCTTCCTTCATTGAAAATGTGTGTATGAATTATTTCTAGTTCTGAAAATTACAACTAAAAGAAAGAAGTTAACAGCGAAGCGCGTTTCATGGCATCGAGAGAAGGCCGTGGAAGTCTGAGGAATCATTTCCATTATTGTTTGTTTCACTGGAACAGTTGTTTTACAAGCGAACCGTCATATTTGGTAAACACTGTTTCCATCTCCCGATTAGAGTGGTCTGGTTGCTCAGTGATTAAGACATCTGACTGGTCCTCGGTTTGAATCCCACTCTATGCTCTTAACCCGACCTTCTCCTCCGGTACAGCTTGCTGTGTAAAGTGAAGTACGTCAGAATACTTCCGCGGTTTGGATTTCCCGTTAACACATTGAACGCTACCGGCAATATGAAGAGTCCTGTCAGTGACTAACTCTGAATACAAACCCGCATAACGCGGACATCTCTAGACGTCCGCCGTCACGCTATTGACCATCTTACCTGAGACGGCAGATGATTTTAATTTGCTGCCCTTTTATGCTGTTTATTTTAAACATTTATTATTATAAAAAGGAAAGTTAATCTAGAATGGAATTGCGAAACATAATAATTTAATTTCAAGCTTTGAGAAAAAAAAAAAAATCCGAATTTTACAGCAAATGCCAAATTACATATAATTTAATTTAATTTAATTAACTGCAATGGAGCACACGCTCCGGTGGCAATTTCCCTACACACCCTACTTCCCCCTATTCTGCACCCACCTACATTTGACCTCTACAAAATTTAATTCTAAATTCTTTTAACGTTTTAGATAAATTATTCATCATTCCCCTTGGTAACTCATTCCATTCCCTAAAAAAGAAAATCTTCCCACACCCTTGTGCCCGAAATCAAGTGCCAGCTTGTGGTAATGGTCATCTTTTCCCTTCCATGAACTACTTTTCATACCTATTGCAATATCTTTCCATGCCTCATTGCCAGTATATGCCCTGTACACTCCCATGACCCTCCTCATCCTCCTCCTGTCTTGCAATGAATCCCATTACAGCTGCTTTATCATATCTGTCACTAATTGTATTCTGCGATAATTTCCAGAAACAAATCTAGCAGCCCTTCTTTGCACCTTCTCCAACTCCTGTATTTGATACTCAAAATGTAAGTCCCATACTACACTACCATATTCGAGTAATGGTCTGACCAAAGTTTTGTAACCCAATTCCTTTACTTCTCTCGTGCATCCCCTCATCACTCTCTCCAACAAGTGCAGAGTTTTGAAACCTTTTCCTACCACCTGTCCAATATGTCCTGCCAAGTTAAGCTTGTTATCAAATGTAATGCCAAGATATTTACATTTCAAGTGTTTAGCAAGCAATTCTTTCCCCACATTATATTCATAATTAACCTTTCGTTTTTTATTTGTGTATCTAATTAGCTGACTCTTCTTTGCATTTATCTTCATCCCATGTTTACCAACCCAACTAGATATCCTGTCCAGATCACCCTGCAACTGTTTACAGTCATCTATCATTTTGATCCTTTTATACATTACAATGTAAATAATAATAATTATTATTAAATATTAAAATATTAAATAATTTTAAATAAGACTTACCTTAAAAATTTTCTAATTATTAAGTAGATGGGAGAAATTAATCAGTAGAATAATATTTTGCACTTGAAAAAAACAGCAAGTTTGAAAAATTATTAAAAAAACACCAATTGTCCGATTTGTAAACGGTCTTCACTCAGTGAAAGGTAAGACTTTAATGAATGGCTGAGAGAAAGGGCGAGCTCGTAGACCAGGTACTGGAATCACCAAACCTCTATACAATCCCATAGGGAAAGGACGTCTCAAGCCGTCCACCGTCACTGGGATGCTCCCTAGCGGACGGCCGAAGACGTCCTCAGAACTAATCTGTGGGTTCCCTGTACACGACAGGATTACCGGCTTAGGTCAGTCAAGCACGACAAGAAGGGTATTGCGTGACGAAGAGGAAACTCTTGTCACTTGACGGTCGAACAATCCTTCGCGATTTCCCGGCCAACGATTATTGGATTTATGCTCTCCCAAATATACGTTAAAGAATATTCGCTCCTTCGTCTCCTCCCTCTCAATTCGTTTTGTCAAGTATGTCTTATTTTCTGACACATTTGTGTGCGAAAATACTGGAGATCGTTATTGTGGGACGTGGCGCTACCTAAGGAACGTTGATACGGTTTTCAAAGACCGCTAAAGCCTATTATACAACTTGTTGTTATTGTTGTAATTTTATCGCATTATTTACTATTTTGTTGTTGTTTTCTTAGGTTCAAAGCGAAACCTCTATTATGTTTTGTATCCTTATGTCCATAAGTTAAGAGATCTTTGAAATCCAGGAGAAATAGTTGCTTCATGCTGATAAAGTGTGGCTGACAAACACACAAACAACTGATAACCCCGGTAGCTCAGTGCGAGACTATTTAGTGTGTGACCGAACGTAGTGGATGAGCGGTAACGCTCTGGCCTCGCATCCTGGAGGACGCAGGTTCGAATACCTGTCGGAGCATCCAGATTTGGGTTTTTCATGGTTTGCCCCAGATCTCTCCAGGCGAAAGCCGGGATGCTTCCTTCAAAATGGCAATGGTCGAATTCCTTACCATTCCTTGTCCCCGGTCGCATCCCGCCTCTACTGACTTCAACGTCGACGAGGCGTAAAGTCATAAATAAAAAAATGCTTAGTGTGAAACTGTCCGCTTGGTCAAAGGTTTAGGTTGCAGTGATTCTGATTGCATCTTGTGTACATTCGGTACACAGTATTCGGGCCGTAGGGAGCAGGTTGGCATAGACAACACATCTTAATGACATTAGGGGCGGTCGGTTCGTTGACAGATTACAGGCAGGCCAATTGGATAAGGAGTTGCGCCGTCCGGGCATCTAGATTTGGGTTTTCCATGGTTTCCCAAATCACTCCAGGCAAATGCCGGGATGCTTCCTTCAAAAGGCCATCGCCGAATTTCTTCCCATTCCTTGCCCTCCATCCTTTCCCGTCTCTAAAGACCTCGCTGTTAGAGAGACGTTAAGCAGTTAAAAAAAAGTGATAGGACTGTTCATAAGTAACCAGCAGGAAATTGGAGAAGTTGTGTAACAAGTTCTAGTCTGGCATTCCGAAGGACAAACGTTTGATCAGCAATACGACCATGCACATTACACATTTCCAACGGTTGCCGGAATCTCTCCAGGTGAATACCAGGTTAATACCTTCATACATACCAAACCTGTCATCCTGCGGATCCTTGTACCCAATCCTCTGGATCTAGTGACATCGTCGTCGGTTAACCGTTTAACACATACAACTAAAAATTGTACAAAAAGTTATTCAAATTTCGCGTGATTAGGGCGTTCGAAACAAATTTCATCGTAGTAGGTAACAATCATTTTTTAGATAAACCTGGTGGGTGTATTGGCCTAAAAATTACTACTTTTCCATCTACTCTCGTCTCTATTTTCCGCTCAAACAAATCAAATAAATATCTCAATATTATTCTAAGTGAGCTCTAAACACGAATATCCCAATTACTTCTATAAAAACCATAAATGTAATTTTACATTATTTCCCATACGGTATTCGTTATTGGATCAGCCAAATAGGTAATATGTGCAAATCTGAGTTCTGAAGTTATTCCGTTTAGGAGCTAGAGGCCTGTGGGAGCTAGAGGCCTGTGCCTCACAAACAAACAGCAGATTGGCAGCAATACAGATCTGTTTCTCTTTGGGTTAAATACCCAAAAAATCGATATTTGTTAAAAACTATTGTAAGTCCGGTGTTTTGTGTATGCAACGGGTCTAGAATATTGGAAGGTCTGACAGGTTGATACGAAGTTGATCTGTATTTCATTCTAAGTGTTCCCTTTGCAAAATTTTGATAGTCTCTTGAGCTTGAAAGTAAATAGAAACAATAATTACAAGCATTAAGCAGGGTCAGAAACGATATCGATTAATAGTTATAGACGTCTGAGTAAGTAACGTAATGACCCTACTGTATTGAACACGCAACGAAACATAATGGAAAGAAAACGCGATATAAATATCACCCACGTTTTAACTTTTAATAGACTTAATATAAATTATGATGTAACTTTTATATCTGATGTCCAATCTAAATACATACAAACTTAAACACGAAAAAATAGCGTGACAGTAGTGACTGAAAAGTGACATCGGCGGGAAGTACTTCTTTGAATCGTTAAGTACAATTTTATTCTAAGTTTTTTCAGCCGATAGGTTTTGCAATATGTATTTAACTAATTTGCGCATTTAATTTGAAATGAAATTATATGAAAATCGAATTTAATTAATGTTTACTCTCAATTCATTTCGTTACAGTTGCTTAGCTGTTAAATTGTACTCTTAACCTCGAATTTCATACAACATCTCTGGTCGCTGTTAATTTGCGATCGAAGGCCAAACACATGACATCAACTCTCGTTGACATCATCGTCAACTACTGTCAATATCTGTCGAGGTATGTGTGGCAGAAAGAGTATAGGTTAACTCGACTATCTCTCAGTGCGATTTTAGGAAATCAGGACCGAACGTGGTTGTGGTGGTGTAATGGTTAGCGTTCTGGCCTCGCATTCGGGAGGACGCCGGTTCGACTCTCCGTCCGGGCATCCAGATTTTGGTTTTCCATGGTTTCCCAAATCACTCCAGGCAAACGCCGGGATGCTTCATTCAAAAGGCCATGGCCGAAGTCCTTCCCATTCCTTGCCCCCCATCCTTTCCCATCTCTAAAGACCTCGCTGTTAAGAGACGTTAAGCAGTTCAAAAAAAATAAAAAAAATAAATCTCGGACCTCCAGCATATGAATGGCCGCAATAGGGGTCGAATACTAACTCTCCTGAATGTCACACTCGAATATTACTGTTCATCCGATGCGCGCTCTGTATTTAAATATTGAGTCAGCTCGTGTTTCGAGTTTTGCGATAGCGGGAGACACCTCGCCCCATTGAGAAGCTGCCGAACACTGTCGCTGCAGGCGGGGTCCCCGCGGACACGTGTGTGCACTGTGCAGAGCGCGGCCACGTGTCGCAGATAAGCCGTCCCGCCAGGCATTGTGTGCGCTTATCTCGGCCGGCCTGCTTCCCTCTGGTAGCCGACACCGACAACAAACGCCGACACGCACGCTCGCACGCACGATGGACGCACAGTAGTTCGCGGGGTGGTGAGGGGGGAGGGGGTGACCTTCGCAAGCGTAGGTCGAATCTTACCATTCTTTACATTTCCCCTTCCCTTGGTGTATAAGACCACTTGTAACTAGAGCAAAATATTATAAGGATTATGATCACAATAGTGGATGAAATCAGTCAGGGTTATATTATAAAACTACCTTGGCATTCGGCAGTACCGCTTCCAGGCAGTGTAACCTTCCAACCCTCCACTTTTAATAATTCTCTTGGCTAATTTATTAATTACTAGCCCGTACCCGTGATTTCGTACGCGTGGATTAAGCCAGAATTAAATATAGAAAGTTGCTAACGAAGGATTGTTCCCAAACAATATCGAGTAGGAATAACATGACAGGAAAGCTATCACTATATCATTGTACCGTCGAACCTGTCTCTTGAAGAGAATCAATTTCCAACATATTTCTGTCACCATTCAATAAGGTCTCAGAATTTCGTGACTACAACTGTTAATCATAGTGGAAAAAATATCCTGTGCCATTCATACAGGTTTCCTTATAAAATTTCATCACAACGATATAGCCATTTAGTCGTCAAAACGTAACAAAAATACAGAGACTTATTTCTGTATTTATAATAATATTACTGTGATTCACACTCACACACTGACTGCGAACAACACCTGAGGGATCATTATAACGTAAAAAAGTGTACATCTACAACATTGCAACACTACCTACGATTTGCCTCGAATTGCACCCCTAACTTTCTAATATCTACAGTTTAACATTCAATCCGAATAACCTACGGCCCAGGCCTGACTCTTACGATGAAAAACAATTTTTAAATTACCACGACGTTCGTAAGCAAGCGCTTTAACCAATAAGCTGCCAGTCCACTATACGGAAACACGGTACGGAGACGACCATATCCAACGTGTATGTCTATCGTCGTATTTCGAAGTTATGAGACAACATGTGTTATTTATACAGATAATTTTTCAACCAAAGGTAGACAGTATTTTTCTCCTTGTTTCAAAGGATAAGTGTGCAAAGTTTCATCGAGATCGGATGAAAACTGTGGATTTGTATGAAGAACAAACAAACAAACCAACAAACAAACATACATTCATCTTTATATATAAAGATTGAACTTCCCTTTTTGCTGAAGATTGATTACATTCACTTTTAGTAATAGAAAAGTTGTAGGGGAACGGAACGATTACAAAAGATAAGTATTATACTTATTTGATAGATAATAAACCACGCTATTCAAAGTAAAGTCTGTAATATTCAAGTACTTGGACACGAAGACCGATAATAGAAATTGTCACATGTAATTAAATTAATCAAGTTCATACAAATTGATCAGAAAACAACAGTTCTACACCTAAATCATTTTTTTCTTTTCATCTAATGCACTTCATACCATGAGAAATCGTCCAAACAGTTATTCCCAATACTAACGCTTTCTCTTCATGTAATAAGTTTCTTCACCAATCACCGTAGTATAAGTGAGCATGAGTACAGAACATGACAGAGAAAATGGACTGGGCAGGCAGTCACAACAATCAATCACATTGAGCAAACTGAGGACTCTATAGTATTCCGGTGGGCCTTAAATATCCTTCAGGTAACTGTACTCTACATTGTCTCGTGTCTTTTTGGGAGGAGCACTGCCAACACTGACTTCCTAACTTTTCAGTTGCAGTGAGTACAATCTCTGCCAAATGGGAAAATACATTCATGCCCACAGATACTAACGGTCACAAAAGACACCTTTTGGTGTTCGTGGGATGGTACCCCATCGGCAGGCTGCTCTGCGCACCAAACTCAGAACGGGACCAGGGCGACTCACCTACCATGATGGCTGTCACCACAGCGTGCTTAAATGCTTTATTCAAATATACTATCTGCTTCACTCTCGCTACTACAAGTCGAAATTCTTTATTCTATTCCTTAATAACTATTTAAACCAACCTCTTAGACTTCCTGCTTACCGTTTTTAACACTGTTATCCTAATAAGTATATGTTGTGGCATCACAGCAGGCATGTTAAATTATTTCTAGATTCCAACAGGAGAGCCAAAGTTATGTTCACCAGTACATATTTTAGACACGACCAAATTTGCTGGCAGACGTGAATCATAAAAGCCATGGTATGGAAACTATTTCACAGATAAATATTTCGCGTGGTTTTGTTATGCTTCTTGGTCCATTTAAAATAGCAACAGGAGAATCAAACGAAATCATTAAAAAAAAACTCGAATAAAGAAAACCATCTACTGCTATTGGATTGTCGGTACAAAATGATTTGTGGCAAGGCCTTAAAGAGATATTAATGCCTTAATTGCTCAATTTGTTTCTCGCCTCATCCCTACTTCAATAAACTACATTTTGGTTCAGCATTGGTCTTTTCTAATGCATTATCATATATGTCAAATACATTTTATCGTGGAGCAAAAAAGTAGAAAAAATATTTCATTTAATGTTAGGGAGCTTCACCATATAAAGCATAAGAAATAAAGACGTACCTTTGAGATAGACATGAACACGTGTTCTTGAAAAATATGTCGAATGAAGTTTTCGACACCAGTTTTGGTATATCGCTTAGTAAATTAATACAATATTTCGATTATAAGAATATTTCAAGATCTAATATTTTTGATAATTAGTAGAGTAGTTTAGTCTTGTGCTATAAGAATTTTTTTGATTTTTTCTGCTACATTTGCATCATATGAATGAGCTGCATTAACAGTTCTGGCACCCAATAACCACACTAGTCAAACAGCGGAGCATATAAAACAACCAGTATTTCTGAAAACTCTTGCTAAAAACATTGATACCTAGAATTTTATTTCAGTTTTGTTAATAACTGCTGAAAGCACAGTGGCCTAACATTTTCATTCATTCTTCATTTCATTTACTTAGTAAATTTACTTAATCAAAAACCTGTTTTATTCATTTCCGGTCTGCCCTCTTATTAATTTTAAAATTAAGGAGATATGACGTTACTTTTCATCGATGTATTGAATTCAGAAAATAATACAATTAAAAACAGATTTTTTAATAATGTTAACAGACGTAGTTTACGATGGTCTCACTTTCAAATCTATCTTTGTTTATTATTTACTCTCAATATGTTTGTCATGTCAAGTTAAATAATTACTTATACTAAGGTTTTTTTTTTTAAGTTGAGATATAGTTCGCTAAAAACTTTATAATTCTTTAAGTACTGTAAAAATTTCGACTGTGGGAAGGAATTTGATCGCGACTCAATAAAAACCAACTGCATGGGTATTCATAATGTTTTAAACAATGTATAACACAGTCTCGCAGGACTAAAATTAGTTATATATTATATTTATGCGACACAGGGAAAATGTTAGATGAATAAAATAGTGTTTTGTTTCTTTACTTCTGGCATACTTGTAGGTTTTAGCACCATCGACATCGTATTATTGGGAACTGAAATTTTTCGCATTTTGAACTGATATTCACCATCAGTCTTTTACCTAATTTCTGAGAGTCGTGACCAAATTGACCTTATAGATGTATTTGTGACATTTTGAATAACTGTTGACTGTTAGTTAGGAGTTTGATTCGTTCTTGCAGGTAATCTCCATAAAAGAAATTACTTTGTTTCGTGACCCTTTGTTGTAATATAAAAATCCAAGAGGACGAAGTTTACACCAGTTGAATAAAAATTATATTTTATCTGGCCTAGTAACCAAACTCCAGTCAAAATATGTGATAACATTGCTAAGCTGGTATGTGTAGGATTGCAAGGTAAATGCTACAATTTCACTTCTACATTCCTTTATAGACATATTATCTCTACGAGTAAACTAAAATTAAATATTTCCTGTGCGAAACACGTAATTATTAGGTTTCTAATGCATGAAGGAATTAAGCCGGTAAACATATTGCTAATTCTGCATGCATAGCTCGGAAATGAACACACTAAATGCCTAAAGATCACAAGTTAGGATAGTTATTTTGTGAACGTCACTATAGAGATAAATGGATTAAGTTATAGACGTGGGCAGATAATCATTAAAAAGGAATACCTCCGGAATTGATCGATAAACAGATGTCTCCAGATATTTCCACACGGAAATACCCAACCTAAACCAATCGAAGTGAACTTCTTGATTTCTCGAACAGCCGATACCACATGAAGATGACAGTGAACGTCGCCGAAAACATCCAGCTGCAAACCTGTGAAAACTACATTGCACCACACACTAGCAAAATCTCTGTTCAAAAACCGTAAATATGTCTATCTAATACAGTTCCCTCCTGATTTGGAATCCTTGGACCACATTCTTCGCCGTGGCAACTGCTGCAGCCTACCTCATCATAGGCAATGCCACACGTACAATGTCCCATTTTATTTACGAGCTCACCTACCTACATTGCCAGAGTTCCTACATCGGTCTCAATCCACCAAAATGAATGCTCACATACCATCCTTTTGTCAACCATGACAGCTGTCAGATATCTCGTGATCTCAATAAATGTTTCACAGTCAGATCCAGCAGAACACTCCCTAAAACTACATCCCCGTCCGAATTACAGAGGTAGGAACTAACCTATCAACATGTTCTCGATATCTATCACTCCCAGGTCCCAGTCTCAGACGATACTTACCTTCCTCACCGTGGTGTATGTATCACTTGCCAGTATAGTAAATTTATTATTGATACTAATAAAAAGGTAGTTTGGTCACAATGTCTGTCACGACATATTAATTATTAGTTGCATTTTATTTATTTATATTCCATGAATGTAGATTTTTCTTATACTTTTATTTCAGAGATACTGCTTTTACAGTAAGCGAGGAAATATCTACAACATTATATCAGTTTAAAGATAATGAGCTTTGTTTGATAACAGTGGTATTTGGTTAAGCAACTATGAAGAAATGACTTATCAAAATACTGCATTCATAGTAATCCGTAACGTTGTTGTTGCATCCAGGATCGAGCATTGTCAGGGTATATAGATGCAATATATAAACATTCAATTCAAATCATTTCCAAATACTTATTTTTTCTAATTAATTAAGCTATTTTTCTGTACGGTATAGTAATTTAACCCAACCCAGTTACCCTAAATAATAAGACCCATATACCTGTTCTTCGTGAGCGAAAATCAGAGACACTTTTATTTTTTCTACTGCAACAGTCATGTCAAACGGCATATATCTAAGATGCCACAGATTTAAATCCTACCTTTACTTAATACAGTATATAAAGCAAGGAATGTACGAATTCTAAAGAAAGGATACTTTAATTTGAAGGTTCGGCATCACGATTTCAGTGTGTTTTAAGGCGCTATATAATGCAGGTTATTGATGTGAGTAGATAAATCTGATTGTCTGATTGTCTGATTGATAGCGGCTTTCTTGTTACAAGTTGCCTAAAAACTTTGAAATACACCCGTAAAACACATGGAAAATTCGAAACTGTTGCAGGATATGACTATCATCGGCATATAGAATGTCACAAAACGTTTTACGCTGCAGCTGTTAGTCAAAGGATTAGGAGCCATTTTTTTAATATATCCTATTCATTAAACTTTTTTTAAAGCGAATCCGTGTGTGAGTAAATTTATTCGAAAACACATTTTAATAATTCAGTCCATTCAAACAGAGTGGTACTAGCAAAAATGTAGTTCCGAAAAAAAGGTATCTTTCTTACTTTTGGAGGTGACAATGTCACTTGCCGTTACTTTGTTTTGGATATATTTTACACCACTGAAGTAAGGTACAGCAACTCGTTGTCACGAGGAAATCGTTTTGCCACGAATTGTAGTGCTGGCGTCATCAAATGTTCCCGCTGCCGCCTGTTCAAGAGTGTGTACGCCGATCAAACAGAGCTCCCCTCCGCATTGTTTGATCGGGTTCCTCTTTCATCTCGACAAGCCATTCTCGCCATCTGCTGGCGCGGACCATCCACAGTAACGTTTGGAGAGGGTAATTCCTGTTTGCCGATTGCGGGGCTGCCTGGTGAACACTCTCCAATCATCACTTCCGCACAGAAGCCTCCAGAGAGTTGAACGACGAAGACCTCGCTGAAATATACGACGTTTGCTGCAGACCATAAAAGACAAAATATTAACTGTTGAGATGTTGTAAGTTTCTATCGCTAAACTAGGCAAAAGTGAAATAATGATAACTATCTTAATTGGTTTATGTTAACAATTTGACAAAAAGCGACTTGTCCACCACTACTAAACTGTCCTGGACATATATAATATTTTGAAAGCACTCAAGCAAGAAGTTATTAATGCATCAGTCATCCAAATCCATTCAAGATAATGCATGATTTTATAATGCGCATCACAGTTGGCAAATCGACGATCTAGCGACATCAACTGATGCTTCTATTGGCCACTTTTGTCGAAAATGATATGATTTATAATATGACACAAATTGATTCGAGGTGACACGATTCTGTTGGAATTCTGATGCGGAGTTAATTTTCTAGAGTGAAGCCTGAAGCTTTGCTTCTTCCGAAATACCATTCCATAAACGATAATGAGTGATTACGTATGCATGATACAAAGACGTACAAAATACTGTAAATATCAAACGATTGTGAAAATTTAAAGTTACAAGTTTATGATATTCGACAACGGGGAGAACAGCACAAATTGTAAAGAATGCTGTGAAATCTTGCCTATTTTTGAAGTGATAAAACAGAGCGTGGTGAGTGATCTATACGGGATGGGTGTTTGAAAATTCCATGGCCGAATTCCTCCTGTTCCTTGTCCCCGTCCATTACTGAAGCAAAAAAAAAATCAAATCACTCTATATATGATTCTTTACATTCTAATTGCGCCGATGTATAACTTGTACTTGCCTACTCAGGTTTTTGGTACGAAAGATGGTTACGAAGTCTTGAAAATAATTTCAGTTTTGCTATGACCTGTCGCTTGTTAGGTTCTGGATAATTGAGCTTCGTCTAATAAGGACTCTTGGTACTTTCTTGCTTGAGTTTTATAATGGCTACCGATGAGCCCCGAAGAAGCGAGCTACTAAATTTCTTTGTAATATTTATTTTACGATTCGTTAAAGGGAAAAAAAGTAAGAATTAACTATCATAAACAGCTTTTTACGCTCGAATAATTTTTTTGTTTTTTTTTGTGTTATTTTTCTTTTATAACTAATGATTTGTAATTATATTTTCTTGAGATAAAATTCTGCAATATTTTTGAAGATGTAGAAAAGATTACATCCTTTTCAAAAGTAGTTAAAAAATGAGAACGTGGAGAAGAAGATACAGACTGCAAGTTATGATCAATAAGTTTGATGAGGTGCTAGTAGCTAAATTTGAATTGTTCCTATTCCGGTAGTGTAATTAAGATGTTTTTAAAAACCTATTGTAAACATATAAACAAAGAATGTTAGGAAAGCACTGCAGGTGATCCCTGGGGAATCCATTACTAAAATTTTCCTAAATACCAATATATTTAATTCCGCAGTGTTATAATGATAACGCTATTTTCTTCATCTTTTCAATGAGACTTGCTAGTACCACGTGCAAATTTTCATCCTTTGTTGCCTTCTTTTCGTTCGGTCCAGTATCCCTTCACCATTTCACTGCGTTTTTTCCTTCTCTCCTCAGACCACTTAGGATCGAAATTTTTTCCTCTTCTGTCTTGGAATACTTCCATACTTAGTACCTTCTTCCTAAATATCTATTTTTCTATAGTTTACTCATCTCTTATATTATTTCTTTCTACTTCTTCCTTGGCCTCTTGAACCCATTAAACTTTTACCATTCATTGAAAATATGTCCAAAATAGTAACACTTTTTCTTATCGATTCTGATATATTTTCTATGCACCTATATATTTACTTATTACTTCTTAATTTTAATGTTTCTGCTGTTTATCACTATATGCAAAGCTATTTTATTATTTTTATTATGTGTCATTATTGCCCTTAAGGACAGTGTTTACACTCAAATATTCATGTTTATTCCGTTGATTTTTTTCTCTCTGTAATTGTCTTCTTCCTTTTCTCTTCCCATAACCTCTTCATACATTAACTGTGTTCCTGTTTCCTTTGTACTGTCCATTTTGTTCCCGTTTTCTTCTGCATATTAAATTTTGTGTTCATAATTTCGTTCCTGAATTGTCCCTTTTTCTGTGTCACTTCCTCGCTGATCCCTTCATGATTTAAGTCCGCTTCTATTTCATGGAACCTATTGGTTTTCCTGATTGAGCCATTTACCATACCAAAGATCCTCTTTGTGAGTCTATTGTTATTCATTCTCTGTAAATGTCAAAAGAATTGTAATATGAGTCTTCTAATCAAATCTGTGAGTCTATATGTATGTTCATATAATTGCTTCGTTCGTCTTTTCATCCATATTCCTCCTTTATGTATTGCTCGCAAAAAATATCTGAGAATCTTGCGCTCAGCTTCTTTTCACTTGGGTTATACCTGAAACCTCAATCGTGGTTAATAATTTATTATTATACATAGAAGAAAAGAGAACATTCAGAATTTAGTTTTGTAGGTTCGGGTTATGATATACTTTTTATGCTAGTTTTAGAGAATTAACGCGGCTGCCTCAGTTGTGCAGTCACAGCACCTGAACCAACATCCAGTTAAATTCTATGAAACGGCTTAAGCGGGGGATTACTGACACACACCAGCACACATCTCCCGTGGCCGAGCGAGCTCGCGTGTGAGCAGCGGGCCTGCCTACAACTGCAGGGGCCGCGCGCTCAGAGCGGCGTGAAACGCGATTGAGGGAGTGTGTGTGCGCGGCATCCCCGCCATATCACGCGCGGCTTGGCACGGTAATAGCTGCGCGGCCCGCGATGCACCGAGCAGGAGGGCGCGCTCCAAGGTGGCTCCGCTGCAGGGGCGTCACTCTGAGAAGCTACGGCTCCCAGGTGCTGGTCATAACAGCACAAGAATCGACGAAAGTAATCAACAGCTCTATTGAACGCGTGGGTATATCACGCGGAGAGAAGTTAATGGAACCTCTGCATCGAGTCTCCACGTACAATGAAGTTTCATCAAAACATAGAGAAAACATAGATACGAATATTTTGGCAAATTCTATAATGGATTAACCATTAACAACCAATGTCACAGTCTTAAATAAAGTTTTTTTTATAAACGTTTCTCGGGAAACAAACCGAGTGATGTTGTTATTAATGCACAATATTTCTTCGACTTTATTCTCCGTCGCCATCTTCAGGTGAAGATGGCGACGGAGTATAAAGTCGCCGAAATATTGTGCATTAATAACAACATCACTCGGTTTGTTTCCCGAGAAACGTTTATAAATAAACAACGCCGAGAAAGATTACATTCATTTATATATTAAATAAAGTTATTTACAGGACTTTTCGGAATATCGTTTTCAGTTAAACAAGCTCAGCGAGTCTTGTAGTTCATCGCTGTAAACAGCTGGTCTTAATTCAGCGATGTGATTTTTTTTTAAGTCTTTTGTAATAATACAATCGTAGTAGTTCACCATTATATACAGATGGGGACAAAATAATACCAACACCTGTGAAAAAGTATGACGTATTTCATACCTGCAGTACAGCCGCGCCACCTGCAACAGAAGTCTGCCACCTAGTGAGTGTGAAGAGGAAGGTATCAGTCTCTCAACAGCAGTCACCTGCGTTGCATGCGTCTATCGAACTGTCTGTGATAAGTTGAAATGTCAGACCTGTCAGAATACCAAAGAGGAATGATTGTCGGAGCGCCTTTAAGTGGAGAATCGATTACGGAAACATGAAAGAAGGTAAGACGTGTGATGATCACATCGTTATATTATGGACTATTATATAGTATGCAAGTATATTAATATGCATACTCCTTGAGATTGGGTTACATTTGTGTTGCTTTTGTTTTGAGATGATGTTGGTTGCCAGGAGCGACATGTTTAAAGCCTATATGGTGGAGGCGTTATATTAAGTTCGCAAGTTGGAAGTATGAATTGAGAAATATTAATATGACAAGTCCGATTTAAAGTTAACGGTCGTATTTTCAACTGGTGTTGATGGAAGTTGTTAAACCATTAACTGAATAAATAAAGTTTTACCAGAACAATTAATGACTTATGCATCGGTTCATAGGTTCATAGCTACATAAAAAATATAGTGGAAAGTGGAAACTACATACATAAGTAAGCAAGAATAAATCACCACAGACGGTGTCTTCAAAGCACAACAGTGGCAGAAAGTCAAAGCTTACTGATAGGGATAGACGGGTCTTGATGCGCATATCTTGGCGCGGTCTTGGACCACTTGTTATTCTGCATGGTAGAATCAAATCCAATCACTATCTAAGCATTCTAGGGGGTCATGTATATCCTTTTGTCCAGACTGTATTCCCTGGAGAGCGACCACTTTTTCAAGACGACATGACCCCTATCCACACTGCTAGATGTTCGAAGAGCATGACGATGAAGTTGAACATCTTACCTGGCCCCCTCAGTCTTCAGACTTGAATATTATTGAACATTTATGGGAGTTTTTAGAGTCCAAACTTCGTTCCCAATTTCCTCCTCCATCCAGGTTTTCGGAATTCTGCAGGAGGAATGGCTTAATATACCTTTAAATATTGTCCATGACCTTTATGCATCTATCCTACGTCGCATTAAATCTGTACTTCAGTCAAAGGGTGGTCCAACCCCCTATTAATAAAGATTTTCCATTATTTCACAGGTGTTCGTATTATTTTGTCCTCCCCCTGTAGTTTAGGGATGTTGGTGTACACGACGATGATGAGTCTCTTTCTGTTACCTCGGATCAGTATAAAACAGGTATAAACTCCACCTTTCACGATGTGGTACTCCACCATGATATACAGGGTGTTTCAAAAAGGACTTTACAACTTTGAAAATTCATATAAATTTTATGAAACAAGGTACAGAGCTGGTTTTGGTGTTGTTTTAAAGGAAAACACTTCAAGTTTTTTTATCTTAAACTAAAGATGTTCTATGTGGCTTCTGTTGGTTATTCTGCAGACATCCCATCGGTATTCGATTTCTTCCCAGACTCGCACTAGCATTGCAGGTGTAACTTGCTTAGCAGCAGCGTAAATTCTTGCTCTAAGTTCAGGTAGAGTGGCCCGCAAAGGAGGTACGTACACCATATCTTTTATGAAACCCCAGAAGAAAAAATCTAGCGGTGTCAGGTCTGGGGAACGGGGGGGGCCATGCAATTGGCGCATCACGGCCAATCCATTGACCTGTAAAGCGGTCATTGAGAAAATCCCGGACGTCAGTCAGATAGTGTGGTGGTGCGCCATCTTGCATAAAGAAAACATTTCGTTCTCGGTCATCCTCATCGATCTGTGGTATCAAAAATTGTTGCAACATATCAAGGTACACTATCCCGTTGATGGTTCTCTCTTGGAAAAAAAGGGGCTGTACATTTTCCTCTTGCTCAACGCACAAAAAACGTTCACTTTAGGGCTATCACGAACATGTTGCAATGTTTCATGTGGATTTTCACTGCCCCAAATCCTACAGTTATGTGTGTTAACCTTGCCACTGAAGTGAAAAGTTGACTCGTCAGAAAAGATTATGTTGTCCAAGAAATGTTCATCATCATCCACTCTATTTAACATGTCCACACAGAAGTTCCTACGTGCAATCTTATCATTGCTTGTAAAAGCGAATAACGGTATGGTTTCAAATGCAAACGTTTTCTCAATACACGCCAAACCGTCGTATGTGGGACTTGCAGCTCACGTGATGCACGCCGGGTCGATTTCGTAGGGCTGTTGATAAAACTTTATCTCACTTGCTCAACGACCTCGTCAGATGTGCTTGGACGACCTGAGGATTTTTTATGTTTTACTGAGCATCCTGTTTCTACAAAACATCTATGCCACTCATAAATTGTAGTCCTACTAGGAGGATCTTTAGCGTACTTGGTACGAAAATTACACTGTACTGTTGTTGCAGACTTCGATTCTTCAAACCAAAACACACAGCTAGCATGCTCGGGGACAGTGAAGGCAGCCATCTTTAACGTAACTGCCGCTAGCGCTTGTGTGGGGCGATTAGGCACTAGCGGACTAGGCGAGTCAAAACGTGAGGTGTTTTACTTTAAAACAACACCAAAACCAGCTCTGTACCTTGTTTCATAAAATTTATATGAGTTTTCAAAGTTGTAAAGTCCTTTTTGAAACACCCTGTAGGTGTCAACAAAAGTGGGTCAAAGGAAATGGTTTTTTGTGAGAAGGTAATTTGGAAAGCGTATGGTTGGGAGCGCCACCTTTGCAACATCGGCGTGCCCTGTGACTCATCATCCATCCAAATGTGATAGTGAGAGACTCGTTCAATCTCACATTTATTTATTGTAACTTTTTTTTTACTTATGACTTTACGCCTCGTCGACGTGGTGGTAATTAGGGGTGGGATGGGACTGAGTACAAGGAACGGGAAGGAATTTGGCCATGGCCTTATGAATGAAGCATCCCACGATTCCCCTGGAGTGATTTGTGGAAACAATGGAAAACCCAAAATTGGGATTCGAACCGGCGTCCTCCTTACTGCGAGACCAGAGCGTTAACCACTCACCCACCTCACTCGGTGTTTATTGTAACCTACAAAACACACGAGTGCTACAATAGTAAAACATGCCTAACGCAAGGTGCGACCAATACTTACCTTGGAAACGCACAACCACTTCGAAACCCGTAAACAGTTCAGGCAGATAATGTGAACTAGAAAGATTTTCTATACCGATTTGTATAGTTACAGCATGTTAAGTTGGCACAGGTCGCGACAATACAGCTACATATACCACAGGATGAGGACACTCCACAAATTTAACCACATTCCAACGAACACTCAACATGATTGAAACTTGGTACCAGAAAAATAAAATTACCATAAACGCAGATTACTGTGCCACAGTGCACTTCTCAAACAGCCTCCCACTTCTCGACAAATAACACAAATTGTGAGGATAGGATTTACTGCTATCAAGAGCGACTTAATGTTTTGATTGAAGACTGGGTCTTCTTCTATGAGAGCCCTAGTACAAGCGGGTCATCTTCGAGGATATTTATCCCTCCCAGGTGACGTCCTGGGCAGATGAAATTGAGGTGGATTTCTCCTTGCTTTCCTCAGTGTGAAAGTGTTAGTAAGTATTATTTTAAGTCTGTATGACTGAAATGGTGTGTGTGTGGGTTTTGGATGAGGGATGAAAACAGGTAGAGGGATGAACCAAGTGCCGGCCCATACAGGCCTACTCTTCCGAAAAACACCATAAAGGCGCCATGTTTTACATCTCTTTTTGACAACTAGGTGAGCTAACGGGACTGGGGAAGATTGAATATCTGAGGCTGGCGTTACACTTGAAATCTCGACAGGTGTTTGCAGTTGTCATCCGCATAACATGAACATGGGTAGTCTACCTCGGAGGCGCGGCCGGAAACTCAACATTTTCTGTCGCTAATTGGATCTGACGGGTTGCCTGCGTTGCCTCTTTAATTCGGAGCGGAACACGGCCGGATATTGCCGAGCAGGAAATTCATTCAGGCGGCGCCGACTGGAGCGATAGGGGGAAAAAGGCGCGATGCGGCGCCACTGGTGACTGGCGCCGTGAAAACGGCCGCCGACAGCTGGACAGGTAGGCGCTTATCCAGCAACACCTGCAACTGCTACGTTACGGAAACTATGCGCGTTACAACATAGTTCCGTGGCCAGTGAACGGCAGCTACTTTTTTTTTACCGGAGTCAACATTTCAGCTAGCCGACTAAACAGGTGAGTTGCGAGAAAGGGTCACTACGAACAGAATTATTAGGGCCTAAAACCCTATGAAACGGAAGTTCTTTTGTCGACCCTAAATATCCGAAACGCAACCTTTGGTTGCAAGGTTCACTCTGCAAACGGAATTTTTCACTTTCTCCGTTTTTGTGACAGTAATAGAATTTATTTATTTGTCATATCACTAAGCAACTAACGTAACACTTATAAATATATACAACGACAAGAACGTTGGTAGCATTCACAAATTGATGTCGAGTTGTTGCAGTCATTCTATGAAGGAAGTTGTAGCACTGAACTCATCACGAAATGGTGTATCGTACTTCCTTAGAGGGATTCCTTGATGATGTGCTCCACATTATAGGAAGGAGCTCCGCAGTCACAGGCAGGAGAATCCTTAAGTCCCCACTTTACACCTGGCGTGGCCTGTTCTTAGGAGTTTCAGTTTGACCCTTTGTTCTCTCTTCAAATGGAATCACAGAAGTCAGGCAGTAGTATCTTCAATATCTGGATGTTTCATAGATAAAGAGTTCCAGCTTTGTCGCCATTTTTCATTGACATCTAAGTCAAATACACGATGCCATACTGAATTTCTGCATTTAAGACGTGTGGGGGGGGGGGGGGGTAGATCATTTAGGACCTCGCGTATTGGGAGATCCTGTGAATGGACAGGATGATGTAGTTTTATCCATTCACGTGCCGTTTCTTCCTGGCGTCTTACTTCTGGAGCACAGCACTCAGCGACAGGGTAAATCATGGTGAGTGCTGTTGTTCGTAGTGAGTCCGCATCAGCTCCCCACGAAGAACCAGCTAGCTTCTCCAAGATGTTGTTCCGTGTTTTATGTTTCTGACTTGTGTTTTCCAGGAGACTTTTCAACTTTAAGAAACGTTCTAAGATGATGGCAAGATTATTTAGTTATTTATTTGTCGTATGACTACGCCACTAATATAATAAATATAAATATAAACAATGACAATAACATTGGCAGCGTTCACAAATTGATTTCCATTTCTTCCAGCCATTCTATGAAGGAAGTTTTAGCTCTGAAAACATCTTCAAATGGTCCATCATACTTCCGTAGAGGGCATTCTTTGATGACATGCTCCACACTCTGGGAAGGAGCACCGCAGTCACAGCATGGCGTTGCATTTCGCATGTCCTGTTCTTAGGCGGTTTAATTTGACCCACTGTTGTCTATTTAGGTGGAATACCGGAAATACAGTTGTGGGATCTTTAGTATCTGGATGTTTCACTGATGAGGAGTTCCAGCTTTGTCACCATTTTTCCTTAACATCAAAGTCAAATACATCTGATGGCAAGATATTTAGGGTTTAAATTATGTTTCAATTTCGGGTGGCAGAAGTTCACATTGAGCTGCTGATGTGCTATTCTATTGCTCAAGCGGAATGCGCATACTTCAGTTTTCATCGGGTTCGGAAAAAGTCTCCACGCATTCAAGGTACGTAATAGAATTAAGTGCAGATTTAAACTAGTATAAAAAGCACGTTTAAAGGTGAATTTGTTTAAATTCAAATCGTCAATTTTGTCTGAGTGGGGATTAAAATTTTATGGACGATATTAAAGAAGTAAATGTTAAATTAAACACAATTAATTAATTCTGCAAGCACTTACAAGCAAGATGACTTATTATGCTATAATTAGCAGGAGAGAAAACTTCTAGAAGGAACTGAGTCTCTTCAAAGATGTAAACAAAAGAGTGAATAAATATAGGTTTGTGTTGACGTTACCTTCATCGACATCCATCTACTACACCATCATAGTTTACATCAAGGCGGATACAGATTATTCAAATATTATACATCTGGAAAGAAAAATAACAGATCGATCCCTTCTCACCCGTTGGAAAGACCTGCTCAATAGTTGCACGGTATGAGTAAGAAGCTTAAATTTACATCACTCAGGAGAAGGTGATGTTGAACTGCCTGAAAGATTATAAAATAGCCAAAAAAGACAGTAAAAAAATAATAAAATATTCTATAAAACATTAAGCGATTATCTTATTAAAGCAAGAGTATTGCGACACTATTAGTTTTAGCAAGATTCTTGGCTAGGTCGCAATCTTTCTCCGATGTCTCTTCTTTAATTTATACTAACTTTCTTCATCCACTCCCCTTGTGAAGATCCTTTTTTGACATTTTCTGAAACCTTCCTTGGGAAACGATTCCTTCTTCCTCGTGCATCAGTTGAAATACAATACTCTGTTTCAAGTCTCACAACTTATTTCTTTGTTTCTTCATTACTGTATACTTGCTATAAGATTGTCTCTCCTCATAACATCTGTTTCCATCTCATTGCTTCATAGAGCCACATCACGGGACTACATTCGCAAGGATTTTTTTAATGATTCCGTTTGAAAGTATAAGGTTTAGAATTTTTTTAAGATTTTACATGTCGTCTAAATCGAGGCCATTAGAGGCGGCAAGGAACTGGAAGAAATTCATCCATAGTCATTTTTGAAGAAACGACTTCCGTATTCACCTGGTGTGTTTACGTAAAAACATGGAAGACCGAAATGTGGATGGCAGGACCATTATTTGAACCCAAGTCCTCCCGGATGCCAGTCCCAAGCGATAATATTTAGACAAAGCTACTTTTGTCGCATGATTAGAATTGTTCCCTGATGTTAAAATCTACAGAATATTTGTCTACTATCAACATAAACTTCAATTGTTACTGATCAGCGTGATGTGCAAGATATCGTTTGAAATTCATGAATGATATACGATGAATAGAGATGTTGGTGGTTTTTTCTAAAATGAAACAAAAACCAGCTCATTTGTAGCAATTACTTATTTGTCAACTGAAATTAGTATATAAGGGGCGTCCATTAATCACGTGAGGTGTTTTTCCGGAATTCCGGCTCCCCCCCCCTTTTTCCGGCGAGACTTCGTGAAATCGCTCCTCACTTTGACGGAGACCCTCTAAATTCGACTTTCGCATCATTTGTTGACTTTTTTTAACTCTACAATCCTGCAAGAATTTTAAAAAATCACTTGAGGTTTCTGTTGACCACTCCTCCCCCCCCCCCTACCCCTTAGTGAAGTTTCGTGAGATCTCGCTAGACCCCCCCCCCCTATTTCACCTCACGTAATTAATGGACACCCCCTAACAAAACACTTACAGCGTCTTACGAAACAATTAGAAATGGTGAAATGTTTACCGAAAGGAAAGAAAAATTTCCGAAAAGTTCATTACTCCAGAAAACACAGTTTTTACATATATATTTGACATGTTGTGCTGCTATCTAGCGGTTTTGCAATCACTCTTTATCGATTCCAGCGACACCTAACTACTTGGCTCTGAGCTATCTCATCTGGTAGCAACAATTACTTATTTATCTAGCGGTAATATGATCATGGCCGGTCTGAATACTTTGATGTTTGCTGCTACTATCTAGAGCGAAAATCGATCACTATTTATCGACTCCAACGAAGCTCGTAACTCTGAACTATCAAGTACCCTCGATCTTGATTGTTCATAATCCTGCGATTTACGTGTTGAATTTCGAAAAATTCTGTTCTTAATTAATGCTGTTAACAAAACGGAGAACTTAATCTTTAATCCGAAATATCATTTATCGATTTTTATTAAATGTGAAGGGAGAAAAGTGGCTCATCAAAAACAAAATAAAAACTTTTAGAAATAATAAAGAAATCTGTCTTTGTTTCAAAAATAACAACATGAAACCAATACTGATGAAAACAAAAAGAACGCTAAACCAGTTAGGATTTTCTGCCGGAATAAGTAGCGATAAACTTTTCCTAGGCTGTATATGATCCTCCAGTTACGGCTAACACTAAATGTTGAAGGAATTCGGTGCAGTGTGAAGCGACCTATGAGGCTGACAAAGCAGTGCGCTAGCTCAGGTAGACGGCAGGCGGGTCTGACCTTGTAAGGCCGCGGTCATTAAGACCACGCTTCATTAAGGCTGGCCGGAACACCTGCTGTGAGGGACAAAAGGGCCGGCACCGCACCTTACCTGCCCAAGACAGAGGAATCGGCACGTGGCCTGTCTCAAACGGAACTGCCTGCCAGCAACAACAAGCAAGCCAACAGGCCAAATAAAGGTAGTATCTTACCAACTCATTTTATCATACAAAAACATTTAAATTTTTAAACTTTTTACTATTTAAATTCCGAACTTCTTCACACACCAGCACTAACAAGTTGATAAGCATTTCGTTGAATAAAATAACTATTACAAAGAATCACTTTCCTTTTATGTTTATTTTCCCGTGCGTTCTGTAATAACATTACACAGCAAGGCATCGTCTCGATCCAAAGATATTAAGTACAAACATACAAATACTCCACTGATTCTAACTTTCAATTAATTTGCAACTCTCTGCTCAAGTAACTAACTTGTCCCTGACGCTTGTTTATGTAGACGCTATAGAAACATCGAAAGTAATTCAAATAGTTCCGTCAGACGTTTCTCGAATTCTAACAACAATTAAATCCAAACCAAAATAATTAAAAATCACTCACAATCATTAGAAAACATAGTTAATACTGTTTACATGCATTTAAACACAAAATTATCAACACAAGTCAGCCAAAACCATCGCAAATTGTCCTCCAAACACCGCAGCTCACATTAAAATTTAAAATTACAAAATTTTAATTAATTTTCCATACGTAATACTGCCCTTGATCGTATTACATCTGATTTACACAGTTTTTGTCCATGCAACAAGGTGCATTTGCATAACGCATATACACAAATACTCAATTACTCACAAGAAAAATATATACATTCAAATCCATAATTAATCAATTCCCAACTTGTTATGCACAATTCTAAAAAATACAGTTTCATTAAAGGGTTTTGTCTGAGGGCTGTTATGAAGTATTGTAAATTAAAAACAGTCCCTTAACAACTGTTTTACTAATGTTTTCACCAGATACGCTTTGCCTTTGCCTTTTTGGTGTAGGACAACGCAGTGGTAAAACTGTGGTAGCGATTACATGTCAGTCCGCAATAGAGTTTTATGTACTTCTCTGGACTGGAATTCAGTTCCAAGATTCAATATTTTACCTATTTATACACGTTTCTATTATTTTTTTTTATTGAACCTGCAATTTTATGATTGTACGCAACTGGTTTCAGTGTGAAAATATATATATATATATATATATATAATAACAGTAAATACTGAAACCAGTTGGGTGCAATGATAAAAATGGAAGTTCAACAAGAAAAATAACAAATAATGGTAAAGTGTGTATAGCGTTTATAGTTATAATGTTGAATTTTGAAATTGAATACCAGTCCAGAGAAGTATAGAAAGTGCTGTACCGATCTTCCCACCGGCGATACCCCACACGGGAAAGTTGATATGCGAGTGACGAAAACATTAATAAAACAGTTGTTAATAGACATTGTTTAATTTATAACTTTTATGCAACAACTGTGGGACATAGTCAGTAAACCAGTTAGCCCTGAAAGGTTTATTTTGCTTATGGTTTTAAACTTCGTCCACGTTACGGACATTACAGTCTGTAAAGGATTGGAAGCAAGGAACGGGAAGGAATCATCCAGGAATTTGCCTGGAGTGATTTGGGGAAACCATTGAAAATTCAAAATTCAAATCTGGATGGCCCGATGGGGATTCGAACCCACGTTCTTCCGAACGCGAGGCAAGAGCGTTATCGCTCACCAACCACGCTCAGTGCATAGACAAGCGCTATTCAATTACCAAAATATGTCTCTCTGTGTAGTAAGATGAAACTACAAAGTGAAAAGAAACTTTAATGGGAGAAAGTCAGAATCTATAGAAACTACTATGTATCTAACACCGAAGTCTGTCCACAATTACCTCTGAGATGAATTAATGTGTTTGCGAGAAAAACATTGATTTATATTTACTGAAGTTTTCTTCGTCGTTGAGGAGTGGTATAATTTGCCTAGGTAACTTGCCAAGTGACGATAATTCGGCGACCAAACCCTTCATCGCCATTTTTGTTAAAATTTACCACAAGATGGTGACGGTGATATCGATGTGTCGACATATTGTGTGTATTCATTTTGTTTCCTGTGCTAGTTCCTTAAGAATAGTATTATTCAACCGTGAAATAAATTTGAGCTTCAAAACAATTATGCCGTACATGTCACTCAATTGATTTATTTGATGAAATTAATTTGGTTTGTTGTGGAGACCTTGTTCCAATTGTAAACTCCATAGCTTTTGTTCGAGTCTCCAGACACACCGAATAATATATTTTAAGACATCTGTAAAACCTCTTACTTCCAGGACTACTTATTTTTCATTTATCAAAGAAAAGATTAAGGAGAGCTGGTTCCTAATTCAATTCCTTACTTCCACAAATGCCAGTCAGTAATATCGTATAAACAATTTCGTCAAAGAATTTAATTCTTAAACATATATAAATAAAAATCATAGATAAAATCAGCAATAATAACATTTTTCTTAACAACACAAAATATAACTGTAATAGAAAAGTCATGTAAGTACAATTATCATTCTTTTAAAGTATGGAAACAGATGAACTACTCTGCTGTATACACGAATAACTTCTTCCATTTGCTTTTAATATGGCTTCTTATTTAAATAACTGCTGAAACTCAAATGTTGTCAACGTAAAAGCTCTAGAGAATATTTACCATTAGAAATTAAAATATCTAGTGCAGCATATGAGAGATTCACACCAAATGAAATTATTTGCTACTTCTAAATGTTATTTTTATTCCGGAGGATAGTTAAAAACTATATAATCTCTACAGAAAATTATATTGTATGTTTCTATAGAAATGTTTGAAACAATAGCTTGAAGATAAAATTTGAATACGGTGACGACTAAGCCTACAAACAGGAAGCAAGCAATGACTTATGTTTCTATCGAAAGTACGCATCACAATTAACATTGTCGTATACCTATAAACTGATAACTAGTATTACTGAGGATGGAGTGGTTGGTATTATATTAAAAGCAAGGCTTCATTTCTCAATTCGTTTCAAATTACTGACCACACCGAATGTTGATATATTAATGAATATTTATAGCTTCATTGGATCAGCCAATGTGCACGCTGTATCGGGGAAGTACAACGGAGCCGGGCACGATGCTAGGCCCCGCAATTTGTTGATTGTGGTCTCTTTATTGTGGTTTTTAGGCCGTTTTTTCGCAGTTCTCGAAGCGAATGCTGGGACGGTACCCAATGTCAGCCTCATATAACATACATTTCACAAACGAATAATACACTTTCACACACGGAACATCGTTATACGTTTCACTCACCAATGCCAACACTTCATTTCCGTATTAATACGTAATATGACCTAGCGTCAGCAAGGGCATGTAGTCGTAAAACTAAAACTCCAAATTTGGTCATGCTAACGATGAGTATTACTTATCAAAAGCAGCCGACTTAAAAATGTTGAGAAAAGGTGGTAAAGATGAAGTTACAGTTTTACCAACTTATAGGATTGGAATCTATTAAAATAGTTCACCAACTTCAGAGATTTAAATCTATCAAAATGTTTTAGGAACATCAGGAACGAAGTAAACACAAGCTGGGTATTTTAAGTTAACAGCAATTTTCAACAACAGATGGCGCTGCAGGCGATTTGAAAGATATAGAAGTAAACGCAGTCTGTGAGTTCGCCATTCTGTAAGTCGTCTTTCTGTTGTAAGCGTGTGCTGTTCACAGATTGCAAGTTTGCTGTGAAAAAATGGTTTATTCCTTAGAATAATCGTACTTTAGATTTTTCCAGACTGCAGCGCCATCTGTTGTTGAAAATTGTAACTAATTTCGAAAGTTTGTCTGCCTGAAAATTTACTGTTGTCCCAAGCATATTGAACAAACGGTGTATTTCTATCGCTGCCCATTTAGTCTTTATTGATTTTTCAAATATACCGGTCATTTTTGAAACACCCAGTATGATAAGATAATTGAAAACAGTAATAAAAATTAACAGACGTTTGGTATTTGTTACTTTCATGACATGATCTAATCAACGTTCTTTGTAAAAAAAAATAATTTTCATAGGACCTTACTGAAAGTATACAAAAAACCTTTACCATTGAAGATAATTAATGGAAATTGAAATTGAGAATTACTGAGCAAGAAAATTATACAAAACTATAAATAAAGTACCATTAAACAAACATATTAACTGCCGTAGATATATCGTCAGAAGTTCACAACAAAACTATTTCAATTACCTTCCTTGAAATATTTCCACTAATTATTAAACAACAGCTTCCAGTATTCCTGGATGGACCAGAGCGTAAAACAAGCTTCTTTCCCATTAGTTCCAAATGCTAAGGAACCATGAAAATGATTTTCTACGGCGGAGACGTACCCTGGGAAGTGTTGCTGATTTACATCCCACACAATTTGTTACCAGGGGGCAGCAGCATCTGTTACGTCTTCTTCTTTGTAGCGAGTTACCATAAACACTATTTTCTATGTTGTGCGGAGAGAAAAATGAAACAAGGTCACTGCAGAGGGCCTCGTATTCCAACGCAGGTAGAAGCAGCTGGGAGCAAAGGTCGGCCGATACGTGTAAATCTTGGCTTTCTGTGTTGTTTTTGTAGCTTAACGTCTTAGCCAGAAAGGGAAAACTTTGTTCCCCTCATCTACACATCGCAGCTTAGGGATTGTGCATAAACTACGTGGCTCAGTCTAAGGGGGGAGGGGTTGGCTGGAAAGCTACGTTGAGCTACGTGGGGGGGGGGGGTTCCGAGCCAGGCCACGTAGCTTCTTTCATATTATTTGTCACAGTTAAAATGATATACAGAACACACAGAAGCATGTAAATATTTATTTCCGTCATTTAATTATCCCCTGATGTAATTTGCGATAGTCTGACAAGAGAAAACAGTACAAAACGTCTTCAGGAATCAATATGGAAAAAAAAGCTACGTGCTACGTGGGGGGGGGGGGGGGGGGAAGAGACAAAAGCCACGTCGGGCTACGTGGGGAGGAGGGGGGTTCACAGGAAGCCAAAATGGAGCTACGTGGTTTATGCACGCTCCCTTACTGATGCGTATATAAAACAATGATCTCCTTTCATTCTGTAATTCAGTAGTTAGAGTCTTAGATAATAATATTAGGAGATTAAAAGGATATAATTTAATTACCTCGCTGCATTAGCTATAATACACAAAACATTTAGAAATTCGGGTAGTATCAAATGGCTGTATCTATTTCTTTGTTGACAAGGGTTGAAATTAGACGGTATGGGATTGGGACCAATATCTCATATGATACAAAGAGCCTTCATAAAATCACTTAGATCTTTGCTTGGTTGAACCACGTTTAGGAAGCACGTGCCTATGCTAGCCACTGCAAATAAAAGTTTTATTGCATTTAGTCTTCGGGATGGAGGATTCTGTATTTTGTTTGAACAGTAGGTCGCCTATACCCGACAGGATTACGTGGTTAGGTTAAGCAATGACACAAGCAGAACTGAAGGCAAATGAAAACAATAGTCATGCCTCTAACGTAATACAGGATTTAATTATATACCTACTATTTACACTTTTCAAGTTCATGAACTAAGTCACTTGTTTAATTTAACGTGTGATTAAAATAATATGAAATTGCATTGTGTTTCATAATATAATAAGATGGGCCAAGATCACGAACTTAGTTAATTCAGTTTAAAGTTCCAGATTCCGATTTTCAAGTGTTAAATACCGTTCTAATTACTGTTTTACGTGGTTTCACGTAATCTGCTATTTGAATGCTAGGTGATGTTACGATTCCAAGATTACACAACAAGGAAACAAATTACGAGCTGTCCTATAATACAGAATATTGCTACTATTTTCCATTGATAAAAAAATGTGGGCGTTAAAAGTTAAACAGTGATGTATTGTGAAATTAAACCATTAACCTAATATACGATTGAATGAAACCCCACATAGCAGACTTGAAAAAGTAATTGCTGAGAGAACCTGTACTTCGTGAAACATTTATAAACGAAACTTGAATCTAACTAGTATAAATTGTTTTATAGTAATCGGACCAATGTAATTCCATATGTTTCAAGAAGTGGGAATGTGAATGGAAGTGCCTAGCATTCTGCAGGACGCGAGTTTGAGTCCTGGTCTAGCCAACCAGATTTTTGTATTTCAAGGTTTCCGGTAATCACTCTAGATGAATTCGGGGATAGTTCCATCAAAAAGCCATTGTTGAATTTCTTCCCGTTTCTTGCAACAGTCCTTTCTCGTCGCTAATGACCACGAGGTCGACAAAGCGTAGAGACAAAAAAGGCACATAGAATACGAGCTATTTACGACTTACGTAACTGTATTTCACCTCAAGGGTGCAACGTAAAGCCGAACTTCATGAAGGAGAATGCCATTATGTGTACGGAACATGGTAGGCTTCCATTGGCTCCTGTCACCGAGCGTGGTGGGTGAGCGGTAAAGCTCTGTTCTCGCATTCGGTAAGACGCACGTTCGAATCCCCGTTCGGTTACCAGATTTCGGTTTTCTATGTTTTCCCGAAATTATTCCAGGCGAATAGTTCCTTCAAAATACCATGCAAACACTATATTTTGACGGCGTGGTGCTATATAAGTGCCTGAGTGACCGTGACAAGCATTGCTGCACTGTCCGTTGTAGCGCACGCATGGGACCAGGGGATGACGGTAGAGCACGCCTTCGAAAGTTCATCTTTCCGCAACATCATCCGTGCGGATTAAATATCGATGACACGACGGGAAAACCTTCGTTCGAAGCTGATCTCCAGCTTTATCTTCACCGGTTTTTACACACTGCTAAAGCCTCCGTTCCTTTTACATTGTCAGTGGCTACAAGCTACGGTTCATCTAAATTATCTGGTTATTTTAATTACAGATTAGTAATCAGTTGGCCTACATTTTGTGCAATCCTTACGCCTTCCATTGGCTACTATCCCTAAGTAAGAGGTATTTAGTTTTAGATGAGGATGAATACAAAGCAATAAGTCAGTCAGTGAAATATAATTAATAATTTTATTTTATTTTATTGTGATGGAGCGTGTGCTCCGTAGTCAATTTCCCTACGCACCCATTTCCCCCCTTTTCTGTACCCACTTACATTTGCCCTCTTCAAATTTCAGCTTTAAATTATTTCAGCGTTGTTGATAAATAAGTCCAATCCCTGATTTCCTTACCTGTAAAAGAAAATGCTAACACTCCCTTGTGCGTGAAATCAAGTTTCACCTGGTGGTCATGATCACCTTTTCCCATCCGTCCATTACTTTTAATTCTTACATTAATATCTTCCCACGCCTAACCAACATGCACACTCCTATGACTCTCTTCACCCTCCATCTATATTCTGATTAATCCAGTTCTTGCTATTTTATCATATCGGTTACTGACTGTGTTCTGCGGTAGTTTCCAGTGAACTACTCCTCAGAATTTTAACTTAAAATGAAGATACGTTGTATTTTAAAGTTTTCCGACAATTTCAGCAGATGGAAAATACAGGGTTGCGCAGTATTTCGAACTGTTTGAAAACGTAAGCGATACATGAAACGTATGCGTATGCGAACGCCCTATGTTGGTTCTGTCGAAAAAGAGAGTAGGAGATTCAAAGGAGATTACTGGTGGCGGTATTCCCCAGGTGTCCCGTGTCTGGCCACCACTACAAGCCCGCACTAAATTACTCCATCTGCGTGCGAGCGCAGCGCCGCTCTGCGACAGGCGGCCGAACCGACGAGCGAATGAACGAGCGCGACTCGGCCGGACTCATTCCGGTCTTCTTCCATTACCGGCCTTCCACCTACAAACACGCTGCGCCCTCTGCGCCACACCTCCACTTCATCGCTTCCTCCGCGCGTCTCTCTCCCTTCGCGCCTGTCCCAGCTCGCACAGGGCTGCTTCTGCCGCGCTACAAAAATTTCTTCCCTCTCTGTCGCTGGTGCCAGCCCTCGCTTGGACTCTGCTCAAACTGATCTTTGGAATTGTCTGTCTCTCTCTTTTGTGTTCCAAGTTTATTCAACAAATTTTCAAATGGTCTGTTGGAGACAAGAGACAGAGAAATTATCTAAAACATTAATAAAAAGTTCTTAGGATAATAATTTGATTGAACACAGAAAATAAAATCGCAAGATAACTTACTATGTTTATGGAGTGTACAAAAAACCAACAAACCAACAAAAAAGTAAATAAATAAAAAAACTCATAAAAAGAACAAAAATAGAAAAGAGAAAAAAATGAAAACACATAAACAAGGAAAAAAAAAAAAACGGGAAATCAAGTATTTGGAAATAATATGAAAAAAATTGAAATTAATTTATCCACCAAATTTTCAAATCGGCTGTTTGGGTGAAGAGACAGAGAAATTATCAAAAACATTAATAATAAATTCTTAGACTAAGAATTTGACTGAATACAGAAAAGAAAATCGTAACATAAGCTACTAAGTTTATGGAGTGAACAAAAAAAATAAAATAAATAAAATAATAAAAATAAATAAATAAAACACAAAATGACCAAAAAACAGAAAACAAAAAAACATGATGCCAATTATTTGGAAATAATATGAAAACAAAATTGGAATTAATTTAATCATGTTTTCTATTTGCGATATGAGGCACTGATTATTTAACTCAAACCTTCCTTTCGGTTCCTCATGTTGAATGTTTATGATTTTGATTTTATTTTACCCATCAAAAAACTACTTACATCAACCCGGTACATTCACCTTTACGTTTCTTTTATTGCTTTCCAACAGTTCTTCATTCTTTCTTTTTGCTTCTTTCACCATTCTTTAGTGCCGATATTATTTTAAATTAATACAGTGTTCTCGATTGACTAATCGAATAAAAAAGATGTTTACACACGATATTTCTTCTGGTGAAAATGGCGAGACATATTTCGCTCGCAGAAATATCGGATGTAAACACTTTGTTTACTGGATTAGTTTACCCGAGAAGATTATATTAATTCGCAACGGCGAGAAAACTTCGTACTTGTGTATTATTTTCTTTTTATTTCTCTTGGAAACTACTGAAACGGTAAAACGATCTTCCAAAACTTGTTTTGTCTTGTACCACGATTTCTTTTTTTTTTTTTCCCCGTCTCAGCTATTTAATTTTTCCCCCATCTGAATCCACTTGAAAAGTTTTTAAACATATTAAAAAACTTCGTATTGTCTGTTACTACGAGCGTATTCGTCTTTATTATGTCAGCAAGTCTCAAACACTCATGGTTCAGCCTGACTATAGTTTTCCTCATTCCACTACATACGTCCTCACTTCACCTAAACTCACCTTCCTTGGTTTTAAATGGTTATGACATATATCCCAGTAGGCAGTAATAATATTTATTAATTTACCAGATTTTATGAAAACAAATAATTTAGTAAGAAATATACGAAGTTCTATTTTTTTTAAAATTTGGTTTTCTACTACTGCTCAGTATTTCTGAAGGTAACCCGAATACTAAAACAGAAACTAGACCACACAGAATTACAAAGTCTGTATGTTGTACACAATAAGCGCCCATACTGAACAAAAACATTACTTAGGGCGAACTCGAACTGGAGACTCCAGCAATTAAATAGAAAAACTACAGTCACCTACCACACAGAGGATAGCAGTTAAATCTTCTTAGTAGCAAATCAAATTTTAACAGAAGAGCACTACCGGATTTACAAATCCCATGAAACCTTTTTGCCATGAAAAAGTTTTCAATGTCACATATGAACATAAAGTCTCAAACAATTTTTTTTTTTAACGATTGTGTGTAATTGTCACAAAACTTTTGAGAACGATATACGATTATTGGATATACAGGAAAGGTGAATATTAGGGTCAGTGACATGGAGACTTAAAAAGGTGTTAGAAACTGGATGAGATAGAAATAAAATCGTTTCTGAGATGAATAAAAATTTTCTTCTGGTGCTTCACACCTCGACAGCACCTAGATCATTAGAATCAGGTGAGGGAGACTATGAACCGGAAGGAATTACGTCATGAAATTTTGAAGGAAAACTATGAAAAACTGACATAAGGGGTGTCGTACGGGGATTTGAATCACGTCTTCCCGAATTCCAGGCCAATTACGTTGTGAAGCGGTCAGATATTGGACATGTAATGAAAGACAGGATGAGAGTATTTTCGTGAGTCGGACATGTGGCTGAAAACATTGATGGTTTTACGTATGTGGAATTGAACAGATTTGTTTATTACAATAGAACAGTTTAAAAAGCTAGACATACCTTTGCGGCACATTTCGTGTTGAACTATGGGATTTCGCTTTTGTTCACTGTCCCAGCTCTATCGGTTTGTGCCGAACGAGAATGAAGAGGTTTTATGCCTATGAACTGAAGAATCCAGAAATTTCTTAAAGATATTAAAAAAATAAGAAGAAGGAGAGAACTAATGGGACACATATTAAGAAAATATAATAACCAAAGAAACTGCAGGGAAAACAGGAGGGGGGGGGGAGGGGGGAATCACAACAGGAGATTGCGGTTGTGGTATATGAAATAATGGTAAACTGAACTGCGTTTCATACTACAAACTGGAGAGGAATGCAGAGTAGGGGAAGACTGGAGAGCATCTGACAGCCAGACTGCGAACTAAAAAGGACTCATCGTCATTAGTGGTGCATTACAAACAATTTTCCTCCTTCTTAATAGTGCGAGGACATCAACAGAGATAGACCAATTAACTTCTGCTGAAGTTCCACCTGTGTGAAGCTTACAAGAGAAGGATAAAACTTGCGTCCCGTCGACTTCAGTATTGGTCAAGTACTAATTGAACCTCGTAAAATGTTTAAGATCAGCCATCAATAGTTTTAGACAAAATTGGGGTCAACATATTCACTATAGGTGGTTTTATGACTAACTGAAATCCATATATTATTTAAAATAAATAACTTTTGTAATACATAAGAGGTCCGCAAGTGAGTAGTTTTTGAGAAAAAATGCATCATGAAGCATAAACATTTCACCAAGTTTGATTGTTATCATAGTGCACTGTATAATGACATACATTGCGAATAATTAGCCTGTAACAATTATATGTCACAACTACATATTTTAACATGAAACTAAAGAATTGTATTTTAATGTGAAGTTAATATAATTAATTTATTGTATAATAATTTTAAATTTATGATATTCATGTGAATTTACAAATATCTGTGAAGAGCAAAGAATAACCGGTGGTGATGGGGCCAGAGGCAAGGAGTAAATGTATAAGACAATAATGGAGAAACAGAGAGTCGATAGCGGGACACCGTCCATGTAGTACTCGTTGGAGGTGCTTGGTAAACCAAAATATATTAACTGAATTCTAAGAAGAAGTGTTAATAATCTTATATATATATAAAAATAGTGTGTTTTTCTATATTTCACTTTTCAGCCACCACTATCCAGCACAGACCACTGGCCTTTCTATGAGGAAGTAGCTTCGAGTTTCCTGTCGTGCATAACGTTGGCCGAATGTCGATAGCTGTGGGGATATGGGAGATATGATGGTAAAAAGTGGTCGATGCAGGGCATTTTCGTATTTCGATCAAAGACAAGTGTCTCCATATATGTCACTCTGCTGCCACAACTACATAGCATAGACCAATGGTGTTTGTGTGTGGTAGTGGTATCGTGTCTCCTATCGTGTACTATGGTGGGTAGATGTCCGTAGCTATGGGGTTGTGGGAGAAATGGTGGTTAAAAGTGGTCGATGTGTGGCACTTTCATATTTCTACCAAACACGTATGTGTCATGGTGTATCACTTTTCAGCCAAAACTATCTAGCGCAGATCACTGGTGTTTGTGTGTGGTAGTTGCACAGAGTCACCCGTCGATCACAACGTTGGCCGAATTTCGGTAACTTTGAGAGAGTGGGAGATATGGTGGTTGAAATTCGTCGCTCAAGGATATTTTCGCATTTCGACCAAAGACATATGTGTCCGTATATTTTACTTTGCTGCCTGAACTACATAGCGCAGATGAGCGGCGTTTTTGTGTGGTAATAGCATCGAGTCTCTCATCGTTCACTATGGTGGTTAGATGTCGGTAGCTGTCAATCCAAATTCTTTAGAAACACGAACGAAGTCGTGGGTACCAGCTAGTATTTTATGAAGTGAAGGACAAAAGATTCCATATAAGTGAAGATTGTACATAGTCGTGAAGTACAATGAAGTCTTCTCGGGTGTACCTGTTTTACAGTGTACTGTATTTGAGAAATACTTTTGGTTACAGAATAGATACTACGAGAAAGTAAATTGAAAATTTATTTCAGGTACCGTATAGGAAAGAAGCGAAGATGTGTTTTTGGAATTATGAATCATTTTAGGTCGGCTAAGATATTCTCTGTCGACTTTGTGGTGAAAGATAAGATACATTAATTTAAATACTATAAATGAATGCAATTTTTCTCGGCGTTGTTTATTTATAAATGTTTCTCAGGAAACAAAACTCGTAATATTATGAGTAATACATAATATTTCGGCGACATAAAACTCCGTCGCCATCTTCAGGAAAACTTCAAAGTTTACAACTGCACCTGAAGAAGCGACGGAGATTATGTCGCCGAAATATTGTATATCAATCATAATATTACTCGGTTTGTTTCCCGAGAAACATTTATAAATATAAAGACTAATTAACACTAATAAGTTCAAGACCCAGTCACTGAAAATAAATACTGGAAGTTATAAATGAACAAAAGATAACGCTCACTTTTCACGAAAAGTGTAATTGGTTCAGTATCTCGCGATTTGACAGTTGCATATATTAATTAATTATAATAACTATAATGAACATATAGAGTAAAATGTCTGAGCCCTGAAAGGTATAGTCAAAAGCCAAATATGTTAAAAGTCTACACGTGCACATGGGTATGTGTGTAAAACTTTACTTATCACATGCATCCGCACATCTAGGAGGTAAGGGAGCGTTCATAAACTAAACGGATCCGTCTAGGGAGTGATGGGTTTGGTAAAAAGCTAAGCTTAGTTCGGATTCAAGACACGTAGCTTTTAATTTACATTTTTTTCACAGTTAAAATAAGGTACAGAACACACAACAGCATGTGAATATTTATTTCCGTCATTAATTACCTCCGTATGTAATTTACGATAGTCATACAAGAGACAACATTACAAAATGTCTTCTGGAATCAATACGGCAAAAAGCTACGTGCTACGTGGTAGGCAGGGGGGGGGGGGGGGGAGTAGGTAGAGGCAAAAGTCACGTAAGGCTAGGTGAGGGGAAGGGGGTTCACAGGAGGCCAAATTGGGGCTGCGTGGTTTATAGACGCCCCCTAATTCCATAATGTCACAAGTGCTCGCACCCGAGTCTACGCTTGCGAAATTAATTTCCCCAAATCTCTTAATACACTAAGGACATCATATGCGCCAATGCAATGGCTACAGCCAAAGGTCTCCCGGCATGTAGCTGAGACCTTTTCGCCCGAGTTGCTTCTCCATTTGGTTGAGCACGCTCAGGCGCTGTGAGAGATTCGCAGAAGTTTCTCTCGACCGAGCTGCCTGTTCGATACACACGGCCATAATAATTGGTGTTGACGCGCGAGGTTTGTTTTGCCGGGGCCCTTGTTTGCCGATGCAGATGATATCCGCTCGGTGTTGTTGGGGACGCTGTTTATCCCCGCGCAACTTTCGTATTTTATTTGCACTACCGTCCTCGTCACGGCGCTTGCTCTAATATTTCTACTGCGGTGTGCGTACAGTGGGAAGTCAGCCAGCTCGATTAAGCTTTGATCCCAAGAGACAGATAATGTTTCCGTTGTCTCCGTACACAACACCGCAGACCACTGAAACGTGACATCTGGTTCTCAGCATGAAACGGGACTGATTATTTTCCTATCGATCATGTGGGTGATAATTCAGGGTAAATAATCTCTCGGAAACTTAATGGTTATACAGATTTTTGTAAGTGATCAGATCAAATGAAACAATAATGGGAGCAATACCGAGCCGGCACACTTAGCATTCGGAACGACGCGGTTTCGAATCTCCATCCGGCCATCCGGATTTGGGATTTCTGTGGTTTCCCCAAACCACTTCAGTTGAAGTGCCAAGTCATGCGTGTAAGTAAAAAGGTGACACCATTTAACTATGAATATACGATTAATGGCACTGTCCTTAGAACGGTAGATTCCGCTAAATACCTAGGGGTAACAATTCGTAATAATTTGTCGTGGAATGAGCATATCGAGAATGTAATGGGAAAAGCAAATCGTATGCTCCGATTTCTAGGTCGTAATTTAAATCAATGCACTCAGGAAGTTAAATCGATTGTATACAAGTCACTAGTACGCCCTCACTTAGAGTATTGTTGTTCTGTATGGGGTCCCCATCAAAAGGGGTTAATGGAGGCTTTAGAGAAGGTCCAAAGAAGAGCCGCCCGATTCGTGACAGGTATATATAGTTGGAGGGAAAGCGTAAGTGCGATGTTGAAGGAGTTAGGTTGGGAAGACCTGGAACACCGAAGGCGTTGCTCTCGACGGAAGCTAATTGAAAAATTCAAGACAGATGTATTTCAGAATGATAGTCAGCAAATATTGCTACCAGCAACATTCATATCACGAAATGACCATGAAAACAAGATAAGAGAAATCAGGGCCAGAACCGATTTATTTTTGTACTCATTTTTCCCACGAGCGATTAGGGAATGGAATAGAAAGGATTTACCGGGCGAGTAAACTTAAAATCCGACAGGAGTAGCTTTCGATAAAGCACTCCAGCCATCCTGATCTGGGTTTTCCATGGTTTTCCCAGATCACTCCACGCGAATGCGGGGATGGTTCCTCACAATAGCCCATGGGCGCCTCCTGCCATATCCCTTATAACCCTTCCAAACCATAACCCTTTTCGATAGGTGCAATGCATCCTCCGCCACACACTTTTAGTGAATCGCGGAGTAATAATAATAATAATAATAATAATAATAATACAAGGATTGAACCTTCAGAAGACCATGGCCCAAATTCCTTCCCGTTCCTTGCTCTCTTTTTTTCCTATTTCTTTACGCCTCGTCGACGTCGAGGTAATTAGAGGCGGGATAGAACTAAGGACAACGAACGGGAAGGAATCCGGCCATGGTCTTTTGAAGGAAGCATCACGGCATTTGCCTGGAGTGATTTGGGGAACCATGGAAAATCCAAATCTGGATGCCCGGACGGGGTTTCGAACCAGCGTCCTCATGAATGCAAAGCCAGAACGCTGTCACTCACCTCCCACGCTCGGTCTCAATTCTTTCCCGCCTAAAGCCAGAAAAAATATTAAATTACTCCCTCACACACAAGGACAGCACGGATTGACAATGGCGTGCTAGTTGACCATCTTTCTACTCCCAGTTAAGTCGTCATTTTTCTATTATTTGCCGATGCCATTAGAGGCGTATAGGGTCTAGTGCTTAATATGGTAACTAACAGTTACCATATTAAAGACCACGGAATCTGAATGAAGGGGAAGCAATGCAACTCTTATAGAGAATCTTCTCCAAGCTCCAACGAACAGGCTGTTGAAGGGCTAGAAATACCAGAAAAATGAGACAGGAAAAATGTATTTTGAAACAGTGGATCAATTTTGATGCCCTTTGAGTACGGTATTTCATTTTTGGTTCTTTTCTTTTGATAACTTCTCTAAAAAAATTAAAAAAATAACAAAACTTGGCTGCAAAAAACTTTGAAACTACGGCAACCAGTGTGTAAAGTAAAGGGGCATGGGATTGCTGGCCGGGATATCCCCAAACAATTCGATCACCTAGTGATATAGTTTTTTATTCCCTACGCATACACTACCAATCGAATCAGCTTTGGCGATGCTTCTCTATCTATTTGTATCATCATCCTTCATGATGTGTCATTCATGAATTCATTATCAAATATATCCATCTTCTCGTCATAAAAAAATACTAAATAATATTTTTTGTCTCTCTTTGTCACTGTGTTTTACCTTGCTACCAGAGATGCTCCCAAAAGCAATTAGTACTTAACATTCGCAAACTTTATAGCAAATTATGATAATAGCCTTATAGTGTCACATAAGTGTATTTCGTAAATTCTTTCCCACTACTTTCGTAGAACCTACAATCTTTGAGAAACATTTTATTGTGGTCGAAACGGAATATCAATGTACAGTGTGTAATAAAAGTGCTCATTACATAGGAATAGATCAGAGTGGTAATTGCAATACTACAGGTTTATCATTTTGCTAGGTCGGTGGTGTGTGGGCTGACAGTTTAGATACTTAGTCGCGACCAAGGGACGCCTACCCTTCAACAATAAACGATATCACACACAAAAGCTGTGTGTGGAGAGCGGTTAAACCCCCGTTAGATGAGGTGATCCTCGGCAGGTATTACGCCCGAGTGAATACGCCAACTCGCAGACAGCAGCTGACCCAAGGGAATTAGGGGACTTCCTATTAACAAGCCTGAAAAATCAGAGTAAAAATTAACAACGTTGGCCAGAAAGTTTGATGATATGGATGAGTGGAAGAGATTAATACCCAATAAAATCATATATTTGAAAGACGTGATTGTTTTTCCGAAAATTCTGTTCACATATGAGGTGGGAAACCATGCAATTGATGATTCAAGAATGACGATGGAAGGACAGAACGAAGAAACCGAGCGTGGTGGTGAATGGTTAACGCTCTGGCCTCGCATTCGGGAGGACGGCGCGGTGGTTTGAATCGCCATCCGGGCATTCAGTTTTCGGTTTTATATGGTTTCTCCAAATCACTCCTACAAATGGCCATGGCCGAATTCCTTCCCGTTCTTTGTTCTCAGTTCGAACCCACCTGTAATGACCTCGACGTCGACGAGGCGTAAAGCCATAAGTAAAAAAAAAAAAAACGTAGAAGCCAGCTTCCAACGCCAGAAAGAGGGCCTTAGCATTTCGAACATCACGACGCTGGTTGGATATCGAGATCTGAACAGTTCAATGTCTTTTAGCCCTCATTAGCTTGTCGTTACGCTACTTATGACATTTGCTGAATTGTATACTGTAAAGTGCTCATCTTTTGCCGGACACAGTGTTGTGCACAAGTCACTACTCACCCATATAAAGTACCTTGTGATGCTTTGAGTTTCCCATCGTCTATCGACTTATAAAACTGAGCTAACGATATTGCCGAGAGCAAAGAAAACTTTAACTATCATGAACAAACATTAATGATCACGCTATTGAATTAATGTACGGCAAACCCAATTGCCCTGCGTGTCTATTTATGTTGAAAAATCATTTTTATGTACTATTTAATTTCCTTTAATTATTATTTGGAGATGATATTTTTTTTTAAAGTCATAATAATTCTATTCAGTTACGGCCTTTCTTGCAGGGCAAGGTGTTGATTTTCGATCTTTTGATTGTTTATAAGTAATTAACGATAAAATACACCTTTTTCTGCAGACCATATGTTTTTTTACGAAATTAATCGGTGGATTTACGAACCATGTCTTGATCGTATGGTTATGGCTTTTAAATTTAGACAGCTTTTACAAAATTAAATTAATTATGTCAAAATTAAAAATTTACAAAATAAGACCGACAAAACCTCTTATTACAAGTGTGAAACGAGAAATTTTCTTATTTGCAAATACACAGGTATTCGTAAAAAATTACTATATTGTTACATATGTAGTTTCTTTACATTTCGTAGCAGAACTTTTGCAAGCATTTTCTTAAGGGAACCGAGAGCATAATCCTGGACTTCTTTTCCAGTGCTCCATATCTGATCCACGCAGCAGCTCCTCCCTGTCTGTTTGTGCCGCCACGTCCCCCCCCCCTTACTCCTCCCCTCCCCCACACGGCAGCCGGCGGGCGGGAGCAGTTCTGATTAATGACTGATAGCCGCTGATCATGCATTTAGATTGCCTCATTAATTGGCTATACCTCGCCGCGTCCTACCGCCACCGACGCCCACGCTGAACCACTCTTCACCTCCTCGCGGTGAGTGACGTCACTTCGCGATACTCTTTTGGCTCATCGTACGGAAAATAATGAAATAGTCGATGAATAACCACACTGTCACTCAAAAGCTTACGGCACTAAAACTTACTAAAAATGAAACAATATCGAAAAAGGCGACTGTGGAATGGTAAAAGTTTTGAAAGTCTTAAAACAGGATGGATAATATCTCTCAAAAGTTGGAGGAACAATTTAAAAATGTGGTTGTCAAGAATTAAACTGTTGTAATTACAGCTTATAACTACGAGAGACAATTATCCATAAAACACGTATTGAGACAAGGATGCAGTTGATCTTAGTGGAAGCAATCTGTGAAGAAAGAAATTTTGGAGTGTGAGTTTAACGTTTACGAGACGCAATGATCAGTAAAAACGATTTCGCCTCGATTTCTGGGATACAAGGGTTCAACCCCCTCAACAACTTTCAATCCAGCGAATCCCCGAATAACCCCTTCCCATATCTTACCCAGCAACAACTCCCATTTCTAGTGGCCTGGGCGTCGAAGAAATGGTTTCGCAAACGGTCGGTTTTCGATGTATTCTTCCATTAATTAAATTATTTATTAATAAAGTCTTCACATATGTTAGAAGAGAAGGAATGCGAAGGTCACTCGTAAACGAATATTGTCTTTGGTAGAAAAATTAAACTATAAATTATTAGAAGGGCAAAAGAAGTATATCATGGAAAAACTAAGTTTTAAAGCAGTCTTAAAATAAACTTAGCGATGACATAATAGTGACATAATCTTCCATGATGCAACTACTAGTCTCCATTTAGCTGATGACAGACTTTTAAATATTCGGCTGGCATCGCAAAAGTGGCCTATAAAATCGAAAAGCAGAGTAGTAAAGCAAGGAGTATTTTGCAACAAGATTTTAGTGTATTTATTATGAAACCTGTCAGGTGTTTCAAACTTACGAATGCTTTAATTGGTAAATCAGTAATTAATATATTAATTTTAAACGGAAAAAAATATTAAAACGCCTACCTTCACCTGAAAACAAATGTTTTTACTAAATACAGTTGGTTGTTTCCATTTGCTCCGACCTTGGGACTAATTGTAACAACAATGGGGCAGGTGCTAACAATAAAACTAGTAGAAAATATATTCGGAGAAAAATTGCATCTGGTTTTTTTATTTAAAAGATCAACATTTTTTTTACGGCTGAATTAACATTTTAACATGAAAAACAAGAAACTAAACTTAGTATTTATTTCGTAAGTGTTATCAACCTTTTTATTAATAGATGTATCAACTTTTTAACATAAATTATAACAAATATTGTGATCAATAAGTAATCAACTTTAACTTAACAAATCAATCAGCATTTTGTGACTTTACTTACCCTTAATAACCTTAAGCGCCGTTTAATTAACGTTCCAGATTCGATAAGCAATTGATTTATATTTCTGGGCAATTCTTCATAGTTTTAGAAAAAAAAGATTAACAGTGATTCTGTTAAAAAAATGTTCCTCTACTTGGTAATGTTGCTTTTGGTGTTCTTACGGATAATCTAAGAATCCAGGGACTTAAATTTTGAAAGCAATGCAGGCAAGGAGGTATATTTTGTATTTCTAACACTACAACGAATTGGTATGTTAGATTTCTGTATTCGACAAGCAATAACCGAATATATATATATGGACATTTAGGTTAATAGAAAGTCATTTTATATTCTCTTTCTTTCGTAGAAACCAATCTAGAATCGGCACAGTAAGTTTTAGGGAAGCCAATATTATCCTTTTTTATATATGTATATATAACGTCACATGACACAAATCAAACATTTTACTCTCCTTTCTGATGCTATTATTATTATTATTATTTAATTTCATCACAGACAACAAGTGAACAATTTTGATTTGAGAAACCCTTTTGCGTTTTCATTTTATAGTTTCTGTTACGAAAAAGGAAAGAATAATTTATTTAAATAAACAAACCCAAAATCAATCACACAAAAATGAACTTTAGGGCCAAGTAACATGTTCCTCTAGGTTCATTGAGACAAACATAGAAGTATTACTTCAGCAGTAAAAAGCTAAAAAATATATATCATAGGTAGATATATTTTTAAACCTTAGGCCCATAAAAATATAAAAATTATTAATATTTATTGAGAATGAAAGTTTACTTATATGACTTTTCTTCGCTATCTGACTGGTCCAGAGCACATATAAAAATATTCAAAAGAAATATAGCCGAGTTGTTCCTGTTCCTTGTTCCGAACCCTTTTCTCATTCTATTGACCTCGCCGTTGATAGAGCGTAAAGTCCAATTTTTTTAAAAAAATCTGTGCTTGAAATGACAGTGAATACTGGTGTGTATGTTCCATTATGGTAAATACCTAATTTGTTAGATATTTATAGATTTATATAAACAAGATGCAGTCTACAAATAACTGTTGTGGTGAATGTTTTTTATTCCCAAGACGTGTTTCGCCTTTATGGCGTGGCCCATCATCAGTGGCTGTAAATGTATGTTTTTATATGTATATCATTAGTCTAGCTTTCGGATCTTTAGGACAAGTAATTTTTGCTATCTTTTTGAACTGAAATGCTAAATTAAACACTGATTCAATGTTTCTGATTGTATTTAAATGTATTTTATATAACATATAAATTCATATTCAGACGATTTCCTGGTTTTGGTCATATTTGGATAGTGTTTATAGTCATATGGTCATATTTTTAGGAAACATCTAGTAGTTTTCTAAAAGTACCGGAAATTTACAAGATATAGATGAGAAGAAATTAAAATAATTATTCACAGACCTGTACTTCTGCTATACAGGTAGGAGAAGAAAACAAAACTAACTTTCACTGTGGTCAGAATTCAACAGTCAAGAATTAAAGTTATACATTTCTGTCACTATTTGAATATAATGTTTCGCCCACCTTTTAATCTCGACAATGCAGCAGAATCACGCCTGTGTCGATCAGTATCTCAATGAAATATGCTGTCATCGTTAAATCTACGTCGGTAGACGTCACCCTGCTGAGAATAAAATTTTCTGAAAGTGTGAAGTTACGTGGGAGAATTTAGAGAGCATTATTTTAGTACAGATGAAAGAGTTCTATTCTGTAAATCATCTGAAATTATAGTGACTTCAACAAAACGGTTTGAAATTTAATGTCCCAATCGTGCAACGAATGCACGGAAGCAAATTATGCATGAAAGCGACACTACTAGATAAAATAAATGATGTATAATTGAGCATGTTTTCATGTATAGTAAATTTAAATGTTTGGTCATATTTTGTCATTTTTGGGTCATATTTACCCAATTTCGAAGTCATATTTGCCTGCATATTTCTATATTTTTTGGTCATAAAGATCCGAACCTTAATCATTACAAACAATAAACACAATTATTAAGTACAGTACAAAGAATTAAGTGTATATTTCACACATTAACACACACACGCACTTACATGTATAAACTGTATTTACTTACGGGTACAGTGATAACCTTCACGTGGCGATCTGGAACAGCACTTTATGCACTGCATTCTTACAGACCTGTTTATTCACGTAGCTTTATTTAGACTTGTGTTTGTGATGTTGCAGTTGAATATTATGCCAAATGTTTATTTACAGTCCTTTTACTTGTTGCTTCATACGTATGCTAGACACATCACATTTACCTGTGTTGATATGATTGTACATGCATTACTGCCATCCTAGTTTCGTTTTTGTTTGTGTTTTAGTATCTGTGTTTATCTTCTGATATGCTATACATCTGCTTCCTAAAGCTGTTGACTTAGGGTTTGTTATTATTATGAGTGAGTATACATTAATTTTCCTGTGAAGTGGTTGTGTTGAATAGTATTTTATCTGTTAAATTTGTGAATTTGTTTAATATTATTTTCCTTGTTCTTATAGATCTGTTTTTTAGGGCTGTTTTTTTTTTTTCAACCTCCGATAGGCCATAAATAAAAGACAAATGGACATGGAAAAAATATTTTATTAACAACTATTATGGTACACTTATGGTTACTTTTCAACGTAATCACCTTGAAGATTAAGGCATTTATCATACCTGTGGACAAGCTGTCCAATACCCTCTTCATAAAATGTTGCCGCCAATGAGTTTAAATGAGTCATCACATTGTCTTGAAGCTCCTCGTTGGTCCGGAACCGCCGCCCTCCTAGCCACTTCTTCAATTCAGCAAAAAGATGAAAGTCACTTGGTGCTAGGTCAGGACTGTATGGCGGGTGATAAAAAATCTCACATCGAAATTGTTCAAGAAGTCGCTGGGTGACACCAGCACTGTGGGGGCGAGCGTTGTCGTGGAGCAGAACAATGCCAGAAGTCAGCATACCTCTTCTTTTGTTCTGAATGGCCCTCCGTAAACGTTTTAAAGTTTCACAGTAAACAGCTGCATTAATCGTGGTCCCCGGCAGCATAAACTCCACAAGCAATACACCTTTTTGGTCCCAAAACACGGTAGCCATAACCTTTCGGTTGTTGAAGGTCTCTTTGAATTTTTTTGGTTTGTTAGGTGAATTTGTGTGCATCCATTGTTGGGATTGTTGTTTCGTTTCGGGTGTCTCATACCGAATCCATGTCTCATCTCCAGTCACAATTGATTTCAAAAAATCTTCTCCATCTGCGTTATAACGGACAAGGAACTTTAAAGCTGACGCCATTCGGTGAATTTTGTGGTTGTCGGTCAACATTTTAGGGACCCAGCGAGCACAGATTTTTTTGTAGTGTAAATTTTCTGTTACGATGGAGTACAGAGAAGATCTGGAGACCTCTGGAAATTTCATTGATAATGAATTTATTGTGAACCTACGGTTTTCTCTTACCACTTTGTCAACCCGTTGAACAAGGTCATCTGTAGCGACAGATTTGCGTCCTTGACCTCCTTCATCGTGCACATCAGTTCGGCCTTCTTTAAATTTTCTGCACCACTCACGCACGACTCCTTCACTCATAAAACTCTTTCCATACACTTGGCTCATTCTTCGATGGATTTCTGCTGCACTGTTCCCTTCTGCTTGCAGAAAACGAATAACACTTCGTAACTCGCACTTGGCGGGAGAGTTGATGAACGCGGCCATGTTTCCTTGACTGTAGCTTGGCACAGAATCCACAGAATGAAGTCACGAACGCGCCAAAAACAGAATGTGTCGTAGGAGAGATGCGCAATCGTCTACTGCGCACACCGCCCACCTCCAACTCGTCTGGTCTCTATGCTGTTCAATCGGAGGTTGAAAGAAAAAAAAACGCCCCTCGTAATATTTTACGAAACGAACGACAAAATAATGAATGTCAGAGAAGGAGCAAGAATTCAAACAATTGAAGTATACTAAAGAAGGAATATATGATCTGGGTGTGGCGCTCCTTGTTAATCCTTTTGTTAGACACTGTCACCAAAGAAGAAAAAGTATAGTATGTGTGATTTGAAGCTGAATCATCGTTGAATGTTTAACGACTCTTAGGTTGGGACGTTGGCACCCGCGGGCAGTGGTGTCTTTAATTCAGCAGTCGATCAGATTTCCTCTTTGTCGTCGGTCGCACCCCTCAGTCGGTATCGCCAAACAAAGCCGGCCCCGGGGCCGCTGGGATTACGTGACGTCACGAGCCGCCAGATCGCGTTTTAAACGGCGGACACGCAGTGCCTGGACCGCAGAGCCACTAGGGGGACCGCGAGGAGCGTACAACCTCACTAACATGCGCTCTTCTACGCTTAACATATAAATTAGAGAGTTTCTTCATTTTATGAATTCCTTTTCATTTCCTAGAGACACAGAACTCTTAGGGCCTCAATAATTTATCTGTCTTGTGTCACAGTCTCATAACAAATGATCACTTATAAATTTCTTGTCCACACAATTTTACTTCGTAGCAACCCCCAAATACATTCATTAATAAGTAAAATTTTGAAAGAAACATGGAGGAGAAAGTAATTGCGGAGGAATTCATGTTGAATTGATGGAAAAAGTTTTCTTTGTACAACCTTTATTGGTATAAAATGAAACCTATCATTCCATCAACTCTGTGATTTTTTAATTTTTCTTTTTACAGTTACTAAAAACATTCTATTTCCGAAATTCATAATCCAGAAATTATTTCAAAGTTTACACTGATATGTAGTGTCCTATGGTTTAAAGAAAAGCTATACAAATCTGAATGGAGTTGAACTAAATGAATATTTTAACAAATTTAATCCTATAGTAGGTAAGGTTTTCGACAAAAATCAAATATATTATTTCAGGCAGAATTTCACGATACGGATAGAAAATATGCCTTTAAAATACTTTTCAAAAAATTAACAGAGATTTCTAGCCCTTTTCGATTTACGTATGCACAATGTCAAGAACGATTTTCCAGAACAAATAATAAACGGCGTTAAAAAAATAATTATTATTAATTTTTTAAGTTTTGTTTTAAAAATATTTTAGTGAATTCAGTTTAACACAAAATCATCGGTGTGTGTGTGTGTGGGGGGGGGGGGGATATGTCACACTCGATTGATTTTTACTGACCGTATTCGAATGTAAAATGAGCCTTATTGCAGTAGTCTAACCGCTTGTCACATACTTCCTTCTCGTAAACGGAATAAGTGGCAGAATTCAGATTTATGTAAGGCTGGAGGCTTTCTTGGAGTAGAAGATGAAAAAAATCCTCTCGGGTAGCTAGCCAAGTGAAGTGTCAGTCACTTAACAATGGCGGTAGAGCAATGACCGCGAAACTCACTCGGTTAGCTGCACGAGAGGATTTTATTCAGAATTCAGGTTTGTCCAAGCTATAAAACGAGTACGGTGTTCAAAATTCTAAAAATTTGTTTTCTACCCGTCCGACCATCCAGATTTTAATTATCCTTGGTTTCCACAAATCATTCCAGACAAATGCCAGGATGGTTCCTTCAAAATGCCATGGCCTAATTCCTTCCAGTTCCTTGCCCCCTGTCCTTTCCCACCTCTAACTGACCTCGGCGTTTTATACTCATTCGATGTTTTATACTGACTTCTGCAAATAAAAACTAGGGTTTAATTTGAAGAAAAAAAAACAGCATGTCGGATATCGATGTTTACAGATCATCAACTGGACGACTAACATACGTTTTTTTCGATTTTTTCACAAAAACATTATACAGACATACGAGCGATAACATTGATCGATTTCATTTCAGATCACTGCCGTGATAATATCTATCTTATTTAATAAAAAAAAACACACACACACACAAAACATTGATATCCAGAAACTTGAAATATTGTTTAATGTTGACAGTAGTTATTACTTAAACAACAAATGATTATATACAACATGTAAGTTCCGAACATAAGAAACAATTACAGAGTATATTACAAAAAATCTAATCTGAATTTTGCATTAGTATTGTGTAAGTGAATACAAACATTCAAGATACAATTTAAACAATAACCTTTCATTTGAGTAAACACAACACTATGAAAACAGTGAAATATGAGTAAACAGACGCCAAAATGTTGGTACCTACCTTAAACAAAGATGTAGCAACAACAAAAAAATTAATTAAGAATTAGGAAATTATTTTACACTAAAAACTGATAATGACATTCATAATAAAATCTTTCAGACATCAAGAAGACATATTTTTACGGCAGACGAGAATAAATGACAACTTACACCCTTCGTCTCGTTATATATTATTCTTGTAACGTTTGTGTTGCTCGTTTCTCGTATAAACGTTGCTTCACGTAGATGCGTGTGCGGCTTGCAGTATAGAAAGCAGAAGATATTGTTTGCAGTTGCGCTGTCAGTGGCAGAAAGGGCATATCGGGGAGTCAATCTGATACTCCATGAATGCGACACGACAGCTACGTCAAAAAAAGCGCGGATGACACGGCGTTGCATTGGAGCGGAAACACTGTGCGCTGTGCGTGTGGTCTATATTCAGGAGCCGCCACTGCGGCGGCGGTCAACTCATTTCCGGGCGCGGCGCATTGTGCGGTGACCCGGAAACTGGGACGGCCAGCCGCAGGAAAAACGACGCGGCGTCTGCACTAACAGACCTTTTGTATTCTGTATTTCAGCACATAGGCGAGAAGGCTACATCACGGTTCTGAGTTACGTGCAAAAATCTAGTTGGCTCGAATGAACTGCTGTATCATTAGGTGTTGCTTAGCAGCGCAGGTAAGTTTCACGTGCATCATTCCGCATTGTTAGGGGGTATATCCAAAAAGTGGAGGTCAAATCCACAAACTCACTGCAACATCTGGAGGGAAGGAACCAAACTGGAATCCCCATTTTGTTTTTGTCTGTATCGTCTTTATTTTGAGTAACTTTTACTTGAATTCTAGTGGAATACATTCTTGGATTACATTACATTAGACACTTCTTACAAAGACAATACTACCAAAACTGATTGTTCAACACAGTCTTTGGCCGACGTAAACTGAGTCTGTAAAACTCTGCCGAAAAACTGACTCTTAGTCTCTGCTGATCGCATTATATAATTTCTATCGAAACTTCTAGAACACTACAAAGGCTTCCGACAGATATTTCTCGAACATTAACAATACTCAATACATAATCATTTACATTTAGAAATGAAAATTAAAGATACTGAAACACAAAATTATCCACATAAATCATTTTAAACTGTAGTAAATCGTCCTTTAAACATCGTGGCTCACCATAATACTTACAATTACAAACATTTAAGTAAATCTCTTGCATAGTTCTGTCCTTAAACATATTAAATGCTATTTACATAATTTCTTTTCACAAAAACAAAATCTATTTACACTGATTTACAATAAAATACAAGACAAATATACAAAACTATTTTCAATAACACTCTAGCTTGGTACAAATGCTTCATAAAATACAATTCCAGCCAAAGCTTCGGTTTGAGGGCTGTTACAATAGTGTTCAAAATAACTTTTTAGTAAAAAGTTGCAAAAACAGTCTCTGAAAAAAAGGTGGCAAAGTTGGAACCCTTTTAAGAGTATACATAAAATTATTTGAAAATTCCATTTAAATAAAAAATAGTATGAAAGAGTTTTATTTTAAGTTTTGACCATGTGGTACAAACAATTTAGTTTATTTGACATTTATAATATTTGATTTTTTTAAGGGATCGCAGGGGAGTTCTACATAGGGTGCCCATGATTTGGAGGTTATCAGGCATTTAAAAGGATTGTTAGTTAGACACAGTGATACAGAATAGTATTTGATAAAGACACTTCAGTGAAGAGATTGTTACTTTCTTCCCTTGGAACACTACAAAAACCATGTTTAATTCATGTCTGCAAAAACGTTCACTCTTACTGAAAGCTATATCTACAGCTTCAAATATATTCTGCCAGAATGCAGCACCATCCAAGCGAGATAAAGTGGAAGTCCGAGTTAGGGATTTTGGTTACTTGCCTCTATCACGGAACAGGAGTACGAGGTAACATTGGTGAACATTTTTCGTTGGGGTGTGAGCTTAGCAACCATATCTGTAACAACTGCCCATGTATGCAGGAGCTGGTGGTTGTCATTAATAACACTCACAATAGATGAAGTGGCTTCAAACAGCATCGGACTCTAAAAAATTACATACTATTTTTCTTGGAACTATAGAAACTTCTCCATATCTCTGCACCATTGATGGAATATTTTCTGGAAAACCTTTTGGTAATGGATTACAACTGGGGTGTCATATTCGCTAGACAAAGCAGGAAAAAACCATTACGTCAGAGTGTGAGCTTGACCAATTAGAGATAGATGTAATACATGCGAATAATGGTCTGGTCTGCTCATTTAACGACGAATGTATTTTGCGCCAATATTCTGTTTTTAAATTATTTCTAAGAAAAATTAAGAAAAGTTATTACTTAAAAAAAAATTAAATTAAAAAAAGGAAAGAAAGAAAGGAAAGAAAGGGCTGATGGTTGGCTGTGAGAAGTAACATAAACATCTATCATGTACAGATACGTCGCCCATCCCACACTTCCTCAGATCGTGTAAGAAATTAATGGTGGAATAGACATAATTATAACTTCTGGGCCATATATTTACCTTAATCTAACATTGCAAACTGTTTGATTAATGATTACTTTTGTTAAAATAATCAAGATCGGATATTTTGTTACCAACAGCTCACCCAACTACAGAACGATATTCTCATAATGTTGTATACGGTTGGATACTAAGGCTCGTCTTAAGAGCTGGAAATCAGAATCAATTATTCCATGGAATGCTGATCCTCCGTTGAACTAGGTTGTCCGAAAACGTCTCGGTTACAGATGACTACTTTAGCAGCAAACTATTAAAAGTGGATTTTCTCGAAAATTTGATGACCATCATACTATGAAGACATATAGAATTTTTGTGATACATTTTGTTAATTTATTTCATATTATCACTAACAACGATTGGCAATGGTTTAGGGTGATAATTCTCCGGACTGTGCATTGCAGTTGCACTCCATGGTCTGTTCACTGATAAAATAACAAGCGGCAGCCATACCTTTCACATCATAGGCTTGGCACATTTCTTGTTGAAGCAAATAATAGGCTCGGACAACACAATAAAAAGGATAAAGATCACTTTTAAAAAGGCACAAAATATAGTGTCTAGTTGAGTATAGAAACATTAGGTGACACCAAACAATAATATATCGCACCTTTGTTGAATAATATTATGTAAAACTCGTATTATGGGAGATATTAATAAGAGAAAGAATGTAAATTGCAGATTCTAGGAGTTAATGTAACGAGAAGAGTCTGTAGAGTATCAAAGCTGTACCACATATCAAATAAAACTACAAACAGCAGAACCAAGATGAAACAGAATATCAGTTATAGAACTGGATGGAAGAGTATCACTTGCTATGGAAATTAAGGTCGATTGGACCAACGAAAGCAGGCAATATATGATATATGGAACCTCATCGACGTCGAAAAGGTGGCAGACGCAACAGAATATGGGGAAAATAGGTGCAGAGAGCTATTGACACAAAATAACTAAGTAGAGAAGTTTTCTATCATCATCATCATCATCAATGTTCTGTCTTTAGGCAAGTTATCACGTGGTAGCTTTCCATGCTCTCCTGACTTCTGACCTCCACTTTAGGCCAATGTAATTTCAGTTTCCCTTCATCTATAGTCTTATACCTCCTTCATCCTCTCACTCTCCTCCCACAAACTAGTCCTTCTAAGGAGTCAGTTAGCATGCACTCCCCTCTCAACAAGTTTCGCATCCGCTTCCTTTCTCTAAAAACGTGAAGTAGTTTTCTTCTCTCACAAACCATTTCCAACACTTTTATACCATACTCAATATTTACTGCTCATCCTCTCCATTATACTCCAAATCCAAATCTCCCTTTTTCATCCTTTCGTCTCAGTGACCGCGTCCCTGCCCCTTAAAATAGGCACATACATTATAACAGAGCATGACAGTTTGGGTAGGGGTGTACACTTAGAAAGTACATCGATGTTTTTATTCGATGTAAAACATCGGAACCCGGCATCGATGTTTTTCGATGCATTGATGTTATTCGATGCATCGTTTAAATACATCGATTTTTTTAACATCGAATACTTTTATGTATTTCTTACCTCAACAAATACAAACCAACAATATTGGTCGGCAAATGTCGTTTCATTTATCTCTTACGTGTTCCTTCAAAATCGCCAAAGAAAATGTGACTAAAGTTTGAAATTTACCATTTCCAGTTAAACGCGGATAGTTCATTGTCCTTCATTTGGTCTATGCAAACACAGAGTAACACTATACCATCAGTGTAATGCTCTGGGTGTAATGATGTATTTAATTTCATGTTTTTTTGTTTTTTGTTTATGGCTTTATGCTTCGTCGACGTCGAGGTCATTAGATTTTTTTTTATCTGCTTAACTTCTCTCTTTAGAGACGGGAAAGGATGGGGAGCAAGGAATGGGAAGGAATTCGGCCATGGCCTTTTGAAGGAAGCATCCCGGCATTCGCCTGGAGTGATTTGGGAAACCATGGAGAGCCTTAAATCTGGATACCCGGACGGGGTTTCGAACCAGCGTTCTTCCAAATGCGAAGCCAAAATGTTAACCGTTCACCAAACATTGATTTTTTTTATGATACTGTGTTGGTTCGTAGCGTTCTATGAGTGAGTTAAGTTTTGTGAGTAAAACAGAAACTACAAATTAACAGAAATATTTTATTACGGTAACAGATCATTACGATAAAAAAACAAGACATTACATACTAAAGTCCAAATCTGCCTAAAAAATATTACTTTTATGTCTTTAAATACTTACCACCAATGGTGTTTAAACAAAATTTGCAGAAACAAAAGTTTAATCAATCTTTTTCCTTTCAATCTGTTCCTTTGCTGATTGACTATCTGAGCAGCCTTCGAAAATAAACGTTCGGATGCCGCAGAAGTCCCGACAATTGTCAATCAGATGTTGCCCCAACCCAGCTTATACCTAAATATTAGCGGAGTTCCCGGCGTTGCCCGGTATAGTTGGCGTAGATTTAACCGTAGCCTATTTTTATTCCCGCAAAACATTTGTACAAAGTTTCATAAAATACGCGCCAACTTTTTCGGAATTAAAGCAAACTTAGAATCACCCGCCCCCTACCAAGAAACAAGTGGGCTGAAGTTTATTTGCACGTATACTATTTTCATTCGTCCGAAAAGATTCATGTATATCAAGCTTCGATAATTTGGACAAGAAATTTCATTACTACATTACTGAACAACCCTAAATTATGTTAAAAACTCACATTGCGAAGTGAATGGATATACTTGTGGCTCGAAACGCCAGATCCTTTAACTCTGCAAATAAAATATCAAAAGTGAATCCGGAATAATATTATCGTAAACAGAAGACTAATGCTGAAGGCCAGAGATATTGTCCAGAGATCGTGCTTAAAGAAAATCTCTGTTGTTTTATGGCTATCTATGTCGTTTAAAACTTGAATCCCGAATTAAAGGAAAGAATACTTCAAGCTATGGCTTTTAAAAACTGAATATATCGAATTAAAAGAAAGAATACTTAAAGTTTTGTTTAGTGTGCAAAATAGTCATTACTATAAGTTATCTTATTGCTTTAAATAAAGGCTATGGTCAGAGACATTGTGTTGTGTGTTTAGTGCGGAATATGCGGCATCTAGTGATTCCTCCTGTGGAATTTCTCACCGTACGTTCAGAATTTCATTTAATGCTCCTACATTATTTAACGTTGAAACATAAGAAATGCCAGACAAGTGAATTAAGATTCTAAGCTTTAAAAATTTTGAAAACTCCATCGAAATCTGCCCCATAGTTTCCGAGTTTTTATACGACCAATATGTCGGGTTTTCGTTTTATAGATATAGATTGAGTAGTATCACGAAACACTTAGTTGTTTTAGAGTAATAATATCTTATTTCGATTCACAGCAAACACCGGCAAACAATAGGAGTGAACCTAAGAAATTGGTTTTATTCATTCACTCATACGGACAGGATTGCCAACCGCAAGAAAAATTCATCTTAACCGATGTTGTGTCCCGCTAGTTGCTCATAGGTGTCACCACCCGGTAATGACTTAAATTGAAATAATCTAATTTAACTTTCAATAAATTTAGTAATCTTAACATTTATTTCTATTATTTTAGCCAAAGTTATTTTTTTATTGATTAGATGTTTTTATTTTAAAAAAATCGATGAATCGAACAGAAAAATTCTTTGTCAAAACATCGAATGAATCCGACATATCGTACGGTAAACATCGAATGGATACGATGGATCGATGTTTACTGAGTGTCCCAATAGCTGGGTATGGGAAATGCTGAGTGCAGTAACACTCTCCCTATACTAAGAAGAGGAAAAATATGTATTTAAAAATACCACAGACAAACTCTGAGACTTCGCTCGTTCTTTGCCTATTCAGTAAGCAAATACGCAATGTTTGTACTGGTTAGAACAGGAGAAGATGTTTCGAGTGCTGTGACGTCAGGGGCGGAGGGACGGGCGTAATCAGGTGTAATTTTTCCTCCTGAGGCGGTTGTTTGTACTGTGCGTGCGGTTATGTTTCCGCGGTGGCGCCCCCCGAGAGGACAGCAGGCAGGCGGGCGCTGTGAAAACACGGGGGGCGGCCCGCCCCCGGGCTGGCTAATGGGGCGGCCCTACCAGACGGATACCGCCCCCGGAGACTCGCTTTTTAATTATTACTTCGCCCACAGCGCAGACAACAGTGCGGCATCCATCACGCAGAAAACAGGACGAACGTGGTGCCAAGGCTTATCTCGATTTGTTTCACATGTTGTTAACCTCTCTTCAGAGAACTTGTTCCGTACAGTGGGTTGCTGTGTTAAACTCTCCAGTGCAGCCATCGAAATTATTCTGTACTAGCTGTAGCCGCGACTTCGTCTACACGCATTTAACATTTGTGCTATTAATTCACAGACAATTTATATTGCCATCAAATTCGTTTACTGTTAAAATACGAGTCTCCCTCTTAACCCGATTATGTCACAATTAACACAATGCCAGTGGGGCAACTTTTATCTTTAACTAGCTGGTGCCCACGACTTCGTTTGCGTTTGTAAAGAATTTTGATTGAGATCTACCGACATCTAACCACCATAGTGCACGATCGGAGACTGGATGCTATTACCACACACAAACGCCAGTCATCTGCGCTATGTAGTTCAGGCAGCAAGCTATGTAGTTTAGGCAGCAAAGTAAAAACACATGTCTTTGGCCGAAATAAGAAAATATCCTTGATAGACCAATTTCAACCACCATATCTCCCATAGTTACAGAAATTCAGCCAACGTTGTGATGAATGGGGGACTCTGTGCTACTACCACACACAAACACCAGTGATCTGCGCTAGATAGTTTTGCCTAAAAAGTGATACAGCATGACACATACGTTTTTGGTAGAAATATGAAAGTGCCGCAGGTCGACCAATTTCAACCATCATATCTCCCACACCCCCATAGCTACCGTATCTAATCACCATAGTACATGATAGGAGACACGATATCACTACCACACACAAACACCAATGGTCTATGCTATGTAGTTGTGGCAGCAGAGTGACACATGTCTTTGGTCGAAATACGAAAATGCTCTGCATCGACCACCATAAGATTTCTCAACTTTACAACTTAGCATCAAAACGGAACATACCATATTTTACCTACCGCGTCGTTTTGTTCTTCATGTTTTTATTTCGGTCCGTTATGTTGTCTTAGTGCTTGACCTTTGGCCGTCAGGACGCTGGCATTTTTCTATTTTGCATGTAACAATTACATTGAATTTAAATTATAAATATTTACTAAATGTAAGGAATTTTACTTACTGTAAAATTTATTAGTACTCGTAATGTGAATTTTACTGAAAAACGAATATACTGTTGTTACGAAACTTCATATTGAGTTGTCTGGTGGCTCAGTGGTTAATGTGTCTCACGAGGGCGCGAAAGGTCTCCGGTTCGAGTCCCTGTCTACATGGGTATATTTATAGGCCCTCAACCCGACCTTCCCCACTGGCACAGCTTGCTGTGTAATGTGAAGTACGCCATAACCCTTCCACGGTTTGGATTCCACGTTAAACTGTAGGTCCTCTGTACATGGTAGAACTGCTAAGTTATGTAACATAGGCGAAATTCGCAGCCAATAGAAACCCTGTCACCAGGTCATAACCACCCCACATGCATTTTACAAAACAAAGAGCGATTTCTGTAATAAATAACCGCTTACCATTAGCTTTTCACGCCAAATTCGAACCAAATATAATAAACGTCTTTGCTTCATAGTTCCTTGCAAACAAAAAATTATAGTCTACTTCAACGCGTGAGTGACACTGACATGTTTAGGTAAATTAAATATTACTTACACTTATTACGTTTAATTAACTTATTCAGTTTTATTTTAATGCATTCAAGTACTCAAAAAATAAAAGACTCAAAACAGTAGTAATGTAAACTTTTGTAAGGAATGCTTCTCAAATACAAAGTTATTTGCCGAATCGTGGTCCAGAATACTTCCGTTTTCTAAGGTCAAAGGACATGACTGATCTACCTGATCTGGCTAAAATACGAAGTTGACCTGTCTTTCACCGTAAGGGTTTCCTCAGCAAAACTGAAATATAATCTTTTGAGTTTGAAGGGACTTATTAATTATAGTAGAAGTATTAGACATAGAGATGATCTAGCCAAAAACCTAACGATGACTAAGTAAATAACGTGCCCGACAATAGTGAACAAGCAACCAACGTCGAAGGTAAAGAAAACTCTACTAAAAATACCATTAACATAAAATCTGATGTTTGATGTAAATACGTACATTGCTAATTAGGGCCGAGTAGCTTAACAGTAGCGATTGAAAATGGCAACGACCGGAAGGACTTTATTGAAGCGTAAGATTTTATCCCATGATTATTTTTTTTTCAGCCATCAGCAAAGGATCAACAACAGGCTAGAGGCGGTCTAAGATCATTCTTTCTAGAAATTTGTAAAGGTGATATACAAACGCAAATGGTCTAAAACAATTTGTGTTGTTACCTTATTTTCCGGGTTTAAAGCAGGATAATAATACCATATTTCATATCCCTCTCTAATTCTTTCATGCTGAATGGCGTTGTGAGGTCGTAACTCTGTTGTTGGTCTTATTTTCGCAGTTTGGGCATTTTGGATATGATAGAGACTTTATCATTCGGTAGTAACTGGTGAGCAATTTGGTTGACAGTGATATTATGATGCACATTGGTCTTAGTTGGATCATTGTTTATGCACTTCAGAAGTCTCCATGGTTTATGGCTGTCTCTTGCAAAATGTAAGTTTTCAGCGGTTTTAATCTACCCCGCGTGAATGCCAGGATGGATGCTTCAACAGGTGTCAGGAGACTAATTAGGCTGTTACTTTGGTGGTTTAATTCATTCCGAAACTACGATTTCATAACTAATAACACGACTGAAATAAATGTGGTCACGTATCCATCATAAATCAACTGTCTTTTTATCTCTCATTGCCCATACCCAAGGTCTGTTAAAATTGCATTTCCTTGTATAAAGAATTTCATGATCAGTTCTATATTCTATAACAGGTAAACGTAATACTATACCATATTAAGTTAAATAAACAAACATCCTATGCAAGAGATCACAGTGCTAGCGTATATACTGTTGCAGTCAGCACGAACAGTGAATAATTTCTAGTTCGCAGTGTGCCCGCATTGTCGCTAAAAAAGAGTTGGCGCCTTACAGCCTCTAGTTTCAATACCGAGGGAAACAATAAACTATTAGCAATACTTTATGCACATTAATGGATTTTTACAAACAAACTAAAATCCATTTTTTTTTTTTTTTTTTATTTTTTTTTATTTTATTTTTTTTGTTGTTGCATGGCCGTACAGTATGGTAGTTTGTGTAGAAAAGGGAAAAATTTAAGTTTTTATTATATGTTTTGCTGTGTTGAAATTGGTAGACTGTAATGGTATTGTTAGTTTATCCAAGGAGACGTGGATTGATATAAAAAAAGAAAGGAATAAATAAAAAGATGGCGGTGATGTTAATGGATGTTTAAAACGCAGCCCTTTGTATTTTATTTCATGAATGCGAAAAGTGTATTGTTTGAGTTGATTCTAAGTCTTAATAAATAGTAGTGGTTATAAAACAACAGATACTTTGATTTCATAGAGAAGTATATATTATGTGAGATGATAGCCCTTAAACGTGTGTGACGATATTCTGGGGCCACACATATATTGTCCTCAGCGTGCTATCAATTACAGAAAAGATTGCAAAGAACCTGTAAGGAGCGGTAAGGAGTGGTAAGATCGAACAGGATTTCTTAAATTATCTGACGCTAAAAAGATAGAGAAGATATCAGCGGAAAAGGATACCTCGCAATGGGCATAAATTAACCTCATAGAAGGCCAAAACGTTTAAATCAAAATCGACGGGAACAAGAGCGGATCGAGCCAACTCGAAAAATACTTTACACACTGCGGTTGATACCATGTGTTTTTGGCAGGAAGTGTCTTAAACAGAGTGCAGTTTGTAAAAATGGATTAATTGCATAAAATCTTACGAATTTGTGTCTACGAACCTAGTCGTGGTGATTTTTTTAAAAGAATGTATTCGACATATAATGTACTGAGATATATTTAAAACAGTTACTTTATTGATGCGAGAATAGGATGTACGGAACTATCGCCCGCTGCTACTTGTGCCTGGCAGAAGCAACGTACTTATATCGATTTATGCGGCAATTCTGAATGTATTTAAAAAATCGTTCCTAAAACACGTGGTTCTGTATCGTGTCCTCAGCACCGGTGGCTACTTGGATTCTGAATTGGGAGTGTGTTGCATTTGATGGCCCTGCACCGCCTGCCCTCGCTCGCTCGATTTATTTAACATCTCAATAACAGATTTCTGCCAGCCCACCTCGCTTGTGTTGCTCCCTCGTCGCTTTTGTGGAAACGTTGGTTGTTCTCCTGCAATCACTGGGGAGGCCGCACGAGGCATGGCCGTTACGATCACAAAGCCACTTTATGCAACTAATAACTTCCTCTATTCATTAGTATCTGCCTGCATCCAATCGTTTCTACGCCCACTTAATCTCCAGTTCAAATCTGGGTTCTGCCATATTAAAATGGAAACATTTCTAGAGTCAAACACTAATAATAGGTATTGTAAGGGATTTGGCAGGAGATCAACAACTTATAACAGCCCTCATACAAGAACCTTAAGTAGAATTGTATTTAATGAAGTATCCGTAGTGAGCTAAAGTTTGCTTGAATATGATCTAGTATGGTTGTTTTGCAATTTCTTGTAAATCAGTGTAAATAGACTTTATTTTATGAGAAGAAATTGTTTAAAGCCCATTTAATATGTTTAAGAACCGAATTGTACAAGAGAATTGCTTAAATGTGTGTAATTCCAAGTATTAATGCAAGTTACGTTGTATACAGGACAATTTTCTACAGTTTAAAATGATTTCTGTAAATAATTTTGTGTTTAAATATCTTTAATTTCCATTTCTGACCGTTTTGTAATGATGTTAAATGATTAAGTACTATTTCTGATTGTTTTTAATATGTTTAGTTGTTAATGTTCGAGAAATATCTCGCGGAAACTTCTGAAGTGTTAGAGAAAGTTCGATAGAGTCTATATAAAGAAATCAGCAGAGGGACAGTTTTTAGTTTACAGTTAGTTTTATACAGATTCACTTTGGAACTGCCAAAGATTGCGTCAGTAGTATCTCTGGATTGTATCTTTGCATGTAAACAATATCGCTGACGTTGTTTTGAAAATAAACAAATCTTAAACTGAACCTTATGGTGGACTACTTAATTAATTACTATATTAATTAAACCACCAAGAACTTGACAAACTGTCTTTTGTTTTGGTAATGGAGTAAGCGAGGTATGTATTTACTTTGACTGCCTTGTTCTATTCATACCCATAATAATGGATACGGGTTATTCAGCATGTAAACAAAATCGTTAGCGACTGGCGACTAAAACCCCACGTCAGAATCAAAAAAGACAAACAGACCAACCTGGACACATTACTATTTACAGATGAACAAGTACTTTTTGCTGAATTTGAAAATGATCTGCAGAGAAAAGTATATAACTACCATAAGACAACAAAAGAGTACAACATGGAGATTTCCCTTAGTAAAATGAAAGTTGTGGTCTCCATTGGTAAAATCACAAAAGATCCATAATTCCAATAGGAAACATACCCAACAGAACAATTTTATCAGAATTTAAATCCCTTGGTTACACCCTCAGCTATAGTGCGCGTCACGAACGAAGGCGGGTGGCGCAGAGAGAGAAGTAGGGACACGGGGATACGACGTTGCTGCATTTCCAGCAGGAGACGAGCGATGTGGAGAAAGGAAGAAAGTATAGCAATTACGCTACTTCTACTAATATTACTGCTGTGTGATGATAATAAAAATAATAATATGCGTTTTATGTGCTGATACTAATAAGAGACATAGGACTGTCAGCCACAGCAAACAATCAACACTCGTATAATCACGACTAGCGCTGGATTGTTAATGAATTGGATTGGCCTTAGAAATTGATATGAAAAAAAACCACAAAGTTATAGGAATAATAAATAGCACCTTCAGACTATCTCTTGTTCAACGGCACACAAGAATCAGGCTATATAACATCCTGGCTAAACCTACCCTACTTTACTGGAGTGAGGCCTGGACACTCCGCAGGCTAATGGCGGCTGAGTGGCGATTGATGAGGAGAACAGCTGGATACATATTATGGGAAACAAAGCTATCAGATGAAGTTTTTAAAGAAGTCAAAGTTAAACCAGTTCTCCAGACAGTGCAAAACTGCAGAACATCTGGGACAGAACAAGTACTAAGGATGAAGACGGAAAGGATTCAACGAGAAATCCTCAAACACTAGCCCAGAGCAGGATATATGTAGGAAGACCACCAAGAAGATTGATTCAGACTGTAACTGGCCATCAGTTCCAACACTGAATAGGAAGAAGAAAGAGGGTGTGGTAAGCCAGACCTCTCTGTGCTTGTTTACATTAGCTCTGTCATATGTAGTGCGATTGATTAAAGAAACACATTCGGATGGGCTAAAATGTTCGCGGCCCTGAAATCACTTTATATTGATTTCGAAAGGATACTTAAGAAAAACGTCTATAGTTTCTTAATATTGTTAATATATCTTTTATCTTCCACGTCTAAAAATAGGAGGAAATAACAACAGACCCGAATTTTGAATTGCAGTTTTTTTGGGTTAGCAAAATTGCGTTTTGCCTGTTCTTTTTAAAAAAAATAAGTTCCATAAAGCGAATAACATGTTTTGGTCGTATTAAGGAAACCAGAACGCGTTGCGGTCATTTTTTTGCTCAATGAGTGTTTTCAGTCTTTGAGCCTAACATATATATATATATATATATATATATATATATATATATATAATTAGTGTTGTCGAGGCAGTTACAGAAGGGATTGCTTTGTTTTTAATTAGAACTGAATGAATGACACAATCCATCATTCTTTGTCTTAGAAAGTTTTCGAACCCCCACATCCGTGACCTCCAGTTGTCCTGGTAAATTGATCACGTAACCAGAGTTGACATAAGGAGAAATGTCTTAACTCCAGTTATTGAACAATCATACGCTATTGAATCATAAACACTTTCCAAAAAGACTAATATTCGAAGACCATAGTAATATCATCTCTGATCTTATTGTAGGTGTAGTGTACGGCACTGTTCTGCTCTGCGTGTGGACTACAGTGGCTACGCGCATCCCTCCCTGGCTGTGTGCGCCCAGGCTCGCCTAAAATAAATCGAAATCCAATCCCCCACCCCTAGCACCGTACGGTACGGTCGCTTCTCGCTCCCAACTGGTCCATCACACTGAAACCAGTTAGGTGGTAGAAAACAGCATTTGATGTCATATGGGCGACTGTCTCTGCGAAATGAATATTGGTCTCCATGGTAATTAGATATAATAACTATAGTTAAACACCTGGCTCACTGCTTCATAGTATATACACAAGGTATTCTGAGACTTACTATAATTTTCCGATGATACTGGGTTGATTAGACCGACCGTGGTGGGTGAGTGATTAACGCTCTGGACTTGCATTCGAGAGGACGCCGGTTCGAATCCCCGTTCGGGCATCCAGATTTGGCTTTTACATGCTTTCCACAAATCACTCCAGGCGAATGACAAGATGCTTCCTTTAAAAGGCCATTGCCTAATTTCTTCCAGTTCCTTGTCCCCAGCACCATCCCAGCTCTAATGACCTCGGCGTCGACGAGGCATAAAACCATAATTAAAAAAAATTATTGATTAGGTATTAATTCGAATCACTTTTCCATGTTACAAATGAAACAGAATAGAGTGTTCAAATTTCCCATTTTAAAATTTTAGTTTCATATACGCGTGTACGGTATACACAATTTCAGACCGCGGAAACTTCAAACATCACAGAGTATTTTTGAACGAGAGTATCAAAGATACATTGTTTGCAACAAAACTGGTGGTCGTTACGTCTAACTGCTCCAGGATGTAATGCCGATCCAACAACTAACACTGTATGGGGGGGGGGGGGGGGGGGGGGAAGCAGAAGAAGGGCCTCTTAATTTTACCGATTTTATTTTGTTGTGGTCCCGGTACGAATAAGGTACATTTCTGATTATGGACCACTGGTAAAAATGTTGTCTGCTTAGCCCCCTATACGTAATTCGCTAACAACTTGTATACCAAGTGGCCACTTCCGCATTGGTTTTGGAGTGCGACATTCCACATATGTTACTGGACCATCGGATATCCGGTTATAATGCCGTTGTGGAAGTAATTACCACTCCCGTACTTTTATAAAGCAATTGTTTTTTGTTTTTTTTTTACTCCCATCAGTCTTTCACTGCTTTGATGCAATGCTCCACCCGTTCCTATCTGCTTCATATATTCTAATCTCTGTCTTCCTCTACAGTTCTTACCTTCGACTGTTCCCTCCACAAACCATTTAACCAATCACACATGCCTCAAAATGTTACCCACCATTCTTTTTCTTCTTTCTGTAAGGCTCTTCCATAAATTTCTTTCCTCGCCCATCATTTCCAAAACACGTTCATTTCATATTTTATCTGTCCACTTAATTTTCAGCTTCCTTCTATAGCATCATATTTCAAATGCTTCAACATTCCTTCTTTCTGGTATTCCTAAGGTCTACGCTTCGTTAGCACAAAGTGCTGTGCTCCAAGCATAGAGTTTTAAAAAGCTCTTCCTAAGTTATGGGACAATATTTGAAACTATATGATTTTTATTATGCATGAAGGCTCTTTTTGCTAGTGCTATTCTGCTTTTAACATCATTCATCCTTCGGCCATCAGATGTACGACTCTAAGCTACATTGATACTCTGACTGTCTTCAATACTAAATACAAACTAAGTTTTTTTCAGCTGCTTTGTAATTATATGGAGTTCGTGTACAACATTAATGCGCTTCAATAAGTTACAGTGTATAGTCTCAACCTCAACAACACATCACGATACATTAATCTATGCTCAAACATCATTATTTTTAATACTATCCCAATTTTCTAGAAACATCAAGTCTCGCAATTTGCGATTGAATAGCCGTGAATAATCAATAACGATTTCATTAATCTATAAAATTAGGATAGGTCAACTTTAAAGAAGAATTTTTACGCCAGTATCAGGCAAAAGGAATAAATTCAAAACGCAAGAGATAGAATGCTAAATGATCTCAAAAATAAGTTCTTTATCAAGGACGTCACTATGGTAAATAATAGAGTTGTATTATTATGTTTTCTATCCTTCTTCCTGTGATAGAAGCCTATCTAGAAGAACTATTTTAAAACTACTGGCCAGTGCTGAAGTCGTATTCGTATTTAAATACTTTTTTTCGTGTCTTATGAAACAGTTCAATATCTTGCTATTTATTTTGCTACGAACTTCACATTACTATTTTATTTTGTATTCTTCAGACTACGAATTGTATGATTCCACCAAGATGGTTTTTTGGTGTCTTCTGACTGTTTTGTTTGTTTACACAAATGTGCCAACATAATTTCATTACATATGTGACGATATCGGTGTTCACTGCAAGACAGAATCTCTCTGGTAGCGTCACCAGCTGTGTTTTACTTATTGTGTGTGATGGTATTAGTTTCCATGTGTCAAGGTCATTTTATTGTTTTGAATAGTGTTTGATGTGTAAAATTTGCCGGACCAGTTGGGTCATTTGCTTTCGGCACAGTGATAGTGTCCGGCTTTTGGTATTGGGTAACCTGGTTTGAGTCCTGGTGGTAGAAAACGTTTTCATTAGCCGGCAGGATAGGAGAGCTAGTTGTGTGCAATTCCCAGTCACCAGATCGTGCACCAAAGTTCTGGGTTAAGTCCCAAACCTCTCAGCGGTGCGGGTGATATTTTTTGGAAGAGTAGGCGTTAGAGGACATGCACTGGATTTCACCGTCTCCCTCCTTTCCGTGACCTTATCCGTCGACGAGGCGTAAAGCCGTAAGTTAAAAAAAATCAGATTTGAGTTCCGCATTGTTTTCCCAAACCCTCTCTAGGCGAATACCGGGATAATACTTTCAAAATGTCATAGCAAATTTCTTCCTGTTCCTTGTTCCCACCCTCTTTCTGCCTCTAATGACCTCGACGTCGACGAGACAGAAAGCCAGAAACTTCCTTCTTTCATCTCTTATTCGCAACACACAACACTGGACCTAAACATAAACTGCAATCAACTATACCAAACAATAAGCAAGTAAAAACATTTCCGTCAAAATGGAAGGTAAAGGGAACCACCCAGTTTCTGAGAACTGTACCCACCACCTAAAAGTTGAGGAGAAAAAAGAAGTTAAATTGATAAATTCATTGATTACTGCATAACTTAAAGCACAATACTAACTGCAAATGGTAAATAAATTTCCATCTCGAAATATTACGTTGTTAAGAAAAAAAAAAACGAACGCTACGTACTTGCAAACCAACTTAACTTTTCTCGCTGCAAAATGAAGGGAATTTCCGAGAAGTTGCAATCTGTATGCAGAGGACCAATAGTGACTCACTGTGCCGTCACGTCTTGGCGCACCCTGGCACCCTGCACCCTTGCACCCTTTCGGCAGCGATCCATCATGTGGCGTGCCGCCGGCACTGGCTATCGCGTTTCAAGAGGCGTCAACCAGAGAAATCAAACAGCGCTGAGTCAACACACTCCTCGCGGTTTGATCTCGATTGACGGTACTCTCTGCCACGCTCTTTTTTTTAGGCCGCTCCCTTTTGTGGTGGAGAGCGCCAATTAGTTCGTTAATCTCGATCGCCGGAAGCTGTTGTTTCAGCCTGCCCGACAGCCGTTTGTATTTCCAATTCCCCGCCCAGGAGAAACTCCGCACATTTCACAGTACTTACAAATTAAGTCCACCGAAGCCTTACGCTTGGTTTTGCCCCTTTAATAATTAGGCGACATCGAATTGAGATTGATAGTATGATGGACATGTAGACATATGATAATAATTTATTTAGCTGTATATTGTAGTTGTGTGACTTGTCTGTAAACTTTATGAAATATCATCGGAAAAATAAAGCCATAAATGATCTGTACACATATGAATGAAGGAAATCACAAACTAGCACTTGTTTTGAGGCGTAACGAAAGGAAACATTTTATTTTCAAAATAACCGAGTCGAGAAATGTCGTATACTTCCTAAGGAAATACTGAACAATTTAGCTGAAATAATTTAAAAGAAAAATTTGTGAAATGCGAAAGTAGATAAGTAGGGAAATCGTCAGCGGCAGTATTTCCTCCACCTAAATTAATTAGGTTAAATTAGTGCAGATCAGATAACTTTTGAAACAAATGGGAAAAATTTAAGTTCTCTTAATGTAAACGACATATCTATGAGCATTTATCGTATCGTTACGCTTTTTATTACTATGAGTTTGAGGAGGATTCGACAAGGAAAACGTCAGATCTACGGAAAAAAACCTTTCGTTTCTTAAAAAAAGTTATCAAAAAGTTTTAAAAACAATTCTCTATTTCCAAAATCAAATCGCTTTAACGTTGTTGTAGGTAATTTTTCCACGGATGGTTAGTTAAATAATTCTTAATAAAGAACGACAGTAGGGCCTACAATTTTTTTTATTTTTTTTTGTATCTTATGCTTTTCAATTCTGATCGTAACATATTTCAACGAAGAACACGAATGGAAAAAATTCGTCGCTGTTGATACCTCGATGAGAGGAGGAACGGGTATGGCAACAAACAAATATAAAACAGCCTAACTGGCGCTATTTATTAACAGTTAATTAATCACTTATAAAACCTATAAAAATATAAAATTGGCTTTAGAAATTTTTTTTTTTTTTTTTTCTCATATATACCATCGCCGTAGGGACAACTTCTGTGCCTAAGGGAGCGGATGTGTTGTTATTTGTCTGCGAAACGGTGGAACTTATGTCCTAAATGATAATTGTATTTTTGTTTGTGAAAAACGGTTTATGATGCGGAGCTGGGGACCATCACAGCATTACCATAGGTGATTGTGGGAAACCGTCCAAAAGCCTATCCCAGGGCGGCTAGTGCACCTGCCCCTGGATTAGAACCAGCGCACACTGTAGATCCTCGATACTGCGAGGTACCGCTTTAACGCTCGAAGCAACATTCTGAAAAAAATGGTAACGTAAAATGATAGTCAAACATGGACCAAAACTGGCATAGTAGTTCCAGCGAATCTAATCTCTAGTCCGATTAAGATATTGATTTGTTTATTTCTTAAGAGAAAAAGCAATATCTGTGCTCTCCAACAGTGTATCTTCCAGCCCGATGTGTTTGTGTGTGCGTAATAACTGCATATCAGACATTAGTAAGGGTTTTATAACAGAAACGATTGTAGCGATGAGTCAACAGAATTAATAGAAGAATTGCGAGGGTGTCTTTCTTTGTGATATCTGAGAGGAGTGTCCGTCACCGTTGACGAGACGCTCGGAGGGGATGGAGCCGTTTCTCTAAACTACCACAGGGGCAGCGCCAGATAAGACTCCACCAGCGTACGCTCAGTTTGCATAAAGGAGAAAGAGCTCACTACTCCTGCCCCGCCTTATCTGCCACCCTCAGCGGGAAGGGTGTCGCAACACCCAGCACTCGCTGGACCACTTGCCGTCACAACATCAAGCCATAGTCAAAGGTCAAGCTGTTCACGTGATTTGGTTAAAATCGATCCCTCTGCAAAATTCAAATAAAATTAATAAAATGGCTCCGTTAGAGTGAAAACGCATCCAGCGTGGAAAGCTGATAAAACGTAATTAAAAAGTCACCCACGTTTTCACTTTTAATAGCCTGAACATCAAGTCTGTTGCAACCTCATGTCTGATGTCCATCGTAAACACTGAATACTTAAAGATGGCCGACCAGCGTGACAGTACTGACTATAAAATGGCAAAGACGAGAAGGACTTCATTAAATCGTAAAGTACATTTTCATTGCCCGTATTTTTAGCCATAAAGTTGTGCCATATGTTTGTAACTAAATTTATGTATTTAATTTAAAATTAAATGCTAAGAAAATCAATCTTAATTAATGTATTTTTGACAGTTTATTTCATCGCAGTTGATTAGGTATAAAATTGTGCACATTATCTCGAATTTTTAATCTCTGGTCGCTATGAATTTGCGAGTGAAGGCCATCGCGTGACGTCACCGCTCTCCAGCCAATAGCTATCGAGATATAGTATAAATTAATATCAACTGCAACGGAACATAAGCCCTAGAACTACTTATAAGCACACCTATTTACTTTTATTTATGCACAATTTGACTTTAATTCTTTCATTGTATGAGGTAAATTCCTAAGCACTAACCTCACAAAATTTCCATACTCTCTTTTACACCCGAGCTAAACCATTAATATTGCATAATAGTTTGGCATGAACAGCTAAATTGTAATCATAGTTCTCTTTTACATTTCACATACCAATGTTTCTAGGTTCTGTACCATAATATATTTCCGCCTTCCTTTACAGCACTGTAGCTTCTTTATTTGATGTTTATATTACAGATCCAATACCATCGAATCTGTTTCTTATCAATCCCCCATGGGCAATTTCCATAATATCCCTGATGGTCTCCCATTGCCGTCTTTAATACATGCAGAATTTCTGAATCTTCCACTACCATCCTTTCGACGTATTGCATCATTCTGATACGAACATATTATAAAATAATATTACAAGTTATTTACGTTTCATGTCTTCCACCAGCATTTCATATTCAACTTTTTAACGATTTTTTTTCCTATCTGTGTTACCTATATGCTGATAATAACTTAGTGGTGACCTTTCACACGCTTTTCCCTCATCTTATTACTATTCAATTTCGTATTCGTAGGAAAATAATTCTGTCAGCCGATGGTTGTGGAAGGTTGGCCTGTTAAAATGTCAGTATACGTTTTGTAGGAGATATACAATCCAAATGAAAGTGTTTATTATTGTTGGCATTAATCATTCATTACTTTTAATACTGAATATTTTAGTTGATTGGTGGGTCTATTAAATGGTGTCATATTTTGGCTCGATTTGAATGTGTAAAGTGATATTCAGAACAAAATAATCTGTTCCATCATTTAACAATATTACCGTGAAAGTTTGACTGAAATTAATATTAATTGGATGTTATGGATAACTTTTTTCAATTGCAGATAATAAATATATAATAAGTGATTATTGTTTCTTTTTCTCTTATTCTGTTTTCTTTTTCTTTTTTCAAAATTGATACATACCAGTTAGCAACGTCGGGCAGTAGCAAATTATCATATAATTGAAATTAATATCATTTAAATTGCTTTAGTAGTAATTAAATAATGAAAATTCATCGTAGCTTTTCTCAACACACATGTTGCAAAAATAATCGTTTGAATCAGCGAAATTTTTTATTTACCTGCATTATATTTGCATTTTTTCAAATTTTTGCAGGATTTCATACTTGTATTAATGTAACTAGTTTACTAGAGCCTCTTTAATTTTTTCTGTTTACAATTCACTTAGTAATTTCGAATTGTTTCCATACGAATTAAAAGTTTTAAATATTTTTTTCCATGCTGTGTGTCCATTACGAAATTAATGTTTTGTGACCAATGATTGACGTAAAACGTATCACAGACAGAGGGGCCGAACGTCATAATTGAAGACACCCATGCTCAAAGACGGATTTCATATAGTGCACCTCAGATGTGTTTTATATCGCTCTTTTCAAAATTTTGTTTCACAACATTAATATAAAATCAGAACTAACTATAATTTATTAAAAGATATTCTGAAAGAATTGGGACTCGATAATAGAACAACTGAAATATTTAAAGGAACACTAACAAATACGACGTCCAAAGTAAAATTTATGGAGAAATTTCCGAGCCGTTTGAAATGAATTCAGGTGTGAGACAAGGAGATGGTCTGTCTCCACTACTTTTCAACTGTGTATTAGAAAAAGTAGTGAGGGAATGGAGGAAAGCCATCAACACAAAGGGTGTTCAGCTAGGAAGAAATCCAAATAAAATCACCATAGATTGTCTAGCTTTTGCAGATGACATGGCGGTAATTACTGATTCATTGGATAGATCAAAAGAACAAATCGAAGAACTAGAGAAACAGGCTGCCAAAGTAGGATTACATATATCTTATGAAAAAACACAGTTCATGACAAACATCAATGATGCTTCTCAAAATCTTAAAATTCGCAATGGCACAATAGCTAAAACAAATTGTTTTAAATATTTAGGAGAATGGATAACGAATGACACAAAAGAAAAGGCGGCGATAGAAACTAGAATACATAAAATTGAACGAGCATTTCATATGACAAAGAACGTATATAACAAAAAATCTTTATCATGGAACACAAAACTAAGGCACTATCAAGCAGTGATTAGACCAGAAACGCTGTATTCGGCAGAAACGCTTAAGCTAAAAAGATTTGGGTATCTTGAAAAACTGGAAAAAAGTAGAAAGAAGAATCTTGAGAAAAATACTGGGACCCAAACCTAATAGTGACGCTGAATACAAATTAAGACCAAACCGAGAACTATATTCGACAATAGAAAAATTAACAGTTATAATGAGAAAAAGAAGACTGAAATTTTACGGGCACATATACAGAATGGATAGTAATAGACTAACAAAACAGATCTTCACCCTACTGAACAAATACAAATCCAAACCCACATGGTTCACTGAAACTGAGAAGGACATTAAAAATGCTGGAGTGAAAGCAGATATAATAGACTACAGAACACTTTTTGGAGAAGTAATTCACAAGGCAGGTTTTCAGGAGAGACAGAAATACATAAAGGGAAGGAAATGGATCCAGGAACAAAAGGAACAACACTCTCAAAGAATGAAGGAAGTATGGAAGCTAAGAAAATTAAATACAAAGCAACATAACCAAAGTTGATTTATCGTACCCTCCAAATGGGTTATTCGGAATAATAATAATAATAATTTATTTACGTATGGCTTCAAACCGAGAATTTTTTTACTAAAAAAACTGATGATGCAGTACCTTTATGGAGAGATATGTTACGACTTACCTAATGAAACCACCCAAAGCTCCGAGTTGATTCTCTAGCACCTGATCCTCCGCTACGTATCAGTACGCTGGATCGCCTCCTCATTCCGGATCTCCAGAGCAGGCCGGCAGCTGCCTCATCGTTTTGTCGCTATTGTGTTCGAAGTTTTGGTAGCGAGCGCTACCACCCGCATCGCTACCTGAGACTCATTGTCGGCGGGGACCACAATCTCGCGAACAATGAGAAGAAACACTGTGGGGGTCCCGCCCCATTTCGCGATTCCTTTCACGCGCAGAGTTCGACAAGTCGACACTTCGCTGCTACCTGCGTCCGACCATAGCTGTCAGCACATTTTACGTTGTGGGTTGAATAACGCGAGTCGAAACTGCTATCAACCTTCCCACCTTTGAGAAATGAAACACATCTTTGCATTGTTTGAGGTGTAAATTAATCTACACCTTGCCTCAAAAACGATCCACTGTTGCGGATGAAAATTCAATCAAACTGCTGTTAAATGAGATGCCTGAAAAAGGAAATTAGCCGGACTGCTAATATAAACGTGAATTAGCCAAATAAAGAAGTACAGCACAATTCGTGTTGATTATAAACATACGTGCAGGCAGTGTATGATATGGGCGTCATATGCGCTGAGTATAATTTACACACACGAAAATCAGAATTTACAAATTAAATAAAAAGACATAAAAGTAATCAAGACAACTTAAATAATATAAAATAGTACTTTAAATGTTCCATAACAAGCTTTACCAAAAGTTAGGAATAAATGAAAATGTGAATACATGCAATTTATATGTATATATATATATATATATATGGCTTTGTAATTCGCAGACGCCGAGGTCGTTAGAAACAGGAAAGGACTGGGGGCATGGAATTCGGGAATGGCTTCTTAAAGGAACCATCCCAGCATTCTCCTGGAATGGCTTGGAAAAAACCATGGAAAACTAAAATCTAAATGGGCGGACTAGGATTCGAACCCGCGAACTTCCGAATGCGAGGCCAGATAGTTACTGCTAACCCATCACTCTCAGCTTGTCTTTCAGCAAACGAAAATTGGTTGCCTATCAAGTTTAATGATGCATTATCTGTCTCCGCCAGTTCTGATCTACTTCTTTCCTAGGAACTTGACCTATTGTCCGATTCGTATCCTCTTCAATCTAGTATAGCAATCATTTTGTACATTTGTCACTAAACGATGATTTTCGCAAATTATCTCCCTATCACTGAAAAATATGCCTAAGGAACTGTAGGCAATGAAAGAGGGAAGTGGAGGGCAACCTATATGTCGCATTCAGTTCTTCTAGAATGAACATGTCGATTCTTTTTCCACGCTATAAAACTGGCAATTAATTAGCGTATGGCTAATACAGCTTAAACAACATTAATGACTAAAGAACAAACTAACACAAGTATTTACTTAAAAAATGGACAACAAGCATGGGTTCGGATGTTATGCACAACTTAATGTGAAGATGTTCAATCTATTAAACAGTTTCTGGGGCTGCAGAAAAAAGTTCTTTCTCGTCATATGTGTTACACCCCTATAAGGTGTCCACTGACACTTGTATGTCGGATGGTCTGACGTGGAGCTTCACAATCACACACAGTGATTGAGCTTTCCCCATCTATGCAGCATCCGGATCTATCTGCTATACATCCTAGGCATACAGAATCATTTATCTCATAACCTCGTTATAAACTTGTCTACGACAGAGACTCAGACTGGTTTATTACAACAATTTTTATCCCAGTTTTGTTAACAGACATCCTTCCTACTTTCTTTCTCAACTCCCTTCAAATGTTCGTTCATTTCAGTTTCAAATCAAGAAATTACCATGGTGTAAACATTAAAACTGAGGTCCTCCATCTCTGATTACATCGTTCTAACTATCTAGAGCTATCCTTAAGATATACTCGTCACACATATCAAACAGAGCTTTACACAGAATGTTTCTCTAAGTTCTTTTGAAGGTTCATAATGTCTGAGCACTGTTTCACCTAGTCTAATTTATCACCTTTGTGTCGGTATATAGTTTGTATATTACGAGTGATAGGGTGTTCAGGAAACACGATTTCTTCCTATATCTTCTTCAAATCTTGCCACCCAGTACAATCGTATTTCCTGTTGTAGTATTCCAGGAAGTACATCACTGATATATAATGATATATTGAACCCTCTAGATTTCTCAATACAATTGGAACGAAATTTGTGCTTAACCTCGTGCGGGAGAAGTGACATTTTGGAGGACGCAAGTCTTAGGCCTCGTCGATGTCGAAATCATTAGAGGTGGGAAAGGACTGGGGACAGGGAACGGGAAGGACTTCGGTCATGGTCTTTTTGATGGATGCATCCTGGCATTCGCCTCAAATGGTTTGGGGAAACCATGGAAAACCCAATTCTGGATTCCCGGACGGGGATTCGAACCCACGTCCTGCCGAATGCGAGGTCTGAGCGTTACCGCTCCCCCACTACGTTCGGTTTTATTACCATCACAACAGGGATTTTTTTTACATGATTTTCATGAGTCGCTGCAAGTGATTGCTAAACTGGCTCCTTTATACAGTCCAATTTTCTTCCCGCTCATTGCCATCAATCCTCCTGCGACTATTATGATCTCGTTGTTGATAAAGCCCCTATAAATATTTTCAAGTACCACCTAGATCAGGGGTGGGCAACAAAAATGATCTTGCGGGCCACTTTGAAAATGCGTCATAACTCCGCGGGCCGCATATAAAATTATTTTTGTATATTATATTGTATGTTCCGAGATGCCCGCGCATTATGAGTTCGCAGAATATAACATAATTATTCCGCGAGCTGATAACTGTAAACTCATAAATAAAACATGCAATATCTGTCATACATTCGCAAAATATTATTTTAAAATCAAAATAATTTTTTCTTATAATTTCGAAAGTAATTTTTGAAATATATGGTTGCACAAATGATGTATTTTTTAAATGCATTGGTTTTCACTACGTTTGCAATTATAAACTAAGTATAATTTGAAAAAAAGTGATGAATCACGTGGAGTGAAAAAATCTTCCAAGGTGGCCGCGGTTTGGTGAACCAAGCTCTAAATCGAGTACGATGCTTATTTTTATTAATTTTAATGATTAAAAAAAGCTGCTCACATTTATACGTGCTTCCGAATGTGCAAATTATTTTTCGTGAGAAAACTCTCAGCAGTGGATATTTTTCTTCTGTATTTGAAATTTCTGAATCTCTCGCGGGCCGGATTGAAGCTGGTGGAGGGCCGGATCCGGCCCGGGGGCCGGGGGTTGCCCATATATGACCTAGATAATTGACCATGATTGCTATTTTTAGCGGTTTCCAGAACGTATAGGTTAATTGTAGGACTGTCATCATTATTTGCCGTTGAAATTTACCTTTCAAAACGAAATTACTGAGTATACATTAGCAGGAAGTAGTGTGATCTCGGAGGTCTGTGTATGGTCGCCTTGGCTCAGTGTGGTCACCGACCCTGGGAGGTCATAAAACATCGCTATCTGGGGGCCGCACGCCGCATCCGATAGGAAGGGAGGATCAGTTGCAGCCCGACCCGACCTCGCCCCAAGCCGCCCTAAGTGTTGTGCAGCGATACGGGCTGCAGGCAAGCTCAGGGAGGTTCAACTCGCTAGCTCAGGGCAACACGGCCGGCCTGTATTGAATCCGCACCACAAGCACGTCACGTTAGTGAATCACCTGACAGTCATAGTTTCTATCCTGAATACAGCGTCTATGTGCGAACTTACAGGGTCGACATTTATCTGGTGTAAAGATTAAAAGTAAGTTGAGGAACTAAGCAAATGTTCCAGGTAGATAAACATATCGCTCCTCCAGGATATGACACAATTTCATTTTAGACATTTACTTTTAAGATTTCATTCCTCTGCATAGCAACTGCATCTGGATCTCAAAACATTATCCATAAGTAGCGGCAATGATGCCAATCAAATTCAAAAATAGTTAAAAATAACGGTATCTGTCATTTCTGAAACTTGCTTGTACTTTGCAAGCTAGCTGGGGGAAATTGGAAGGAATTACGACGATATAAATGAAAGAGAGATTGCAGAAACAGTTTTGAGAAATGTCAAAAGCTTGATATGGAACGAGGATGAGCTACATTGGTGTAAGGGAGTAATTTTTTCTTATTCTCATGTATGCTGCCGACACGTGGGAAATAAAGATGTGGTGTGTCAGTAAAATTCAAGCAAGTGAAGTGAAATTTCTAAGAATTAGAGGAGGAGTTACATGAATAAACAGTATAAGAAACAAAAATTTAAGCTCATACCGAAGGAGGAACCTGTGCAGGAGAGGATAGAGGAAGAAGAATAAGATGATATGGACATGCAAGGAATACGAAGGAAAACATGACACACGAAAATACTCGTACTAAGTAAACGGGCCAGTGAAAGACCAAACGATAGATGGACAAGAGGGACGAAGGAGTTGGCTCAAGAGAAGAGATTTTTTTTTTTTTTTTTGTAACAGTTTAACGTCCATTTTTAACAACGTGGTCTTTAGAGACGGGAAAGGATGGGGGCAAGGAATGGGAAGGAATTCGGCCATGGCCTTTTTGAAGGAAGCATCCCGGCATTCGCCTGGAGTGATTTGGGGAAACCATGGAAAACCCAAATCTGGATGCCCGGACGGGGATTCGAACCGCCGTCCTCCCGAATGCGAGGCCAGAACGCTATCCGTTACACCACCACGCTCGGTGAGAAGAGAGAACTGCATGAATGTAATTACGGAGAACTGATGGGAAAAGAGAGGAAGATATAGAGGCTTGTACGCAAAACTGAGACAGCCATCAGCTGGAAACTTCAACATTATGACTGGTGTTGATGAATATATCAGTATTACAACTAAAACGCTAGGTAAGCAGTTCTGACAATATTCCGAATTCTTTTCACGAATCTGAATGCATCTGCATCGGCAGCTAAACTCTGCAAAATTGTCGTTGATACAGGTGCTTTACACCAAAACTAATTCTAATGACGAGGGAAGAAAGAATTCATATAGGAATCAGTGCGGTACTTTATTTCTCCAATCTTAACTCTCCTGTCATTGCAACCGAAGTAAGTTGGAGGACAAAGAATTTCATCGCACTCGTAAATGAAAGAAGGTGTTCGCATGTTCGTTAATAAGTTCAAACGAAACCTACGTCGTCTCTCTGCCAGACAATCCCATCCCAATCCATGTATCAGCTGCGGCAAGCAGTCACTATTCGAACTGCTCTTCCTTGTACTTTCCCTATACTTTCAATCATTCCCTGATGATACGGATCCCAAACGACACAACAGTAGTCCAAATGTGTACACCCAACATTTTTTCACCTATTTGTGTCCATCAGATTTCTAATCCTTTCGCTGCCGATTACGTCTACACTCTAGAGACATTATGTCCATATTCTACCTGACTGCTCACGACGTCTTTAAGCGTCTGCTAGGGCCAGCATTAGTTAAGTTCAAAGCGGAAATACACGTAGATGTTCCTAACACCTTTCTACCGTGTAGCTAAGCCTATTTATAACGTGACTGCGGTTTCCAGAGGTGATTGAACCTCCGTACCGGAGCCAACCATATGGCAGCAACAATAATTTCTCAGTGCGTGGTTGCAACACATGTTTCCAGGTGCCAATATTAGTTCCGCTATCAGTGCGAATAAATATAAATTTTTAATATTGTATAATGAAATTATTACTCGTGTAATATTTCGTAAAATGGCTGAAACTCTGCCAGGTCCTTCAAGAAAAAAGTCCGGACATGTAAAAAACGTAAAACACCTATTTTTTTTGTATTTACAGTTTTATACGATTCTGTATGATTTAAAAAATTCATTTTAGCTGTCTGTACCTTCTCTCATGTGTGATTATACAGGGCGTTCGCCGGGAAACGCAACCCACTGTTAGCGCTACAAGGAAGAAACTGCTCGCGGCGAGCGAGCGCTCAGTTTCCGGCATTGTTCGACCGTCGGCCGCGGACTATTTCATAATAATTACGCTTCATAAACTTCATAAACTTGTGTGCTAAGCATTTAAATGTGGCGTAATTCATTAGCTTACCTTATAAAAGATGCTGGAAGTGTTGACCCTCTTGTGTAATGCACATTTCACATCTTCTGAACATATTTCGAGACACACGCTGCCCTAACTGACTTAATGATTTTTTGGGTGACTGTTCTAGTCGAAAAGCGATATCGTTAATTTTCTCCTCTGTGAGAATACGGTTGACCGACAGTCTCTTTTTGTTAAAAAATGAACCCGTTTCTCTTACTTTTTTAACCAGACGCAGAATTGTTGATTTAGCTGGCAGTAAAGCGCCAGGAAATTCGCGACGAAATTTACTGCGACACTTTTTAAACGACTTCTTCTTCACATATGTATCGTAGAGAAATATTCTTTGTTGCAAACTGTAACGTACCATAATTATACTCACACTCAAACACGGTACAGATTAATAAGAGTATGAAGCCCCAAACCAGCCAAACCGCAAAGAAACGTTTATTCACAACACTGATTAATAAGAGACTGAAGTCACAAACTATCTACAATGCAAAGAAACCGTTCTTAACAATGTAAGGGTCACTGCAATGCACTGTTGGGGCAGCGGAGGTGTTAAACAGTGCGGTGATTCACGGTGGCGGTTGGCGGAAACTGCTGGCTCCACTGACCGAGCAAGTTGCCGACGGCAACAGACTGGGAGGGTAGCGTTTTCCGGCGAACGCCCTGTATAATACTGAGCTACTTCCTGGGCTATTGTTCCGGTATACGGAGCAAATAGAAAGCAAAAAATAGCCTTACCAGTATTGGTAATTACTTGGCAAACTGGACGCTGCTTATTATTTGTCTGAACAACGAATGGACGGTAATACGAAAATTATTATTTTAGAGCACAACTTCTGGATGTCTTCATATGTCAGTTTGATGCTGCCTGGGAGCAGATGGAAGCCAGTTTCTAACAGGTGGTTATGAGGTAATCATTTTAACATTTGTTACGTGTAATGTTTAGTTTAGAGCAGTGACGCGACTAATCAGTTAGCAGGGCTAACAAAGGAGTAGCAGCCCTCTAATGAAGCCAGTTGCGCCGTGACTGCGGCACGCACGCGCGTGCACGCCACGCGTCCGTTCTGCCATGTGTCGCAAGCACGCAGCATCGGTTTCATCTCACCGCAGACGAGAAGGCGGTACGCGGTGACTCATTTTGCTTCCGATGAGAGCAACTGGACCTCACCCGTCTCAGAGCTCCGTATCAAAATTAGAAGATAGGAGGATTGCAAAAGAGGTTAAACAAAAACATAAAACAAATAAAATCACGTTCATTCCAACAATTTATTTCTTAAAAAAAGCGTTGATGTAACAGTGGTTATAAACTCGAGAAACAATACTGTGCGTGGTGGGTGAGCGTTAACGCTCTGACCTCGCAATCGGGAGGTTGTGGGTTCGAATACCTGTCCGGGCATCCAGATTTGGGTTTTTCAAGTTTTGCCCAGATCACTTTATTTTTTTGCTTGGGCTTTACGCCTTGTCGATAGCGTGGTCATTAGAGGCGGGATGGGATGGTGGACAAGGAACGGGAAGGAATTCAGCCATGGCCCTTTTGTAGGAACCATCCCGGCATTCGCCTGGAGTGATCTGGGGAAACCATGGAAAACCGAAATCTGGATGCCCGGACGGGGATTCGAACCGGCGTCCTCCCGAATGCGAGGCCAGAACGCTAACCGTTACACCACCACGCTCGCTCTCTCAGATCACTCCAGGCGAACACTGTGATGCTTCCTTCAAAATGCCATGGCCGAATTCCTTTCCTCTCCTTGGTCCCAATCCTATCCCGTTTCTAAAGACCTCGGCATCCATAAGGCCATTAAAAAAATAATAATAAAAAATAAAAAAATAATATTAAAATGAACAGAAAGAAAGAAACAAAAGTATAATCTAAAGCTATCAACATCAGTCAATTCATATTGGCAATATTCACGCGAAGCGCTTCCTTTCTAAGACCTGAAAATGCCAACGGTGCTGGCTGGTACGATCATGAATGCACCAACTATTGCTACAAGCAAATAGGTTAATTTGACTGTTAAGGATGTAGGTACAGATAATAGTCTACATACAAATATTTGTAGAAATTAAAATTTCATTTTCTCGAAATCTATATAAAGTTGAGGATTCAAATTCGTAGCTCCATAGAACTGTTATAGTTATATATAAAAATTGAATTTTAAAATAAAAATATTATTTAACAATATGTTAATGTACCATTTAAACTGACAGTTAAAAATATGTCGTCATTAAGGTCTTTAATTATAGAAATAATAATATTTGAAATTTTGCAGAAATCTTTTTTTAAATTCTTGAAACTAATACCCAGGAAATTAGTTAAACCAATAATATAACACATTTAAATTTATATTTGTTGTTAATAAAAAAAGTCAGGAAATTAAAATTCTTGCTTTTTTTGTCAACATATAGGCATATTTTCCATTTGTGAAAAGCTGCATAAACAGTAATGGTAGGGACTGTAGTAATTGGTATGTAGAACATGTCCTGCAAATTTGAAAAAAAGATCTTTGCATGTGGAAAAAAGTTATCTTTAAAATCAATTAATGAATTTCTGTTTGAGATATTTATGGTTAAAGATTTGGATTACCTTCAAGTGCAGTAAGATTCAAGTGACTATCAATCGTGCAGGACTTTGCTTAGTCACGCATAATTCCCACACCATCAAAGATATTTAAATATTTTTTCGCCAGCATGAAGACAACGAGAGTAATAACTATTTTGTGAATCAAAATAAAAAAATATTGTTTTTGAAACCTGATAACTGTACCTACCCACTTAAGTGCACTGGTTGCCAACGACGCATACGGCTGACGACAGCTACAGAGGATTGCTACAGCTGGACTATCTGGAAGCGCTCCATTTCCGTTTTAGTAGGGAAGCATAGTTACCAACTAGCAGGTTGTATGTGAGTATTGTAAGTAGTTTAGTGAGCAGCGACTTTGGATTTGTAACGGTCAGCGGAGGCGACCCCTGAGCAGCCTCCTGCTCCCGGCGCCGCGTGAGTAATGCGGGCCACGCGTGCACGCAGAGCGCAGATTACTTCCCACAATGCATCACGGCGTGCGGCTGACGGGCGCCGACAACATCTCCCGGGCAGGCAGCCCGCCCCGCCCCTGCTGATAAGACCCCGCGCTAGGATCCCATACGACTCTCGTTAGCAGGCCTTTCAGGGGACACGGGGCGTGCAGGCTGCAAACAGCCAACGCTGTAGCTTGCACCACTCTCGTAGATCTCCTGCACAGTGGGTGGGTAAAAACTTCACCGGCGTAGCCTTTACGGATGTCCTGTCTCAAAAACGAAATGTTTCTATTGGCTTCTACTGGTTACAAGTCTTCTGTCAAATTCCCGTCCAGTCATCCAGATTTTGGTTTTACTTGATTCCCAAAGAAGAAATGTATAAAAACTAAATCCTCTTCTGAAAAGGGGGCGTCCGTAAATTACGTTCGGTAAAATAGGGGAGGGGGGTGTTCCAGCGAAATCTCACCAAGGGGGAAGGGGGGGTCAACTGAAATCACAAGTGAGATTTTGTAAATCTCACCAGATGGGGGGGGGGGGGGTCGGACCAGATCTCACCCACCAAGTCTCACCAGAGAGTGGGGGGGCGAAAATTCGGAAAAACACCTCACGTAATTTATGGATGCCCCAAAACAAAGCTCTATAAGTTAAAAAAAAAAAAAAAAAATTATAGAAGCAGAGGAAGTAGATTTCCTCCGAAGAGCTTCTCGAGTTTCGGAGTTTCGAAATTAGAACATTTTGGAAATGAACAAAACAGGGAGCAAAGATGGAGTCAATGATACAATAGTCCAGATCGTTGAAAGAAAACAACTATTGTGTTCATGCACCTAACTATAATACTGCAATGGATGAAGAAAGAATTCATAAAATAGTCCTTAACTACCAACCAGCTAACCGGAGACGACGAGGGGGATCACCGCTAAGATGGTTGCAAGGAGTGGAGCGGTCAATGAAAGAACGAAATATAGAGCCGAAGGAGGCGCATAACAGACGGTTGTCGAAACTGGAAGCGGGCCCCCGGAAAAAATATCAAAATAAAAAAAATCACACAAGCAAATGCTAGGATGGTTGCTTCAAAAGGCAATGGCTGAATTCCTGTCCCCTATCCCCTCCGGCGTCTATAAACAGTCCATATATTAACAAAAATTTCGTTGGAAGAGGGTGTTCTGCATGGAAATTGACATCGTTTGTGTCTCCTAATATTTATCATGTAAAATTATCTTTTTGATTGAAAATATGCATAATTTGTATATTTATTTTTAATTTTGTGGTTAATAGTAATTACTAATCATTGAAAAATTATTTTAGATGATTGTATTTTGCTTTTGTTATTTAGTTTGTGAAACCACGCCTGGGTTATGGTTTTGAAAGTTCGTATGCAAAAAGATCTCATTGTGTTTCGATGTTTAGGGAAAGATTGTAGTTAAATCATAAGGTTTCAAAATTTTGAGTACATTTAACGTAGGTAAGTGAAGAATGGCATCAAAGACCAGTAAAGAGCGTTCGTTGGAGTTATTAAACTTACCCTTATCGTCAGTGCATGTCGTCAACGTATGTGTGCACGCGAAACATGAAAAATAAACAGCGTCTTGTAACAATAAATAAAGATAACGCTTGACGTTAACTGCAAACTAAATCAAAACCAAGGTCACGGCAACAGTTGAAAGAATTATGCTTTAATTCAGAGCGCTGAGTTTGTGTAAACTAAAAATGTAAACATTTTCTTTTGATCATTATTTCATCTGGATTATTTTCATGAAGAGAGCTACAGTTACTTTTTTGTGGCTTTAAAAAGATCCTCCGCATTTTTCTTATTAGTCCCTATGTTTAATATATACCGTAGAAGCAAAGATATTTCTGTTCTACGAAAACCAGTTCTGAAACGATGCCATGTTAGCATCCATACGAAATATATTCAAGCGCAAGAAATTTGATTTAATTGTGATAGAGCATACGCTCCATTGTCGATTTCCTTACATACCAATTTTCCTCTTTCCTGTACAAACTTACTATTTCCCTCCCAGAATTTTGATTCTAAATTCGTTAGTCATTTCTGGAAAATTATTCATCATGTCCCTTATTAATTTATTCCACTCCCTGGCCACCTAAACTACAAAAGAAAATGTTCCCACACCCTTGAGCCTGAAATCGAGTGCCAGCTTGTGGTCATGGTCATATTTTCCATTCCATGCATTACTTTTAATTCTTACACCAATAACTTTCCAAACCTTATCACCAATATACGCCTTGTACACTCCGATGACTCTCTTCACCCTCTTCCTGACTTCCATTGAATCCCATTCCAGCTCTTGAATATAATATCGCTTACTGATTTTGTTCTGCGGTAATTTCCAGAGACAAATCTAGCAACTCTTCACTCCACCTCCTTGAAATTCCTGTATTTGATACAAATAATGTGAATCCCATGCTACACCATCATTTTGAAGCAACGGTCTGACCAAAGTTTTGTAGCCAAATTCCTTTACTAGTCACATAAATTTCCTCATCACTATCTTCAATAAATGAGGATTTTTTGTAATCTTTTTCTGCTACTTGTCCAATGTGTCCTGCCGAGTTTAATTTGTTATCAACTGGTATGACAAGGTGTTTCATATACTTTCCCACCTTATAACCACAATCAACGTTTATTTATTTTTATTTGTGTACCTAATTCTTTGCATTTATCTTCAGCCGACGTTGACTCTCCAGCTTTTTACAGTCGTCTCCCGTTTTAATCAGATTATATAAAATTATGTCATCTGCAAACAACCTATGTTCTGATTGTAAACCATCAACAGGATCATTCATTACAATAACCAATAGCAATGCACCCAATGCAATTCCTTATGGCACTCTCATTTTCTCACCCGTTTCTTTTGATACTCCGTTTCCTACCGTAAATTAAAAAAAAAAAAAAAACCGGATGGTAGAGCCAAAAAAAAATTAATACCAGGTAGAAATGCAATGTTCATATTTTCACTGCAAATTCTCTTTCCATCGTTGTGTATTCTGTTTATCTCCCATTGCCTGTTGTGGTAGAATTAACGTAAAAGCACAGCAAGTTTTTACTACGGTGAAAGGTTTTTTTTTTTTTTAATCATTAGCCACTCGTTCTATCCATGTAACGCGCTTTAGTCTATTTCATAATAGTGTTAAGATAAGAGGAAACCTTGAGCAACTACAGAGGGATCTGAACTAGAATATCTAGTTTTTTAAATCAACATGGATAGAACATTATTGCCAAAACTATTGTATACACAGATAGGAAAATATAAATTTTGTAAAATGGAGTAGTATTAGTTTATCTAGGCATTTTATACGTCTAATGAAGATGTCGGTGCAGTGTTATACAAATGATGTAAAAGAACTAAGATACAAAACATTGGTTAGAACGTTCTTCGAGTGTGATGCTTTGATTGTAGACCCTATCAATTGTATCACATGCAGGAACGCAGATCAGCTAGATTCGTATGTGAAAATTACTGTAGAACACAATTACTGACTGACGTGGTTAAGGAACTGGATTGCAGGTCACTGGTTGAAACTCTTGGTAGACTGTAATGACTCGTATATTTGTAATGAAAAATGAATTTAAATGTGATACGAATTAGAGGTAGGAGGTAAAGAAGAGATAACCACAGCCATGAACTATCACAGAAGTAAGGAACCAATTACATTAAAAATAAATTAGGATTCCGAAACAAACCTTACGCTATACCGCGTGATATTGGTTTTATTCCTGGTCTATGTCTCATTCAACACGATAAATACTGAACTACCTCCATTTTTATAAAAAATACCTTAACTTCAGTAACTCCGATCTTATGTTAGACAGCTTAAATTATTTATAAAACAAAATTTATTGTGAATTATTCTGTAAAAAAAAAGTGTGTCAGTTGTCATTTTGGAGCTGTCTGCAATTCGACAGTAACCACAACTTCTACTACTAATTACTGTTCAAAATTCGTAAGATTCTATTACCCGCGAACGAATACATTCATTTTATTGCGATCTCCATTCGACCCAATGGAAATATTTACATTTAATTTAATTTAATTGCAATGGAAGCACACGCTCCGGTGGCAATTTCCCTACACACCCAACTTCCCCCTATCCTGCACCCACATGTGTATGATGTAGTGATATCAGTAATAATAGCTAATATATTAAGTTAAACGCAAAACATACCTTTATTTCAGTGTTTCGGCAAATCATTCCTTCAAGTATTAAAATATCTATATCGGATATAAATATCTTACAAGCCCGTCAAAAATAACGCATTAAATCCAATATTTTAGCAATTAGTTTCTTCGCCGACTAGGTACTATTTATCGTATAGAACCAACAGTAGCTAGCCATTTCATTTCTTCGCTGATCGGCCCAATTAATGATATGCTTCCGCTAGTCATGTGCTTGACTTGTCTTTTAGATAGTCCTACAACAGCAACAGTTGTCTCACGTGTAATTTGCAAGTGATTTTGCACTTTAGATTCAGCAGAACAGCAAGTTCGTGGATGACAGAAACTCCTTCTACGCAATGATTATCACCAGCAGACAGCTATGAACGTCTGAGATATTATACTAATCAGTAATAATTTTTATCCCTCCTTAGTTATTATAGCTAATCAGTCATTGACCAAAGTGAGACTACAAATCTCTGGTGCCGTATTTGATAGCGACACAAAATACTCCGTCTGAAACATTAGAAGATCCCAGTGACTCAAACCCTTTCCTTTAATAATACGGCTGGAGACTCGAACAACGCAGCAACAGGCAGCAGCAAGCACACACTCGATTAATGACACGACAAGGACAAGTTCGACGCGGACAAAAGAGGGCGGTAATGTTCGTGGAATGAGCAAGCACAGTGGGTGTTGTCAGAGTCAGTCCTGAGCGCGCTGTTGTTGTTGCGACTGTACTTAGCGGTGGGCGAGTGGGGTGGGTGTGCTCAATTACCTCCCACACCCGAGGCAGCCGGCCCAAGGCGCAGTCTCGTGCGAACCGCCACGTGGAGCGCAGTCGGACACTGGGGCACGCGAGCGCAACTCCACTGATCGCCTGCTTCCGACAGCGCCTGTCAGCGACCCCAGGTGACGTCACCCACAGTGCAGGTTGCGTGTCGACACCATCCTGAACCAGTTTCTGAAACATTTCGGTGAATTAGCCAAAAAAAAGATTTTTTCGACGGCTTAATGCACGGAAACCGATCATTAAAAACAACAAATAAAAAGCACCTAACATGAGGTGTGTGAAAAGTAGTAATATTGGTAACACTGCGAGCGATCTGGCAACGCTGTGTCTACCGGTCTGTGCTAGAACGGTTTGTTCATCCCTTCCACATGCTCAGTCCGAGTTTCAACTCCGTTCAGCCAACACATTATTTTTGACACCGCCATCAGTGAAGTTATGTTTTTGTTGGGTTTCAAGAAAATGGAGCATCGGAATTTAGAGCAACGTTGTGCAATCAAATTTTATGTTAAACTTGGGGAATCCGCAAGTGTGACCTTTGAGAAGCTTGAAACAGGCCTATGGGAAACATTACTTATCAAGAGCACAAGTTTTCCGCGGACACAAATCATTTTGGAAGGCAGAGAACACGGTGAATTTCAACCTCGCTCAGGGAAACATTCAGCTTCAAAAACTGACAAAAACGTTGATCGTGTGAGGGCTCTTGTGAGATCAGACTGTTGTTTAACAATAAGGATGAAGAGGTGTCCCTGAAAGGCTCAGGAAAAGAGTTATTCTTGTGAGACCAGTCATTGTAAACAAGTGGATGCTTCATCATGACAATGCCCCGTAGTCACACAAATTTTTCCATCAGTGATTTTTTTTTTTTTTTTTTTTTTTTTTGTCTCAAAGCGCATTCCTGTTTGTTCCTCAACCACCCTATTCAGCTGATTTAAGTCCTTGTGATTTTTTCTTTAACCCGCAATTGAAACATGTCTTAAAAGTACGTCATTCTGGAACTCTGGTGAACATTTAAAAGACTGCGACTGACCAGTTTACTGACCACCAAGGTGAAACCTTCCAACGCTGCTACTAAGTGTAGAAACAACGACTCCGCAGGTTTATAGCTGCTCAAGAGAACTACTTTGAAGGGTATAATACTGTTGTTTAAAAAAAAAAAAAAAAAAACTTTGGTAAGTAAAAAATTAATCGCATTACTTTTCTCACACACCTCATATACAATCAAACCATTGTTCCACCACGCCTCCATTAACAAAGAATTTTTTTTTAATAAAAATAAGAAGGGCCATACACCGAACATCAGAAGAAAAATACTAATCTTATGGTAGGAGCCCAAGAAGCAGCTGGATGGAATCTTCCGTACGAGAAATGGAAGGCTTTGAATGGGCTCTGAACAGGAGTAGTATTGAGGTGCAGTAGCACTATGAGAAAGTGGGGATACACGGACGACGAAAATATCGATGCGCCTCCATCCATACACCTTGAGTGTAGAGACATGAGCTTCCAGTGCCAAGCACATCTGTTCTTAGCCAATGACAAAACGATTCGAGCAGCTAGTTTCCGGAAAGATGCAATTTGAAACAGCTCAGACGCAGAAAGTAAATAAGTATTAAATAGAGTCTTACACCGCCAAATGGCAGAATGTTTCTGCTACAATCTGTCATAATCGCTAGTTTTCTACCTGTCTTTGCGTCGCGCTACCGTTGTTTGGGCCAACACGTGATTTTTGTGTCTGGAAAGTTTCTCCTATCTATCATTATCTGCAAGAATGAGCGGTTAGGTGACTCAATAGTTTAGGTGTCTGGCTGAGGATATCGGTTCTCGGTTTGAATCCCTGTCCCCATCCTTCACCTCTGGAGCACCTTGCTTTATAATGTGACGAACGCTAGTACGCTTCCGTTGTTGGTTTCCACTTTAAACTATAGGTCCTCCGTTCCCGAAAGGACTACCGGGTAAGGTTAAGGGGCTGGAGCGGGCAGCCAGTAGAAACACTGTAACCAGGTCATGACAACCACACCGAATTATTATTACATTTGTGATAGTGCTGTTCACAATCTGAAATTTCTGACTCTGACCTAAATCTGGGATAATATTAACTAGTGCAGTGTTACAAACTGATTATTAATAAAATTATTTACTGTAATAGTAATAAGCATGACACATCTTAATAATGGGTTTTATTGTTCCTTTTTGCTTTATGCCTCGTCGATTATGAGGCCATTAGAGGCGGTAGCAAGGAACGGTATGGAATTCGGCCATTGACTTCTGAAGTAACCAGGTCGGCATTCACCTGGAGAGCTTTGGGGAAACCACGAAAAACCCACCGAGCGTGGTGGTGTAACGGATAGCGTTCTGGCCTCACATTCGGGAGGACGGCGGTTCGAATCACCGTCCGGGCATCCAGATTTGGGTTTTCCATGGTTTCACAAATCACTGCAGGCAAATGCAGGGATGCTTCCTTAAAAAGGCCATGGCCGAATTCCTTCCCATTCCTTGCCCCCATCCTTTCCCGTCTCTAAAGACCTCGCTGTTAAGAGATGTAAAGCAGTTTAAAAAAAAAAAAAACGGAAGGTCGGATGTGGATTCGGACGTGCTTGTTCCGCTTGTTACCGTTCTGGTCTCTAAATAATGGGATAGTGAGAGACAGTAGTGAGGTCTGGTATTTCAATGGTTAAGGCGCTTGCTTTTGAAAGTTCAACGTTCAAATCCCGATAGGCGCAGGAATCTTCAAGTTTTGTTTTTGATCATGTCAGCTACGTAAGATCGTTCAGTGGTTCAGTGGTTCAGTGGTTCAGACACCACGTTAAACTGTAGATCCCAGAGGAAAGGAACTGGCCGTCCTACCTATGTCACAATGGCTTAGTATACCTCCTTCAGGAGGAGACAACCAAACTTCGGTTTTGTAAGAAGCTAGTTTTTTTTTTTTTTTTTAGTTGGTAGAGACTGATCGATATTTGGCATTGAATGAGTCAAAAACTCAAGTAACCTCGGTACAGTTCACAGTTAATAATTTTACTATCAATTCTAAGATAACTTTAATAACAAAGGCATATTTTATTTAATAAAAGGCGTTTCCGTAACGATGTTACTAACTTCAAGGATGATGGAAAAGGGCATTATATTCTGCTATAAGTGTAGTTAGAGATAGCACTTTCACAACCTTACACTCACAGAATTCGTGTCACTGGAAGTAGACGCCTCACAGCTACAATAAAAAGTCACTGTTCGAATACTGGATGAAAGAGCGGTGAAAAAAATAGAGTGATTAAAGCCAAGTAATGCAGTACAAGTGAGTCAATTTCATTATCAGAATCCAGTAACTCAATGCCGAAATCACTCTTATATGGAGACTAGCTGAGTCTTGCAATTCGGATTCGTATGAAAATTTCACACGTGGTTTTCAGTGCTTGTCTCTACCCTCTGTTGACCAATAAGGTCACTTGGTTAACAACAACTCCGGTGATAAAGGAGGGTACTCAGTTGAAAGTTTCCCTAATGTTGACACCAAATCCTCGTCACTGTATTGGTGAAATCTTTTTCTTACATAAATATTTAATCAGTAGTGTAAGCCCGTGACCTTTTTTTTGCGTATCGTAGTGGGTCTAGGATGGTTTCAATTTTTAGGATTAAAGATTATGCCAGGTTGGACAATTGCCCTTTCGTATTATTTTTGCAATGGTCGTGGTTGCTAGACTCGAACATTCCGAAATACAAGCTTGCTTGTATTTGGCCCTAAAGGTGAAGAATTTATGTTTAAAGGAAGTGCTCAATTGCATCGAAAGCATCATGTTGTTTTTGATTGATGATGGGGAAAAGATTATAATGTAATCTTTGGACAAAGTGTTCGTAACGTCCAGAGAACTTACTACAGATTCCAGATTATTAAATAGCTAAGCAAAACCGTAGAAATAAATAGCCAGAATGCTCGTTTCGGTAAGATATTTGGTCTGATATCCAATTTAAATATAATCTAATAACTCACGAACAAAGACCACTAACGAAAGTGGTCAGTAAAATACGTAAAAAGAAAATAAACCGTAAAGTATAAACTTTGGTCAGACAGCAACATCAGCAAAAGTTTTAACTAAATTGAAATTAAGCCTAAGCCGGAATGACAATGGTCATTCGCTGTTGCACTAGAGATAATACGTAATTTAAGTTGCTTAAAGTCGACATGTTACTGAAAAGTAGTTCCAAGTTTTTTTAACAGTAAAGTTCATCAATTTTTTTAAACTGTGAAATGCTATGAAAAGCAAAATTAATGACTGTATTATGACGATTAATTTCATATCAATTGCTATGCTATTAAACTGTGCTTCTAACCTCTAATTACTAATAACTATGGTCGCTGTTAATTTGCGAGTGAAGGCTGCCACGTGACGTCACTGTTATCCAACCAATAGCTATCGCTACGAGTGAGTGAGTTAGTGAGCTTACGAAACTATGTAGTAGATACCACGAAGTTATCTCTCTCCATTTCAGTAACTGTAGGAACAAAGGTTTGGTACAGGCTGTTGGAAACCTGGAAAATATTCCCAGAAAGGATTGAGAATCATTAAGTCTTCTCAACAGCGTACGAATTATTGCTCCAGGTAATATCAGGAACATTTGTGGCCATAACCGAATGTACTGTACCAATAACAAGCTTCATCGTTTTCGTCATCTACTAATTAACATTGTGAGGCGTTGCTGCTTGTGCGTTGCAGTATATTATCTGCTTCCTTCGTTTAGAAGTAGTGTACGTGATAGTATGTCCGAATACAGCTTCACATATCTTTTTATTATACTTTCTTCCTTCTATATACTTACAAGATATTTACCGTTATTCGAATTGTTTCTTGCAGGCTTTTAAATATCTGGTTCAATCCGGCACCTTAACATAAAAAAAATCTTTACTTTAATGTCACGGAAGTTTTCATTCATTTACTTTTTGCAATAATTCATTCAGTTTCCATGTATCATTACACATACAATTTATTTCCGGAATTCATACTAACATGATAATAGACAATTAATACTTATCTTCGGCGGTTATTATCATGATATATTCTTTCCTTTTAATCACACAATAGTTCACAAACCATACATTAATTCTTTTTCATTGTACCCTCTGGCTCTATATATTACATTTAACATTTACACACTACTTATCAAATACAACTTCATTAAAAGTTTCTTCTTCGAAACATCCTCCTATATTTAATTCATTGTCCGTTCATGCTTCCATTAAAACAAAATACAAAACAAAAAACAAAACAAAAAACAAAAAAGAAACAAAACAAAAACAAACAAAAAACAAAAACAAAACAAAAAAAGGTTCTTCTCTTCATTTGTTTTTCAAAGATGATCCGAACTGGCTTTATTGATCTCTCTAAATTTCAAATATATTTACAACACAAACCATAATTTCCGGTAAGGACTTTGTTACCCCTCATGTTACTTGTGATTGATGGGATTGAACCAGCATCTTCAATCCTTTCATTACTTTGTACCTGACGCAATATCACATATTCACACTCCAAGGGTAAAAACCTGACTGCCGAAAGTCTCATAAACAGCGTGTATTATCTGAGTCGAGTGGATGTTGTCTGTTGATGTGGTGCATGCGGCGTGTTATGATGGACAGCGATGACGTGTCCACCGAGAGCCTCTATTACTGGACCCTCCGAGTGTGGCACACAAATAATAAAACACGGACAGCTCACCGCCGCGGGCCAGTTGTTTTTTCCCTCCCACGCGTTATGCGCGTTCTGCCATTCCGCCCCCCGCCGCTACTCGCGATATCCCCCGTGCGCAGTGTTAATGTCTGTTCTTTACGACGTGTCGGGCGCCTAATGCCGGTGGCGTTTGTTATCTGCGAGGACTCCGCGCATGTCCCCGTCGTCTCGCAGCCATCACTTGTTTGTTCCCGCCTCAGTGGCGGAGCTCTTTTACGCGGGGTCGTTAGGCCGCGTCGCGTGAGATTAGGCTCCGTCTGGGCTCCAGCCGCGCTGGAATTATCTCCGCGGAATAACAAGGACCGCGCTGCCCTGCTCGTTTACTACTGTGGACGCTCGCTTACAGCGAACAGGTACTTTCGGACCAGCTGTTACTTGCATCTTGTTGCTAATTTTATTTTTATCCTATTACATAATAGTTCAGCACCTAGTATCTATTTTAGGCCTTTTTTCTTGCTGTCATCAGTCCCTCGGTTGCTTTGATGTCATCCTTCATCGCTTCCTATCTTGTACCAACCTCTTCAACTCAGCATAACATTCCCATTCGTTATTCTAATGAAAAATTGCTTTGAAAGTTTACTATTTGATGCTAGGTATTTTGCAGGTGATATAATGCTATATAAAAGGATCAAAACGATAGAGGACTGTAAAGACCAGCAGGGTGATCTAGACAGGCTATCGAACTGGGTTGGTAAACATGGATGAAGGTAAGTTGAATGAAGAGTCCGCTTATTAGATACACAGATAAATAACTATAGGTTAATTATAATTATAAGGGGAGGGGGGAGGGTAGGAATTGCTTGTTGAAGACAATGAAATTTAAATATCTTGGCATAATCTATATATATATAAAGATGAATGTATGTATGTATGTTTGTTTGTTTGTTTATTTGTTTGTTTGTTCGTGTGTTTGTTCATCATACAAATTCACAGTTTTCATCCGATCTCGATGAAACTTTGCACACTTATCCTTTGAAACAAGTAGAAAAATACTGTCTACATTTGGTTGAAAAATGATCCGTTATAAATAATACATGTTGTCTTATAATTTCGAATAATTTCTGAACGGCGGTAGACAGACGCGTTGGATGTGGAGGGCTCTGTACTGTTTTTCCGTGTAGCGGTCAGGTAGCTCTGTGGTTAAAGCACTTGCCTATTAATGTTTGGTGCGTGGTCTCTGGTTCAGATCTCCGTGGAGGCTAAGATTTTTAAAAATTGTTTTCGTTCGTAATAGTCACGCCTGGGCCGTCGGTTATTCGGATCGAATGTTAAACTCAAGAAATCACAAAGTTAGGGGTGCAATGCGAGGCAAATCGTAGTTATTCTTGCAATGCTGTAGGTGTACAGTTTTTTACGATATAATGATCCCTCAGGGGTGATTCAGAGTCAGTGTGTATGAAATCAGCAGTAATATTACTATAAATGCGGAGGTAAGTATCTGTCGTTTCTTACGTTTTGACGACAAAATGCCTATACCGATACTGTCGGAATTTGACAAGAAAATCTGTTTTTAATTATGTTGGAAATTGATTCTCTACAAGAGACAAGTTCGATGGTAGAATGATATAGTGATGGCTTTCCACTCGTATTATGCGGACTCGGTGTTGTTTGGGACCAATCCTTCGCTACCGAAAACTTTCTATATTCAATTCTGGCAAAAAAATTCTTAATCCACGTGTACGAAGTTGCGGGTATCAGCTAGTATTTCATAACAGGCCCAACTTGGTATAGCACACATTGGACAACTAGGAAAAGATTTAAAAATCCTTCACATCTCGGAGAGAGTGATGAGGGGATGTGCTAGAGAAGTAAAGCAATTGGGTTACAAAACTCCAGTCAGACCATTGCTTGAATATGGTGATGTACTATGTGACCCACATTTTGAGTATCAAATACAAGAATTGGAGAGAGTGCAAAGAAGGGGTGCTAGATCTGGAAATCAGCGCATAACACAATCAGTAACAGATATGATAAAAGAGATGGAATGGGATTCACTGGAAGACAGGCGGAGAGTGAAGAGAGTCATGAGAGTGTACAAGGCGTTCTTTGGTGTTGAGGCGTGGAAATATATTGGTGTAAGAATTAAAAGTAATCGATGCAAGGAAAAACAAGCCCACTACAACAAGCTGTCACTAAATTTCAGGCACAAGGGTGTGGGTACATATTCTTTTCTAGGAATTGGTAAGGGTCTAGGGTCAGTGATTGGAATAAGTTACCAAGAAAATTAATAATTCATCAAAAACGTTGAAACAATTTGGAGTTGAAATTTGCAGAGGGTAAACGTAGATGGGTACAGGAAAGGGAGAAAAATCGGTGCGTAGGAAAATTGCCATCGGACCGTGGGTTCCCTTACAAATAAATTAATTAAAAAAGTACCCTTCACAATCCACGTGCTCATTTAGCTGCTTCATATTCTAATCTCTGTCTTCCACTATAGTTCTTACCCTGCGACTATTCCCTCAATAAACAAATTAACCAATCATGCATGTCTCAAAATATAACCTATCTTTCTGTCTCTTCATTCCACAAACTACTTTCCTCGTTAATAATTTCCAAAACTCGTACATTTCATACCTTGTCTGTCCACTTCATTTTCAGCATTCTTCTATAGCACCAAATTTCAAATGCTTCAACTTTCCTTCTCTCTGGTATTCCTGAAGTCCATGCTTCGTTACCATGAAGTGCTGTAACACACACATTTTAAAAAGTTCTTTCTAGTACTAGATCAACATTTGAAACTAAAATATTTATCTTTTCCATTAAAGCTCCTTTGCCAGATCTATTCTCTTTCTAATTTATTACAAGACGCACATATAATTAAATTCTAGTTTGATAATGCCTGTTGAATTTAGAATTCTATTCGAAATGTAACACTAATTTATGCGATTAAAAATCTTATCAAGTTTCATGAATGTCCCACGCACACACATGTCTATAAATGTATATACATTCAAGTGACATAAACATATTATGACGCACATGCGCACAGACCTACACAACATACGCATTCGCTTTTACACAAATACCGGTACAAGTAATTAAAAATGTAGACATTTACGTGCATACAGATATGCACGATCAAGGAAAGAAATAAAACAAACTTCCGTTACTTTCAGTACTGTTGTCTCTCTATATCTCACTTCACACAGTCATTACACTTTTTCACACTAACTCCCGGAACAGCCAATTCGGAGTAACTACCTCCCTCAGGAGACGACTTCTCCTTCGGCATATCGGTAATTCGTTTCTTGTGTTGGTCGTTGCGCGGTTATTGGTTGCTGCTACTTGAGTCTGTATCTGAGTGGCAAGAACTTGTTAATGTCAGAAGCATCACTCTACTCCTAGACCGAATATCAAAATATTGTGGACAGTAAGTTGGAAAGGTTTACTAGCTGCTAAACTACTACCCATATTAGGTACTGATTCTACCTGGTTTAATTGTGTAATACATTACCTATGATCCGCCACCAACCCAGATGGATTGTACATGTTCAGGGAGTGAGTAACAGCAGACTCCCTCGTCAATTTGTATACGGTGATGTTAGGGTATTCGGTGGTTTAATTAATATACTGATTAATTAAAAAGTCCACCAGAAGGTTGTGTTGAAGATTTGTTTATTTTCTCAAAACGAAGTCAGCGATATTCACATGCAGAGATACAATACAGAGATGTACTTCTGAGCAGTCGCAAAGATAATATTTATAAAACTTCTGTGAACTCAACTTGAAAACTAACTATAAACTAACTGTCCTTCTGCCGAATTCCTTATATAGGTTCTATCGAAATTTCTGGAATTCTTCAAAGGCGTCCGCCCGATATTTCTCGAACATTAACAATTACTCAAACAATTAAACATATTAAAAAACAAAATCACTTAACATCATTAAAAAATAGTCAGAAATGGAAATTGAAGATATTTAAACACAAAATTATTTACAGAAATCATTTAAAACTGTAGAAAATTATCCTGTAGACATCGCAATTTGCATTAATACTTGGAATTACACACATTTAAGCAATTTTCTTACACAATTCTGTTCTTAAACATATTAAATGGACTTTAAATAATTTTCTTTCATAAAACAAAAGTCTATATACACTGATTTACAAGAAATTACAAAAAAAAAAAAAAAACATACCAGATCATATTCAAGCAAACTTTAGCTCACTACAAATGCTTCATACAGTACAATACTATTCAAAATTCAAGTATGAGGGCTGTTACAGTGAGCTTAGCACTGACAAAAGACATAGTGGTGTCCCTCTGAAGCGTTATGAAGACCATCTAAAAATAATATGAAGAGCACAAACATAGACCTGAACGCCTGGCACTACCTTGCGAAAGACCACGCACTCTGGCGCAAAACCACATCCGCGGCTGGCTGTCGCACTATTTGAAGAGGAGCAGTAATAGACAGAAAACGCTACAAACGCTTCCGCCACTCACAATTAGCTGCAACGAGTGGGACGATTATTTTACGCCAAGATCAGCCTGAACAGCCATCATCGACGACCACATAAATAAGTGTCTGCAAGTGAGAAACATAAACTTGGAAGCGACTACTAGCTGAGGAAATTACGTCGTTTCATCACCGAGCGTGGTGGTGTAACGGATAGCGTTCTGGCCTCGCATTCGGGAGGACGGCGGTTCGAATCCCCGTCCGGGCATCCAGATTTGGGTTTTCCATGGTTTCCCCAAATCACTCCAGGTGAATGCCGGGATGCTTCCTTCAAAAAGGCCATGGCCGAATTCCTTCCCATTCCTTGCCCCCATCCTTTCCCGTCTCTAAAGACCACGTTGTTAAAAAGGGACGTTAAACTGTTACAAAAAAAAAAAAAAAAAAAAAACGTCGTTTCAACTGCTTCTGAACACCCGTGAAAACCACTGTATGTAGACGCAGTACATTACTTACAAATTGATGAACTGTTGCCAGTATCATGGTGGCGTAGCGGCTAAGGATTCTGGATTCATGTTACGAACTCGTACGAATTAATTGTTGTTTCTATATTTTTTTTTTTAGTGAATAGTTCTTCCTAGTAACCACTGGAGCGATAGGGACGCGATTAATATGGTAAACGGCGATTCAGAGATCTCGGAGTTCCCTTAGAGATTGAGTACCGCTCGTTTGTCACTCGAATTCAAACAAAATTAAATCATTCCGTATGAAATTCACTGTGGTGGACAATTTAAGGCCATTTTAAGACTAATAAAAGTAACTTTGAAAGAGATCTCAAAATACTTGTTGAGAAAGAGAACTAGCGGAAGAAGGTAGAGTTTAAGCAAACACCCTTATTTGACTGAAGGAAGAGGTATTCACATTAAGACTTGCGATAAATAGCTCCCAATACTAACGGAACGGGATGGAATTCAGCCATCGCATTTTGAAGGAACTACCCGTCATTCGACTGAAGCTATTTCGGGTGCTTGTAATATAATGTTGTACTCGTCCTTATAGAAACGTTACTACAAGGGAATATTGATACAGTAGTGACATTAGATAGAATAGATGTAGCTAGCCGTATGGTCGCATTCATATCTAGGAATGACCAATAGAATATGATAAGAGAAATTAGGACCAGAATCGGTTCATTTCATTACTCATTTCTTCCACGAGTTATTAGGGGATGGAATAGGAAGGATTTATCGAACGAATAAACATAGAATCCGATAGGAGTAGGTCTCGATAAACCGCTTCGACCGTCCTGATCTGAGTTTTCCATGGTTTTCCCAGATCGCTCCAGGCGAATGCGGGGATGGTTCCTCAGAATAACTATGGGCGCCTCCTGCCATATCCCTTATATCCCTCCCTATGCATAGACAATTACACATTAGGATAGGTGCAATGCAGCCTCCACCACCCACTTTCACTGAATCGCGGAGTAATAGTAATAGAAGTAAAACCACATTAAAAAAAAAAAATATATTTAACCAAATGAACGAGAAAAGTCAGTGCAGTTTATGCTGTTTGCCGGAATTAAATATATCCGACACTAAACTGTTAAGGAGCAGTCGCGGCGAAGTTACATCACGAGGAAGGCTTGCAAACTTCTAATCTAGAAAATTACCCTTATTAGCAATTTGGAGCCTGAGAACTAAGTTATCAACAGTGAGAGTTTAATAACAAAGTCGTATTGCTTTTAGCAAGTGAATTTTAATGCAACTACTTCGCGGATAGGGTAGTTTGGATGGATATGGATGATTTCGTGCAGCTTCCAAACCATTCACAGTTACTAGAAAGGCTCACCCCGTTCCACTACTCGACCAGTTCGCCAACGGCGGGTCTTATACAAAACGGCTATGTAGTTCTATGCAGGACCAGGGTATATCCAACAGTTCCTAGCGCTTGATCCATCACATAAGCCCTTAAATTAGAGTCGCCTTAACCACTGTGCACCAGGCACTCACATAGACCTCTAAATATAATTATGTATAATACTCAGTATCTAGGTGCAGGCGGTTACTGTGAAGGATGATACCCATCAGGGAAAGAGATCTGTGCAAATGTGATTGGAAAAATGTTCCGTTATTTCCGCATTATGAATATGTTCGTACTACAATATGTGTAGAAGACTGTGGTGGTGAGTTTTTTCAGTGCAAAGTGTTTTTTTAAGTGTAAGACTGGATGTTTTCTCTACGTTGAATATGAATAAAATCTTCTCGGGTAAATAGCTACTTTTTGTATGTTACAATAATAATAACAATTCCGTGTAGTCGTAATGACCTGGTGACAGGGTTTCTATTGGCGGCGCATTCCACCACTGTCATAGCACCTTAACCTAACCCGGCAATCCTACCGTGTCCAGGAGAGCTACAGTTTAACGTGGAATCAGAACCACGGAAGCGTTCCTGCGTACTTCACATTACACGGTAATCTGTGACAGAGGTGAAAGTCGGGTTAAAGGTCTATGAAAATCCTCGCCGGCACAGGAATTCGAACCGGTGACCTTTCGCTCCCCAATCAGGCACCTCGACCACTGAGCCACCGGACCACTACTTTTATGTGTGAAGGATGGCGAATGAAGCAATGGAGAGAGTGAAATAAATGCAATGATGGCTCGGAAGGACAGTGAAGTTCTAAAGATATACCCCTCCATCCGACGGACCAACCACCATCAAGAGTTTCAACTCAGTTAATACCCACTGTGGAGATGTTTGGGATGATTGGTAATCGTGTACCATCATCTCTACTACCCTGCTGGCTAAATTCCAAATGGTTTAACCCCTTTGTCCGGCGCCACAAATGGAGACTCAGTGACCTTGATAAATGAGAGTGATCACAAATTTTCAACATTTTTTTAAATTTTTTTTTCTGTCATCAGTCTCTCAACTGTTTTAATGTAATCCTCCATCTCTTGTTATCTTGCGCTATCTTCTCGAGCTCAACAAACTCCTTAAAACCTACGTATCCAAGTACCTGCCTCGCATATTCTAAAGTTTGTCTGCCTCTATAGTTGTTTCCTTCAACTGTCCCCTCCACCTACAAATTAACCAATCGCGCATGCCTTAAAATGCGACCAACCATCCTGTCTCTTCATTCTGTACGAGTCTTTCAAACCTCCTCTCCTCACCAATTATCTCCAAAACATGTTCATTTTGTACTTTATCTGTCCACTTCATTTTTAGCGTCCTTCTATACTCTATAGCCTTCTGATGGCCATCCATATCTAGGTTCAGATCCTTAATTTACAAATATTTCGATTGATTCTTGAGTACCACTCGCAGTCAGTTAAAGACATTTCCTAAAGAAAACTTTTCTCAAGGAAATCTGTTGTTTTGAAAAATTTCAGCAGTAGGTTTCAATTTCTGTATTGGTTCAACTGTAACTTTTAGACTTAAGGAAGATTATCGTGTCTGTAGATCAAGAACATAGGTAAAAGGTTTGTTTTTTTTGGGGGGGGGGGTCAATACTAGTAAATGGTGGCGTATGAGTAAATTTAGCATTAGCAATATTATTTATTTCTAATTCTTCTATGCGAAGACAACTTCTTTCGTTTTCTACGTGTTTTCCATCTTCATTAGAACGCCGTTCTTTTATTCACTCCAGCCTTCTCGTTCTTCATGGTTTCTCTTCGGACTGATCAGCTACCATAGCACCTCTCAATCTAAACTTTTCTTTGCTTATTACATCTTTTTCAATGAGATCACATTTCATTAAATCTTAATGAACTTCTTTTATCAAAGGGACTTGTCATTACCATATCTTATATATATATATATTTCGGATATCGACAACGGCTATGTCGATTTGGATGAAATTCTATATTTAAATAACGTTTTGACTTTTAAGATTACCTAAATAGTTGTCTTCCCTACAAAAAAGCGAGTTTACAAAATACGAACAACTTTTTCTCTCGGTATCTCGAAAACGGCACTAGCGCCATCTCGTAGACAATTCAGGTACCAGAAAGCCTACAAATAGTTTCTCTTTGATTTCAAAGAATATTTAAACTTACAGTTATTGTATATTGGCTGACCCGTGGAAATATTAACACTGCAAGTTTATTTGTAAAACATTTAAAAAGAAGATAATTAAAAATTCATCATTGATTTTGTCAGAGACAGAAACTTTTTTGAAAATAATATTGCCTGTATCAGTTATAAAGTATTCATCGTTTAATTTTTTACCGTAAAAAGTGGTTGTTATTTTGTCATTAAATACTACCACGCGAGGTATGAGCATAGTTTTATTGGAGAGAATGAATTTAGCACTGATGATGTACTATCATTACCGTGACGTCACAAACTGATGATTAATTCTTATAGAACTCAACGAAACATATCGAAAATAAAAAATAAATGTTCTTGATGTCGCGCTTGTTTTTTGAGATATAGAATGTCAAAAATCAGTTCTAGGTGTAGTTCCTTGTGCTTTTGGCGACGTTTTTTCTTGTCCAGGCGATATTTCAACCTAACAACAACCATTAGGAACAAAATAAAACATTGAAAGTACATTTCCACCGTATAGACATAGTGGGTTTGCTGGATTTTTTTCTGGTCCAGGCCGGATCTAATCCTAACATCTTCACTAGAGATATAAGAAAAATAAATTCTTTATTTTCGATTTGTCTCGAGGAGTTTCATACGAATTCATCATCAAACTTTGCTATGGCGAAATTTATCTTCTGGTCCATCTCGCATTTCAACCAACCACGTCAATATTGAGATACGATATCTGGAGAACTAAGCGAGATATATATATATATAAATATGTTTTACTTTCAGTTTTTCTCGTCGAGTTACATAAGAATCCATCATCAAAGGTTATCGTAGAATGTCCTGAATTACCACAAATCTCGCACCATTAATTAATCCCTGACTGCCATTAAGATTTCTATTTAACATAATAATAGCATTTATCTTTGAAAGAAATTTATGAGGCAGTCATGCAAATGGATCTAATGATTTGGATGAAATTTCATATGTAGATAACGTTTTGCTTTTCAAGTTATTAACAGGATTTTTTTTTAAAAAAAATGACAAATTTTTGTATTTGGTTTCTCGAAAACGGCTCTAATCTCATTACGTAGAAGGTTCAGGTACCAGTAAGCCTACTGATGTTAGTTAAGCTTCTCTTTGGTTAACTGTGTAACTCAAAACGCCTAGGAAGCCTTCAAGCCTTTTACTCAAAATCATGTATATTTAACAGAAATCGAAAGATGCCGAGCGAAGATCGGTCACCCAGGTACTAGTTGAGTTATGAGGCTAAAGATGCGATTATACAAAATAAAAAGTTGAAAATATTTCTAATCACATTTAAATTTTGGATTGGTATAGAATACGGTGACAACTAGCTTCCGTACCTACATTAAAAAGAGTGTCTGATGTAATGTCATGCAGTTAGCTTAAGAAAGGCTGCTTCCATTTGTAACTGCGTTTGTATGCAGCTGCTAAGTGCCCGCTCTTTAAGACCAGAAGACCAGTTGGTCCTTGCCCAGCCTCTCGCACTCTGCTCCGCCTCTCACCTCAGTCGGAGGACAGCGATTGGATGTCGGAGGAAGCTACCTCCTCCTCCTGGCCACTACAAACAGAACAAGTGGATGCCTCAGCCACGCTACCTCACGGATCAGTTTTCAGTCCGCTGCTAGCTCTTCGCAGCTAAACGACAGCGGCCACTTTAAACTGTAAGATTCTTCATCGACAAGAAGCGAGAACAATGTCATCAGGAAGTAATATTTTACGTGTACGGTCCCCATGCGTGGTACTAGGTGGTGTAACAACTCATAAATCCAAAATTGCAAGTAGATACCTGCAGGGAAATTTCTTTTGTAGAGTAAGATTTGAAACCGCAGAAGATTCGATGTAGGCATTTCAAATTATCTACCAACCGAGATACAGTCAAGCAGTTTTTTGCAGGCTGCTGATCTACGACTGATTGATGGATTTTTTAAAATAACGACACATATCTATTTGCGGTATTTATAAATTTACTGACAGTATTTTGGTCATTTTTTTTTTAATAAAAAAGAGCTATTAAAATTTTTTAGACATTTTATTTGTTAACCGGTATTATCTCAGACAAAAATATATAAGATTTAACAGCAAAAGATTGCATAAAAGTAATTAATGTTAATTATAAGAAGAGTGACAGCACACGAAAACCACAATCCAGCAATAATACATCCTATTATTGGTGGTTTTATACTTGTTGCTATTAAGTCACGGACGTGAAATAATTCTTTTTTGTCGTCATCCTTTGCATTTTGCGGGAATTTACTAAAAAGAATTTAACTTTATGTTGCAAATCATGCAAGGCAATGTGCATAGCTAACAGAAAGACTCCGTTTGTTCAGGAGTATAAAGTAAATAAGTTAGCTATTGACATGGTTGATTCCCCGAAATATTTGGCTGTAACAGCAAAAAGCAACCAGAAATAGAATCTGCACGTAACTTCGGCCGTAATTAGAGCTAATTGAACGCTTTGATTCAGAGGCGGAATCTTGAAGAACTGTAAAGCGTATACACTGGAGATATTTTAAAAAAACTTTCGTGCGTTACTATTACAAGAAACTATTGCTGTATCGTTTGGGATCCTTCACAAAAGATTGGTTAATGGTATAGAGAGAATACAGAAAAGAGCCGCACAATTCGTGACTGCTTGCCATAGCCTTTATGAGAGGTCACAGACTTGATACATAGACTGAGTTGGGATTCTTTAGCAGACAAACGACGTAGGTTGCGTCTGAATTAATTGGAAAATATAGAAACATTTACGTGTTGGACGAAATACTTCTTCCACCAGGCTGTTTGGGTCACAGTGACAGGAAAGATAATACAAGAGAAAATAGGTGTCCTGTGGACGTTTACGTGAGGTCTTTCTTCCTTCAGACTATTCGCGATTGGAATTTACAGACTTAGTCTTGGCGCACAGCAATCTCAGCCACTAACAATTTTGTGAAATTCCGAGTGGAGATGTGGACATCGAATGCTGTCACTCCGTATGTACTGTAGAGATGTTTTGGATCTAACCCAGGACTTTGGTGCGCGATCAGGAGATTCTGCCACTTAAGTCCACATGATGAAAATTTTGTCAACAACTGTGAATCCCATGTCAGACACCTGAGCCAAGAAGACTATCCTTTATAAGAATGTTGTTAATTGAATCTTTACGAGTGAGCTGAAACAAAGGGAGAAAAATTACCTTCACGCATTCAGATATTAAATTACGTATTCCTTTTTTTGACAGAAATCCAGCTCCAGTATTGTTTATTATAACTGCTCTGATATGTATGTGACTGCTTTTCGATTGCATATTGCTTTGACTACTTACAGACAACAACCACACATAACCAAGGCTGGATTCGAACTAGCGATCCATGCAACACAAGGCCCTCACGCTAGTCTCTGTACTGCCATATTATGCTTCTTGATGTTGATTCAACGGCTAAGCTCAAATGGTGAAGTGAATATTTATGTCTGCGAACTTGGTAAGCTAAATACAACGCGTTTTCCTGTACTTCACTTTGTAAAAAGTGTTCTTGAAATGAAAAATAAATAATCATTTCGATATTTCTTCTACACCCTACTATTTAACTTCAGTACCTTAGAATTGAGGATCTAATTCAGTCCCTATCAGGTAGACAAAATTCGATACAGTGTAGTAGCATTTTTCATGATCGACGCTATCTGGCTTAGCACTAGACTGATGATTTATCTGAAAAGTGACGCATTGCGCTCATACATTTCGTTCGTTACTGCCAAAGACATCACTTCTTATAATTTCAGCGTGTTTGACTGAGCTGAAACACCGATGAAATTATCCAGTCAAGATCTTATAAGCGAGTTAAAATAGCGCTCAAGGTAATGTCCGCGATTGCTTCCTAATTTAGAATGATATTTGCCTAACTGTGCCGAAGCCGAAGATACCTTCTTTGGGTGGGTAATAGGAAGTAAAATCCATTTAATGTTGTAAGTTTTTCCTGCAACATATGGTCAGCTACGTTTCGAAGAGCAATTAAATCCAAAGTTTTTCATGACAACATTTATTTGTCATTTTCCTTTGTTGTAATATTTTTCGCCTTAAAAATGGTTATTTGTTCTTGTAAAACACTGTTTATTTATTCAAACGCTCATTGCATAATAACCAATAGTGAAATCAGAATACTTGTGACAAAACTTTGAAGAGCGCCATCAGATATTACACTTTCAGCCCAATTGTTAGTATGATTTTTAAATATTTTTAACTTTGCTCAATCAGTGAAGTATTAGACCTACAAAAACCAAATAATTTAATGCTTCGCTAGTAGTTTATACGATTACTGCGTCACCAAATACCGGTCGAACACACACACCAATTAAGTGTTTATTACCATTTAACTATTTAAATTACTATATGAGGCTCATCTGAAAAGTTCTACAGTTATAGAAAGTGATGATTGCATAAACTACAAAACATAAAATTTCAGGAAAATTATGTTCTACAAATGATTGTAACATTCTTGAATCGTCATCTACAAGGAATTACCGTCTTCATTCAAAGCCGAAAACTCTCTAGCCCAGTCTCATATCCTTATTGAAGCCTTCAATTGTTTTACCGTATTTTTTTTTAATATATACTGTACTAGGCAAAATGGAAACCGCTGCAGAGAAACAAATCGGATTCGCAAAAAGTTATCTGTACTGTTTAATCGGCAAAAGAACTTATATAATAGAAAGAGTAATTGTTGTTAGGAAAGTTTACAACGGCACTGCAAACTTCAACGTAACAAAAGAGCAGTGCTGAAGCCAGCAGTGCAGTTGTATTTTTCCGATCAGCATTCAATCAGCCCAATGTGGTAACTTGATAATTTAGGGAAATATAATACCTTACTAACCATTCCCCACAAAAACGCAACTTGCAAATTACGCTATAGCACGAATGCAGTGGATTTTAACAAATACTTTAAAATGTTGCATCGGAAATCTCAATTATCATGTATGATTATTACTTATTTGATTTGTAAATACTCCTTCCGAAAATAATATTAAAATATAGACACAACAAAAAGCTTAATTCACTGAGAAATACAACACTCACTTTCAATCCTTACTTAAAGTAGTTCCAAGGATCGTTTGTGTTAATACTGACATCTTTACGGTTTTCATGTTGCTGGATGGTGTTAAAATACTTTTAAAGCTTCGAGGAATACCCTATTCTTAAGTGCAGCGTTGGATGCTATGTTCCTTCACCAATTGTTTAAACATGAGCTATATATCATTGAAAAAGTCCATGTACTGCTTGAAACAATATTTCATACACTTCCAAGATGGTTCTTACAGAATTTACGCACAGAATTGATACGGAATTGCAGTAGGAAATTTCTTCGCCAATCGGCTCTTCTTGGCTTGAATCAAAGTGAAAAGAAATTAAACATTTTTAAAGATAGATAGGAACTTCTGCATCAAATGAATTAAAAACCACCAAAAAAACACGTAACAATACGTCCGGGTAAGAAATCTGGTAATGTTTTAAAAGTTCTTTAACTTACCGTCAGTTCCATCAAAAAAACTATTTTAACATTCTCCAAACCATTTTTTTTCTTATATATATTCTTTACACGCTGAATTTGGCATTTTATTTTCTAGTGCTGTGGTTAATAGTGTTATGTTCTGAAACTGAAAATTTAGCTCACTTTAACGTAATGAAACAATATCTTAACAATATCTTAAAAATATTATAAATGCTAACTTTTTTTTAGATTGGAATGAAATTTGGTCCGGATTTAAAATGCAGTCTCGGTTAGAACATGGGATTGGAATAGTTCTGCATTAGGAAATGAAAATATGTTTCTAATTCATAAAGTTTTAATGCCATATTTCCATTATTTACATAAATTCTCTAGGGTACGTAATCACTTGAGAAAATGGGGGAAACATGACACCACAGGTATTTCACCGTAATTACGTTCCTAACAAGGGGCCAAAATGTAATAGACGAAGATTTAAAAAATGTGAAGAAATGATGATTATATTCCAATAGAAAAATACCAATTACCAATTTAGCAGTGGCAAAGTGGTCGCACAGGATCGGTATTCGATTTCCTGGGCAGAGGGCGTTAGTTTGATCATTTCTTCAAGAAATATTTTTTTTTCTTCTTGCGTTCTTTTTTTTGCTAGTATTCATTGTTTACAATTTTCTCAAAAAAGTGCATCTAATTGCTATCCTATTTTCTTTGGAAGACTGGAGCTATTTTGCTGAAACTTATACTAATTTTTTCTCATTACGTGAATGAAAAATGGTTCCCTTCTGTGAAAGGGAGCGGTCAGACTTCGTTTTGTTACACTCTGGAAACGGGGACAGCGATTTTGACGAAACTTGGCAAACAATATTTTTCTCTGGGCAATTAAGGATTATATTGGTAAATCAATCCCAACCAAGCCGGGTAAATCCGAATATTCCGCCAGTTTCATGTAATGGTATTTCAAGTCACTTACAAAGAAATGGAAACTACTATGTATATTCGTTTCAATAAATATTCCGTCTCGTCTCTGAACGCGTAGTTCAGTTATATTTCTCGAACTTATTTCACTTGACTTTTTTCGCCCTATTTCACCTGCATTTATCTGAGAAAAAAATGTTTCAGAAGTAGAACTTTAAAAAACTAAATGCCCTTCGTAACAAAGGCCATTTTTTGTAAAATATTTCACAATTAACACCTTGTAACGTGTCTACGTTGGTATGGGGTTATTTACAGTTTATATTTTACACTTATGGCTTTACTGATACTCTTAAAACTTCTACAGATTAGGTCTGGCCGTATTTTAACCCCGAATACATAAATTAAAAAATCTCGTGCCTTCAGTTTACTGTTTATTACACTTAAGTTCACACAGATACAACTAGCCACTGCAAACCACCAATAATACTTAATCAGACTTCGCTAATCCTTAGACTGCAAGTCCAAACAATTTGTGAAACTGACTACGTATCTAGTAACTACCGACGATCCTACTACAGCAATCGTATTTGCTGTCCAACATCCATGTTTATTCTTGTACTGCACTAAAACCGTTCACATCACTAGTAAAACTTTTCATCACTCTTTCTAATGTTTCTTCCGACCAACATATCGTTAATTAGCACAAGGCGCAATCAATAATAAAACCACGCGGGCCAAAGACTTTAAACGTCTTCCCGCTACTGTCCAACGAATCTCTTTCTGCTGCGATATTCCATATTGCAACTCTCGATCCTGCGTATATCGCATATATCGAAATTAATGCAATAACTCTGTGGTGTTACAACCTCTATAATTCAGCCAAAAGAACCATCGATTTGTCTACAAACGCGAATTCCTATGACTACTACAAAATACAGTCAAATAACGATACTCGCATACTAAAAACATACGTGCACGCGTTTTGTATTTGAAGCAAAGCCATTTTAGTACTGCTTCTATCATAGTTAACTTTAATTACTTGTGTAAATTATATCGAGTTAATTTAATTTTGTACTCATTTCTGTTAACATATCACTATGTTTGACAATGATCTTCCCTCCCCTCACCCCCACCACACTCTCAATATCCTTCGGGATAGTGTCACTGAAAATTAAAACATCTTATTTTTTTCTTTATTGTGGTGTGCCAACGATACATTTGTAATCTTTTAACGATATTGTAAAAGTTAAAATGATTAATTTCTATCATCAATGGTTGTTGACATATCAATATTATCATGAATTAATACTATTATAAATTTTATCATAAATTAATACTTTCGCAAATTCTAATCTCACTTCAATATTTTTTCCATCATTAAAACATTAAAAAATTCTGTTTGATTTATAAAATAAAAAATTATAGCTATTCAACAGCTCTTTTAATTTAAATTGTATCGGATAATAATTAATTTTGTGTGGTAACAAAAATCAAGGCTATGGCTTTTATCGTTTTTGTTTATATGGTACTTGCTGGCCAATTTTTTCATTTTTTTAAAAATGTTTGGCAATTGAATCTTGTTATTAAATTTAATGCCAGCTCAGCTCAAACAAAGCGCACATAATGAAATACAACTTTTTTACTGGTGAAATGTTGTGAACTATTTCCCCACAAAGCTTCAGCTCTACAGAAAGACTGTAAACAATTATTTCATGGAAAGATAGTAGACCATAAACCCAAAAAAAAAATAATAATAATTTTAATAAGAGCTGGTAATTATTTAATAACACTCCTTACTAATAACAATCTTCTGGTGAGTTATCTGGATTTTACGTTTTTCACAACTTTATTCCATGAATCAAAATAATATACTGCATTAAAAGTTAAATGATAAATCATGTGTGAGTTAATTTATTTGAGTATTACCTAAGTTCTACTCATGTTTGATATTGTTGGTATTTGTAACAAATTCATCTTATTTAATGAACTCTCAAAGGGTCACACAGTACATAATTATTTATAGAGCTAGATACTGAATCGTAAAAATTTTGCGGTAGTGGAAAGTGCAGTGATTGCGACATAAATATCTGTAAAAAAATATGCGCATTCCCCTGAATCATAATTTTAATTTAAACTGTATCGGATAATAATTTATTTTGTGCAGTAACAGAAATCAAGATTATGGCTTTGATCTTTTTTTTTTAATATGGTACTTACTGGCCAAATTTTTTAAGGAACGTCTGGTATTTAAATCTCGGTGATGAAACTCAATTTTAGGGTGGGAACAGTATTTTAGGTAAAATTGTAATTGTTCTTAGTTTGGTTCCTCAGCTGTTTTACTTCGATCGTTATTATTTTTAACTGCAATTTAATGTATCCTTCGCTAGCAATTTATCTGTACATATACTTATTCATTGTATTCTTACAATAAATTTTATTTATTGTCTGAAGAAAATTACTCAACATTCACGTCGATAACTTATTCTAGATCCCGACTGTCTTACTTATAAATGGAAACTTTACCGCTGATTTATAAGTAAGATCAAATGTTCTGGGACTTCCTTCGCGTCCACTTATTACTCTTACTTCACCTTAATTTCATCCAGGCCTTAGATCCGTGTTCCACACACTCATTCTTCATTTTCTTTTCTTCCATTCTGTGATTCAATGACGTCCAATTCTGCTCCTTTGTCATAATAAGTGTATTTTATGTGGTTTCCACAAACAAATTTACATGTCATTTGTACTATATTCGAAGGTAACATACATATATACGAGACTGACAGCTCACATGGGTGAATTATCCAGAATTCAAAGGCAAGTTATTACATATAATGGCTATTACGTCTTCTCTGTTAGGTACTGTTCAGAATCGTCTATAACGCCGTATGAAATTAATATAGTTAATTTAGAAGTTCAGCAATAACTCACGTTGAAAGTCGCATTACGTTAAACTCGATTCTATTTAATTTCATTAAACTGAATTATGTGTTCCTAGTTAATTATGCAGTCTTCTTCAAAAGATTTCACGAGTCACCCATTTCATCATCTATATCAAAAAAATCATTGGCGAACATTAATATAAGGGACCATTAACACAGGTTACTTATGCTTTTATTTGTTAATGTTTCCACTCATTAGTTTTGGCAGAGATGATGGGTGGCATTAAACACTTTATGTAGTGAGGTAAGTACAGTCTATTTTAACGGAGCAATATAGTGAACCCTAAATTAGTTAGGACTATATTCGTCATGAAGAACCATTAATAGGAGTCACTATAAATTTCTGATTCATATTTACAATAACAACATCTCCGTCCGGCAATGCATTGGATTTACATTCCTCTCATAGTTTCGTTTTATTGAAGCATTATTTTATTTGATATTTACAAGACGAATGTGTTTCCGAAGAACTAATTTTCGACAGTTAGATTTGATATCATTCTACTTGAATTGAAGTTTTATTTTCTTCTTCTTCTTCGATTATTCCCTTTAAAGAGAGCGACTGAACTTGAGTAGTCATGATGTTTTAATTCTTTTCCTTTCTTCCCAAATTCTCTTCATACGCTCGCTGTGCTCTGTCTTGCGCTCTTCTGACCATTTGTTTCCTGTTATTTTTTGGTTTGTGTTTGTTTAAGTGTATGTTTCTTTACGATGTTTCTAAACTGTTCTCGGTTGTTTATGTTATTACTCTGCGATTCACTAAAAGTGAGTGGCGTGTGCTGCATTACACCAATCCTAATGTGTAACCATTTGTGATATACGGGATATGGCATGAGGCGCCCATGAGATGTTTTGTGGAACCATACCGACATACAGTTATAAGTAAAATATTTCTTATACAGTAACAGACACATTAATAATAACTCTCATTGAAATTTTTATGTGGCATGTTTACCAACATTACTGTTGAAGCCATTATATTATATGTTTGTTTAAGGAGGTACCTCGATGCTACAGTTATTTTTACTTTCGTTGTTGAATTAGTATATAATTATATCATGTCGGAATAATTTTTTCCCTATAACTTACAGTAATCATTTCTTTTAATACCCTAAAACAGAAAACTGACACATAGTGATTACTAATGGACGAATAGTGGATAATTCTCAAGGTATTAAAAAAAAAAAATAACCTGCTCTAAAAAATACGACACCAGGTATCATAGCAGAATTAAAATATGAGCTGTTAAATGCTTCCATTACCATAGATAATAATAGATATTTTTATTTTAATTGCGATTGAGAGCCTATTCCGATTGAGAGCCTATTCCGATGGCCATTTCCTTTTCCCTCTACTAATTTCAGCTTTAAGTTATTTTAGTGTTTTTGGTAAATTAATCAATCGTTTCTACCCCTTTCCTACGAAATAAAATCTTTCCACACTCTTATGCCGGAAATCGAGTGCCAATTTGTGGTCATGGTCATCTTTTCCCTCAAAGAATCCTCTCCTAATTCTTCCACCAATGTCTTTCTACGCCTCATCACCAACATATGCCTTGTACACTCATCGCTATCCTTCTATCTCGCAAATAATACCATTTCAGCCCGTTCATTATATTACAATTAGTTACTGTTTTCCCACCTAGTGGGAATGTGTTTAAAATCGAACATACATTCACAGTATGGTGTGGCATCATTCTCAGAATGTGTATCATTTTCGACCTACACTTTCTATCACTTAAGCTGTAACTTGGTAATATTTTTCGTTTCTAAATATTTTCTCTTTTACTTGTGTTTACTTTCTGTGAATAAGCTTCTCGTTTGTCCCCTGTCTGACCTGCCGCTAACTTGCGCTTTTCCAGTACCGCAAGAAGTCGCCATCTCGTTGTATCCCTATTGTGAACCGTGCCTATTCGTTCCGACAAACTTCTTCTGGAGCAGACTTCACGCCGGGGAATTTTTTTCGTGTTTCTCTCACAAGCTGTTGCGCTTAGACAAGGGTGATCTTTCATTTTTCGGCGTCGGCGTCCTTTATTTTTCCTTCCAGCCATTCGTTTGGAAGCACAACTCTATTATGTTGCCGCTAATGAATTCTGCTTTCCGAAAAACAAAAACCTGTTGTCCGGAGAGGTTTTTTTTATTTTTATTTTACCACACGGCTGCCAATTTTCTACGGCGATGCTACGGTCGAAGTCGTAACTCTAAGTTCACGTAAGACTACTGTAAGGTGTCTCACACGAAATAGCTATCGGGGGTTGAGGAAAATCTCCCGCATTGCTCAATCCATTTTAAAGGTTTCTTTCGTATCGAGGATCCATTTTTCTTTATCAGATTTCCCACAGAGATCACAGCAAAACTATCACAGAAAATTTCATCGATGTAGAGAATTTATAACATTTAAAGTAATAAACTTTAGATATCCCTGAGATAGGAGTTAAACTGGGAAGTCAACAACGTGCGATAATAGAACCACCAAAGATACTATGCCAAAAATTCTGCCAGTGCCTAATCCATATAAAGGATATGTGTATATACATTTGTACAATGTAAATACAAATCCACAGTTTTTATCCGATGTTGATGAACCTTTTTACTACTATGCTTTAAAACAAGCAGAAAAATAGTGTATACATCTTGTTTACCACCCCTCTTCGATTACCCTCCTTACGGAAAATTTATACTTGCGATGGTTCACATTTTTTCAGATATCTCGAATAGTTAGAGACATAGGCCAAAGTGAATGCTAATATCCCAAAAACCCATAAAATTTTCTGTTTGTTGGCGTTGAACTGGTTCCGGTTGAACAATTAATGAGCTATAAATTTAAAAAATGTAATTTGAAATTTTTTTAAAATTTATTTGGTGACACACAATCCCATAGCTCTAACACGTATACTTTAAAACAAAAAGGAAAATACTGTCTACATTTGATTTAAAAAAACCAAACCCATTGCCCCTTAAATCCTCTTAAGCAAAATTTACATGTGAAACCATTTCATTTTTTGCAAATATCTCTAAAACGGTAGGAAAATCGGCCAAAGTGAAATTCTGAAAGCCTATAGCATTTCCTATCGAATGGCGTTATACCGATTTCGATCGGACATTATCTGATCGAGAAATTTGAACTTATGTGATGCAAACAAATGCAAATGGTGATTACTTATATTTATTGTAATACGGTGGCAAAGATCTTAATATCTAGTAAATTTTATATAGAAATTTCTAAAGCGATTTACCTAATGTTTAAAAACAAATCGACAAGTTCCAATGACGCATAAAACGCTGCGATAATAATAAATAATTATTTCAAACTAAGTGTATGATGAAGGAGAAAGTTAGGTATTGCTTTCGGGAACCAAGTAAGTTACTATGAAGAGAAACAATTGCAGTATTTAATAAATTGGAGATCTAACAAAAATTCGGCAAGCTGAAAAAACGAACTTCGGTTGAAGAAGCTTTACGTTGCCAGAAATAATCTGAGAATCAATAAAAAAATGAAAAGGAAAATTCATGCAAAGTGAGATATATCGGCGGAAGTACTAAACGACAAGACCGTCTGAGGAGAAAGGGAAAAAAAAAATTCTGGCCAAAGAAACTATGATGAAGCGAGATGAACTAGAGAAGACGACGATATGCGAAACAGCAACAAAAATAGATGAAATAGTAATTCCGACACAGTTTTAAAATTATATTATTAAAAAAAAAACATCGAATCCTACGATGTGAATATCTTTCTTGGATACGTCTGTACACAATTACGCAAATTGTTTTGCCTCAATTTTCATGGCTTGTTAATAGCTTAAGTTATTGTTGTTGTTTTTTTCCCCCCTGTGTAATGCCGGATATGTTGATCAACAACGCTTCGTCAATTATTTCCGACCGCATCGTCGCCACCACAGCCTTGATCGATTAGGTTAAATAAAATACTTGTTGTGTATATCTTAGATGATTTTGTATAACTCGACTGAGACACCAAAAAGCAAGTTTAATGGTACTACGACACTAGAAAGATTCGCTATTACCGAAAATGTAGAACCATACCAATTTATTACAATTTTTCTACCTTTTCACCTTTTTTTTTTTTTTTTTTTTTTTTTTTTTTTTTTTTTTTTTTGTAGCTAATTGAACTGGAACAGCTTTTTAATAAGAATAATTGGATAGTTACTGACTCCAATATAAAAGCATGAGAAAATTAGTATAACTCTTATTTATGGGTAGCAGCTAATGAATAAATGATAGCTTATCGTTTAATCGTGCTAGTCAGTAACAGACTTAAGTATTCATAAAACCACTACTATCTTTTAGTTTCATTCATAATTTTATAAGGTCTCATTTTTTAAAAAGCTAATCATTATGAATTTAATTTCGTTTCTGCGAAAGGTGCTAATAATTGCCATGACGACATACCGTACTATTATAAAAGTGTTCTGGCCTCGCATTTGGGAGAACGCCGGTTGGAATCCCCGTCGGGGCATTCAGATTTGGGTTTTCCATGGTTTCCCCAAATCGCTCCAGGTGAATGCCGGGATGCTTCCTTCAAAAGGCCATTGCCGAATTACTTCCCATTCCTTTTCCAAATCCCATACTGCCTCTAATGACCTCGACGTCGACAAGGCGTAAAGCCATAAGAAAAAATTATAAAAGTATCCTTTTTCTTAATTCTAATGCATTTCGTCTTTTTGACACTGTAATGTGTAGCTGGATTTTTAGTAATTACTATCTAAACCCGGCCATGCTCATAGAGAATGAAAGATAAAGAGCTTACCGACTCCTGAACATGCGACATATAATTAACCACGTCAAAAACATTCAGTTTATATTTGTGGTATCCAAAGGTACAGAAATAAAAATAAAGATTTTTTACAACAAACCATTTTTTTTAAATTTGAAAACAGATAATAAAATCACTTCCCCGATATTTAATTCACTTCTAAAATAATCATATCACTTCCAAAAATTAATTATTCACAGAATGAGCATAAACTTGTACGAAACAATAATGAATATTTTGAAAAATTATCGATTTTTTTTTATAAAACCACGGGAAAAAGGGGGGGGTAGTAGCACACAAAAATATTATTCGCGCCGCCCACCAAATTCTCCAAAATTTTCAGTTTTTCGGTTGCCGTCAGGCTCATGCCGAATTGTGAAGTAAAAAATGAAATTTAATTGCAGACCTGCTAATAACTTGAGTGTCGGGAAAAATAAATACAAAATCTGAACAAATGGTTGTAACACAAAGACCTAATTTCTGCTGACATGCAATGTACGAGCAATTAGAATTCTTGTATTCTAGTTACTCAATTCAGTATAATGTTATCACCCGTCTATGACTAAACATGGTAGTTTTGTTGCTGTATATGCAAAATGAAAAACTTGCTGTATAAACATTTCTTTAATTTTATGTGACACTATACTGAGTGAAGAAATGTCAATTACAAGGTAGTTATTAACAAAGACAATTAAAAACTGTAATGGCTAATTTTCAATTTTAATTAACTTTTAATATTCGCACATCAAATCACGTACACAATGAAAACAGAATGTACTTTACAGCTTTTTTTGCAGTTAGCAACCATTGCTATAAACAGAGACAGTCTGGATCTTTTTCAAGCTTACATCGTTACAACTCTCGGAGTTGTATAACTGCAAAGGTTTGTCAGTATTCATCGGATTTCTGAAATGTTATAAAGCAGCTGCTATGGAGGAAAATGGCATAGCTACAGAATAATAAGAAGGCAAGTGCTAGTCTATTCTCGTGAATTTAGTGTATCGCATTCTAATCGTCAAACACATCTCGCATGTGGTAGGTAAGACGGCAATGCCATACACATTTTCAGGTTAGATGGCATAGTCCGTGCCACAGTTGCCGAACGCCTTGCAGATACTACCATTCCGTTACTATAAAATTTATTATAGGTAGCCCTACGTTTAGAATTGAATGTACTTGCAATTTAGAGAATTTTTAATAAACTTATGTTAGTACAATATATTAAAAATTAATATCAAAATAAAAACTTTTCCTTATATCTTTCACAACTTACGAAGTATATTTGATATAAGTACTTTCAGTATCTGTCGCTTAGATAAGGACTACAGTCACTACTGGGAACAAGTGCCTAAGGTAATACCGTCTTTGAGATAGTCCTGGTTAGAAGGTCTAAAATCGACAATTTTGACTTCCACTCATGTCTTATTTTTCAATAAAAAAACTAAAAAAATATTAGTCAATGTTAATTCCACACTTGATGAGCTGTAAACATCGACAACATACTTAGTCAGAATTTCTAAAAAAAAATTATTTCATTTAATTTTACATAATTCAAAATATTGTATTTGGTTTGGTTTAACGAAGCAAATATCTTGCGAATATCTGTAGTACGAAATTTATTGTTTATGCCTGTGACAGATGGATACCCTATGGTCAGCATCGGGACTCCGATTTCATATGGGAATGAAACCCCAGAAGTCATGAGATACGTAAATCATCAGCTGATGGTGCAAATTGGAATTAACGTCAGTGACAAAGACACAATAATAATATTACTTACTGTTGGCGCCCAGTTTTTTATGGCATTTTTAGTATTAGTTTCACTTCTAATTCCGTTCCTTGTGTAACATGAAATATTTTTTCTTGCGGGGGTTAAATATGTTTTGCATGTATTTACAAAGTCTTTCCTTTATAAATATTATTTTTACTGCAGTTACTTAAATAAATGTTAATAGTTTCTAAGAAACTCGTAACTAAAACCGTGTGAAGGTACTCAGGACTTGAGCTATTTTCCTGATTCAAGAAGATTTGCAGTTTTTCCCGGTCATCAGGAGGTTTATAATACCGTGGAAGTATGTTACTAAACTTCTTGAACTCCTCAATGACAGGTAACAACACTAAAAATAAATTTTAATTTGACTTTTATTTCGTAATAAACACTTCAACAAAGCCTATATTAGTTTGATATTAGATGTCGTTCCGATGATTTAAAGTTCATTACAATTACAAATCATATATCATTCCGTTTTAATACGGTTCTGAGCAGTCTTTCCCGTTGGCGAAGATCGGGAGATTAAATAGGCATCGTAGAATGCTCTAGAGATCATTAAAACGATGCTTCTGGAGCGCGAACAATTGCTCCAACAACACAAACTGACAATTAAAACTGATACAAAATTACTTAAAACCAGCTGTCACGTGCGCATATTTCGCACAGTATCATGATCAATCATCGAATGGTAATATAATAATCTGAAAATAAATAAATGCAAATATTTATTAATGAAAGTTATTTTATTATGAAGAGTAGTAGTAAATATCAGTCTTAATGTAAGAATAAAAGTAGATATAAAAAAAAAATAGAAATGGTTTTTTTCTGATGTGATTTTTATAATACTTCTTTACTTAACAAAACGTTTTTTAAAACAATGATAGCAGTTATAATGTGATCATCGTTTAATTTTTGACAGTATGTGTCTTCAACATAAACATAAATATCACTGAATCTACGAACCGGTGGAAAAGCCACGAATAAGTGTCTATGAGTAATAACAGGTTCTGGTATCGTGGAAACCTAAATGACACAAGAAGAAAAATTAATACAATAAATAACAAATTAATATAATTTCAAATAAATGCAGTTCAATTTTATTGAGGTTAGAAGCAGTGATTCAGTTTATATTTTCATTTATTTCGGTTTATTATACATTTATAATAGGTTGGGAACATTTATAATGATTTACAACATCGGTTTGTAACATGTTGATTTAACTGTGGTTATTCGCGTGATAGACTACACTTTCGTAAAGAATGTTAACAACTCCTATCAACAGCTGACATCAGTAGATGGCGCATTCTACTTTCTTTAAGGAATGTAAACTACTCCAAACGACAGCTGTCGTGAATGTTAGTTAAACAGATTGTCAACAAATGACACTTTCTACATGCTTTATGCAGATACTGTTTTTATAAGAAGTTTTAATTTTTTACAATAAAAACATTAATGTTTAACAATTTGTTTATTTTTTGTTAATAGCTGCGAGCACAATCTTCAGAATGGTGTTTCAATCATTATTTTAGATGATGTACTAAGGGAGATATGTAGTAAACGCAAAAAACACCTTTTGAGATATAATATTTATGATAATAAGAAAAACACTGTTAATGAAAGCAAAAGATATTTACAAACATTTAACAGCACACTTACAAAGTAAAACAATTTCAAACAGTCAAAATCTTATTTAAAATATTGTAGCTTTTTAGCTAAAAGTCGATACACTGAGTAGCTTTTAATAATATTACTTTTCGTTTGAAGCATTTTCATTCATCAAGACACGGCACATTTATAAGAAAAATACACAAATTTATAATTAATCAATCTATATCAATCTCAAACAAAACGCATTTTGCAGTAAACTAAGCCTTAAAACTGTAAGAACGTCATATTGCCCTTCTTGCAATTATTTGTTTTTTTCTTGAGCTCAGTTTTTATGAAGTAATGTAAATTTAACTACACAGTTAAAAACCTGCTTAACAGGGGTTTGACATTGTCGATTACCATATGATACTCAGTGAAGTCGCAATGCGCATTCGAATGCTAGAGTTGGCGTAATAAATAATTTCTTTCTCATTGGAACACTCTCACAGGATGTTTTTAACTGTCATATTGCAACGCAGAATAGTTTATGAGACCTTGTGATTCATAGGGATGGATTTTGTGCATTTAATACTCTCTGTCCAAATTGATTCAATCTACATACTTCATAGATACTAATGCTAAATAAATCTAAATCTTCAGTACTTGTGGAACTTACCTACAGGTCTAAAGGTCAGTGAAAGTTTGTTATAGCTCATCCACCGCTGCAAATTAATTTATATTTCTGCGAAGTTAAGAACAGACGCTGCTTAGTTCCGCCATGTAAATCCTTAAACGCAAGTTAATGTATTCAAGCGCATACTTGGCGTATATTTACCTTTAAGAAGTCCTGTTTTATCATCAAAGTGCAGACATCTGAAATGAGCGCTTTATGATATTCCTCCGCAGATCCTCAGAAAACTGATTACACTGTAAATGTCCCACAAAAAGGAAGTTATACAGAGATATACAGAATCTTTTGTATTACAGTAGTTGTTGTTACAGAGAATCGAGAGTACAAAAATGTTTCTAAGGGGTTCTTTTGTGTGTTTCTGGACTATCTTCACCCAGTATCCAGGTAACGTTTTCACAAGTACACCAATTTCTTGACACTCGTTTGCCAATGCTGCCTATGATACCAGTGTGTCTTGCACATTTACCTCGGTGTTCTGTGACCATTCTGACCTTCAAGTATTACCTTTTCCTTTTTTTGTAATTAATTTGTGAAGATTTATTTGTTGATCAGTGGATCCTCGGATCAGTTGTGCTAGCTCATTTATGGTTACCCATTGTGAACCCCGAGGAAGTTAACTACCAATGCATTCCAACTAGTAGTGCAGGGAACCAAACAATTAATCACCTTGTCTGGTCATGCTCTCTCTTATCAAACCGAGAAGAAATGACAGACTTTATGAATGCTACTGCAAGTGCCATAAATTACGCCTATGATAATATGTTTTTAATGTTTTGTAGCCAAAATGGCAAAAATGGAGCACTTTTTTTTTTCTTTTTTTTTTTTTTTTTTTTTTTTTTTTTTTTTTTTTTTTACTTATTTCTTTACGCCTCGTCGACGTCGATGTAATTAGAGGCGGGATGGAACGGGGGATAAGGAATAGGAAGGATTTCGGCCATGGCCTTTTTGAAGGAAGCATCCCGGCATTCGCCTGTAGTGATTTGGGGAAACCATGGAAAACCCAAATCTGGATGCCCGGACGGGGATTCGAACCCGCGTCCTCCCGAATGTGAGGCCAGAGCGTTAACCGTTCACCCACCACGCTCGGTTATGGAGCACTTATAATTTGCTTATGTGTATACGTCACAATCTCGTAATTCCGTGGATTTTCCACCGATCGTGAAGAAATTTATCCCATGGTTTCCCAAATCACTCCTGGCGAATGCAGGAATGGTTCAATTTAAAGAGTATTAAGCTATTTGTGGCGTATTTAGCGAATGGTGCAATGTTTGGTGACATCGTTAGAATAAATTATTGCATCATAGGGAAACCTCACCATGTATATATCTCAGTCTCTTTGCACCAGATCAATAAATCTGAGAAAAGGTTTATTGAGGAGTCAAGGAAGACCTACGGGAAGACAGAGTAGATGGTCGCTCCAGATTTTTTTTAGGGGAGCGGTGAAATCTGGGAGAGAAACATCGGCTTGCTTGTGTGGCTGAAATTTATCTTCGTTGGATGGGAATTAAGTGAAGATTCGACCGAGTGTTGTTTGGGGTCAAATGTCTTTCCGAAAGTTCTTGAGGGCTTAAAATATCGTCTCAAGATCCAATGTTTTGCTTCAGTGTCTGAAAGTGCGACGAGTATTAATGTGTAATTGAGCGCCAATTCATCTCCAGCAGGATCTACATCCGATTCAGCAAAATTTTATTTCAGTTTTAATTTTTTTGTTTTATGACCAGAAAAATAGATTTCGCGTAGAGAATATAAGTGCAAATTTAATGAGTATGTGATAATTAATACAAACAATTTTTAATTTTTAGCGAACTCTCTAAAAGAATTGATATTTATTATTATTCATAAAGAGTGAAGATATGCAGATAGTCAGATTACTACGAAGTTTTATGTATATTAAACTGTTCTATAACAGGCGTAAGCGATGTAAGATTATTACGTTTATAATAATGTTTTACTTTAATATGCAGTATCTCCTTTATTAGGATCCTTCACACAAAAAAATACATCACCACCAATAGAACGTAAAACAACCGTTCACCGCAACTGCCATTGGCGGATCCAGGAAGCACCAAGGTCATCCCCGACGACATGGATTTTGGGGACCTTTTTTTCCAAACCAAAATCCTGGATCCGCCATTGTCAACAGCTCATCTTCATTGTTATTTTTTCTTCACTTGTTATTCAAACATTGTTATATTATAAATTAGATGCAGGGTCTAATTGCTTGTAATTTGACCAGATGCGTTAAAATTCGTGTAGTATACATACAGGAAGCGAGATTTAATTGTTAGAGAGGGGTGTTGGGCAACTCGTTTCAAACAAATAATATGTTGAACCGAACAGTTGAATCAGAAGTGATTTGAATAATATCCAAAGTATTGTTATTAACATTATGTACTATGGAAACTTCTGATAAATTTATTTTAGTCTAAATACATACTGACTTGTTTGTTTAAAAAAGAAATAACAGTTTTAAATATAAGAGTTTCAGACTACTATGAATTTTTTTTATTATTATTATTATTGGAAAACCTTTCTGTTTTTGTTGTTTATTTTTTAGTTCCATAAAAGTGAAGTTACCTTAAGTCAGTATTGAATGAATCCACAGACCGTATAATACATAATAACGTTTAATACTCCTTCAACAACAACACGATCTATATGAAATTAAAGCGACTTGGAGATTAAAAAGGCGGCAAAGTGTTACACCGCGATTTGACCCCCTCCCCCACCCCCTTTTTCACAAGACCTACCGACTCTGATAAATACGACATCGACGAACCGTAAACTACGAAAAGAGTTTGTGTGTTTAAGATGTTCAGAATCTTGTTAAATCTCTTCAAGCGCACTTATATGGTTTGTCGTTAGTAAAACCAACTTATTTTCATAGTCGAAGTATAACAAAGAAAATCTAGAGGCTTTTGTGGTTGGTAATTTAGTAACCGTGTCCCGTACACAGTAGCCACATCCAGCTATATATATCTCCGAGATAAGCGGCCCTCATTCCGGGGCACGTTATACTGAGGATGGGCTCTTGTCTCCGACGGTCATCTCCGGCCACTCCACAGGAAGGAGAGCACAAGGCGAGCAGGACTCCCGCACACTCATCTTCTCCTACCTGCAGAGCGCTTTTCCCAGCGAGAGAGAGGTGTGATCGGTTTATGATTATTAAACTCGAAAACCTTAAGCATGTAATTAACGAAGCGCGGGTTGCTGGCGCACAGTAGCCGGGGAGATGGTCGAGATTACGGCGCGCCGCACTGCAGCTCCGGAAAAAAATTAAAAAGTTCTGACTGGCAGTGCGTGATGGAATGAGAGACTGGTAGTCAGCACCGAACGGATCAGATGGAATCAGGCGCCTGCAGCCAGCTGCCGGCTAAGAGAGAGTACTTTTTAGCAAATAAATCACGCTCCTGTACCGAGTATAGTGGTTGGAGTCGGTTATTCGGAAGGTCTTGGCCTCAAATACCAGTCAGTAAATATAGATTTTGGTTCCAAGAAGACTGATACGTAAGTTACGTGGCCTTCTCGTTATGATTGGGAGCTTATTTACAGTATGTAATTTGGAGGGAAGGACGAGAAAATGATAATGTGTGAGTTATCCTCTCGCGTTGTTTCTTACACATGTTGTCCGTAAGGTGAAATCACAAAAATAATTGTAACGAATTTATTTTAAAACATACAATGACGAATGATTTTTAAATAGAGTTCAGTAGATGATTTGCATCATTTCCTTTCAAATGGCGTATAAAAATTAAACATAAAAACTCTTATAGTTGAAAAAAAATGCTGTGAGTCTTAGAATAATTCAGAAAATTTTCAAAAAATGTTTAGTGCACAACATATTAATTACCCTATGAATTTCTTTAGAAAATCATTCATACGAGATTTCGTCGAAACATGTTATTTGTTGAAGTATAAAATTCAAGTGTGAGTTATCCTCGTGCGTTATTTCTTACACATGTTGTCCGCAAGGCGAAATCACAAAAACAATTGTAAGAAATTTATTTTAAAAATACAATGACGTATGATTTTTAAATGGAGTTCATTACATGATTTTCATTATTATCTTTCAAATGGCGTATATAAATCAAACATAAAAACTCTTATAGTTGAAAAAAATTGCTGTGAGTCTTAGAATAATTCAGAAAATTTTCAAAAAAGGTAAGTGCACAACATATTAATTACCCTACGAATTTCTCTAGGAAATCATTCATACGAGATTTCGTAGAAACGTGTTATTTGTTGAATTATGAAATTTATTAAAACCGCTCATCCAGATATTTTAGAGAAAGCTTGCTGCAGTTTTCATCTAAACACCAACTGCCGCCCACTACTTCATTCGTGTTCGTCAAGAATTTTGAAGGTTTCTATATTTTCTTACGAAACCTTAAATATTTCTAAGGTGAAAAGTAGCCTTCTTTATTTCCTGCGAAATTAGCCACCAGCCAGTAAAGTCTCGTCAAATTCGGTTCACACATTAAATATACTCCAATTATATTTTTTTAGTAACTGAAAAAAGTGTGAACTCTCGAACATTAATCACGAACATTCTAGAAGATTTTAGAACACTTTGGTCGAAATATGAGAAAGTCCTTGGTCGACAAATTTCAACCACCATATCTCCCACACCCCCACTGATACCAACATGCAACCGTCATAGCGCTCGACGGGAGACTCCAGGATACTACCACACACAAACACCAATGGTCTACGCTAGGTAGTTGTGGAAGCAAAGAGATATATAGGGACACGCACAACTTTGGTCGAAACATGAAAATGCCCTAGGTCGATCACTTTCAACCACCATATCTCCCATACAGCCACAGAACATGCAACCACCATAGTGCATGATGGGAGATTCGAAGCTACTACCACACATAAACACTAGTGGTCTGCGCTAGGTAGTTGTAGCTGCAAAGTGAAATTTAGAGACACGGTTTATTTTTATATACATACATAAAATTGGCGGCTTACATATCACTGTAAATTTTTAAGATATTTTGGTTCAGTTCTTTCAAAAATAAAAGGCGGAGTGGTATTTTTTTTTTTTTTTTCATCACACGTTTGCAAAAATCATAGAAAAAAAGGAAAATATTTTTTTTTTTTTAGAGGTAACGGGGTTGCCAAGTTTCATTTGCTACTAATGAAAATTTTTGTCAGTTCGCCACTATACTGACTATAATTATTTTCATCCCCGATGTATTTTTGAATTTTTTTTAATATAATCGTGTTTAGGTTATTAAGACATAAAGCAGCTCGCAATTAGAACTTAATAAGTTATAAGGTTGAGAAGCTATGACCGAGCGTGGTGGGTGGACGGTTAACGTTCTGGCCTCGCATTCGGGAGGACGCGGTTTTGAATCCCCGTCCGGGCATCCAGATTTGGGTTTTCCATGGTTTCCCCAAATCGCTCCAGGCGAATGCCGGGATCCTTCCTTCTAGAAGGCCATGGCCAAATTCCTTCCCGTTCCTTGTCCCCAGTTCAATCCCACCTCTAATTACCTTAGCCGTCGACGAGGCTTAAAGCAATAAGTAAAAGAAAAAGAGAGAGAGAGAGAAGCTATGACGGCGTATGAAAAGACGAGACGTGTAGGTACAGGGACCAAAGAGCAAATCCATAATTGTTCTGTTTCTCAATCAGAAGGCAGGATTTCATTTTTTTTTTAAATTCAGATGGCCTTTAATCACATTAAGGTAATGCGGAAAGCGTGGGAAACAACTCCCTGCACTTCCAGGATTTACTCGGGTTGTGGACGGCGGTGTATATCGTTAATACTTCTTGTGGAGGTGTATTTTTCAGAAGTACTCTCCGTGGAGAGGAAATAAATCCTGAGCAGGTATCTATTTCAAAAATAATGGTTAGTCCGCGAGTCGTTGTACGCTGCAGTATATCAGCGAGAACACGTTATAGGTGTTACTTCCTGTCCTACGTACTACCACTTTGCCTTAGGAGACGGCACTGAAGACTTGCAGTAAAAGATAATTAACTGCTGCAAAAGACTTTAGTTAAGAATTACTGCTCCTCTGTATTTCTCTGGTGCTGAGGACAGCGTGCTGCTGTCGTACTTAGAAATGACTACTCTTTTCACACTTCGCAACACAGAAAGTGTCTTCCGAGGAGAGGTGTAGGGTAGATGGTATGGTCACATTCCAGTACTCGTGAAAACGCCTGGGATTAGAGAAAGTGTGGCTGTGATTTTCTCTGATGGTGTGACAACCTTCAATTACATTTTTTTGCATGTTATTTTAAGCAACATATATTATTCGCCTTAACTAACATAGAATAAGACACCCAACTCAACACCGCTGTGAGTACAGTGAACAGTGTTACTATTTTGGCATGATGTAATGAAAGTTATTGATGTAGGATCACAAGTTGATGCTATTTTCTTGGATTATCAGAAAGCTTTTGACTCTGTACCACACAACCGACTTATAGCGAAGATTCGAGCATACGGTATATCTGATCAGATTTGCGAATGGATACGCGAGTTTCTAACTGGTCGGTCACAGTATGTCGTTGTTGACGGGGAAGCCTCTTCTAAGCTAGATGTTACTTCAGGCGTTCCTCAAGGAAGTATAATAGGACCACTCCTTTTCTTAATTTTTTTAAACGATCTCAGTGACAACGTAAATTGCAGAATGAGATTTTTTGCTGATGATGCACTTATTTATAGGGAAGTGAGGTGCTCTGACGATTGCTTAGCAATTCAGCACGATCTGGATGTTATTTGCGAATGGTGCCGTAAATGGCAGCTTACACTTAACTGCAAAAAGTGCAAGGCAATGCACATAAGTAATAAATAGACTCCGTTTGCTCATGAGTACAAAGTTAACAATTCAGTTGTTGAAACTGTGGATTCCCTGAAGTATCTTGGCGTAACAGTACAAAGCAACATGAAACGGGACTTGCACATAGCTTCCGTCATAGGCAAAGCTAATTCTAAACATCGATTTATCGGTCGTATTTTGAGAAGTTGTAATGCACATACAAAGGAAATAGCGTACAAAACACTAGTGCGTCCGCATTTGGAATACTGTTGTGGAATTTGGGATCCGTATCGCAAGGGATTGATTGACACGTTAGAGAAAGTACAGAGGAGAGCCGCTCGATTCGTAACTGCTAGTTACAGTCCTTACGTAAGTGTCACAGAGCTGATACTTGGGTTGGGCTGGGATTGTTTGGCGGTCAGACGACGTCGTCTTCGTTTGAATTTGTTGGAGAATATGAGAAAATCTTTAATTTTCAATTGCAACGAAATACTTCTTTCGCCAACCTTATTAGCTCGCAATGACAGGAGGGATAAGATTCAAGAAATAAGGTGCCGTTCTGATAATTTATGTATTCTTTCTTTCATCGTTCTGTTCGGAATTGGAATGCACAAAATTAGGATTGGTGCTTAGCACCCTCTACCACCCACAGTATTTGTGAATTGCAGACTATAGATCAGGGGTCCCCAAAGTGGTCGATACCGACCCCTTGGGGTCGATAAGAGATCTCCGGGGGTCGATTAATACAGAGGGGTCGAAAGGGGGTCGATTAATACTAAAGAGGATCGATTAAACTGTGCAGGAAAAAATAGGAATGTTCTATTAAAAGTCAGGTCAATAAATAAAAGTAAAGCTCATCCTCTCAATTCTCGTCTGTTTGCGAAGTCATGTGAAGTAAATGATGAAACTTTCAACCAATTACTTTTGCTCACTGAGGTAAGGTGGTTGTCAAGAGGTGATAGTTTCAGAGACTCAAATGCAGAATGCCTTAGGAAGTTGGATCCATCACTATGTGACACGTTAAAAAAGTACAACAACCATCTGTTCTTTTTAGCAGGCCTTTATTTCAAATGTATTCCATCTATCCATAGTTTTGTTCCTATTTTTTTGAGATTATAATAACAGTGGAAAGTATCTCGTTTATCTGTTAATTTTATTGGGTGGATTTTATAAACTATTTCGTTGAGTTGTTATGTAGGCCTCCTTATAGCTTAGCATCAGAAATGCCAAAATGATTTAATGTTTTTATTAAAATTATACTTTTGGGGGTCGATAAAAAGGCAAATATCGTATCAAGGGGTCGACGGGGTAAAAAGTTTGGGGACCCCTGCTATAGATGTAGATGTAGATGTAGGTCTACCCCAGTATTGTGGTTGCAATACTTTCCAACATTCCTCCACCACACCTGTGGAGAAAATTAATGCAGGTTAGAGTATGGAAAAGAGTGGAGGAAAACACAATACCTCTCCAGATCTACATTCACGGCATGCGTCATACACGATTAGAAGCAAAGAGATCAATCCAAAGCGAAGCAACCAAGCTGAGAAATAACAAATCCGACTTGTCGGTAGAATGGAGAAAGGATGGTAAGCTGACAGCCCAAACAACTGGGGGCTTTTAAATTATCCCACGACCTGTGTTCTGTGGTTCCATCAGCCTAGGTGAGTTCGATCCAAACTAACGCAACATTTAAATCAGGGGTCCCCAAACTTTTTACCCCGTCGACCCCTTGATACGATATTTGCCTTTTTATCGACCCCAAAAGTATAATTTTAATAAAAACATTAAATCATTTTGGCATTTCTGATGCTAAGCTATAAGGAGGCCTACATAACAACTCAACGAAATAGTTTATAAAATCCACCCAATAAAATTAACAGATAAACGAGATACTTTCCACTGTTATTATAATCTCAAAAAAAATAGGAACAAAACTATGGATAGATGGAATACATTTGAAATAAAGGCCTGCTAAAAAGAACAGATGGTTGTTGTACTTTTTTAACGTGTCACATAGTGATGGATCCAACTTCCTAAGGCATTCTGCATTTGAGTCTCTGAAACTATCACCTCTTGACAACCACCTTACCTCAGTGAGCAAAAGTAATTGGTTGAAAGTTTCATCATTTACTTCACATGACTTCGCAAACAGACGAGAATTGAGAGGATGAGCTTTACTTTTATTTATTGACCTGACTTTTAATAGAACATTCCTATTTTTTCCTGCACAGTTTAATCGATCCTCTTTAGTATTAATCGACCCCCTTTCGACCCCTCTGTATTAATCGACCCCCGGAGATCTCTTATCGACCCCAAGGGGTCGGTATCGACCACTTTGGGGACCCCTGATTTAAATGGGAGCTCAGTAAAGATGCACTGTGTGACTGTGGAAATACTCGTACATTTGTGATGTACTGTCCAATACAGACTACCAAAAGACCTGATTGCTCTGCGCGAAATTGGCATGTCCACCAGAAGATGGGTTGAATTTCTTGATATGGTTCTTTGATTAATATCGTATTTTCTTGCTTTGCCATCTTCTGTAAATTGCCGTATGACGATAATAATAATATAGTGCTTCAATTGTGTAGCTACCTTACATTCTAACGTGGCGATGATAGGTATTAAATTTGCTTGCAAGGAGTTGATCAATTGTTTCAGATGTCAAATGTCTCTTTCGTGGGTAGACAGGCGAGAGAAAATTTTGGTAATATTTCAATGTCAAATATTTTTTTTTAACTACCTAACGTCTCTTAACAGCGAGGTCTTTAGAGACGGGTAAGGATGGGGAGCAAGGAATGGGAAGGAATTCGGCCATGGCCTTTTGAAGGAAGCATCCCGGCATTTGCCTGGAGTGATTTGGGAAACTATGGAAAACCCAAATCTGGATGCCCGGACGGGGATTCGAACCGGCGTCCTCCCGAATGCGAGGCGAGAACGCTAACCGTTACAACCACCACGCTCGGTAAAAAAATTTAAGAACTGTATCGTAAAAATGGGTTCTCAGACCTGGTTCAAAAACAGCAAAATTATAGGCCTACATTTATATCATTTTAATGCTTAATCGTACCTGGCATAATCGCTTTCTGAAGGCAGGAAATGATTTCCTCCAGTGTTTATTAAAGTGGCTTGCATCTCTTGCCGTATTCAGCTATAAGCTTTGTGAAAATCAGCTTATTTTTTTGACTTTACTCTAAGTTCATAAGATGACGAAAGGAGGCTAGGAACTGGAATGTATCCGCCCACGGCCTTTTTAAGGAGCCATTTCAGCAATCACCCGAAGTAATTTCGGGAAAATCGATGTATGGATGGTCGGACCAGCATTCTCTGTAAGCGGGTCCAAAGCACTACCGTTCACCCAACACCATCTGTTGTGAATTTGAGGGTGTCATTAACTAATAAGTTACGTAAATTCGTATGGTCTTACGTCCTAGTGACACAATTTCAAGTTGGCACGTATGACGCCATTGTCGTGGTTGGAAGTAGAGCGTAACGTGGAATTTAAAACCCTGAACATCGTGCTATACTCAAATAATCAATGCTAGGCCCATTAATAAAATTCTGATCGCCGCTGGGTTTGAACTGGGAACCCACAAATTTTTGAAACAGATGCCTTTACTACTGCGGGACCGAATCTCTTTACTATCCACTATTTAACTTCGTCAGAATAACCGAGATAATTTTTATTTGCTTCATCATTTTTTACATTTTCTGTCACATCAGCTTATCACACACAGCAACCATATGGAATAATATCCGAGTTTTTTTTTTCCTAGCCAAACTAAGCCGACCATGTTTTCCACCTCGAGGGAGTGAATCGTTAAAGCAATTCACCCTACAGCTTGTTATAACAATAACTACAAATAACTTCTGTAATACGAGACTTACTGTTAAGTCAGTTTGATTCCCTGTTTTACTACCAAGTTTTCTGATTTCCATACTTCAATGCAATTACTCTACCGAAACGCAGTTATAGGTCCATCAGAACAGCCATAGCCAATTTTTTTCACTTTACATGTGAACTGTCTTAATCTTGCTGTAATGATGTAAACATCGATGGCTCTGAAAGGCCGATTTCCAAAAATGTTAGCTCAATTTGCCCATGTTACAAACCTGATTTTCATCGACGATATGCAGAATAAATGCTGAGTTGCATTTGAGCGAAAAACACTTTAGCCAAACCAAGCGTGGTTGGTGAACAGCAACGCTCTGGCCTCGCATTCTGGAGGACACTGGATCGAATCCCCATCCGTCCATTCAGTTTTGGGTATTCTATGGTTTCCCCAAATCAATTCGGTTCAATGCTTGGATGGACCCTCAAAAAGGCCATGGACTAATTCCTTCCCGTTCCTTGTCTCCACCGAGCGTGGTGGGTGGACGGTTAACGTTCTGTCCACGCATTCGAAAAGAGGTGGGTTCCAATCCGCATCCAGTCATCTAGATTTGGGTTTTCCATGGTTTCCCCAAATCAGTTCAGGCTATGTCAGAATTTCTTCCCGTTCCTTGCGTCAGTCCTTTCCCGCCTCCATTGACCTCGACGTCGTCGCGGAGTAAATCCAGAAGCAAAAGAAGAATTAAAATAAAACTTTCCATAAACGAGTAGGCCGGTTGCGTGGTTGCAGTGGCGTTGATTTACGATCCTGGTTTATCGGATATTGAACCTTGAGCGCACTACTAGCCAATACAGACAGTACTCCTCACACCTCTCTAGTCCACCAGAAATGTGGGCGCACAAGAGGAATTAAAAATAAAGAGGTACAAGTTAAAAATAAAACCGAGTGAAGTAAAAACAACCTGCAGCACAAAAAAGAAACTAATTAGTGGTACGCCGGAGCGGCGCCACTATCGGCGGACTAATCAATACGCGCCGTGGCGGTCCGGGGGTGGAATTCCTGTGTCAACAAAAACACGGCACCCACAACAACAAGTAGGATCTAAACTACTACCACGCACGACAGCCGACCGAATCGTCAACAGCCGCCCACTAACGTTCCCTTACCGGGAGTAGTGGCTCAGCGGCAACGCTCTGGTCTCGCGGAACGATGGATGCGGCTTCGAATCCGCGCTCAGCTATCCAGATTTGGGTTTTCCGTGGTTTCCCCTAATCACTCCAGACGAATGTCGGGTGGTTCCTTCAAATAGGCCATGGCTGAATTCCTACCCCCTCCTTGTTCGAAGTCCTTTCACGCCTTCGACGTTATTTATTTTTATTTATTTATTTTATTTATCAATCTTGTTTCATGGATCCCTGCTGAGGAAGCACCTCTGCGATGTGAAATATGTCATGATTAATATACATACATACAATATGAGTCATAATCATAGTTAAAAACAATTATATGTTACAAAGAAAAAAATAAAGACAATAAAATAAACAAATTTTTACAACTGTGATTTGCAAAAGTCATATTGAATACAATTAATTGTTTTGTTCAAATTCTTGAATGGAGTAGAAGGAGTTGCCAATAAGATAATCTCTCAGTTTTTCTTTAAATATAACTTTATTTTCTGCAAATTGTTTTATACCCTTGGGAAGTTTATTAAACAGATGTATACCAGAATAATTAACTCCTCTTTGTACTAATGACAGAGATGTTTGTGGTTAGTGCAAGTTATTTCTGCTTCTTGTATTGAGATTGTGTACCTGAGAATTAGAAGTAAACAGATTACAATGATCTATGACAAAGCACATCGTTGTAAAGTCATAGGCAAGGGGAAAAAAATAGTTCCCTTTAAGCTTCAGTTGGCGTGGCAGACGAGTACCATAAATGTTTCAGATTCATCTATCGTCCTTTTAATGATTTTACAGCCGGTTCCGGCAGTGGAAGGGCTAACACGCTGGCCCCATGTAAGGGTCGATGGTTTGCTTCTTATCTGGTGCATGTGTCGTTTTAATTAATAGTTGTGTTTATCTTACATTGTTCATTTTAAAGTGTATTAAACACATTTTTAAAATGGTTAATACGGTTGTATCCATAGATGAAATGCTATCAGTAGTGCTGGGGCTGACATTACGGAATATTATTATTTTTAAAAAAAAATTTTACCAAGTAACTAACGTTTTCTACAAAAAAATAGGTAGCAATAGGTTTCTTCCATTTGTGCAAACAGTATCGAGTTTTTCGTTCAGTTAGCAGGATCTCTTGAATGATATTTAACTGGGTTCATCAGCATACGGAAACAAAAATGTTTTATCATATAAGGACATAAGAAAATTATAGTTTAGCCTGTAAGTTACCTGCTTTATTTTTGCTGGTATGAGCACTTTACTACAGCTCTTCTTGATGTATAATATGCCCGTCGTCAAGCTGAAATATTAGCTATAGAAGTCGGCACATTATATTAGTTCACAGCCCAGAACAAAATAAAACATATATCACTACATGATCATTTGAAAACACTCGAAAGAAATTTTATTATTAAACACTTGGTATAGAATACACTTCTTTACATTACACTACAGAATAAGAGACTTCTACGTTCCGTTATTATACCACCACATGCTCTCTATAGCTTACATTCTAGCACGCACTCTCACCAAAATAATCTTCTTCCCCCCTCCCCCCCCAAAGATATTCATTGTCTTAGACGGCCACTGTTCGTAGATATTCCGGCACTCCAATATTCACGTAGCTTTTATTTTACACACAACGTTAACACATTTGTATCAATAAGGCAAGAATAATATTTAATTTTAACAAACATATTCATCAAAAATTGCGAGGGACCTTGTCACCTTACAAGCCCACCAATATGGTTACGTGTGATAAGGACCAACCATACTGGATAGGGAAAGTACAACGAACCAGCTTAGAGTTCTGGATCGTACTGACTGCTGTTCCTTTATCAGTTTTCCACCATCATCTAGGCGAATGCGGGGACGTACCCAATCTCCGCTTCATAAACTATACGTTTCACAAACAAAAATAAAGGTATCATAGAAAACAAACTTTCCCGAACAGCAGACAGATGGCAACACTTAAGAAACACTAAGGAAAGTATATAGTTTTGTTCTTTTTTTACTAAGGAAACGAGAAAGAGTGGAAAATGATATTTATTTTTGCGTAATTTCTATGGAAATTTTACATCGTATTTTAAATAGTTTCCATTAATAGCCGCTAAATAGCGTGTTTCAAATTCGGATGATAAGCGTCCAGAAAGGATCTGAAAGTTCGTTCACAGTGCTATCAGATAATTTGTGGGAAGATTCTTCACAATGAGTAAGACAGTGATGGTTACCTGGTAGCAATCGCTATTACCAGTTTCACTGAAGTTAGTTTCGGAATATGCCTCTGCCGATTTTGAACACCTAATCCTCGATCTTGTTGTAAATAAACTCGTTATTCCATTCTTACCTACCCAGTTCATTCACCATGTTTCAAAGTTGCACACCAGACTATAATTCACGCGTACATAAGTTTAGACTTACAGAATAGTTTGCATTAATTCTATGAGGTAGATATCCAGCAAATAATGTGTTTACTTTACCTTCCGTCCTATGTTAAGAAATTGTACGAATGTAAATATCCCCAGCTGCCTTTTCTGCGTATTCTGTTTACTGCAAGTTAATTTGTGGAGACTTGTACCTTCGAATCCAATGATTATTACTGGCTAAATGGATCGACTTAACCTATTTGATAATTACACTATAATACCTCACCACTTTTTCTTTTGACTGAACTAACAACATCATTGTATCGAAGAATTAATTATTATTTCATTATTAGTTAGTTACTTAGTCCATGGTTCACCACATCAGTAGTAATGCAGGAAACCTTGCCAATCACCTGTTTATTCTTTAAGGCGCGATGAGCCAAGCTTCTTTTATCTCCGAATAGTAGCTTGAAGGGAAAGATATCAATTACATATTCGTGCTTTTCACATGTTGAAGAATTTCTTTTGGTGTGATGGTCAATCACTCTTATAGAACAGTAATTAAAATCTTCTTCCTACGAAATTGCTGCATTTAAAAGAGCTGGGATAAAACCAAGATTTCTGTACCACTTTGAAAGGCTTGAGTAATTTAAGAAACATATAATTTACTGATGGATGAAAGCCACTACAATATACAATTAATACGTCAGTCACTACTGCATCATTTATATAGAAGCGTAAATTCACACACTCTATTTTGTTTCGAACATGGTACACTGTTACGCAGAACTTTTCTGAAAGTGAACACATTTTCATGGCGGCATATATAGTCTACCTGCAAAAGGAAGTTATCATCTGTCACTAAAATTACAGCAGATTTATCCAACAACTTTAAAAAAAAAAAAAAAATCTGATTTGGGATGCATTATCTCTCATAATGTGTGTGTGGTTTACTGTGATTTTAATTTTATGTTATTATTTATTTATTTTTAGTTTTGTACTTTTCGTAACTGCATACATAAAAACTGCGGCTCATATATCAGATTTTTTAATACAGCTGAAGCGCATACATATTAAACCGTAAATAGCGCGTAATATTTATAAAAGCATTTTTGTACAGATCCATTTAAAGTTCACAAAAGCTCATGGTGAGCATTCTTCTTTTTTTTTACGATTAAAAGTGAGCTGCAGAATTTAAATGTGGATGTAAAATACTTCATACCCATCCAATTCTTACACCTGATGCCTGAAAAAAATGCGAATTTTGCAGAAACTACTGTACAGATGCCTGAAATGGTCTTAAATGATCAAAGATTTTGAGCGTGTGAAACATCTGAGGATATAAGTACTTCAACAAGGCTTTAGGTTATATCTGGCGTAGCGAGAGATCATTTCAACAGTTGAAAAGAGCAGATTAAACGGGTAAATGTATTCTGAACATCGTTTGGAGGGTTATAATGATATTATATCTCCATTTATACGCCAGTCTATAACTATGAGTGAGACTTGAAATCAGTTTTACCCTAAATTTAAATTGTCGCTAATCCGGTTACAGTATCGGTAAGGGTCGTAGAATCGATCATGTTTTGTAGCTAGAACTATTCTGATTACTGTATTAAAGTATTCCGTGTGGTCGTATTTGACCTGGTGACAGGGTTTCTTATCGGCTGAGCAGTCCACGCCTATTGTAGCCGCTTATTCTAACCCGGTAGTACTACTGGATATAGGTAACCTACAGTTTAACGTTCTGGCGTATTTCACATTGCACAGCAAGCTGTGTCAGAGGTGAAGGTCGAATGAAGGGCCTTTGGAAATACTCGCCGAGACAGAGATTCAAACTGAGGACCTCTTGATGTCCAGTCACACGCCTTATCCACTGAGCCTACAGGCCGCTAATTACTGTATTCAGAAGTGTGAAGCAATCACTGGAGGAAGCTATTACTATCTTAGATCGAAAAATAACGTTCCAAAAATAAATACTTTTCTTCAATACAGTGTACCTTAAAGAGATTTTACAGTGGAAAGGACAGGGAATATTCTTATTAAGGGGTTTATTCCGTTAGACTTTGGGTTAAAATTCTCCGCAAGGCAGTTGTTACTGCATCCCGTGCCTTTTCTACAGTTTCGGACTTCAAAAATTCCACTTGTTGCTTTCAACTAAAGACAGCAGAACCAATATTTTAAATAGATGTTATTCTGTCAATCTCCATTTGACCTGGCTTATTACATGCAGAGCTTATCCTCCCATAATAAAGGTCCCAAGCTGATTGGATTAAAAATTTCACTGTTGTAAAAAACAGGCTAGCGGTTTGGTGGCACAGTGGATAAAGGCACCTGACTGGAGATCGATCCGTGGTTTGAATCCTAGCATTGGCAGGTATTTTGATAGCCACTTAACCCGACCTGTCGCAGCTTGCTGTGTAATGTGAAGTACGCCAGAACGCTTCGGTAGTTGTGATTTCAGATTAAACTGTAGGTCCCCTTCATGCAGTAGAATTACCGGGTTAGGTTAGGTAAGGTGGAGATGAACTAACTGTACTACCACTGATACGAGACCTAGTATACCTCCTTTGGTTGAGGACAACGGTTAGCTCAATCGATTATGTCTCTGAAATCAGTTGGAAACCACTGCAATCGTACGTTCAAGAGTCAAAGAAACTGGTATAGGCATGCGTATGCAAACACAGGAATATGTAAACACTCAGAGTACGGCGCTGTGGTCGGCAACGACTGTATAAGACAGCAGGTGTCTGGCGCAGGCGTTAGATCGGTTACTGCTGCTACAATGGCAGGTTATCACGATTTAAGTGAGTTTGAACGAGGTGTTATGGTCGGCGCAAGAGACATGGGACACAGCATGTGCGAAGTAGCGATGAGGTGGGTATTTACTTGTACAACCATTTCACGAGTGCACCGTGAATATCAGGAATCAGGTAAAACATCAAATCTCCGACATCGCTGTGGCCGGAAAAAGATCTTGCAAGAACGAAACCAATGACGACTGAAGAGAAACGTTCAACGTGACAGAAGTGCAACCCTTCCGCAAATTGCTGAGGATTTCAATGCTGGCCCATCAACACATGTCAGTGTGCGAACTATTCAACGAAACATCATCGATATAGGCCTTCGGAGCCGAAGGCCCACTCATGTACCCTTGCTGAATACACGACACAAAGTTTGACTCCTCGCCTGGGTCCTGTCAACACAGACATTGGACTGTTGGTGGTTGGAAATATGTTGCCTGGTCTGACGAGTCTCGTTTCCAATTGTATCGAGTGGTTGGACGTGTACAGGTATGGAGACAACCTCATGAATTCATGGATCCTGCATCTCAGCAGGGGACTATTCAAGCTGGTGGAGGCTCTGTAATGGTTTGCGGCGTGTGCAGTTGAAGTGACATGAGGCCCCTGATGCGTCTAGATACGACTCTGACAGGTGACACGTACGTACGCGTCCTGGCTGATCACCTGCTTACGTTCATATCCATTGTGAATTCCGACGAACTTGGGCATTTCCAGCAGGACAATGCGGGACCCCACACGTCCAGAATTGCTTCGTAGTGACTCCAGGAACACTCTTTTGAGTTTAAACACCTCCGCCGGCCACCAAACTCCCCAGACATGAGAATATCTGGGATGCCTTTGAACGTGTCGTTCAGAAGAATTCTCCACCACCTCGTACTCTTACGGATTTATGGACAGCCCTGCAGGATGCATGGTGTCAATTCCCTGCAGCACTACTTCAGACATTAGTCGAGTCCATGGCTCGTCGTTTTGCGGCACTTCTGTGTGCTCGCGTGGGCCCTACACCACGATATTAGGCAGGCGTACTAGTTTCTTTGGGTCTTCAGTGTAGTTCGTTGGGAGTTGCTGAGGAGGTTTGAAACCTTTCACGGTTTCCAAAAACGTCCGATGCAGGTTTGAGAATTTTGTTTATTTTTATACCTAAGGTAGTCTCCATTAGCTGTATCTACATTTAAAAAAAAGTAAATAAAACAGTAAAACTTTAATATTTTTCTCTTTCTTAGATAAGAAGGAAAAGATGCTTCTTGGTAAAATAGTGAAATAACTATCAGTGAAATGTGGTGCAATACTGACGTAAACATCGTTTAGGTATTTGCTTTTCAGCTCTCCAACAAGAGATGAAAAAACCTCTGGAAATCATTTTCGTTAAAACAATCAGCTGCAGGCTGCGTGCACGCGTGATGTAAATTCCGCGTAGCCGCGTGGGGGGGGGGGGGGTGCACGCGCGTCCGCCTGCATATTGGATGCTATGCATATATCTGACGCCGCTAGCCAATCCCGCCGGGCGCAATCTCCATGCAGTTTTTTTTTTTTTTGTTTTTTTGTTTCCTCTCCTTTTTTTTTAGCCCGCTCTGGTTGGTAATACGAACTCTGTGCGCTGCGCCGCCCGCCGCTGCCAGCGACATTATTATTCAGGGTTTATAATTGCGTAACGTTGGCAGCAGTGGCGGGCGCTCTGCTGTTTCGGACAAAGCCGCAGATTATGACATTGCGTTCGCTGGCTCGGTGGAGCGCGCGTTCATCCGCTACGCCGTTATTGAATCCTCTGCAGCGGCGGCAAGATGGCGGCTCATGGTGTTGCGGATATTTAGAATTAATCGATTGGTATTCAGTTTATCTGGGTATAGACCGTGATACAGGACCCGTGCTGATGGGACAGACTCCGTTGGTCAAGTAACCTGAGCTATATTAAAGCAGTTTCTGATTTCTGAAATTCTAGAATCAAAGTAATGTTATTCTAGTAGCATTAATTTGTATGAAAATGAACAGCAATTTGGGGGTGTCGACAAACCTTCCAAATATTTCCCTACATGGCTAAAGTTCAAGGCAATCTGAGTATCTGTTCTCCAAAATCACTCCAAATTCAAACACAGTGGCACAGCAAGGCACATTGATAAAAAAATTCTTGTGTTTGTTTTTTTATGAGATCTTACGCTTAGTCGACATCGATGTTATTAGAGAGAAGTTATTAGACTCACGACATGATACGAACATTGAAATTAAACGAATTCTACCATGGTATTCTGAAGGATTCAACCCGTCATTTATTTGTGATTTCGAGAAACCATGGAAAGCCGAAATCTGGATGACCGGAAGGTGATACGAACAAGTGTCCACCTGAATTCTAGACCTCAGGGTTTTTTTTATTTTATTTATGATGGCTTTACGCCTCGTGGAGAGGATGGAGAGGACAAGGCCTTTTAATAAGCATCCTGGCATTCGGCTGGAGTGATTTGCGGAAACCATGGAAAACCCAGATCTGGTTGCCCGGACGGGGAATCGAACCCGTGCCTCCTGAATGCCAAACCAAAGCGTTATCGCTCACCCTCCACGCTCGGTGTTATTTATATATTTATTTACACTCCTGGAAATTGAAATAAGAACACCGTGAATTCATTGTCCCAGGAATGGGAAACTTTATATACACATTCCTGGGGTCAGATACAACACATGATCACACAGACAGAACCATAGGCACATAGACACAGGCAACAGAGCATGCACAATGTCGGCACTAGTACCGTGTATATCCTCCTTTCGCAGCAATGCAGGCTGCAATTCTCCCATGGAGACGATCGTAGAGGTGCTGGATGTAGTCCTGTGGAACGGCATGCCAAGCCATTTCCACCTGGCGCCTCAGCTGGACCAGCGTTCGTGCTGGACGTGCAGACCGCGTGAGACGACGTTTCATCCAGTCCCAAACATGCTCAATGGGGGACAGATCCGGAGATCTCGCTGGCCAGGGTAGTTGACTTACACCTTCTAGAGCACGTTGGGTGGCACGGGATAAATGTGGACGTGCATTGTCCTGTTGGAACAGCATGTTCCCTTGCCGGTCTAGGAATGGTAGAACGATGGGTTCGATGACGGTTTGAATGTACCGTGCACTGTTCAGTGTCCCCTCGACGATCACCAGAGGTGTACGGCCAGTGTAGGAGATCGCTCCCCACACCATGATGCCGGGTGTTGGCCCTGTGTGCCTCGGTCGTATGCAGTCCTGATTGTGGCGCTCACCTGCACGGCGCCAAACACGCATACGACCATCATTGGCACCAAGGCAGAAGCGACTCTCATCAATGAAGACGACATGTCTCCATTCGTCCCTCCATACACGCCTGTCGCGACACCACTGGAGGTGGGCTGCACGATGTTGGGGCGTGAGCGGAAGACGACCTAACGGTGAGCGGGACTGTAGCCCAGCTTCATGGAGACGGTTGCTAATGGTCCTCTCCGATACCCCAGGAGCAACAGTGTCCCTAATTTGCCGGGAAATGGCGGTGCGGTCCCCTACGGCACTGCGTAGGATGCGACGGTCTTGGCGTGCGTCCGTGCGTCACTGCTGTCCGGACCCAGGTCGACGGGCACATGCACCTTCCGCCGACCACTGGCGACAACATCGATGTACTGTGGAGACCTCGCGCCCCACATGTTGAGCAATTCGGCGGTACGTCCACCCGGCCTCCCGCATGCCCACTATACGCCCTCGCTCAAAGTCCGTCAACTGCACATACGGTTCACGTACACGCTGTCGCGGCATGCTACCAGTGTTAAAGACTGAGATGGAGCTCCGTATGCCATGGCAAACTGGCTGACACTGACTGCGGCGGTGCCCAACCGCTGCGCAGCTAGCACCCTTCGACGGCCAACACTGCTGTTCCTGGTGTGTCCGCTGTGCCGCGCGTTTGATCATTGCTTGTACAGCCCTCTCGTAGTGTCCGGAGCAAGTATGGTGGGTCTTACACTCCGGCGTCAATGTGTTCTTATTTCAATTTCCAGGAGTGTATATGTTGTTAGCTTCTCCTTTTTCACCACTTTTTTCCAACATTTTGTGAAGGCAGTTTTTGATGCGTTGCACTCTTCGTTGACATGGTCAATATCGGAGATCTGGTTCTGCGGCCGTATGCCCTTGCCGACGCTAAGCACTTTATTCCTTCTGCCAGTCCTACTACCTAACGGAGGATGCGAAGCGTTCCCATCTGTGTGCGAAATGTATAACTATGTTTCGTGAGTGATATGCATATTTTTCTTAGTGAAATATCTATGTAATGAGCGAAGATTGGGGACCGTACCGGCATTCACCCTGATAGATGCAATAAAACACCTAGAAACTGTAGTTACTACAATCGGATTGTGGGGGGCTGGACTCGTGGCGACCCCGTTGACTTCCCAGATTCAGTGTGCGGCGCGTCAGCGAGCTGAAGGTGGATTCCCACGACCTGTGCGTTTCCCGGACGCACCAGTCTAGATATGAACAGCGGGCCATAGGAAGGGAGCCGCCTGTGCTGGAAGGGATGGCGCGCCTCTATCTGTCGCTCAGTTGGTAAACATCAAACGCCCGGGTAGCTGAAACGACACTAGGCAACGTGGTGAGGAGGTGGCTGCGAGCTGGTGAGGGCTAGCCTCTGGCGTGTGCTGATCCGATCAATTCGGCGGCATTGCGTGGCCTACAAAACCACGGGACATGGGAAGTCAACATAAGACACAGTGGCCGGTTTTTTTTTTTTTTGTAAATAATTATACTGAACGCAAATATAACGAAGGCAACATTATACAATGAGCTTTAGAAAGGAATTAAATTTTGAATGACTATCATAATTTATTCAGATAAATAGTCATTTCCTAGCACAATAGCACAAGATAGGAAGGGATGGAGTATTGCATCAGACCAGTCAAGAGACTGAGTATAGTAAAAAAAAAAAAAAAAAAAAAAAAAAAAAAAAAAAAAAATTTAGATTATTGCCGTAGAATTAATACAATCACCTGAAACGTCAGTCTGACCTCAATTGTTTATTATCGCTGATGTAGAATATGCTCACCGTATGTTTTGTTTTCGCGACACATTTTTTTTCCTAACATATCAGTGCAATTATCGCTCCGACTGTCGTAGAGACCCTTCCAGTAAGCGTACAATTTACTCCTCTCCTCAGAACTTTCTTGAAAGGAATCGGCGTGATGAATTATCATATTAACTGTCAAAGACAGTTATTAGAGATTGTAAAGAATCTTTATGAACAACTCATTCCAAATAGCAAGACAGTTTCTTTGTAGTAGCAGAAATTAATATACGAGTAATGGATTTCTTTAATGGAACAAATCCATCTTAGTTCTGGGCCCGCTCTGAACATTACTTCTGTCTGCGGGGTCACTAGTGACGTAATTTCTAGGCTAGTAACCTATTTTGGAGTATTATATCTCAAATTAATTAGGGAAGGGGTGAGGAGAAATGAGGAAATAATCGGAAGGAATTACTGAGCGCAAGTGGTGCTGACTAGATAGCACTGAGTAGAAAAAACCATTGTATATAGAGCAAGCGAAGAAACTTTATCGTGACGTCGCCTATTAAAGATGGATTCGAATAGGAAAATGCTTGTAATAGGAATTTTGGAGAAGCATTCCTTCATTTTAGGACCAATACTGTACAAATGACCATAAAAATACAAAGAGGATAAAAATTTTAAAATCACAGGAACTCAGCATTATTTTTTTCTGGTCTCTCTTTAATTGCGTTTTCAGAAATATGATAGATGACGGGATCTGGGCTAGCATCTATTTTTCTACTACCGTCTCTTCTATCACTAATTAGACACCACTCAGAATTGTGTAGACTACTGTTGAATTCGTAACCCCTGCATTCGGCCTCTCGCTGCCGAGCTTCAGCGACTTAGGCTAGCTGTGCCCAACATAGTGACCGGTGAGATTCTAGCTCGTGAAAAGCATATAACCAACATACGTCACGACTGCGCAATTTTATGGCAGTAACATGTTGTTTTGTTAATGTTGAAATTGTGTAGTTGAAAGATTTTTTTTAACAAAAAAAAACCAAAAAAACGTGTTAACGTACGAGGTGTAACGAATTCTAATTATTAAATAAGATTAGCCAGATAGGTATACATCATCGTGTATATGAATGGGATAAACGTCCCCAATTAACGCAGAAAGTGTCACAATCACTCAGTATTTTAAACAGATAAATCGTTATGACTGTCTCCGAAATAAGTGGTAGTGGGCACCAGTAATACTTACGGATAAATGCTACCAACACTAGCCAACTAAATCACACAAACCACAGGGAGATACTCCTCGATTCAAAATGAATATAGTGCGCCTCGTCTTGAGGTTTATTTTCGTGGTGTTGGGTAGTTTTACGTGGCCGGGATAGGCCCAGTGTATCCAGATGGGTGTCTGTCAAAGGGTGGGATCTGCGCGCTGTGCGATCAATACCGCCCCGGGCAGCACGGCACAGTGGTCGCCGAGGGCTGGCGGTGCATTTCGCACCTCCGACTGGACTAGCGCCCTCTGCTTGAGCAATTAGCACCGCGCCGCAGCAAACACTGTGCTCTGCGGCAGATAGCTTTGTGAATGAACCTCTGGACAGAAAGGAACTGCCGTAACAGTAGTATGCTATTTTCTTTTTAGATGCTAATGGTTGGTCGTTGATCATTGCGTTGGCCTACCCGGAAAATGTATGACACCCAGGAACCTTCTGTCCTCTTACTATAGACCAGTGTTTCCCAACGTGGGGTCCACGCCCCACAGGGGGGCAATTCGTTTTTTTTAGGGGGGCAATTTAGAAATTGACTTGATACGACTTTACCGCTTTCTCTTCGGGTTATTTAAATGCAATGCTAGATATAGGTACAAAATATAGCAAAAAATCAAATTCTTAAAACAGTGCTGAAAATATTTATTAGGTATAGTTTCGTTTGATGTTAGCAAAATATTTTTTTTATTAAAAATTATGTATGGGGGGCAAAAAAAAAAAAAAAAAAAAAAAAAAAATGTTAAACGTGGGACATGACCCAAAAAGGTTGGGAAACACTGCTATTGACAACTGTTTTGAACGAAAGCTACGTGGATGAGATCATAATAAATACCTTTACGAAATCACAATTTATAGAAAAACTTTATTTTTATTACTCATCACATCTATTTTCACCAAACAACGGAAACATTGCAAATTTTTCACAAATAAATCCTTGTTTCTCATTTACTATTCTTTCCACCACATTCGGCAAAGATTTAAAGTACACTTGAGAACTAAATACTGATCGTACCAAGTTTTCACGCTCATGCTATCTTCTTCAATCTCTAGTACGGCCTCCCTGCCGTGCAGCAACCTTGGACAGAAGGACTAACACTGCCGTACAGTGTTACCAACCTATAATTGCTATCAAACTCAATTTGATATAACGAAAACTGCAATCGCCATGACAGTAGCGCTCTTGTCTTGCATTCGAAGCCCAGAATTTGGTTTTGCACGGTTTCTTGAAATCACACCATCCTAATGTGGGGATTAATCGTTCAAAAGTCCTTGGCCGAATTTCTCCCCGTTCCTTGGTCCTAGAACTTTTTCGTTTTTAATGACATCGACTTCGTCAAGGCGTAAAGTCACGACAAAAAAAAACTAATAAATACTCATATCTAAAGCAAATGGTGGAAGACACGTGTATCAGCATCACATCTATAATCCGATGCACGTATTACAAATAACAAATCCTATTAGAAAGCAAATAAGTTTCTCAACAAAATTATTAATATGATACTTGCACATTCTAATTGGAACGTTATTTCCAATACTTTACGAACAACGTCTGCTTCCTTCCGAAATAAGGGATTGCTAATTACTTAAGCTGAAGTAGACACAAGGTGAGGTGTTCATCCTCAACGATTCTGCCCTTGTACATCAGAAAATGTTACGGAGGTCGTGGAAAGCGCGACGTGGTTGCGACATGTTCCTTACCATATACTACTCTCTAATCACGTTTCTCCGTGAATCAAAACTCTTTTGTTTACACATAATTAACTCTGCAATCAAAGGGTTCCAAGAAGCCGTAGTCGATGATTTCTAGATTTCATTGGTAGCACCGCGTAGTGGTAAATAAAACCTACATTACACGCCAAGGTGAAATTATTCTTTAGAATATGTCCGTAGCATGTGGGTCGAAACGTCTGAATCAAATATATTGCAAATATTTTTAAAACATTTATAAAAATGAGAGCGTGAGATATAACTAATAGAAATTTCTTTATAATTATAAAGAAATTTTAAAAAATATTTTAGAATCTTCTTATTCACGAATTAAACACGTATCTTAGAATTTCGCCGGGTCAGTCCGATACACAAAAAAAGGACATAACAAACTAAATATGAAGCTTGGAGGCTCAGTTCAGGATACTTGTAGAAAGAACAGAAATATGACACTAAGATATCGTCATATTTCTGCAGTGCTGTTTTCATCAGATTTTAGCGTTCTGCTCCTTCCCGGTTCATGTTACAACATAATTACACGCCAGATCATAATCTTAAAAACTACGAAAACGCCTTCAAAATTTATTTGTCAGTTATTATGTTCTTAAATGAGATAAGGTTTTTTATTTTCTACTCCCCTGGCAATTAATTAAGTGTGTTCACTGTTCGGTAGTATTTTGTGTGATGCTGGATCAAACAGGCATCTCCTTGCTATCTAAATCTTTTCTACGTATACCAACTATTTTGACAAAACTACAGTATTATACGAACGCATCTGTAAAAAATAAATATAGCACATTGTATAAACATGGTGTGCAGTACGATCAAGAAAAAATTATGCTAATACTTATGGTTTATTTATTCTTAAAAATAAATATACTTTTGAACGATTTGAGGTTTTATTTTGATAATAACATGTTATCCCATAAAATATTAAAGGTTTGAATCAATCCATTCAAATTAATATTTTTGCAATCTTTTTCAACTTTACGCTTGTTATTCGGTGTTTCCATAGAACTTACATTAAGTTCACCAGTTATGCTTAACTGATCTTTATTCAGCACATTTACACTCGCTTTAATAAAAATTTTGTAATAATAAAATAAAAAGAATTTTATGATTCAAGAGCCAAAACATTACCTAGTGCCTGTGGGGGAGTTTGTTTCGACCTTTCAATTCAAATAAAGTTCCGTTCCGGTTCGTTTTGTTACCATTTGACATGTATTTTTATTCAAGTGTTGAAATTTTATAAATCATAAAAAAATGTTGTTTTCTTTTTCGCTAGGCAAACCATTGGCACTATATATATTTTTCTAATTTTATATTGTACACAAAATGAAAATGTAGTGCGTTTCGCAATCATTGCTGCGTCTCTCTGTCCCTTTGTTCAGGTAATAAAAAACCAATATGGATGGAATTATCATGCTTTGGAAGCTTATGCTCTAGTTTAAAATCTGCTGTATATCTTTGCGTGGTCCGGAAACGGATCATTAAATGACAATTCGTTCGCACTGAGAAAAGATATGCACCATAAACCACCTTGCCTCTCAAATGATTACAACTTTACTACAAATCCACCAAAGATCACGATATAACATTTATAAACGTTAAACCCTTTGTGTTAATATTGTTTTTCAACTACACAACTTCGTTTATTTATTTTTTCAGTTTTTTAAATTAAATATAGCTTGTTGGAATACATGTAAAACGTTAATCATACCACGACGTAAAAGATTTACTCTCATATTTGCTCAACGTAAATGTGAAATTTAATTTACTGTTGAGATTACAGAAATACTATATTAAAAACCGTTATGTTTTGCTGCTAGAAGAAAAAAAAGCAAACGAATGTAAACTAAGGTCCACGCAGGCGAATCAACTGGAAAATGCTGGTAGAATTATGCATTACTGCAGCGTATAGATGTACCTAATTATTATGAATGGCATCTGAGGCTTCTGAGATAACGAAAATTATCTCACGTTTCATTAGAGAATTTTGGGTGTGTATTTTCGATACGAGTTAAAAGTAGTCTTTGGTGAAAGGAACCGCTTGTTGAAAGCTCTCAGGAACAAAAGAGTCACTGCTGCGGATGATCTCTAGAACAGAAATATGAGAAAAGAAATAAGGGATTACTGTTTTTGGATTTTAAAAGAATAAGAGAAGATTCATTATTTGTTAAAGATGTCATTTATACGTTTTGGTATTGTAAATAAAGAAGATCTGGGAAATAAAAAAGTAGCGATTTCATGTGGTTAATAGTGTTAGCTGGTGCTGGATATGAACTAAAATAACTCAAAATATTCCAGGTTACAGGTTGCAGTATAGTAGACAATTGAAACACACAAACTAATAAAATACACAAAGACACACAAAAAGACTACAGAGTACAGACGGTAAGAAAAGATTCATCTTACTAAAACTGTTAAGATCAGCTTTTGAACATTGTAGATGAGACTCTTATATAAAATATGTAGAAACTAATTTTACTATGATTTTTGTATGTTGGTAGGCTATGTTGTATATGGTTACAGTAACTAGGGCGTAGGCAGCGATGCGTGTATGGAACCTCGCAGCCGGCCGAGAAGTATGCGGCGGGCAGGGTAAGTGGCGGAATGTATTCGCCCTTCTAATTGGGGTGCAGCTCAGCGGCTCTATCTCACCTGCACACGCGCCGGCGAAAAAAAGAGAGGGAGAGACCACGAAAAAATACTGTCCCAAGCCGCGTAAATCTCTCACTTGGCGCCGGCTAACGAGAACAAATCCGCTTACAAAAAACAAAACCACCGCCACTGCTGCCAACGTGAAAAAATACAGAGACGGCGGGCCGCGTGTCTGAGCCGCTCAACACCTGTTGAAAGGACCATCGTATCGACAGGGGCGTCCGGTGACGTACTTCCTGGGTGACCACTGTAGTCGAGGACAATGAGGCACAGCGCCTCTGGCTGGCTGGCATCATAGTCTCTTAAACCTCCACCTGCCATAGGGAAAGTATTCTGTTTCGCAAAACAGATTATGCAGCTTATCCCTGAAGGAAATTTTAATACTTCTACGGGTCAAACTATAGGTTATTGTAAGCAGAGAAATCCAGGAGGAAGTATCTTGCCTAGTGTTCTTTACGAAAACAGGTTTCAGAAAATTTATAAATTTTAGGCATCCAGATTCCATGAATCCGTTGGCTGTCCTGAGAACGTTATCAGAGCTGACAATCATATTAATGCTAATTTATTTTAAACTATTGCTGTTTATTTATTAATATTGATGTAGTCCTCCATGTACGTTCTAAATATGTCAGAATTATTTTTTTAGCGAAATAATGACGAAACAAGCTTTGTTGTTAAATACATGTTTTTAAGAAAATTATAGCGTTATGGTTTTAAACACGTGGAAAATGTGTTTTTTCAATGTCTACGACACCAAATTAGATTTCTTACATAAAAATTACTACTAATCGGCTGACATCGAGCTTGGTGGGTGAGCGGTAAAGCACCTGCTTCGCATTCGGGAGTCCGCGGGTTCGACTCCCCGATCAGTCATGCAGAACTTGGATTTTCCATAGTTTCCCGAAATCACTACATGCGAATGCCGAGATGGTTCCATCAAAAGGTCATGACCGGATTCCTTCTCATTCCTAACCCTCCGGAATTTTCCAGACTCTAACGACCGTGACGTCAGCAGAAATAAAAATAAAAATTTAATGACATCACAATTGTTTGATTATCAGTAAAAGTAAAATACTACTTCAATACTTTTGAATAGTTGATGAATGTATATTGAGTACACAATGTCTACAAAATTAAGTTTTTCTGCATCATAATGACTGATTTATCTCAAGTAGACACATATTTTCTGAGTAAATGTGCGTTGAAGGTTTATAATCAGTCAAGAGTTGTCAATTGTCGTCAGCATAGTAGCTCGCAGTCCAAAAGTCATCCATTAAGTAATAGTCTCCGATAACAAGTTGGGGTGTGACGGCGGAAGTAGAATTATTGCTCCTTGACGAAATGGAGTCATTAGCTGCTATATAACTTAAGGCAGTAAGGCAGGAATGGTAACTAACACTGCAGTGCTGGTAGTATTCTTATCATTCGTCATTCGGAGTGATGTATCTGTCCTTGCGAACACGCCTTTCATTTTACAGATTAACATAAAGCTGGTCTGTATCTCAACTGCAGAAAATGGATTATCAAGAGCAAACACGTGAATGCTTCCAACATAGTCTTCTGTTTTGCCCCACAGACAACCCCTTTTCAAATTCTCGTCCACGTGCTTCCGTTTGGCACTCTGTTATTGGCTACTCTTCTTCTTTCATAGTCTCGCTCGCTGAATCAAGTACAGGGGTGGGAAAATTTCCCATCCATCCATGCGATCATTTGCTTTGATATTTATCCAAATCTCTAACATAATTTTGTGAATTTTTCATTGTCCAAAATAAATACAGCCCTGTGTCATTTGAAACCACTTTAAGAAGGAAAGCTAACTCTTTTTACCAAGCATTGTTCCTGCATGGTTTGGAATGAGGGTTAACAACGAATACTGTCATCTTGTCTGTACTTTTATTAAGAATATAGTTTAGCTACCAATGCTGTATTTTTGCTTGGGCTGAGTATCATATACTACCGAGGGATCCTGTTACTTCCGTAACCTTTGCTAACAAACACAATATGCAGATAACTGTGAACGTTTTCGCGGCGGCAGCACTGTAGAAAACACTCTCGGGATTCTAGCCGCGTCAAATAAAAGTCGACTGGCGACGTTTCGAGAGCCGGCACTGCTCCCATTGTCAAGCCCTGCTTAACTAACTAAAACTGCCTAGCGGTAGTCTCTATATAGGGCTACCGGACGGGAGAGGAGGGGAACTCGCCCTCCGCGCGAGTTCCCCTCCTCTCCCGTCCGGTAGCCCTATATAGAGACTACCGCTAGGCAGTTTTAGTTAGTTAAGCAGGGCTTGACAATGGGAGCAGTGCCGGCTCTCGAAACGTCGCCAGTCGACTTTTATTTGACGCGGCTAGAATCCCGAGAGTGTTTTCTACAGTGCTGCCGCCGCGAAAACGTTCACAGTTATTTAACATACCTCTACGGGGAGGATATGTCGCGCAGCGTAAAGCATCTGGAGAAGCTGCGCTGCAAGAAGGCCAAACTACTGAGTTCGCTAGCCTTCCTGTTAAGGTGTAGAGACACCGAAACAGTGCCACGGTTTGCCGTTGTAAACCATCCGGCAAACACTACTGCCATGAAGAAGATTTTACGCCGCACCAGCCTGGCGATTGTAAGGGAGAGGATTCGTCAAACTCGCCGTGACCTAGACAAAAATGCTAGAGAACTAATGGGACGCCATTTGCTATTAGCAGCAGCCCTCTCGCCGATGGATTGAGAATGGGTCGACAACTTCACCACCGGACAACAGAATTCTATATTAAGGACGGCCACGCGCAGGCAGTGCTGTAAATTCAACCGCCTGTCGCGTGATCTGCGCGACACCCAGCTACCCGAAGACAGACGAACCGTGATTAACCTATCGGGGAAAGAAATTGACGAAGGTGCTATCTCAGCCCTGAAGAAAGGATTGAACTTCGCACCGGCTCCACGTTCCTTGCCTATCATGAACATCATCAGCGGAGTGGAACAAGCTGTGCGTAATATTCCAACGGACGCAGCGGAAGAGGTACGCCGGGAGACAACGCGCATCCTGACGAGGGCCAGACCACCTAAGCCCGATATGACCGCAGCTGAACGAGCCGGCTTACGTGTTTTACGGGAAGACACCGAAATCGTGGTTTTACCAGCTGACAAGGGAAATTCGACCGTAATTCTGACCAACACTGACTACCACCAGAAGATGTGTGAAGTTTTAGATGATGAGGCATATCGTGTGCATCCGCGCGACCCCACGGCACGGACAGTCAGAAAAACCAATATTTTAATAAAAGAAGCTGGATTGGCGGAAGAAACAGTGAAGAATTTGACAGTCCGTGCCCCAAGACCACCAAGATTGTATGGCCTACCAAAAATACACAAAGAGCATGTTCCGATGCGGCCGATAGTGAGTGCCATAGATTCGCCGACGTACAGGTTGGCCAAATACCTCACACGTCAGTTAAGTCCGTTTGTGGGTCAATGTGCACACCACGTTAAGAACTCTGCTGCGTTTGTGGAAGTGGTTAAAACAATGAGACTAGAGCGTGACGATATTATGGTCAGTTTGGATGTCACATCATTATTTACGCGGGTGCCGTTAAGGGAAACAATCGAACTACTTAGTGAACATTTTGACCAAAAACTCGTGGAATTATGCAGACACACGCTCACGTCGACGTATTTCGTGTACCAAGAAAAATATTACGAACAAACGGACGGCGTGGCCATGGGGTCCCCGTTATCCCCAGCGATTGCCGATTTTTACATGGAACATTTTGAGCATGTAGCTCTTGACGCGGCCCCTTTAAAGCCCAAATGTTTTTATAGATTTGTTGACGACACATTCCTCGTGTGGCCTCATGGGATAGCAGCCCTATATGAATTTGTGAACTATCTCAACGGCGTTCACCCCAATATCAAGTTCACGATGGAAATCGAAAAAGACGGCGCACTTCCTTTTCTGGATGTATTGGTACGTCGAAAGCCGAACGGAAGGTTGGGGCACAGTGTGTATAGAAAACCCACACACACTGATCGTTATCTAAACGCCCTTAGTTTTTATCACCCATCTCAGAAGCGCGGCGTACTGAATACGTTGGTCCACAGGGCAAAGGCGGTATCCGACAATCAGCATCTACAAGAAGAGCTGCGACACTTAGAACGCGTGTTTATGGCCAATGGTTATAGCTCAAAAGAAATTCGACATGCGATTATCGGAAGAAGAAACAAAAACAAAACGGATGACAGGGACCGAGAAACCCCACGTGCCTTTTTGCCCTTCTGCGGAGCGGTGACATCGAAAATAGCCAGGCTGCTCAACAAGCAAGGCATCCGCTCCATCTTTCGGCCCCCGCCTAAGATCCGTCAGTTATTACGAACCCCGAAAGATTGTATAAATCTCCGGGCCCCTGGAGTGTATAAAATTTCTTGTGAGTGTGGCTCTTCCTATATAGGACAGACTTTGAGAACGATCGATGAAAGGCGCAAAGAGCATATAAGATACTTTAAGTTGGGGCAGAAAGAAAAATCGGCTATAGTAGAGCACGCCCTTGAAAACTGTCACGAGCCGTGCTTTGACAAGACGACACGCCTCTGCCATGCTAATAATTTTTGGGATAGTATCGTGAAAGAGGCGACTGAAATCAGAGTTAATAACAATGTGATAAATCGGGATCAAGGACTTAACATAAGTCAAACATGGAGGCCAGTTATTAGACAATTACGAAACACACGGGAGCGGACCATATTTGGGCATAACAACAACCGGAACATGACGTCACCAAGCAGACCCGCCCTCCGCGCGAGTTCCCCTCCTCTCCCGTCCGGTAGCCCTATATAGAGACTACCGCTAGGCAGTTTTAGTTAGTTAAGCAGGGCTTGACAATGGGAGCAGTGCCGGCTCTCGAAACGTCGCCAGTCGACTTTTATTTGACGCGGCTAGAATCCCGAGAGAGTTTTCTACACTATATGCAGATGTTTACTTGTAACTTTAAGTGATTCTTCAAGTCTTATATTATTAATTAATTGTCTGTTTACATGTGTCTGAAGCGTGATAAATTATTTTGTTTCATTACTCGTCTCTAAAGACCTCGCTGTTAAGAGACGTTAAGCAGTAAGAAAAAAAAATTGATTGATTTCAGCAAAAGGCTGTTGTCAGCGGATGCACCTTCAAATATTTATGCTGTACATGAAGAGAATGCCATCGAGAAAAGAAAGCAAGAAAACTTACCTTCGTTCCACAAAGAAAAACTCAGACACAAGCGTTTGTTTATTTTCAACGATTCCAAGTGGTTTGTATGAGGATGGTTTGAACCAGTGGTTCCCAACGGGCGTTGAACAATTCAAAGGGGGCGTTGAACAATTCAAAGGGGCCGTTTCCTGTCAAAAGTAACTTTTGGGACGTTAAGGTCCAACCGCCAGTACTATATCTGGCTTTAAGTGTTGTATCAAAGAAGTTTATATGATTAAATGTAGCCAACAGAGGATCTAGTCAGCTATTTATTAACTAAGAAAATAAAAATATTGTCAATAGTGGAACGAAACGTTTGCTGATGGCATATAAGGCGTATATATACACATGTATATATAGTGTCATTATACCCAGCTGAGCCCTCTAATTAATAACAATTCTTCATAATATTTATTTGTTAATTTAGCTGTGTAAAATACACCAATATTGTTAATATCTTTTAATAAACTAATTTTAGAAATCAATCCTTGTTTTTCTATATATATATTTATATATCATCATATATATATATTTGGAAAAGGGGACTGAGAATAGTTTTTTGTTTGATGTTGGAACATATGGCTTAAATTCTTGAGTCTGGGATGATGTACCTCAGTCCTCAGTACTCAGTCAGTCTGAGATTTTGTTAACCCTGCGAACTGTGACCACGTGCCAATCGTGTCTTGTGTGCATTCCACTAAGCAGGGCTCAACGGAGCTACGATGTTATACATCAATTCCACACTTTCCGTGGCGAGCAGCAAGTAGATTCGTGGCGCCTGGCACGGCCCGCGGCGGCAACCACCCACGCACGTCGCACCGCAGGGCTGTCTATTCTGACTCATCCGTCAGCCAGCCTCTGACACTAATTGGCGAGTTCGCGTACCTGACTAGACACCTGCCCCGCCGCGCGCACGCATGACCAACACGCGTGCCTGATTTCGTGCGCTATTCATTATACGGAGGAGTGCACAACAAGCGTTTCTTTTATTTTCGAAGCCACCACTCCCTTGTTCCTCTGGAAGTCATGCAAAGACCGACACGAACTCACGCCTGAACTCACAAACAAATATCGAGAGGAAGGTATAATACCTCTTTGATAATTTCTTTCTGCGGTTACATACATAATTTATAAGGGTTATGACTCCAGGATGGATATTGGACTAAGGAGAAAGAATGATATATCGAAAGGAAGAGAGGCTGACAAGCATCAAGTAGCCCTTGATTCCAGGCTGTAGGATTCAGTCATGTGGAATGGGGGAAGATGACGACGCAGCTGATGAACAATCTAGTTGTAACAATGAAACAGTTTAAAGTATAGGTGCTTGAAACGCATTAGTACGCTTGTAGTGAAATCGCCACCGCAATTAGTAGCTTTATTAATCTACTTGGTGTCTTGTAAAGTTTGAAACCTGTTAAGGTTGTCGTGGTGAAGTGTGTAGGATTATTGGTGTATGATCTTGATTCCAGACTGTGGGTGTTATTATCAGGTTAGTTCTACAAACGTTTTTCAAACTCAGTGTGCCTGGGGAGATTTTCGGACAGAAAAAAATTAGCTTCATTGAAATTTAAGTCTATTTTTTGCTAAGTCGATCTATCGCTTGAGTTTTTGAATCACCGTTTCGACGATTCTGGATGCAAAATAGGAAATTTGTCAATTTCGTAAACATATATATTTACACATCAGAAGTTGTAGAATATTAATCTACTTTGGCATTATCTTGCTGTCGAAACGTTGTCTTTTAGTATAGGGAAAAAAAAATTTACAGCTCGAGAATAATATTTCAGTATTGACTTGGAAACTTTCTACGATTTGACCGATAGGAGGTTTGAACTGAAATTAAGTCGTTGATTATGGGCGCTGCGTCGGTTTTCTTGTGTTCTACAATGCTCATTTGTCTCATTGTTATAGTCTAACGTCAGAAGTTTTTAAGTGTAAATCCGGCAACCTTATATTATGTCATCTACCCTGCAGAATGCAAAAAGACTGCATGCCATAGTCCTACTGTTTGTCTACGTATTCAAATACCATGTAAATAAACAAACAATACTCAAAATGTGTAGATATGAATTAAACAATATCATATTTTTAAATCAGAAAATGATAATTTGCAATTAACCCGCATCAAATATTTTCCCTTCTATATGACAGTCAAGCGATATACGGATTTAAAATTTACTGCAAATATTTCATACTTCCCGTTTTACGAACGCCTACCATACGTACAAAATTCGTCGTTATATCAAATTATTCTATATCAGAGTTACTGTCAAAAGTGCATTAATTCTTATATTCTGATAAAATATTTTTACGTATACACCTAATTTTTTTTAAATTTATATTTTGTACATACAGCCTATTTTTTCTTACACTTTCTCACGTTAGCTCTTAAATCATATTTGTTTCATATATAAAAACTCTAGTATTTTGCATAAATGTAGCCTAAAACATAAACTATTGCTATTTTTTGTTTAATTTTAAAAAAAAGAGTGACAGAGAATTACTTCCCGTACGTGACAAATGAGATTAAAAATAGTTTATTTTTTCAACATAAGCAAAGAATTGCCTGTTAACAAAATTTGTTCATTTATCTCTCTAAACTTTTAGATATTCACTTAATAATTACTTTTCAAGAAACAAACAAAAGAAGAATATTTTTGCATCTAAGACGGACGTTTACAAGAATGAGCAGCTTTGGTTTATATCAAATACTGCAAGTTTCCTGAAATTCTTTGTATCTTGTACAATTGTCTTATCTTCTATGTCTCACTACACCTGACTAATCCATATTATCTCCTTCTATTCTCTTTATTACTGATTCAAATGTACTCAAATTTAAAAGCTCTAACTGATGTTTTCTGTGACTCTCTGGATCCTCCTCTCCGATGCCTGCAGTAGGTTCAAGTCTTTCCTCTCACAGGTTTTGGAGTATATGTCAATATTACTTGATAATATTGTTCATATAGCAAGTTTTTGGTTTCGCTCCTATTGTTGCACCTACAAATTTTGTTCTTAATCAGTATATGGAATTTCCAAATATTTCTTATTATCTGGGCTCTTTGTTAGCCGATCTAAACGTAATGTTTATAATTGTGAACTAAGCGACTCAGATCAATATTGCCACATTTTAATTCGGCCAAGTATGAAAGGAATTTACGTAACTGTGTATAAGTAAGAAGTTTTAAATCACAGTATAATATTAATATGAAAAAAGTATCAAACTCAGTTGTAGCAAATTAATTTTCTTAAAAAATCGTAACGTTTCTTAACAATTACCATTTGATAATATGTTATGGTTTGAACAGATCGTTTACGAAGTGGTTGAACGTCGACACTGTATGCCTTACTACCTTCCGTGGTAGTTTGCAGGTTGACGTTTATTAATTTCGACTCCGGGGCGGGCGATAAGCGACGCAGTGAATATTTCTAATAATTTATAAAATATTGGTACCGGGAAGCCTAATCCCATTACCGGCAAACTCCTGTACGCGTGGTGTGCCGAATAATTAGCGGGTAATGGGAAATTCCTTATAGGGAGTTTAATCCCCGCACTCGTGCTGGCGCTATATAAAACGTGACGCACGGGACCGGCAGAAGAGCAATTTATATCGGCAGCTGGCGCAATACCAGAGGCTGCTACCACAGTCACGTGCCGGCAGTTCCTCCAACTCCGGCAGCTACTGTGCGTGATGCGCCTCCACGCCTACCATCTCAAGGGCCGAATGCTCCAGCCCCCACATTAAAAACACGCCATGTATAATGGTCCTCCCTACTAAGGATAGGTATAAAGCGGACATCGCACTATCCAATTTGCGGAGCGCTTGCTAGCGAAGCTAGTTAGTAAGATTTACCTCTCATTTGGTTAGTTATCGCCGTTGGAATCGCACGTTACCTATATTGTTAATACCTAAAAGGCACCATCAAAATACAAGAAAGTTGGTATTGCTTTATGTGTCAAGTTCAGTTGCGGTTAGTGAAATGTGGCACAGAAATTGCTGGGTCAAACAATATCTATTGCTTATAAGAAAAAAAATTGTGTAGCATGAAAGTTTTGTATGCAGTGGAGCCGTCAGATGCCAGAGTTTTTTTTAATTTTTTTTTTTAAGTTTAGTAAACTGGGAGCTTCACAGTATGAGGTACTGTTGATACTAGTCACACCGTACATACTAAGTGAAGAGACATCTTTGAGAGAAAGTATCAGTGCAAGGGAACGAATAATCATTTCTTTGCGATTTGTAGTCACATGAAATACTTATGAAAATTTTAAATTCAGCTCCTTAACTTCTGCATATCTCCTTACTAAAATATACCGGAAACATGTAGGTCTATTTATAACTGTCTTGAACACTACATAAGGATATTTTTTTTATCAAAACTTTCAATGACTTGTTTGTGCCACTCCCTTTCTAGGAATATTTCGAGGATCAATTTGTTTTCATCATTTCCTACGTCTCTGATTTTATATTGCTTCTGATTTTTTTTATTCCATAAAAATGACATATCTTTGTACGGTTGTACTAACTTTAAAAAAACTTGTTCTTCCTTCGTCTGCGGCTGTGTCATTTTGTATTTCCAAACTCCTTTCATCCTTCCGCTCGAGCAAGCGCCGAGTGACTGACCTAGCAAAATTAGCGTTAAGCATGCTAGATCTGTTTTCACGATGCGATCTAGTGCGCAAGCTAGTGCCCTACGATAGACGAGTTAGCGTAGCAGAACCCATACAATGGCACAAACTGTCTATCTGCCTTTACACAATACGAAACTAGCGCGCTAGATCACTTAGCGCTCTGCATATTCGATAATGTAAAATCCGCTTAAGGAATCCAGGCTTGTAAACTCTGTGCCGAATCCTGCACTGTCAGATGCCATCAGCGGATAGGGGTTAATTTTGTGGGCTTAGTGCGGAATCAGAATAACCTTCGGGACCTTTGCTAAGCCTTCTAATTCACTTACAGTATCTCCTTTCTTAAAGATGTTTTCTGTGGTTTCCATCTTCTCATATATCTACGTATCTAAACAATATCTTGTGGGCTACAGAAAGATGTTACTTGTCAGGAGTAGTTTGACACCGACCCATTAATACGTTGGGGAATGTTAGGCACGAGAAGGCCATAACATATGGATTACTTAGAATATACCTAATAAGTAATGTAGGTGACTAACAGTTTAACAATAACATTTATTGATCACTGAAGACTGTATTCACACAGTTAAGAGCGTGATCTGCAAGGATAACCCCGATATGGTTTATAAACAATAGTTACTGAACTAGCTGCTTATAAGTTGCGTAAACTGTATACTATTAACTGAATGGTGAACTGATATAATGGAATAATAGTGATGAGTTAAAGCTAATGAGACGCCGTTCAGCTAATAGATAACCCATATTGACTGCGTGGTATTAATTGTCCGTACGGGAATACTCAAGAAATAACCCACAGCGAAAAACTTGCTTAGTAACTGCATCGAACCGAAAGCAATTTTTAGAATAGTAAACATATAATAAAAGCAAAAAAGAATCTAAATAATCATAATTAAAACTTTGACAAGGATTTGTAATTCTGTTTTAAGGGTGAATGTATTTAATAATTATCGTTAGGGATTTCTAAAATTAGTTTCAGTAAATCATTGCTGCATTATTATTCTTTGATTGATGTTTATATCCCTAAATCAAAATTAATAGAATTTGGTCTGCAAACACTGCCAATAACGAGAGAAGAATTCAGTTAGTTACCGTCAAATTGAAAACTGTGGTATGACCAAACCTGATAAATGACCAATCCGGAAACTGAATTCGTTATTCTTTAAATTCTACTAACAGTTCAAGCAGTGGATGTAATCGATTCCTTCGAGGCTTTCAGCCATTTATAAAGCATCACCAAGTTGAAATCGTCCCACTATAGTTCCGGAACCGTTCAGTATACAGGGAATTTTAAACCACCATCTATTGACAATAATCCATTGAGGCTTATGAACATTTTATTAATCACAAAACATGTTAAGAATTAAACATGACTTCTTTAAATTCGTTTAGTATCATAAACAGTTTTAGGAACAGTAATAATTGCAAAATAATATACAGATTCTCAGCAGTACGACATAAAACCCACAGAAAACAAAGGTTATATCTCGTAACACCAAATTAACGGCAAGATTAATATTTATATGAGTTACTACAGTATCTTCATCAAGTTCTCTCGAAAAATATAGTTCTTTCGGAAGGGGAAAGTAATCTAGGGAACGAAACGATATATTTGCCTAGGAACTGCAAATACGTTTCCAGCAATATCTCCATTGATTTCAGGGAGATATCTCCTTATTGTCATGATGATTAGGACAGTAGCGTTACCTCCGAACTTTAAGCGTCCCGGTTGTCAACACTATTAGGTTGCGGAAGATGCAAAAGTAGACGAAGCCATGTGGAGCGGAATGTCGCGTTAGTCTATTAAGTCTGAACCGGGATGATTGTATAGAGGAGTTTCGTGGCAAATGTGAATGAAAGTTAGTTTCACTTCCCCTATTCACCCAGAGGTCTTCTTTGAGCGGGAAACTGATAGGCTCATGCAGAAATTAGTATCAATGATCTATCCGGATAACACGTCACGTGTTTTATTTTTATTTATGTACTAGCTGGTACCCACGACTTCGTTCGTGATTGTAAAGAATTTATATTGACAGCTATAGACATCTAACCACCATAGTGCACGATGGGAGACTCGATACTATTACCACACACAAATACCAGTCTTCTGCGCTATGTGGCTCCGGCAGCAAAGTAAAATTTACGGATACACACAAGTCTTTGGATGAAATACGAAAATATTAGTGATCGACCAATTTCAAACACCATATCTCACACACTCCCACAGTTACCGAATTTCGGCCAACGTTGTGATCGATGGGAGACTCTGTGTTACTACGACACACAAACGCTAGTGATCTGCGATTGATAGTTTTCACTTAAAAGTGATACACCGTGACACATGCGTCTTTGGCAGAAATATGAAATTGCCGCAGGTCGACCATTTTCATCCCCCATATCTTCCACACTCCCATAGCTACAGACATCTAACAACCATAGTGCACGACAACAGACACGATTCTACTACCACACATAAACACCAATGCTCTATGCTATGTAGTGGTGGCAGAAAAGTGAAATTTGCGGAGACTCATGCCTTTCGTCGAAATACGAAAATATCCTTGGTCGGCCACTTACAACCACCATATCTCCCACACAACCACAGTTTCTGAAAATCGGCCGCTGTTGTGATCGAAAGGTAACTCTGTGTAACTACCACACACAAACGCCAGAGATCTGTGATCGATAGTTTTCGCTAAAAAGTGATACACCATGACACTTTTGTCTTTGGCAGAAGTATGAAATTGCCACAGGTCGACCACTTTCAACCCCCATTTCTCCCACACCCCCATAGCTACCAACATCTAACAACCATAGTGCACTACATGAGATACGATTCTACTACCAAACACAAACACTAATGCTCTATGCTATGTAGTTGTGGCAGAAAAGTGTTATATGCGGAGACAGTCGAAATACGAAAATATCCTTGGTCGGTCACTTACAACCACCATATCTACCACAGTACCACAGTTTCTGAAATTCGGCCGCTGTTGTGATCGAAAGGTGACTCTGTGCTACTACTACACACAAACGCCAGTTATCTGTGATCTGTAGTTTTCGCTAAAAAGTGATACACCATGATACTTTTGTCTTTGGCAGAAGTATGAAATTGCCACAGGTCGACCACTTTCAACCCCAATTTCTCCCACACTCCCATAGCTACCGATAGCTATCAACCACAGTGCACTACATGAGATACGATTTTACTACCAAACACAAACACCAATGATCTATGCTATGTAGTTGTGGCAGAAAATTGACATATGCGGAGACAGTCGAAATACGGAAATATCCTTGGTCGGCCACTAACAACCACCATATCTAGCACAGTACCACAGTTTCTGAAATTCGGCCGCTGTTGTGATCGAAAGGTGACTCTGTGCTACTACTACACACAAACGCCAGTTATCTGTGATCTGTAGTTTTCGCTAAAAAGTGATACACCATGATACTTTTGTCTTTGTCAGAAGTATGAAATTGCCACAGGTCGACCACTTTCAACCCCCATTTCTCCCACACTCCCATAGCTACCGACAGCTATCAACCACAGTGCACTACATGAGATACGATTTTACTACCAAACACAAACACCAATGATCTATGCTATGTAGTTGTGGCAGAAAATTGACATATGCGGAGACAGTCGAAATACGGAAATATCCTTGGTCGGCCATTTACAACCACCATATCTAGCACAGTACCACAGTTTCTGAAATTCGGCCGCTGTTGTGATCGAGAGGTGACTCTGTGCTACTACTACACACAAACGCCAATTATCTGTGATCGATAGTTTTCGCTGAAAAGTGATACACCATGACACTTTTGTCTTTAGCAGAAGTATGAAATTGCCACAGGTCGACCACTTTCAACCCCCATTTCTCCCACACCCCCATAGCTACCAACATCTAACAACCATAGTGCACTACATGAGATACGATTCTACTACCAAACACAAACACCAATGCTCTATGCTATGTAGTTGTGGCAGAAAAGTGTTATATGCGGAGACAGGTGAAATACGAAAATATCCTTGGTCGGTCATTTACAACCACCATATCTACCACAGTACCACAGTTTCTGAAATTCGGCCGCTGTTGTGATCGAAAGGTGACTCTGTGCTACTACTACACACAAACGCCAGTTATCTGTGATCTGTAGTTTTCGCTAAAAAGTGATACACCATGATACTTTTGTCTTTGGCAGAAGTATGAAATTGCCACAGGTCGACCACTTTCAACCCCCATTTCTCCCACACTCCCATAGCTACCGACAGCTATCAACCACAGTGCACTACATGAGATACGATTTTACTACCAAACACAAACACCAATGATCTATGCTATGTAGTTGTGGCAGAAAATTGACATATGCGGAGACAGTCGAAATACGGAAATATCCTTGGTCGGCCACTTACAACCACCATATCTAGCACAGTACCACAGTTTCTGAAATTCGGCCGCTGTTGTGATCGAAAGGTGACTCTATGCTACTACTACACACAAACGCCAATTATCTGTGATCTATAGTTTTCGCTGAAAAGTGATACACCATGACACTTTTGCCTTTGGCAGAAGTATGAAATTGCCACAGGTCGACCACTTTCAACCCCCATATCTCCCACACCCCCATAGCTACCGACATCTAACAACCATAGTGCACGACAGGCAAGACGATTCTACTACCCCACACAAACACCAAAGGTCTATGTTATGTACTTGTGGCAGGAAAGAGAAGTATACGGAGATACGAATTTTTGGTCGAAATATGAAAACGCCCTGCACTGACCAACCTTAATCATTATATCTCCCACATCCCCACAGCTATCGGCATTCGGCCAACGTTGTGCACGACAGGAAACTCCATGCTTCTTCCACCCACAAACATCAGTGATCTGTGCTAGGTAGTGGTGGCTGAAAAGTGAAATATAGGAAAAAACACGTCTATTTTTATATATATATAAGATTTAAATTTATTTATAGCTTCCAAAGAGGAAGGAAACATGGAGAATTCACTTTTTTATTTTATGCGGGACATTAATCAAAAATTATAACACAGATTCCGTTTATATATTTTGCACATAGTTGTGATATGATCTGAAGTTGACGCAAAAATTAGAAGTCTGACTTTATATCGCTCCTGAAGGTCGAAAAAGGTCAAAAGGTAAAAACAATTTTTGAGGATATGAAAAAAAAAATCAAATTTCTTGATTGAAAATTTTCAATACTGATTAATAACTTATTCCTCAGCTCTTGTATATTCAAATTTTACCCTGATTTTGAATCAGATTTTACTGATTTTATTCCGCAAAAGGTATCGTATTAATTATGTAGGTTACCATCGAATGTGAAATTGCTTTTCTAACAAAGTTAATACATCCAATCATTTTCTCGATGTATTCCAAATCTATGAAATCGCTCTCAATAGAACTCTTTTTTTTTTTTTTTTAATTGTGCTTTTACGCATTCGAAGGGAATGTCTCATCTTGATTAAGAGTTGATCTTCCATTCTTAGCACTGATGTCTATGATTGTTGCTTAATACCGCAGAAGTTTGGCACCTTGAAAAATAATGTAACACAAGGTACCACAAGGCACAGCTAACAACAAATCCCCAGTTCAATGACGTAGATTATAGTACAGTAAAAGCCTTTCAATCATCTTAATCTAGCCGGATGATCTGCCTAAATGGGTAAAAGTCACTCATTTCATAGTGGCCCTCTTTAAAGGTAAAAAGAAGAAGAAAATCTTACTATGTTTTCTTTGACGGCGTTCTTTCCTGAATTCCCTTAAATATTTCGAGCCACCTCCGTTGCTGTAACACCTCTGTGAATTAAACTTCTGTCCACTTTACCCTTCACCTTCCTTATTTATTTATCTTGATCGCGATCTGGCCTCGAATTCTGGAGGACGCCGGTTTCGATCCTCGTCCTGACATCCATGGTTTCCCAAAATCACTCCTTCATAAGGCCACGGCCGAATTCCTTCCCGTTCCTTGTCCCCAGTCCTTTTCCTGCCTTTAATGACCTCGAGGTCGACGAGGCGTAAACCATAAGCAAAAAAAAGCTGATTTTCAAAATCGATGTAGTGGAGACTGTTACTCCAATAACAAACGTCTAACAAAATTGTAACATAGCAGTGTTATCACGTGAATAACATTCCTAAGCAGTGAGACTTGTTCCTTTTTAAGTTAGGATATACGAGTTAGTTATTTCGTACTTATCTTCTCCGCAGAGATTTGAATTCGTGCGGGGCTCTGCAGCCGTCTTCCTGCATTTCGTGTGGAACTATGTGGCCAAACCCGTTTGTAGTTTCGCCGTGGGCGAGCAGAGTGCCTCCGTTGGATATCTTTACGACGCTATTTAATTCTTGAGGGCCAGGGTCGCGTCGGCGGACAGACAAACTGTAAATAAAGTTTCCACCCACGCAGTCGCAAGCTGTATGTGAGTTACATCCGCCGCACAGTTCCCACACAAACGCGCCGATCACTAGTGTAAAGAGAAATAGTTTCTCAGGCATAACACGTTGGAATTACACCTTCATTGAGTCCAGCGTTAGAGCCAAGGAAAGAAATGTGGCTGAGACATTTCTTTCAGAAAGGTGTGAAACACGACCAGTAAAATCTCATCCAGCGGCTATTAAATGACAAGATTTCTGAGAGGGAATGTAGCGTTCAGAGCAAAACCGACTACACCTGAGGAACACAGATGTTAAGAAGTTGTATAATAAGATTCACGAAAGACATGCATCAATTAAAAAGGGTGTGAGACAAGGTTGTAGTCTATCCCCCTTAATATTCAACTTGAACGTAGAAGAAGCAATGAAGAAAGTCAAAGAAATATTTCCATGTGGCATAAGTTATCAGGGAGAAAAAATTATTATGCTACGTTTTGCTGATGACATTGGTTTTTTTTAGCAGAGAGTGATCAGGATATTGAGAAGTTACTGAATGGTATAAACAAAATACTGAAGGAAGATTTTGGACTGAATATAAATCAAAGCAAGACTAATGCGATGAAAGGCAGCAGAAATGATACCAATACTAGTAGATTAAATGTAAAAATAGGATCGGATGTAATAGCAGAAGTAAGTGAGTTCTGTTACTTAGGAAACAAAATTACAACCGATGGCCGAAGCAGGAAAGATGTTAAAAGCAGAATAGCACTACCAAAAAGAGCCTTCATGAAAAAGAGAAACCTTTTAGTTTCAAATATTGATCTAGGAATTAGAAAGAACTTTTTAAAACTCTTTTTGTGGAGCACAGCACTTTATGGTAGCGAAACATGGACTTTAGGAATACCGGAAAGAAAGAAAATTGCAGCATTTGAAATGTGGTGCTACAGAAGAATGCTAAAAATTAAGTGGACTGACAAAGTAAGAAATGAACGAGTTTTGAAAATTATGGGTGAGGAAAGAAGTTTGTGGAAGAAGCTTACAGAAAAAAGAGACAGGCTGGTAGGTCATATTTTAAGACATGCTGGATTAGTTAATTTGTCAGTGGAGGGAACAGTCGAAGGTAAGTACTGTAGAAGAAGACAAAGATTAGAATGTATGAAGCAAGATAATTGACAGTGTTCAGACGTTTACTATGTGTAAAACTGTGATGATTGTGTGTAGAGTGCTGTTTGTGCTATGGATGCGAGATGAAAGAAGGTAGAGAGTGAAACCCGATGCTTGCTCGATCGGGCCTACTCTTCCGAAAGGAACCGTCGGACCGCTAAGCTTAACGACCCCGTCAGATCGACGAATCACCATCAACAGTGTGTTATGCCTTCACTCTATACGCATTGCGGAGACGTATGAGATTTACTCCAGGACTTTGGTGTATAAACTGGTAACTAGGAATGGTGCACTACCGCTTTTTTACCCTGCCGGCCAAGTCTGGATGATGAAATTTTGTTCCACCACCAGGACCAGAACCCCCATGTCAGTGCCAGACACCATGACGGTGCCGCGGCTGACTGAGCCAAAGGGCGTAGCCTTTCATGATATTATTATTACTTTTTATTTACAGTAAGTGTACCTGCAGTGTATTCGATAGTTTCGTCTTAGGCATTTGGATGAAAGAATGTGGAATATGGTTCTGTTCTATCCACGATACCAATGGGCTTCTAAATTTAAGAAACCCCATCCGATGCATCAATGACGAATATACCCTCTTTTACAAGGAGCACTATCGCAGATAAGTGGTTAACGTTCCAGTGCATATATTGACAGGTGCACAGTTGCATTTCCCGTAAAGCTGAAACTCACATTTAGGAATGTTCTGCTTTATTCATCTCTGTGGTTTGGATTCCACTTAAACTATACCCAGCAGGATTACCGGGCTAGATCCAGCCACGACAGACGCGGAATGCGTGACATATTGCAACTCTGCCACTTGCCTGTCGCACGATCCTTCGATTTCTAACTGCGAACAATACAGTGCGAACTTGTTTTTAAGACTTCTGTGCGGGAAAAGAAATGAATACCTATTTGCTGTCACAACGCTGTACGGCTCTGTGTGACAGTTTGTAAACAGAACAAGATACAGACTTCAAATTTGCACTTCAGGAGGAATTACGCGGGGTACAGTATTTTACTGATCCAAAGCAGAAAGTTGTATTAAAAATGTTGTAAAAGAATGTTCATGGATTCCTGAGAAAGAAAATAAGATAAAAAATATATATTTTTTTCCAATCTCATATTGAGGCCTATTGTTTAAAACACGTCAAGTGTATGGCAAGGAAATTTGATCCCTACTTTTCCCGAAAAATATAATAGCATCCGTCAGAATTGTTAAAATTAGACCAGTTAAGTTGCCTGGTTTATATAAATAAAAATGCTGTTGCCCTGAAGTTTGGAACTCTCTCCAATATCGAATACAACAAATACTTAAACCGCAAATACGAGAAATACTTATATCTAACACAGTTTGTCAGTTGCGAGGAAAACAAGCGTAAGATTGAAAATCGCATTTACTTTCCCACTACTTTATTGACTATTTTTCTTTTATTTTTTTGCTTATGGCTTTATGCCTAGTCCACATCGAGGTCATTAGAGGTGGGATGTGACCGAGGACAAGGAACGGTAATGAATTCGGTCACGGCCTTTTGAAGGAAGCATCCCGGCATTCGCCTGGAGTGATTTGGGGAAACAAAAAACAAATCTCGATGCCCGGACAGCGAACCGGCGTCTTCCCGAATGCGAGGCCAGAGCGTTAACCACTCACCCACCACGCTCGGTACTTTATGCATTCATTCATAATGGGTAGTATTGACACTAATAAATAATTTGATTAGAATTGAAAGATTTCATGAGAGGCAACGTTGCGTGAAGTTTGAGGTGCGTGGACCAGAGTCTGCTATGCATCATGAAAATATGTCAAGAACTGATTTTTCCAGCAAGCGATCGCCTTCAGAGCTACTACATTCATATACGATCTTTTTACGCCTCGTTGACGTCGAGTCCATTAGAAGCGGGAAAATACTATGCTAAAGAACGGAAAGGAATTCCCCCATGCCATTTTGATGGAACCATCCCGGCATTTGCCTGGAGAGATTTGGAACAACCATGGAATATCAGAAACTGGATGGCCGGACGGGGATTCGAACCCGCTTCCTCCCGAAAGCGTGGACGGATCGTTACCTTTCAGCCACCGCGCTTGATCCCATCTATGTTAAGGTTATTATATTAAAATATTCTAATTGCCACAGACTAGGAGATCTTTACCAATTTCAGTATTTTCTACTGCGTACACATTGTGAAAAGGTTTGGAATTAAACCAACACAATCTACTGATTAGTAACTATGCACGTCAAACCCTGGTACCCTTGCACGAATGGTTAAAATCTATTCCTTCTGCAGGGAAACAATTTAATCCTGTTACAAATGCAGACACCATCCATGTTTCCCCCCCCCCCCTGTTTATGATTTTAGGCCAGTCTGCGTCGAGGTCATTAGAGATGGGAGAGGAATGGGGGCAAGGAACGGGAAGGATTCGACCATAGCATTCTAACGAAACCATTTCGGCATTCGCGAGGAGAGATTTGGGACAACCATGGGAAAACCAAATCTGGATGCCCGGACGGGGATTCGAACCTTCGTCCTTCCGAATGCGAGGCCAGAGCGTTACCACTCACCCACCACACTCGGTTGATGTACACCGCTGTTATCTCCAACCACGACTGCTTTACGAAGACGTTCCTTCACGTCGAGTTCGTTTTCTTTATGACTGGCGTCTGTTGCAGAAGACTTGTAGTTAACAGGGCATTCATTGTAAATGAAGAGAAAATCCAATCAGTGTAGACTTCACACTCGGGCGAACTTGTCGCGCCTCTTTGGTTCTGAGTCAAGATTTTTCCACGTATTAAGGTGAACGCTTCGTTCCGATACATCCAGAGCTCCGGACCTCATCGACGGTGAAAATTTTGTACATATAATTTGCTTAAAGCAGCAACAGATCGTCTGTCACTGAGAACTAGGTATTATCACACAGCTAGAAAATTACAGATACAACAAATACGTGTTCATGCAAGAAAAATAAGCAGAACAACAAAAGCGGATGAAAAAAATCTACTCACCATGTACAGAGCAGAAGAATTTCTGCTAGAATGGGGTGCAAATTGAGTTAAGATTCAGTCCTCGTTGGGCCAGTAACTTAAGAATTTACTCAGGAATTTAAAATTAAGGAAAAAATAGTGGGAGTGTCCATAATAAGCAGAAAATCACACAAAATGTATCCGAAATTTAATTAGCACGTCAATTTCTGAATGACAGTACTTTCTAATTGGTTTTGACTTTTGGCACTTGCAGCAATCTCACATTGTGGAGTCTACTACGTTCATAATTATTTCCTTTTTGGAGACTGTCTTAGTGGCAGAGGGAGCACAGGGCAAACACAATACTAACTTCGTATCACAAAGGCGAAAGGCTGCATTCAAGTGCTGACCTTCGGAAGGTTTAGGTTATTAAGTTGGATTTTGGTTTAATGGTATTTAAAATTTTGGATTGGTGTTGGAAATGTATTATTTAATCCTAAAAGCTATTAAAAAAAAAGTAGCTCAGTTATTCTGTAATTAAAAATTTTGCCTTTTACAACTTAGTAAAAATCAGGTAACATCTTAGTATAAGCTTTTTTAGCTTTGAAAATATCTGTGTATGTATCACAGTATATAATTACAACCAAATACTCGGTACTAAAACCTGATAGGGGGTTTCGAGGGTGGGGGCGTAATGGTAGCAAAAAATGGACTTTAGGTATTTCAGAAAGAAGGAAAATTGAAGCATTTGAAATGTGGTGCTACAGAAGGGTGCCAAAAATTAGATGCACAGATAAAGTACGAAATGAACAAGTTTTGGAAATGATGGATGAGAAAAGAAGTTTGTGGAAGAGACAGAAAGAAGAGAAAGGATAGTAGTTCACACTTTGAGACATGCAGCATTGGTTAATTTGTTAGTGGAGCAACAGTCAAAGAGACCGAGCTTGGTGGGTGAGTAGTTAACGCTCTGGCCTCGCATTCGAGAGGACAGCGCTTCGAATCCCCGTCCGGGCATCCAGATTTGGGCTTTCCATAGTTTCCCAAGATCACTCCAGGTGAATGCCGGGATGCTTCCTACAAAAGGCCATGGCTGAATTCCTTCTCATTCTTTGTCCCCAGTCCCATCCCGCCTCTAATGACCTCGACGTCAACAAGGCGTAAAGACACAAGTAAAAAAAAAAAAGTCGAAGGAAATAATTGTAGATGAACACAGAGATTAGAATATATGAAGTAGATAATTAAGGATTTAGAGTGTAAGGGTATGTCGAGATTTAGAGGTTAGTGCAATGTAAGAAGGGATGGAAGTTTGCACCAAACCAGTCTAATGCTCAAAACAAAAATGTTTTATCTTCAAGAAAAAGAAAATTTTCTTGAGAGTTAATTTTCTCTCTCTGCAATGTATGTAACTATGGGCCTACGCTGAGCCTTCATTTGGCTTGAATTTGCATCGGATTTATACAAACGTGTGTAACAACAAAGGTAGTTATTTCCATAGGAGACCTACAGTTTAACATAAAAGATAAAAGTAGGAGAGCAGAGAAATTGCCATTGGGGCATACCCTACGTCGCAATTGAGTTAATACAAAATCTGTAAACACGATAATATTCTTGACAAGTAATAGCCTACCGGTTCTTTCTCCTTGTATTTTTATTCAACGCAATTATTTTACGACCTTGATTATTCCATCAGCATAAAAGTCGATTATGTGCAGTGATAAATAATATTCTAACGTGACTCTTCTTTAACTGATGCTTATCACTCGCAAAAACATTTACAAAAAAATTCAATAAGTTGATTGATTTGGTGACATTGCCCTGTCTGGCAATTAAGGTAGTAGGTGGCCACTTCAGTGAAACGCACGGCTGTTCCTAATTCCATTTTCTGTATAATTATATATCAAAATACGACTGTTGGATCAAAATAAAATTATTAAAATGAAGATTAAAAAAGGGAAATGGTTTAATGCAAATATTTTTAAAAGACATTAATTTTTATTTGATTTATTACCTTTTACTTGAAATAAAATATTTATTAAGATTACGATAGTAATCTTAATAGTGTCTTCTTGTATATCATCTCGCTTGACTTTTCTATTAAAAATACTGCCATAAAGTATATCTTCAGCTACATAAAAAGTGACATTGGCTTTGTATATCATCAGCATTGTACAAGATATGAATGATAATATCTTATTAACTGAAAAATCTCTACGGCCGCTGAATTTTACAAGCACACGACTACCAATGCAGTCTACTGGCAAAGAATCTTGCCTGAATATTTTAATTTCGTGTTGTTACATGATGGGTGACTATCAATCCTCGCTTATTATTACGGTTCCTATACTGAATCCACTATAGATGCGTCTCTTGAAACAATTTTCTCCATCTGTTTCAGGGCTGCAAACACGTAAAAACGGAATTCCTCAACTGATCCAAATAATTCTCTCTTCAATTTTATTTTTTTATATTTTATTATTATTATTATTATTATATTTTTACTTATTGCTTTACGCCTCGTCGACGTCGAGGTCATTAGAGGCGGGATGGGACTGGGGACAAGGAATGGGAAGGAATTTGGCCATGGCCTTTTGAAGGAAGCATCCCGGCTCACCTAGAGTGATTTGTGGAAACCATGAAAATCCCAAATCTGGATGCCCGGACGATGATTCGAACCAGCGTCCTCCCGAAAACGAGGCCAGAGCGTTAACCGCTCACCCACCAAGCTCGATTTCAATTTGATCTTTTTTTGTGGAGACTTACTTGCCGAGGCAGTAAGGAACGCAGAGGTTCTCTTCTTCCTGGTGTTGGCTGACGAGTCCGACAGCTCTCACCTGGCTGCTTTCTCGACTCTCTCCGAACCTGCGCCCATCACTGCAGTCGGAGTTGTTATTACAGTTTGCGTGACTCGAGACAGCCAGCAACGCAGAGTCTCGTCTACCCATCACGGAAAGCATTCACCGCAACTTGCATTTGGACCCAGCGCTCTCAGTTATTCACATTTTCACCCGCACGTAACTTTTTTATTCTTTATTATTATAACTGGCTACTAATCCAGTAATAAATGACGGGTTAAATACAGAGTTCTGACATTTAATTCCTTCGAGCTTACTGTAACGGTGACGTAACATACAGCGGAAAAATCTACAGTGAATATAAATACATTGTAAGACCTTCAGAAATAATGTGTTGAACGCAGATCATTTCCTTGCACTAAATACAATTATTAACAAATAACATTCATAACCTTACAAATATTTTGGTACATATTTCTTAGTTTACTTAACAATGATATCTATGGACGGAGTGTTTAAGAAAACATCTTCATCGACTAAATGTAAATAAACAAAAACATTTAATAATTAATATGTTAATTTAAACGCAACACATACTTTTTCAGTGTTCTGGTAATTCATTTCTTCGCGACTGATTAACTAAATAGAATTTTCATCAAATAATGCCAATACCATAATGTTGCAGTAACATCTATGGCCGCAATTAGTCCTGTATCGAAGGCAGAGCGCGTAACGTACCGTTACACGATGACAAAGTGACTTTTATTAGCATAGCTATTGATGCTACCTGTTCATTCAGGCTTCCAAATAGCTTGAAAGTGAAGTGTACAGGTTAATATGCAACTTTATTTGATGTATTATAATTTTCTGTTAGTGAATACATTGCACATTACTAAAACTGCTTGTTGCAAATTCCAAATTTTTTTTTTTTACTTTTTTTTAAAGAAAAACCTTTTTGTCTCAGCCCAAAGAATTGTTTGTACAGATTATGTTTTACACCAAATTTTGCCATCGTAGAAGCTGATATAAACCCCAAACACCATTGAAATTTTCTGCCTTGAGTAATGATACAGTTACGGCCTTGTTAACTGACTGCATTGACAGTCAATGATAGCTAATAATAGTATACCATGTGCTCTTAATGATCTGGTACGTGCAGTTGTCCACTGTAGTGGCTCTGGGGTATGAAACGGACTTACAGCTTTAAGTGATCACGTCGAATTCAAAGCTTGCTTTGACCGTATTCTGGTCTACTCTCCTATAACCTGTATATACTCGTGTATATATATATATAATGTACAGCACATCATTATTCATTGTAATCGGCAGAGATATCTTTCACAAGGAAAAGGAATTTCCCTCTATGATACAGGTTAAAGTTGTCTCCAGATCCACAGAACACAAAATTGAATACTGAATTGGATAATGTTATTAATTCTACTATTACTAAATAAAATCTGGTTTTGCTTTATGGATGTACTGCATCACGATACTGAAGCAAGTTTTCTCAGAGCCATTTCTTCAATACCGTGTACCGTTCACCAGGATCTCACTACAAGTAACTGAAAGAGGATCTACAAACACACTGCAACCCGTTTCAGTTGAGTTAAGAGATCTTTTTGCCATCTTTCTATCCAGCTTCTGCGAAATTCGGAGCAACGCACAGTATGAACACATTACTGACGTAAAATAAGTTAAGTTAACTACTACTAAAACTAATTTTAGCACACTATAGGTTACAATTTTTATTACAAAAAGAGGAATTGGTGTGCCGGTAGCTGTGGGGGTGTGAGAGATATGTTGGATGAAAATGGTCGATCTGGGACATTTTCATATTTCGACCAAAAAGTGTCCGTATATTTCACTTTGCGGCCACAGCTACATAGACAGACCACTGGTGTCTGTGTGGTAATGGCTTCGAGTCTCACATCATGCACTATGATGGTTACGTGTCGCTAGCTATTGGGGTATAGGAAATATGGTGAATGAAAGTGGTCGACTTACGGCATTTTCTTATTTCTACGAAAGACATCAGTATGTCCCTATATTTCACCTTGCAGCCAGAACTACCAAGCTCAAAGCATTGACGTTTGTATGTGGTAGTAGCCACGAGTCATCCAACGTGCATGTCGGTTGATATAGGGGTGAGAGATATGACGGTAGAAATCGATCAACGGAGGGCATTTTCATATTTCGACCAAAGACATCTATGTAACCAAAACTACGTAGTACAGACCACAGGTGTTTGTGTGTAGTAGAAGCCTCAAGTGGCTGCATGTCGGTAGCCGTGTGGTTGTGGAAGATTTGAAGGTTGAAATTAGCCGACGGAAGGCATTTTCGTATTTCTACCAAAGACATGTGTGTGACACTGTATTTCACTTTGCCGCCATAAATAATACCCTGCCTCAGATCACTGTTGTTTGTGTGTGGTATTAACCTCGAGTCTCCCATCGTGCACTGTGGTGGTTGCATGTCGGTAGCTGTCAATCGAAATTCCTTACAAACACGAACGAAGTCATGTGCACCTGCTAGGTTTCTTATAAAACAGAGCGGTGAGTAATTTTTTTTTTTTTAAATGTGGCGG
>CM061914.1:143556358-143598358 GCA_031002005.1 Vandiemenella viatica | reverse complement strand
CCAGAATCCGGGTTAAATGTCCCTCGTCAAAAAGCATTCGCACCAACCTGGTCATTAAGTCGGTACCGAAACGGCATGGCGAACTGTCTTTTACTGCGAGACGAAGACACGCATTACGACCCACAAAACTCCCAAGTCACGCACCTTGCTGCCGCTTAGATAACCGACACCGCGAAAAAGCCACCATTACATTCTTGGCAGTAAAATATCATACTTCTTTTTGCACAGGTGGTAAGGGTTTTAGTGTCACTCAAATCGACAGTCTCCTACCGTCCGGACCACTGAACGGCCCAGATAATGGACGAGAAGATGAGGGAGCTAGTGTCGGGGAATGACAATCATTAGACCCGACTCGTGGCCCGGCTAATATATAGTTATCACCGACGAAACGAGATATTCCGCCGGCCAGACACGTCAGGCGGCTAATAAAACAGAAAGCGGAGAAGAACGGGTCCACCAGGACGAAAACATCTTTTCCGCTTTTAATTCGGTGCGACGGCGAATCTAATTTTTAGCGCGCGGGCCGCCGCTGGAGTCCCGATCCTGTTTTATGATCAGCGAGCGTACAGGGACGGCCCACTTCATTTCGGAGCCACTGAGAGAGGAAGGTGAGCCTGAAACAAAAGGAACGCTCCCGCACAGTGGAAAAGAGGCCCGGCCGGACCGAAAAAGAACAGCGCGCCTCCACGAGATAAATGGACGGAATAAATAAGTCGGCGATGCGGTGGTGGGAGCGAAAACCTGGCCTCGCGCCCTCCATCTTAGCGCACACCTAATCGGTACCCTCAAAGACACCTGGCCTCAGTGAATACGTTGTGGAAGCCGAAGTCGTTTAGTATATTTAGGCCCACCAATGTTTGTGAACGATTTGTGTTACAACCAATATCACTAACTGAGAATATGTCAAATTAAACATGATGCTGCGATCAAAGAAGAAAGCACCTACCGTACGTTGTTTGAAATACCACGCTGCAAATCATTTCATCATAGAGAATATCTTATGCTCCTGCTTAGGAGAATGTAGCTATTATTACATTAAAAAAAAAAAGTTTCCTGTGTGAACAGTTTTCAGTGTCATGAACAAAATACTGAAGGAAGATTTTGGACTAAATATAAAGCAGAGCTAGACAAAAGTGATTAAATGTAGCAGAAACGATCCCAGTAATATTAGATTAAATATGAAAATCGGATTGGATGCGGTAGGACAAGTAAGTGAAGTTTGATACTTAGGAAGTAACATTACGACTGATGGCCGAAGCAGGAATGATGTTAAAGCAGAATAGCACTAGCAAAAAGAGCCTTCATGAAAAATAGAATTCTTTTAGTTTCAAATATGGATCTAGGACTCAGAAAGAACTTTTCAAAAATTTATGGGACACAGCACTTTATGGCAGCGAAGCATAGACTTTAGGAATAACAGACAGAAGGAAAGTTGAAGCATTTTAAATGTAGTGCTATAGATGGAAGCTGAAAATTAAGTGGACGGATAAAGTACGGAACGAACGAGTTTTTGAAATTATGGGCGAGGAAAGAAGCTGTGGAAGACAGAGATTAGAATATATGAAGCAGATAACTGAGGAAGTGGGTTGTAAGGGGTATGTTGAGATGAAAAGGTTAGCGCAAGATAGGAAGGGATGGAGGATTGCATCGAACTAGTCGAGAGACTGATGACAGCAAAAAAAAAAGGCAGTTCTCTGGCCTCCCATAGGAGGAACGCGTCCTTTTGTAGCGACGTTTCAGAGCCGGAGTGAAGATGGAATCGGAGAGGGGCTCCGAAACATCACTTCAGCTTGACGCGCTTCCCCGGTTGAAAGGTCGAGAACTATTCACACAGTTGATACAGGGGGAAAGCCTTCATTCTTATATCACACGATTCTCTGTTGTGGGGCATATAAATAGCTTATAGCATATTTCTTTCTACATGTATCACTCCATCTATGAAGGCTTTTCATTTCTGTCGCTGTCCTGCAAAAACTGACAACTGCTCGAGGTAGAAACGTCCTTAAAACAATCCATTACAACTAGTCGAATTCGAGATCATTTGAGGCGGGAAACGACTGGAGGCAAGTAAAAGGAAGCAATTCGGCCATAGCATTTTGAAGGAACCATCACCACATGCGTATGGAGTGATTTCGGAAAATAAAGGAAAACCGAAATCTGAATGACCTCTAGAATGCGAAGTCAAGCGCTACCGCTCACCATTGCGCTCAGTGTTAGATTAGAAATGGGTTATGAGGATCAGTAGGCCTCGAAAAACCTGAAACCGTACCAAGAAGTAACATTTAACAGCAGAGTTATCCCGGTGTACAACGCAGCCCACACACATGATCAGCATGCAAATCACGTGTCAGTTAGTTAACATCCTCACCTCTGCTATTACGGGACTTGTATTGGTCAGTAACCCTTGACATGCATATTTTTGACAGTGGCTGCTAGATAAAACTTTCCTCGATAGTCTTTTTCCACTTCAAGTGCCCAATTTTTAGCCGTCCGCGGTAGCGTAGGGGTGACAGTACCGCGTGCCGTAGGTCACCGGTTCGAGTCCGGCCGAGGACCTGGGTGTTTAAGTGTTGTGTGTGTTAATGTCGTGTCCGTCCAGTGGTGTCCATACTTAGAAACTACAACGTACTGGAGGAACTGATACACTGGAAGAGTCATGATTATCACCATGAGCTGGCTGTATGGCCTAAGTTGCCGAATACCATTTAGAGAAAAAAAATCTGTTGATTCAGCTATCAACACGAAAGGAATGATTAGTTGCAACGTATTACCTTAGAACGCTATCAAGCAGTTAAAAGCATCGCTACCAGGGCAGTAAGTATTCAAGAAACTGGTGTTTGTCTTAGTTTTACCTCATTTCTCAGTAAACTGTAACTTTTTCATGGTATCCCTGCAGTAAATATTTGTTGAGTATACTGGTGAGATTTTTGTCCAATGGGAACTCAATCAAAGGATTATGATCATTCGTGTGCGCTTCCTCGACAGTACTTGATTCCATTAGACTTCTTTCTATTGGGTAAATGGTAACACCACAATCTATAATAAATTTGTGAAATGTTTTCCGCCCCGGTTAACTGAGTTTCGAACTCTGTCGTAGACGTCTATTCTGACCCGGTATTCCTACCGGGTATACTGGACCAACAGTTTTAACATAGAATACTAACCAAGGAACGGCTCTAAAGCACTTCACATACAGGAAGCAAGATTTGCCAGAGTGCAAGGGCCTCTGGATTTCCCAACGGTGACCGGGATTCGAACTGGGGTCTTATCGATCTCCAGTCCCACCCTTAACCACTGAGCCATCAAACCGCTGTTATAAAACATATTATTAAAAACCATCAGAAATAGAATATGATGAGATAAAACTATGGTGACAGCATGAGTGATCCAATGGGCTTTTCCAGCATTCGGTAAAACAAAACCGATAGTAGTGGATCAGCGATAACGTTCAGGCATGGCATACGGGAGGATGTGGATTTAAATACCCCCCCTGCAATCTAGATTTCGGATTTTCAGATAACTCCATTTGTATACGGGGATGGTTCCTTCAAAACACGATGGACAAATTACTTCCCTTTCACTGACCCCAGGTGCGTCCCGCCTACGAGGCCTAAATGTTAACCATTCCAAACTATGTTATGAATCCATTTTTAGATAATATTTTTGGTGATACAAAAAAATAACGGTTTAATATATTTTATTCATCCTTCGTGGAGCGGTTTGTAGTGGTTGTCTTTTGATTGATAAATACATATTATAAGGTATGATATAAAATTTCCTGCTTTCAACTACAAACTCGCATTTCCCTATAATAATAATAATAAAAACATTATGACAAGCGTTCGATTAATACGGACACCATTAGTAGCATTCTGGACGACCTGGTTTATAAAGCGAAAAGCTTTGATAGATTCGCGCATTTGTGCAAATAAGAGAAAACAACATGTATTAAATGAATAAATAAATTTCAATATTATTATCAGTGAAGAACAATACTGATATAATTCAATTGCTCGCTGAGGTTGTTTACAAATTAAGTTCTTGCAAACAACATTCTATTCTTAAGTTTTGGAGGATATATTTAAACAGTAGTATAAACTTTCACCTCTTAATTTAAAACATGACAAACCGAAAAATGACTTAACACTTTGACGGAAAGTGGCATTCACATCTATATGAAACTTTAATGGCATCTACTTATCTAATTCTTAAACGTTTCAGTCTTTTCACAATTAGTGACATACACATAGCCATAATACTAGTAATTAATATAATATTCACAAGTTTTAAGAGTCACTTTCAGTTGTACAGAATGGGATAACATTTACTGGAGCTTCTTTATTCAATGTCTTACCAAAAGAAATAAAATGTTATTCACGAAAACGTAACTACTTTAAGTCCAAACTGAAAGAGTTTTTGCTTCAGAATCCATTTTACTCTGTGAAAGAATTCTCTTCACATAATTTTGTAACTAAGAATGGCTGAGCAAATGCAATATATTTGGTATATGGAAGGGTAAGGTGACAAAATTGTCCACAATTACTAAACTGATATATTGGTTTTTCTTTCTATTGAAACTATTGACAAATTAAGTAATTACACTGTTTTCAAAATTAATTCATTTATAGTAACTAACATAGTATAATATGTATTTAGAAATTACAATGCAAAATTGTCAAATTAACAGGTTTTTAAGTAATTGATTGCTTATCAATTGTTGATAATATTATAGATATTGTAAATAATTGTATTTGTTGTTCCACATATATAGTAACTAACATGATATAATATGTAGTTGCAGATTACAGTCAAACTTATTATGCTGATTGGACTGTAATAAATTAACTGGTTATTAGATGCTGATAACCAGTGTATACACTGTTCCACTTATGTAGTAACTAACATGGGAAATTACAGTGGATACTAATTATACTAATGGGTTGTTAAGCAGCTAACTTCTTATCAATTGTTGGTAATATATCTGATATTATTAATAAGTGTATGTACTGTTCCACATCCCCGAGACTGTTCTCACGTGTTATCAAAACGAACATATCTGTCTATCTAACAAATAATAAATAAAGATGGAAAAATAGTGATCAATGGAGCTGAAAAAAATAGTGTACAAGAATGCAGCAACAGCAAATTTTGGACATATTATTTACAAATGTACTTACATGTTTAAAAACTGAGATGTATTTTAATAATAAATAAATAACACACAAACAGTGATCACCCTTGTATACTTCAAAAAAGCTTATGGCTCCATTGACAGACAAAACACTTTTTAATATAACAGAAGAATACAAAGTAGGCTGGAAAACGTGAGAATTAATTAAACAGACATTAACGGATACTTCTCAAAAGTTAGGTCCTTAGATGAAGTATCTGAACCTTCTCAAATCTGAACAGGATTTCGTCAATAAGATGGACTATCCCCCTTTTTGTTAAGTCTTGTTCTGGAAAAAGTAATCAAAGCTTGGGAGAAAGAAGTAAAAGGAATAACAATTGGCAAGCTACTCAAAAATAAACAGGAGTAATTTGGATGAAAAGGAAATCACATGAACATCAGCATTTGGGAAAAATTTCAGACTCATTCAGGAAAAACGAATTAAATTCTTCGGCCTTATTATGATACTAAACAAACGAATTGTCAACCTGATTATTTCAATGAAAAACAATTGGCTAATTGAAATCGAAAAGAATCTTCAGTAAATTGAAATCACAGATGATATCAGACAAGACTGATATATTACAAAACTAATTATTATTTAGTAAATACGCCAATACAACTGTTGTTGGATATTCATTTATTTTTCGGACGCGTTTTGCCTCTCGTCGAGGACTCGAGGTATCTTCAGCGTACAATGTTTTGTTTACATTTTGAGGTGTGGTAGTTGGTCTTCTATGACCTCAACCAGCATGCTGTTTCCACTATTGTATTTAGTTATACAGTTTGATATAGTGTGGTTCTTATTTCTCCACAGTTTTATGCACGTCATTATCACCATTCATGAACTGTATAACTAAATACAATAGTGGAAACAGCATGCTGGTTGAGGTCATAGAAGACCAACTACCACACCTCAAAATGTAAACAAAACATCGTACGCTGAAGATACCTCGACGAGAGGCAAAACGCGTCCGAAAAATAAAGAATATCCAACAACAGTTGTATTGGCGTATTTACTAAATAATAATTAGTTTAACAAGCAACTGTGGAAGAAATGGCCTGCAATAATCACATATATTACAAAACCTTTGGTTCACGTAACTATACATGTATAATTAATAAGTTATAACGTTTGCTCAAACTTTTGTAACACAGGCACTACTTAAGATTCGCAATGGCTTTCAGGTTATATTATTTAAGTTAAGAACTAGTTCAATATGTTGTCGCTACATCAAAAAGTTTTTTTTTTTGTTGAAGGATATTGGTTAGGTTCTACAGTTAGCATTTTTCAAGAATAGTCCCAATTTTTGTCAATAGATATACGTTAAATCCGCCACTGGTATAGTCTATGTTTGTGAACTCTGTGAAACTAAAACTAGCGTAACGCTGGCTCATTCATCACGGTACTCCTGTCAGATTTGATTAAGTGATAAATGATTTTATTTCTTGGTTAAACAAAATCTTAAATGGAAGGAGTCGACTACTTCAATTGTCTTACATGATTTCGATTGACCAGGATAATCTTTTTAAGTGTTTCTCACAAAAGATTTTTAAAAAATATTTTTTCCGCTTGGAGAAATTTCTTTTATTTTCTGTGCGCATTTATTATTCCTACTATTTGCTGTTTATAGCATTATAGTTTCAATTTTAAGAAAACTTTTCTCTATGAAATTAGAATCATTTACATAATTAATAAAATATGTTTGGTATGGTTCCAGTTTAACGAAAAACATTGAAATGAAATTTTCTTGTCCTCTTCAATAATAAGAACAATTTGTGGCTGTGGAATGAAAGCTTTCCTCAAATGTTCACGATGTGAAAGCGATATAAGTTTTAAATATTTATATTGCGTTTATTTTTTTTTAACCTTTTTATTCCTCCGTGCAAAAACAAACTATTATTTCGGTAACTTTACTAAAAAGTTGCTCTATAAAGCAATCAACAGCAAACAGTAGCGAAAACAAATGCAAGCAGAAAATAAAAATAATTTTTACAAGCAGGAAGTGAGCCCACGACCATTCACGGACTGAAACATCGATTCAGCCACACGGATACGTCAACGATTTGCCGCGCAGGGCTTCATTATAATTATGGATCAATAATTTAACATTTCACAGTTTTTAAGCCGTAATTTCATCGTAAATGAACGAAATTAGAGACAGATTTCTGAAGAGTTATGCTATTAATACACACTGACCGTTCTCCGGTTCCTTTTTCCAATACGAAGACCTCTCCTTGATAGCAAATTTTCATAAAAATATTGCAAACAAATCTCTCTTTTTATATTATTTTTATTAGTAAAAATATTTATTCAAGTTTCAACAGCATTAGATATCAGCGATTTGAAATCGATGTAGGTTTTACATTCTCTCAGAACTTATTCTGTTCTTATCTATTCGGTACTATTATTTTACGTCATTAATGCATATAAATAATACGTTTATAGCACACGACAGTTTTTGAAGTGAAACTTCTTTGAGTATGGCAGGGGAAATGTTACTAGCGTGACTTGTTAAGTGTGCACGCTCTCTTAACGTTCTGCGCATGCGCACTTTAAGATAGTTTGATTCAAACAACTTACAACAGTGTCCGCTATCACTTAACTTAATGGAGTGTTGTTGTAGGCCATTTTTCCGCGGTTGCTCAGTAAATTAAATGATAAAATGACGCCAATGCAACTGTTTTTTGTAGCTTTATTCCCGTACGCGTTTCGCCTCTCATCGAGGCATCATCAGCGACGAATTATTTACATCACTGGTTTACAGGTTCGTAACCACACATCTCTGCTTTTTCTCCAAAGCATGTTTCCTGTCTTAGCTGCTGCGTACAATCCTGTTTTTCAATAAATATTTTCTTCTAAAATAAACTTTTGCAAACCTAGGTTGGTATTTACGCAAGAAACAGAAAGTTAGTTAAATGCTCAGGTTTGTATATCTTGGACTATATCCTATCAAGGTCATGGAATTAGCTTACCAATGCGCTGTAATAATGAAATAAAATATGTCCGGTCTACCTGGCCTGAGAATAAAATTGATGGACCTGGTTGGTTTCGAAAGTTGATGCGCAGAAATTCTCGATTATTGTTAAGAACATCAGAATCAACGTCACTAAGTAGACAAACGTTTTTAATAGAATTAATGTTAGCGCTTCTTTCGTAAAATGTAAACGATCGCTCCAAAACATATAAATTTACTGCTACCCGAATCTGGAACATTTATGAAACGGAGGTGCAAACATCTACAAAATACTATGGCTATACGAGTTTAGAAATCTCTCTGTTCAGTTTGTTAAGTTGATTATTGAGGACAAAGTAAATTTTAGATTTAAATACAAAAATTTTGATATTTCTATTAATAAAAAATTGATAAAACTTACCAAGAAAATGCTAAGTTAAATATATATATAAATATTGGTATGCAAACTGAGTGAAGTAAACCAATACAAAAGTTATACACGAGAACGTCTCTTCTGGGGTATTTTGCGGGTGTGTTTTTAGGGTAGAAAAAGTAATCTAATTAGAATGTCAGCTTGTTCTTAAAATATTTGTAGCTGAGAAAGCGTTTTAGCGTAAGACTTTAACTGCGATTAGAGTTAATTATATAACTTCCTGAAAGACACAATGCAAGTATTTCTGAACCTAGAGAAACTATGCGGCATTGTTGAAACTGGATTGGAATGTCAATACCACACAAGTAATTCGCGATAATTATGTATTGCGTTACCTCACAAGGCAGATATAAAAACAGCCACATGTTCAACGTCAACGGGTTTTATAAACTACCAAGTTTAATTCAGTGCAGAATGATTTACGTGTAATAAATTATGAAGGTAATGACACAGTCATGCGCTCATTTTGTAATATTCCGAAATTGGAAAATTCCTAAATTCATTTAACCACTGAGAAGAGTTAAACATGACGCCCCTCGGCCATTGGCCAATTATCTCTGAGCTGAGCAGTCTAATCTGGACGGGCGCATCTCGACTATCAAAACGGGGAGCTCCGAACGCAAGTGATTCATTTGGCCGCATGCGTCAGTAGATTTTAATCGCTCGCAATTAAAAGAACGATTTGACATGTTAATAAATTCTTAGGAGTCGGGCTTCCATGTGAAACACTGCTTTTATTTCTCTCCCTCTATCTGTATCTCATTCTCTCTCTCTGTATCTTTTTTAATGTTACTTGTTTACACGCTAGATGAGAGACAGGCTGACGGGGTGAAGTAAAGACGAGTAAAAAAAAATGAAGCAAAGAAATTCCGGGAGTTAAAAAAAAGAAGTGGAGCCGTAGGCCGGGATAGACAATGGGCGGAGAGAGATTGGTTGTAACGGTAGTGCCCGGGCATGATATATGGAACGGCAAGCTGCAACGTCACATCCCATCAGCGGAAAAACTGGCCCGCACCACAAATATCATCACCGCCAGTAATTAATTCCTCGCGTAGCGACCCAGGCCGGCACGGTCATTTCCGAAAGACTCTGCGAGAGAGACGGGGAATAAAAGAGAGAAGTACACGGAATTTCGTTATTTATTTTTTCTTTAACCCTCCTCTCTAGCCGGAGAAGAAAAGGCCAGTGTGGCAAGTTCCGAAGCGAGATTAATGGTCGAGACGACAGGTGGGGCTACGGGAGCCATTGTTGTGGGTTCACATCCCGGCCGCAGGCGGCGCCACGGTCTGCATTGTCAGCACGCGCCGCGGCCTTCATTTGTCTGTCATCGCTTTCGTCCTGTCGTCAAGGTGGCTTTCAGCACGGCGAGGGTGGGAACGAAGTGATAAGTTATTGGAGGACAATCGGGGAGGTTAGAGGCAGGGGCGAGGTGGATGGAAATGAAGACACTGGGATACGAAAAAACGTTACTCTAAAAGCCATAAAAGGGCAACGCGAAACATTACTGTAGTTTATCAAGGGACATTCATTGTAAACTGCCACAATGAAACAACTACGAGTATAGTTAAGACGCTATATGATATACCATACACTGAAGAACCAAAGAAATTAGTGTAGTCATGTGTATGCAAACACAGAGGTATGTAAACAATCAGAGAACGGCGCTACGGTCGGCAACGCCAAGAGTTAGATCGGTTATTGCTTCTACAATAACAGGTTATCTCGATTTAAGTGAGTTTGAACGTGGTGTTATAGTCGGCGCTCAAGAAATGGAACACAGCATCTCCGAGGTAGCGATGAGGTGGGGACTTTCCCGTACGACCATTTCACGATGCAGCGAGAATACCGGGAATCCGGTAAAACATCAAATCTCCAACATCGCTGCGTCTGGAAAAAGATCCAGCAATATCACGCCCAACGACGACTGAAGACAATCGTTCAACGTGACAAAAGTGCAACCCTTCCACAAATTGCTGTGGATTTCTTTTGCTTAACGTCTCTTAACAACTCTTTAGAGAGTGAAAGGATGGGGGGAGGGGCAAGGAATGGCAAGGAATTCGGCCATGGCCTTTTGAAGGAAGCATCCCGGCAATTGCCTTGAGTGATTTGGAAATCCTTGGAAAACCCAATTCTGGATGCCCGGACGGGGATTCCAACTGGCGTCCTCCAGAATGCGAGACCAGAAGTCTAACCGTTGCACCACCACGCTCGGTGCGGATTACAATGCTGGGCCATCAACGAGTGTCAGCGTGTGAACCATTCAACGAAACATCATCGATATCGGCTTTCAGAGCCGAAGGCCCATTCGTGTACCCTTGCTGAGTGCATGACACAAAATTTTTACGCCTCTCCTGGGCCCGTCAACACCGACAATGGACTGTTGATGATTTGAAACATGTTGCCTGATCTGACGAGTCTCGTTTCCAATTGTATCGAGTGGATGGAAGTGTGCGGGTATGGACCCTGCATGTCAGCAGGAGACTGTTCAAGCTGGTGGAGGCTCTGTAATGGTGTGGGGCGTGTGCAGTTGGAATGACATGGGACTCCTAAAACGTCTAGGTACGACTCTGAAAGGTGACACGTACGTTCGCATCCTAGCATCCATTTATGTCCATTGTGCATTCCGACGGACTTAGACAATTCCAACAGGACAATGCAACAAACCACATGTCCAGAATTGCTACTGCGCTGGCCACCAAACATGAATATGAATCTTATTGAGCATATCTGGGATGTCTTGCAACGTGTTGTTCAGAACAGATCTCCACCCCCTCGTACTTTTACCGATTTATGGACAGCCCTGCAGGATACATGATGTTAATTCCCTGCAGCACTACCTCAGACATTAGTCGAGTCCATGCCACGCCGTGTTCCGGCACTTCAGCGTGCTCGCGGGGGCCCTACACGAAATTAGGCAGGTGTTCCAGTTTCTTTGGCTCTTCATTGTAGATCACATTAGCAGTATTCATTTCTCACCTGTGCTTATTTCATAAAAAAATAAACTCATTACAATTATTGTTTGCATGTGTTATGTCCAGCACCTTGCTTTATATCTTTTACTGTAACCAATAATGATCAATTACCGTAAACTTAGTTTTTATTCAGTTGTCTGAGTTTAAAAATGAGCCAACATAAGGACCATGCTAACACTGGCAACCACAGGGTGACAATGTGAATCATGGGGGGAGGAGGAGGGGGGAGGGATAGAGGAGGGAGGGGGAGGGGGGAGGGAGAGAGGAGGGAGGGGGAGGGGGAAGGTACTGAGTTCCTGTCTTTTGTCTCTAAATGACAGCGGCGATTTTTCTCGGTGTGAATCCGAAAATACATTGGACGCGTTGGGAACCAAAGATCCATGATCCATTAACAATTTCCAGCAATTCAGGAAGATTTGATGGAAAGGGGCAGAGATTCAAATATAGCATTTCAGGCAAGTTCAATGGGGCTTAGATCAGGTAGCCTTGCTGGCCAGGTATATACATTCACGTTTTTGGAGTGTTCTACTAACATTCGGATACAATTCGAGTAACACTGCACATTCTATTACCTTATTGAGGGAAGTGATGTTCAGTGAGATATTACAGAAGAACAAACGGGAGCATATGGTCGTCAAGGCTGCCCCAGCAACGTTGACCTGTAGGAGACAGTGTCATACTAAAGAAGGCTCCCATTTCAATTCAAGAGACTCCAGACGGAAATGTCACTTCCTCCAGCATAGACAGTACCATGCTCTCCAGTAGGAGCCATATTGTCTCCTCTATTCACGTAACATGCCAAGGACACGCAACAAAATGATCTTGACTCGTCACTACAGACATCATTTTCCCATAGCTGTAGGGTCCATTTGAAATTTTTTCTCACCGATACAAGTCTTTGCGGCCTGTTACGTAGAGAAACAAGTACCCTCGTGGAACGATGGATTGTACGCTCTGTCGGGAGGAGATGTTTCCGAATGTTGTGGCCTGTCGATATCGATGTTATTATAGGCGGAAAAGGATTGGAGGTGAGGAACCAGAATGAATTCAGCCATAGTCCTTTGAAGACTGCAGTTATTTCAGGAAACCGTAGGAAACGGAAATCTTCGTGGCTCGATGGGAATTTGCACCAAAATCCTTCAGAATGCCAGTCCAAAGTGCTACCGTTCACCAAACGGGTTCAATGAGTGACCTGTTGAGAGTTATCTGATAAATTTTGGCCCTTCTATCGGTTGTAGAATATATTATGAGTGACCTGTTGAGAGTTATCTGATAAATTTTGGCCATTCTATCGGTTGTAGAATATATTATGAGTAATCTGTTGAGAATTATCTGTTACATTTTGGTCCTCCATCGAGTGTAGAATATATTATGAGTGATCTGTTGAGAATTATCTGTTACATTTTGACCCTTTTATCGGTTGTAGAATATATTAGTCTAACAACGATAGTAGTTCAAAATTCGTAACGTAAATTCTTCGAAATTTCGATTAAAATATATCATATCTCTCTATCAATTATACAATTTTCTATCTTCTTAAAATATTTCTCCATAAAATCTTAAACCATTTTTAGACCTGAAACTATCTACATTCATGGAATTATTATAACAGTTACAAATTCATCAATAGGTAAAAAATAACTATAAGCAGTTATTGGTTACCCAGAAAAACATATTACTAGTTTGAAGGCTGACTCTACAAAAAAGTTATAAAACGTGAACGATTTTTCGCCTACAATCTGGCACGTTGAAGGAATTCAAAAGAAAAAGTACTCTGAAGCAGATAAAAAGTGATACTGAGTATTACTGATTAAATTAAAGGTCTATAATTATTTATCATACAGTGGAAAATTATAAAATAGCTGCTTATAAAACCTTAATACTGATGATCGCTTTTCTATGTAGTTTTCCACGAATTATGTAGTGCATTGTTGTAAAAGAACGTGTAACTTCGTTCTAAGAGGATATCATAACCAATTAAAACAGCATTCATTAGAAAGAATATTCAGCATACGTGTCTTTAAAGCTTCTCGTTTATATAAGTTGCTGTCGTCCAATGCAGTATTTACCAGGAGCAACAATTAATGTTTGAGGACGTTCAACATATAATCTTAGGTCACCAATTCACATACAGACATTGATTATTTTAAGACTGAGCTACCTTGATATACTTTTCCATTGGCTTATAGAGATAAAGTGTTTTGTAATTTAAGCAGAACAGAAGACTAATAATCGATCCCTGAGGAGACTCTCCACGTTATCTAAGTAGAAGATAAAAAACTGCACAACAACTGCACTGTGAAGATGATACTAACATGAAGCTGACAGCAAACATTCTGACCTCCTAAAGAAACGTCAAAATGTGTCCAGAAGAAATGCTCTGAAACAAATTAATGGATGAGTATTCAAAAAACCATATTATAAATTTTCGGAAACTTTTTCTGTGCGGTTTCCTCTCTACTGTTTTGATGTAATCCTCCATCTATCTTGCACTAACCTCTTCATCTTAACACACCCCTTGCAACATGCAGTTATCTGCAACTTAACCAATACAGCATGTCTTCAAATGTAACCCACCAATCTCTCTCTTCTTTCTGTGAGACTCTCCCACAAACGTCTTCCTCACCCATCATCTCCAAAACACGTTCATTTCGTACCTTGTCTGTCAACTTAATTTTCATCATCCTAGGAGTACTTTTTATTTCAAATGCTTCAATTTTTCTTCTATTATATATTTCCATGCTTCGTTACCATAATTCTGTATTCGACACATAGATTTTTTTAAATGTTCTTGCTCTTTACGAGATCAATATTTGAACCAAAAAAATTGAACTTTTTCAGTAAAGCATTTTGCGCTATTGGTGCTAAATTTAACATCGTTCCTACTTCAGCCATCAGTTGTAATTTTACTTCCTAAGTAGCAGAATTTACTTACTTGTCCTATAGCATCACATAATATTTTGATATTTATTTTGCAATATGGTATCATTTCTGCTACATTTCATCACATTTGTCTTGCATTGGTTTATGTTTAATACAAAATCCTCCTTCAGTATTTCTCTCAAACCATTTAATAACTTCTTAATATTCTCAGTCTGTTATACTCAATATATTCACTTTTTTTTTTTTTTTTTTTGCATAGTAAAAGCTTCTTTGGCACACGAGATATGGAATATTCTTCGTAGCTCGTACTACGCAGGATGAAAATCGAGTCGGGCAAAACAAACTGTGTAAGCCACTAATCCACCATCACTCAGAGGAAAAATGTTACTCCCGATTTCAAAGCAGAAGCGGCAAAAAGAGTGAACCGCGTCCGTATTTCGTTTATTTGTACTTTAATTGGTTCGAGCAAGGCGTGACCGTGTTGGGAAAACCGAAGTTGTTGGCGTCCGATGGAGGCAAACGAAGCTCATTACGCGATGGCGGATAAGATAACTCATGCCGAGACGGATGGGTGTACGACAGGCGCCGAGAGTCCGGGAGAGGCACTCAATTACGGTGTTGACTCGAGCCTAATTTATGTTTCTGCTGATTCGCCGAGTTTGTGGACTTGCGCCGCCACGCGCGATGGCGCCGAAGCGGCAACAAAAACACCTCACTTAAGGTTGGCAACTTTAATTTGAAGCTGATTTACACAGTCGTGCTCGTTAGCTTCCCTGGTGCGATGAATATCTGTGTACAACCTCAGAAATATGGCATCTGCTCAGTCTGGTATACTGGAGCAAATTATCGCTGTGATTATAATTTGTCTTCACTCGTGAACACACTGGCCACAAATTGCGAAACTATTTTATTTTACCCTCATTTAAAAAAGTTCGTTGTGGCTGGAGACTGGACGTGATCTCAATAGCTCGGCCACCCTCACCGAGGCCGATGATGACCGAAGTATTAGTTACACTGTTCGCCACAAAAGCGCTGCTTGGCAAACCAGGAAATTTCAAATAAAAAACTGTATTTGATATTATTTACAGTTACATAGTTAACAGGAAGTGTAAACGTGAAATAAATAACTACATTCGATTTTGTTTGCATTTATATTGATAAAAGAAAAGAGACAATTGTGGAAGTATACTCGTGAGTACATTGTACAGAGATCGTGAAACAATTTTATTTTATCCACATTAATAAAATACGTTGCGCCTGGAGAACGGACGTGACCTCGGTAATTCGGCTACCTACGACGAGTTAGATAATGCCTGAAGTGTTAGTTTACACGGCCTGCTACCACAGCGCTGCTTGTAAAACCAGGAAATTTCAAATAAATAACTGAATTTGATATTATTTGCTCTTATATTGTCAAAAACAAGTGTAAATTTCAAGTAAATATGAACATTGGATTTTGTTTGCATTTATTTTCATAAAATAAAATGTAACTACGATACCATATAATAGCCAATTGTTTGTTATGGAAGTATGCACAGTACATAAAAATACCAGATAAAAATTGTAATATGAGGCGGATATTACCAAAATAATGCGACGTTCGTTTAAATTTAGATATTGCTGTTTCTTTATTTACTACTATTAAATGCATAAATTAGTGTAAGGAGAAGCTTATTCGATGTTTGAGCTGTATTCTGTGTAGCAGTTACTAGAACAACATAATAAAACAATTTTTTCGATAGTAGTTAAGAAACAGGGAACTTTGTTAAAAATTTAGGGAAAATTCTCACGAAACGTAGGCAATCACGGAATATGTCGATCAAATATAGAATAATTATTCTTTTTGAAAATATACCTACTATACTTAAAAACCTTTCAATTACAATAAAAATTCCCAGTACTTAAAATCAATTACAATTTGATAACATACTAACCAAATACGCCGAGAATCTAATCAATGAACACATAACACATAAAAAAGATAACAGAAAAAGCACAAAAATACATTATATAAAAAAAATAAAAATTAATTGACGTTTTACCTGAGGAATTTTTGGTACAAATTCCTATTGCCCTTCCTTATTTAAAGGCTTTTAAACTATTTTTTTTAGTAAGCTCCATGTAGCCTGAATAGTTTTTTTCCTGTAGTTTAACGCCCGGTTAAAAACTAAAGTCATTTGTGACGATTAATACTAAAGGACGAAAATTTGTGATGACATGTTACGAAGTAAGGTTATGGTGGGATGTGTGTTTTCAGGGAGACCTTGGAAAGAACAATAAACAGGTATGGTTATAGACAGATGACCCTGTACGCTAGTCCAGCCACGCAATCTGCCATTTTTATGTCTACCCAAACTTAATCCTGTAATCTTAACGCGAAGAATGGATCTACAGTTTTTCATGGAATTTGAACTGGTGTGCGTTGGTCGGTTTAAATCCCGTAAAAATTATAGTCGAAATCGGTATAACTGTGCCTAAGCGTAAGTAGTGCCAAAAATCGCGAAACAGCCATCATGAGAATAGTTGTTGGAGATGAATTTTATACTTGCATTGCAAAGTTCAATGTAGTGACTGCCTTGATCATTTATCTAAGTCGTTCCACAAAATTGATTGAATACACAAAAAGAAATAATGGGGGTTCACTGTTTCTAGTAACATATTTCACGATGAGCAACGTATACCTATAAAATTAACTATTACGGTCACTCAATCAGTCAGTTTAAAGATGAAATTATTGCTTGTTGTGGAATTAACGAAAGGTGAGAACCTAGCTGTAAAAGTAGCGTGAGTATTTGTTGCTCAGTCTCACAAATTTTGATTGGTGGAATTTAGCCATTTGCTCGTCGTTAACAAGCCAGTCAAGAAAGAAAGAGTTGATACGCAAGGGTAAAAGTCGAAGATTGTCTTATAGAGAAGCACGGAGTTGCAAGGGTCAGTACGCGGGAATAAAACTACTGGCTTTTAATATTTAGGGTGATTCCGTGAAGATGTTATAAGCTTGCAGGGATCATAGAGAAGAGTAAATGAATCAATTTGAGGTAAGGTATCCTGGTCCGGAAACAACCCAGTCGAAAGTTACAAACGAAAATCTACTGAAGTTCTTCCTTAGCATCACGCAATGCAGGACCCTAACTTCCGAACAGAACTCCGGTTGAATGCACCCCAATTTCCCCTCCCATGGATGTACGGTAAAATTAAACAGTAGGGAACATTTGACATCTGTTTAAGTGGTCAAAAAGTCATTATTTCCAAGCTTGAATTACTGAGAGATATTTATTTAGAATTGCCACGCTCAAAAACCCCATTCAGATGAAAGATAAGTGCCCATATTTGTGAAACATTTTTAAATGCCATGTAAAAATAATTCTGGTTTATTTGAGTTCTTATTAAAAAAAAAAAAGGGGTAGACAACAGAACCCTAAACACCAAATTCGAATCATTTCTGGATGCGGATGCCATAACAACAAACTCTTTTAAATACTCTAGTAAGAGACTTTAGCGAAAACATAAGTCATTGCAAACACTAGGTCAACATGATTTGCAAGAAAATTAGAGTTCTAAAGCAACGACAACTACTAATAGCAATGCAAAAATGTAAGCGAAAAAGTATCAGCCCACTTTAAACTTAAGAAACAAGCCGAAAAATTACTTAACAAAAATTGTAAGCTGAAATTGCGTTTCCAGCACAGATCACAGATTCATTGTTGGTATACCTCAACAGCAGGCCAACATTGCAAGACGAGCAGCGTTTTGGCTTATACTGTTTACAGTTTCTTTACATCACTCCACATCTTAAAACACAATTTCTTAAGGAAATTAATATGTTTAGTGATTTTTAATCACCAAGATTCTAAGTGGCATATCATCACCAAAATTAGTAGGAACAGCTTACGTAGTATACATGGCAGAACTCACACTGTGTTCTTGGGGCTCGTATTTTCATTATTTAGTCATAAACGGAGGCTACTATCTACAACAGTTCTTCCAAAGTACAAGAACTATCAGAATTTTGTACATAAGAAAGGTATCTTTTTCATAAAATATTCTAGTTGTAAATGAAGTTTTCTCACAGTTAGGTTTTGGTAATCTAATGGTTTTATTAGATACGGATGTGAATGCTCGGTCACCGAGATAGGAGAAGGCCGTTTCCGGCCTCCTACCTATCATTCGGGAGGACGAGGGTCAAACCTCGTTCGGCCATCCTGGTTGAGGTTTTCCGTGGTTTTCCTCAACCACTCCAGGCGAATGCTGGGATGGTTCCCTACAAGGCCACGGCCGACCTTCCATCCCCCTTCCCTCCCCGTAGACTAGATAGGCTGAAAAAGTCTCGGTGACTCTCCAGCAGCCCGCCTCCCAGCCTTCAGCTGGGAGGAATGAAATTGTAAAAAAAAAAAAAAAAAAAAAAAAAAAAAAAAAAAAAAAAAAAAAAAGTGCTCGGTGTTCTAATTGATTAAGTTCTTTAATGGTACTACAATCGCTGTAATCTGCCATACTGAATTTGGTTTTCTATGGTTTCTCGTAATCACTGACAGCGAATGTCGTTGTCGTACTCGTTCCTAAACCCCATAAACTCTTTCTTTAGGCGGAGAGGCACTTGCCTATCTACTACCTGTGGTGCCTAAGGTTGCCCGTTGATATCAATATCCATAAATATATCGATATTTAAATCGAAGCCAGGCAGATAACGATATTCCATAATACCGGCCGCATAAAACAGATGATATTTGTAAACCTTATATTAGAAATAAGCATGTAAATCAAATAATAAATTTGAGGTAGTTTATTGAAAAGAATAGGTCTGTAAATATTCAACGTCAACAAATCCTGATAAAAGTGGTTTGTTTAAACGTTCCCCATAAAATCTATTCCTAATCTGTTTGGGTGACAATGGCTCCTGCTTTTCAGAAGAGGCGTTCAGAAAGCGCCGAAGAGGCTACTTTGAGTAAATAACTAATTGAAATTTTGGATATATCCAACAAGTATTCAATCATAACTGATTTTAATTCATTTTGAAGCAAAGAATGTACCGTAATCTCCAACCAGCCAAAGACACTCTAGACCAAATATACAGGGTATTACAAAAAGGTACGGCCAAACTTTCAGGAAACATTCCTCACACACAAACAAAGAAAATATGTTATGTGGACATGTGTCCGGAAACGCTTACTTTCCATGTTAGAGCTCATTTTATTACTTCTCTTCAAATCACATTAAACATGGAATGGAAACACACAGCAACAGAACGTACCAGCTTGACTTCAAACACTTTGTTACAGGAAATGTTCAAAATGTCCTCCGTTAGCGAGGATACACGCATACACCCTCCGTCGCATGGAATCCCTGATGCGCTGATGCAGCCCTGGAGAATGGCGTATTGTATCACAGCCGTCCACAATACGAGCACGAAGAGTCTCTACATTTGGTACCGATGTTGCGTAGACAAGGGCTTTCAAATGCCCCCATAAGAGGGTTGAGGTCAGGAGAGCGTGGGGGCCATGGAATTGGTCCGCCTCTACCAATCCATCGGCCACTGAATCTGTTGTTGAGAAGCGTACGAACACGTCGGCTGAAATGTGCAGGAGCTCCATCGTGCATGAACCACATGTTGTGTCGTACTTGTAAAGGCACATCTTCTAGCAGCACAGGTAGAGTATCCCGTATGAAATCATGATAACGTGCTCCATTGAGGAAGTACAGTACATACTAACGAAACTAAAATGACCTCTAACATGGAAAGTAAGCGTTTCCGGACACATGTCCACATAACATATTTTCTTTTTTTGTGTGTGAGGAATGTTTCCTGAAAGTTTGGCTGTACCTTTTTGTAACACCCTGTATGTAATAATAGAAAAATACTTCATCACATTTTTCAACTTCACCTTCACAAAATTGGAAAATTTCTCATATTTTTTATCAATTTTTTTTGATAATTCCACAAGAACGAACCTCGTATAAAGGTGTTTAGTGCTTCATTAAATAGTAAAAAACTTTGTTTTCAACTGCATTAAATGGTCTATTATTAATCAACACTGATACAATACGCTGTTGCATCAGTTAGATTGTCATATTTGTTACCCAGTTTAGAGTATTGTAATATGACCTAGGGAGAAACAAGAACCAATGAACGCATGCGTCATGCAACAGATCTGAGGAACGAGTAAGGCGCACGAAACGGAGCGAAACCTTAGAGTAGTAAAGGACGTTATCGAGCTAAAGCAGTGTTCAACATAGTCAAGTTTCGTACCTGCCGTACATTTGTTGGATTTTTTTAGTGCTAAGGGGTTTGTAGTTTTAGATATTTCACTCCATCATATCAATATTATCATATCGAACATTTAAAAATATCGATATTTTTGGACCGACATTTTCGGTTGGCCGATATATCATTGCAACCCTAGTGGTGCACTGGGCTTGCACGAACCTTTCATCTCGCTTGTGTTTGACTGCTCTAGGTTATTAGATAATTTACTTGGGTTTGGCTCTTCCAAACACTTGTGCAAATCTAAAGTTTGAATTTTATTTCGTTTACCAGCTAGAGGCCTATATTTCATGGGCTGACAACGGAGCCACAGTTCTCTTTTCAAAAATCAAATGAAACGTTACAGAAATTCATATAATTATTGGTTTCGCGTCCTTAAATGATGTAGTAGTATAAAAAGTGATCCAGGTATCCCCCATTTCACAGCCACTGGAAGGTTGCAAGTGCGCAGAAATATCTGATTTAAACATCACAGCACAACCATCAAACAGAATTAGTAAGTTAAGACATGGAAATACTGCATTAAACATTTTTCACAGAAACCAGTTGCTCATACTTGGCTTAGAGTGCAAAGCATAGTAAAAAATAAATAGCACTATCATGGAAAAAGGGCAGCAAAGAAAAATAGCTTGAGAGAAAGGTAACGTACTAAGTCATGGTCCGTACTGTTGCACTGGAAAAATATGCTAACGCTCGCGGCATGAAATACAGAAGCCCCAAACATTAAAATTACTTATTTCGCAACCTGCACATAAATAAGAGCACAATGCAGATTTTTAATTATTATTATACTCGAGTCACAAACATCAAATACACATCTAAGTATTGTACATGTTAACCACCCTAATCCCATTACGCACAGTACCCCGCAACATCAAATGCACTGGATGTTACTTGAAACACGTCACCTTTCTTGCAGGATGATGCAGTCATAAGGCATTGGGGTATATGCTTCACGGTTTGGTCCGCTCCTCATTCACACTTAATGTTGGTATCGTCGATATAGCCCCATTTCACCAGATTTGCCTTTGGTCTGCCCTCTCCAGCGATTAAAGGACCTCCAGATATTCCAATTCTCTCCTTGACCAGGTGGTAAGCGCACTGCAACTGACAGTGGTCCCAATATGTTGGTGATCATAGTTTTCCACAGCTGTAGTTTCGGGCTTTCACTTGCCCCCATTAGCTCTCGCGATATTCTCTGGCAGCTTTTTTTAGCTTAAGTCTCTGGGGCCTTATTCGCAACCACTTCTCTTCGGGAACTGGGTGTGTCAATCCTTCAAAGCTGATATAGCCCATCAACTGTAGTACTCCTAAGGCATCCTGTCACCAGCCTGCAAGTGTTATTGAGGGAAACATCCATCTGTTAAGTGTGAGATGATGAGTACCAAACTGGGCATACATTCTCTTCAGCAGAATAACAAAGGGACATTTTTTATGTACGAACAGTAACATTTCAGTAAATTATTAACATTTCTGTTATATTTCAGTTGATTTTTTAAATAAATCAACTGAAATTTTACTTTTTTTTACTTATGACTTTACGGCCCGTCGATGTCGATGTCGAGGTCATTACAGAACAAAGAACGGGAAGGAATTCGGCCATAGCCTTTTTTTGAAGGAAGCATTCCGGCATTCGCCTGGAGTGATTTGGGGAAACCATGGAAAACCCAACTCTGGATGCCCGGAAGGAGATTCGAACCGGCGTCCTCGCGAATGCGAGGCCAGAACTTTAACCATTTACACACTACGCTCGGTTTTGCAGAATTATTGGTTTTCCTTCCTTATGTTTTTTTTTTTTTTTTTTTTAATTTCATACTCAGGATTTTACAAGTAGAAGGTGTATTGTAGTGGTATAAATGAGGTTTGTCGATGTTTAAGGCTATTCGCTTAGTCCCAGAAGAGGGAAGTTATGAAATCTGCATCAACAAAAATCGTCAGTTATTCCAGCCATGTAAATTTGTAGTTGTAACCCAAAGTTATGTTCGATTAGTGTAATTCCTTAATGACGAATTATTACGTCGTATCTCAAGCCTGTAATTGTGGCTACCTTTCCCACACCGCTTTCAGAAGCGGCCAGTGTACCTGTTCGGAAAAAGCACAAGCAACACTGTGGCCCCTGCCCGTGCTATGACGCAGCATTGCAGAGCGGCGCCATCCCTAGGCGCAGGCGGGCGGCCAGCCCGCAGCACACACACACACACACACACACACACACACACACACACACACACACACACACACGCTATCAGGCCGTCCACCGGGGCCCTGAGTGACGTGGCAGATAGTGCGTCCGCTCGGCCCACTAAATCACGTATCATCATCAGGCAATATGCAAATGTCTATCTCGCGCCGGCCCGCTCCAACAATAGCAGCAGGTGATTAATTGTTGTTTGGTTATCGGACATCTGAAGCAAGGCCTGCCCCGCGGGAGGGGGCCCTATCGCACTGACCTCTCTCTGTGTTTCCCCCGTGTCACAGCGTCACATTCGAACTAATGTGTCGTGGTGGCACAGTTGTGTCTTCGGCGACACGCTCCAGCGACAGGCTTCAGTGCTGAACCGGTTCACGAGCGAGACAAAACGATTCGTGTCAAGTAGACACCCAGTAGTGAAACAGTTATAGCTTTCAATGTAATTGCGATGGAACACACGTTCCGGTGGCAATTTCCCTACACACACCATTCACCTTTGTTATACCCACCTATTTTTGCGGTCTACGGTTGTTAAGTCTTAATTCCTTCCGCGCCTTTGGTAAATTATTCACCATTTCAATTGACAACTTATTCAAATCCTTGATTAGCTGAACTACGGTAAAAATTTTCATACTATCTTATGACTGAAATCGAGTTCCAGCTAACGGTCATGGTCAACTTTTCCCTTCGATGCACCTGTCTTATTTGTTGCACCATTACCGTTTCACGAGTCATCACCAATTATTATTATTATTACTTCGTGATTCACTAAAAAGTGTGTGGCGGAGGGTGTATAGGGTAATAGTTTGGAAGTGATATACGGGATATGGCAGGAGGCACCCATGGGCTATTGCGAGGAACCATCCCAGCATTCGCGATGTGGGGAAACCATGGTAAACCCAGATGGCCGGAGTACTTTATCGAAAGCTACTCCTGTCGGATTTTAAGTTTACACGCCTGTTTTTTTTTTTTTTGCTGTCGTCAGTATTTCGACTGGTTTGATGCAATCCTCTATTCCTTCCTATCCTGTGCTAACCTCTTCATTTCTACATACCCCTTACAACACGTCCTCAATTATCTGCTTCGTATATTCTAATCTCTGTCTTCCGCTACAGTTCTTACCTTCGACTGTTACCTCCAGTAACAACTTAACCGATCCAGCAGGTCTCAAAATATGACCTACCAGCCTGTCTCTTCTTTCTGTAAGTTTCTTCCACAAGAAGCTTACATAAATCCTTTATATTCCATTCCCTAATCGCTCGTGGAAAAAATGAATACAGAAAAGAATCGGCTCTGACCCTGATTTCTCTTATCTTATTTTCGCGGTCATTCCGAGATATGAATGTTGCTGGTAGTAATATTTGTTTGCTGTCATTCCGAAATATGTCAGTCATGAATTTTTCAATTAGCTTCTGTCGAGAGCAACGCCTTCGGTGTTCCAGATCTTCCCAATATACACTGATTAGCCAAAACATTATGACCACCTGCTTATTAGTGTGTTAGTCAATCCTTGGAGCGCATTACAGCAGCGATTCGGCGTGGCATGGATTCGAAAAGTCTTTATTAGGTTTCTGGAGTTGTCTGGCACCAGATGTTGACGCACTGATCACGCAATTCACTTAAATTACGGGCCGGTGGTTTGTGGGCGCGGTGTCTGGGAACGAGCATCTCGGAAACGGTGAGGCTGGTAGGCTGTTCTCGTGCTACTGTAGTGAGCATCTATGCAGAGTGTTTGAAGGACGGTGAAACGATGACTGGGCGATAAGGTGGTGGACGCCCACGCCTCATCACAGAACGTGAAGGTCGCTCTGGCCTCGCATTCGGGAGGACGGCGGTTCGAATCCCCGTCCGGGCATCCAGATTTGGGTTTTCCATGGTTTCCCCAAATCACTCCAGGTGAATGCCGGGATGCTTCCTTCAAAAGGCCATGGCCGAATTCCTTCCCATTCCTTGCCCCCATCCTTTCCCGTCTCTAAAGACCACGTTGTTAAAAAGGGACGTTAAACTGTTAAAAAAAAAAAAAAAAAAAAACGTGAAGGTCGCAGGCTTTCCCGCACTGTACAGTGGAATAGGCAGTGATATGTGGAATATCTGACAGCAGAGTACAATGCTGGTGTAGGCACAAGTGTTTCGGAGTACACTCTGCTGTCAGATCTTGGTTTGGGAATTTTACAGTTTGATATCTTATGGTCTAACCTGAAATGTGACGTACTGAGACCCTACGTGATCAGAGGACGGAGAAAGGAATGACAATTCGTTGGTACCGAGAACAGAGAAGTGCCACAAATTACACTGCATCAAAGATGAACACTCAATTACGAGACAACCACCAATGATCACACTACAACACAGACAAACACCTCACCCTTTGGATTATATTGATATCGTTTTCCACCTGCGTAACATTCGTTATTTATTTCTTCAGTTTTCTGAAACATACGTAAAACATTTAAAAAAAATCACTGCATCCAAGATTAATGCTTCAATAAGTATATCGAAATTGGGGAATTTTATTTATGCTAAAGACTAAAGAGAGACTACATCATAAACTTTTTATTCTTCGGTACTAGAAGAAAAACAAGAGACAAGTGCATTACTGCCCACATCAAGGTTCGCGCGATTGAAATAACTGTATAAAGTTTGTAAAAAAAAAAAAATTAAATTAAGGTGTTACGCATCCACCAAGTTCCGTTCCATATCTGAATCTCCGTCCTCGTCTGGACGGCCGATTCGGCAGCATCTCGATGGAGCTCAGTGGCCTGGTGAAGGTCACGCGGTGGGCGTCTGTCGGTCGTGACTGCCTTGCAGCACAACAATGCGTCGTTACGGGCCAGCGGTATCTGGAGCGGCCATCGCGTGCCACGCCCGCACAGTAGCAGAGGCTGCTGCCGTGCTGAGGGCTTCCGCCCACAACGCGACCACTGCGCCTGAAACAAATACAGCCAACCTGTTACAAGATCATATCATACCACCGTAATATTCCAAATTAAATATTTCAGTCCTTAGGACCGTCATCATCAAAACCTTCCCAGTTTCCCTGCCGTTAATAGGTCGATGCATATGATTTTAACGTTTGTTATGGTGGTGCTACAGTTTTGTCTGTCACTAGTTATTTCTAGTTTGGAGCGAAACTACTGGGCTTGTCATTACGCATTACATTTTGTAGTCATGAAGAAAGTTTATGATTTTAGTTCGTGCAATACGAAGGAGTGCCAAGTGAAAAAGAAAACATCAATTTGTCATTTTCATGTTTCAATGTACCGTGAGAACGTGTTTTTTGTCGTTTCAAAGAGGTTCTAAATGTATAAGAAGACCTTTCAGACCTTCAACCCAAGGCAGTTATATAACATTTTTTTTTGACGTCGAGGTCATTAGAGGCGGGAAAGAACTGGTGGAAGGAATTGGCTCATGACTTTTTGAAGGAACCATCCAAGAATTCGTCTGGAGAGTTTTCGGGAAACCATGGAAAAACAAAATCTGGATGGCCCGACGGGAATTCGAACCTGCATCCTTCCGAATCGACGCCAGAGCGTTACCGCTCACACACAACGATCGGTTGTTAGCTTATAATTGGCAGCCGTGTGAAAACATCGATTGAGTTCATAGCTTGAACTATACTTGGTGGTGTATATGAGCAGACAAATGAAATACTTACAAAATTGCCGTACGCGAATTAATTGGTAGTGTCAGTGCTTGTCATCACACATTTCCCTTTTATTTCTGGTCTGTCTACTTCAAATGCAAGCTGATGTTTCATAGCGTAATAGATTTAGTTAAAAGTTACTTTCCTCGTGCAGACAATTTTTGTTACAATGATTTAATTTTCGATGTAGGGAAACATAAATTTCAACAGCATTGTAAGGAGCTGATATCATGCATTCTGTCACTGGTCTGCGTTTATTTGATCTGATGACGCTGGGTTCCAAAGAAAAATCCCGACTATATCTTGAGTAGAACACTAATTGTTTAGCTTGGAGACAGCATCTTCGAATACGCTGTGTGTAGCTCCTTTTTTCCTTTCGAGTGGTCAAAATGTACTGATTAGTATAACATCAAATAACATGTATCCTCTTCGCTTCGTTCACGCTATTTCTGATAAGCCCCATAAATACTCACTACCCGTAAATAACCACTCAAGAAATGAGAATTTCACAATAGGCATCAAGCTTCTTTCAAAGAGGATCAGCTGTTCACCTATTCAGCTATACTCTTATAAGTATACCTGCTACTGTGGCTCAGAGCGTTTAGGCGCCGCACAGTGGATTGGAGAGGTACACCGTACCGGGCACGAGCCCAGGAACTCGCGTACCAGCATTCCTGACTGTGTTTTTCAGGCGGTTTAACCGCAGTCGTGAAGGTGATTGTCAGAACGTTTCGCAATCTCCGCCGTATGAACTACATATTTCACGAACAAAAAATTATTTGTTACACGTTGAACATAGTTACACTTTTCAAAGAGAGATGGCAACACTTCACTTTCCCTATTAGTACTTAGTACAACCTGCCAGTAGGTATAAAATCCTTGGCGAGCAAGGATACGCGATCCTAAAATCAAACCTCCGAATTTGACCATGTCAACGATGAGTAAATTTCATCTAAGGCATTTGACCCAAAAAAAAGGCAGTAAAATGTTGTGAAGAAGAATATACTTTCTTACATCTCTATCCACTGCCGTTCTACCGCATGAGTTTATAGATTGATAAAGAAACTAAAATAATTGCTAATTTTAAATTGATTACCTCAGAATCAAAATAATAACAAACACCTTGACCTTTCAATGACAACTGCATTATGATCACAGACTGTCTGTATCTAATACTCATTTGCATATCGGTTGATTTTACCTAACAATGTATGTGGCAGCTGCTGAATTCATCTGACACCTGTCATCTCGTGCGTTATTCCGCTGCAAGACAATTTATCACAGAAAGGGAAAGCGTGTTTTTTAACACGCACTTTCTTCCCTCTCATATCAGAGCCCACTTTCAGATCATTGACACGACACATCCACCACCAATCCCACTCCGCCTCGTCCCTAATTGTATCGCTTTTTAATTCCTTAATTAAGGTTCGGAACGGCGGAGTCCCGATCCTTCTATTAGAGCGAATAAATTTGTTTACATTAGTAGCGGGGGTCGGGTCGACGCACGGCGTCACACTTCAATTACCCGACCATCGATCATCGCACGTTCGCGTCGACCTGGCGGCGCACTTGCCCACGATTTATCGTCCCCGCGGCGCGACAGCTGAAGAGCTAACTGCCGCCGCGGACGATTTATTGCCAATCAATTCGGTTGTTTTCCCCGGGGGCGCGGAGGAACGGCGCAGCGTCTCTACTGAATGGCCGATGTTTTATGAATGAGGTGCCCGCGTCTCTGCGCAGATGGGATTCGCGAAGCAGAAGACTTCTGCCGCGTTATATGAGCCTCTCAGACAGCCCGAGTAGGAGCTAAAAGTTTATTCCTGTCGTCATAAACCTCTCCGAAGACGTTTACCGTTTACCCATTTGTTTCATTCTTTTTCCGACCCTAAGCAGCTGACAAGACGTTTGGGGAAAATGTAAAGAAGAAAATTTTAATCACACTCGAGTTCTGTGGTGTACAACCATAGCTGAGTCTGTTAAGAGTAATCATCCGACAGCATTTCAGAGATTGAGTCCTCTGTGGTGGGACCGAGCGTGGTGGGTCAGCGGTTAACGCTCTGGCCTCGCATTCGGGAGGACGCCGGTTCGAATCCCCGTCAGGGAATCTAGATTTGGGTTTTTCATGGTTTCTCCAAATCATTCCAGGCGATGCCGGGATGCTTCCTTCTTAAAATTCCATGCCCGAGTCCCATCCCGCCTCTAATGATCTTGACGTCGACGAGGCGTAAAGCCATAAGTAAAAAAAAAAAAAAAAAAAAATCTCAGGTGGGAAAGTCGGTGATGGAGCTTTTAGTTTCCTCCCAAGTCCTCGGTGCAATGGTCAAATGAAAATTATGCGAATTGTACGGAGGAGTTTGAGTGTTCTTGATGGACGGGAATGGAGATTTCGATTCCAATCTTCAGTTCATTGTAGGTTGTTTCGTGGCTTAAGCTAAGCCTTGTGTACCAAACGGCTAGCGTAGAAAGAAATCAGTCTGATGGAACGACCTGTCGAATAAAAGAGATTGACTAAAGAACGACCTAGTATCCTTCACATTAAAAAAGCAAATTTTATGAAAGTATGAAGGTAAATTTTGAGCGTTGTTACAACTGTGAACTCTAGTAAATAATCTCTAGGCCCTTGGTAAAGCCCCACAGCAACCTTTTTTAATTTTTAACTTAAATTGCCCTCTGCCTCTTGACCATTGAGCCTGCTACAATGTGTTAGTATGTATTTTCTTGTCTCTATGTTTGGCCTATATAATAATTAATTTAATATTATGTTATCTTCTTCTCCGGGTGCAACTGCGTCAATTTGTTGATACTTAACATTGAAACTTACCGTTCATCAGAGAACTACCATGCTAGGAATCACTGCAGCGTATAAATAGCTTCCAAACCGCTTAGATTCCTGGCAGATTAGTCCACGGATGAAAGATGGCTGAAATTTTAGCTTTCATCAAATTGACGCAGTTTCATCCGGAAAACCAAGATCACAACGATCGTGGAAGCCTAAGTAAACACTTAATTTAATATCAGTTGAAATATTCATCAAGATGTAAGTAAATAATGGCATGACTGCTAAAACGTCCATAGAGTTTATATATCAAACAGAACTGAAAACTTGTAGGTCTTTACCACAAATTATTACTAATATAATTTAACGATATGAATAAATAGAAATTATTTGCTGTCAGAAATAATCTTTTTGTATTTTTTCATAGAGAACGATGGTCACTAAATGTTTTTCATTCAGATTTAATTTTTCATACGTTACATGATCTGGTACGCCACGGATATGTACTGTAATCATCAATTACCGTTCATTTCTGTAGTATCGTTTTCCTTTGTCGTTTGAGATGCTCCAACCATTATGCCACAAATACTAATTTTCTTCCATATCATGGTGCAAGAAAATATTTCAAAGAAAACAATATTTCCTTGTCACACTTGGCGAATGAGATCACGACGTATTGAAAACAGAGGTGAACATTTCTAACATAAGCAAATGCTTATGTTTCTGCCATGTCCACTAAGTATCGGTCACAACATATATATATATATATACATCTACGTGGTATACATTAATTCTTGTTTCTTAAAAAAGCAACCATGCTACTGTAGATGGAATTACAAATGAAACGTTTCTTTCACACTGGATACTGGTACAAAAAAAAAAAAAAATATTTTTTACAGGATATAGAGAAAAGCCTTGAAGCCCAAATCTTGCGAACGAGTATAACGGGTACATTTTTTTTGCAAATCCTGAATTATATTATCTTATGGAGCAGATGACTTCTTCGGAAATGGTCACACTAACTTTTTTTTAATTGAAAATAGTTATGTCATTTATTTTAATTTTTTAATTAATTTGCAATGGAGGATACAAGACTTGGTGATAATCTCCCTTCACCTCAACTTTCGCATTTCACGAATTTGTATTCTTAGTTTGTTCACTGTATCCGGTAAATTGTTTAGCAGTTTTCTCGGTAATTTATTCCAGTCGCTGATCCCTTAAAAAAACAACAACAATTTTTCCACTTTCTTTCAATTATTCATCTGTCCCTTTCCATGTACAGTATCACACTACCACTCTACTACTCCTTTTTTTTTTTAACTGCTTTACGTCTCTCAACAGCGAGGTCTTTTAGAGACGGGAAAGAATGGGGGGCAAGGAATGGGAAGGAATTAGGCCATGGCCTTTTTAAGAAAGCATCTCGGCATTTGCCTGGAGTGATTTGGGAAACCATGGAAAATCCAGATCTGGATGCCCGGACGGGGATTCGAACCGCAGTCCTCCCGAATTCGAGGCCAGAACGCTAACCGTTACACCACCACGCTCGGTCTCTACCACTCCTAATCCTTCTACCAATATGCATCCAAGCATCATTACCAGTATAAGCCTTGCACCCTCCAAGCACACTCTATATATGCCTCCAGTCTTCCAATCACTCCCAACCTAGGTCATTTATCATATCAGTTACTGATTGTGTTCACGGCAATTTCCACGAATAGAGCTAACTGCCCTCATCGCAACCAACTTGTATTCCACAATGTGAGTGAGTTCCTGTCCACCATACTCTAGTCCTGTATGCTACATTTATATCCATAAATACTGACGTCATCAGAGCATAAAGTAACTTCGATATGGATCTATTGGTCACAGAAAGAGAAGAAAACGAACTTAAAAAAATCCTCGTCCAACATCTATCTAATTGGGGATAGAATACTTGTATAGGAAAGATAGCGAGACGATAAAACTACGGGAAACAAATCAGGGTGTCGCACAAGGTTCAGTACACTCACTCCCACATATTTGACCTATGCCAAGAGCATAGGTGGTGAGCGGTAATACTCTGGCATAGCATTTTGGAGGACTGGGGTTCGAATCATGGTCCGACCAAATTGTTTTCCATGGTTTCCCCAAATCATTCTACGCCAACGCCAGGATAGTTCCTTCAAAAGGCCATGGCAGAATTTCTGTTCCTAGCCCTCAGCCCTTTACCCCCTCTAATGAAATCGACGTTAATGAAGCGTAAAGCAAAAAAAAAAAATAATAAAAAAAAATTTGAAGGCACCTGTGCGAAATACTGTCCGTTCTGCAGTATGCAACATGTATTTTCAAGGTATAGTCAAATTTATAGGTAAGTGAACAATTCAGACTCACCGGAATTCGAGCTGAGCTCTCCGTATAATATAAATCGTCAATAAAGGCGGTTGGTTGTGGTAAAGGTATTCCAATTTTTCCCTGAAAAATCATCAAGTTTTAATTTTATTGCAGATAATTTAAAAAAATGTGAACTTTTGGAATGGTTAGTGTTGAAAAGCGCTAAGAAAGATACTCTGGTTTGGGATGTTACACCTATTCCTCTAACAGTTCAAATCCCGCCAATAATACCTTACGTCACTTGAACAGTTAGTTGTGGTTTAGTGTTAAGTGAAACAATAGTGCGGTGACTGACGTACGGCTAGGTGTGGGCCAGGCAAACTGAGAGGCTGTACGCGGGAAGATAAGGCGTCCCGAGGGATCACAATAGCGTCGTCTATCCCGTGTCCCACCCCTAATCTGCCAGCTGGAAGACTGGAGAGCAGCACAATGCCCACTTAGCCTCCCGGCTCGGCTTCCGGGAGACAGACAACAATCGACGCTGGAACACCTGTTCCAGAGGACGACCTAGGGCACTCACCTGACCAACAGATACACGGAATACAGTCCATACAAACTATCGATAAATGTGTAGTATGGTTCAAATCTTAACAACAATAGAAGTGAGAAAGTTTGTTTGGATATTTGGACTATTTGTCTAAATCACGCTTTAATTGCTTATCAGATATAAATGAAATTTGACACGGAGTCAGTGTATTAATATGGGAAAGTTTATATACCGCAAAAAACGAATAGTTCCTTTGGAAATTGTTATTATAAATTCGGATTTCGCCAATACCGGAGAGTTTCCTACTTTGCAGACGGTACTCCTACAGTTACTCTTTGTTTCTTACGTAAATCGCAAAAACTGCTTTTCAGTGTTCATAGCAAGAAAGCTATGGTAAATTCAATAGATTGTTCAGGTTAAAAGTGTGTGCATTAATAAACTAAATATAAATCAGTTCTTAACCTGAAAATTTTTTAATGCAGTATGTATTTAGTTTCTGGTAATTTGCAAGCAGACATAAAATTATGTTGGCAGACTGACGAGCTGAAAATAAATGATTATATTTACGTTTCCTGGACATTACTAAATTATATATGTCGGATCTGGACTATGGGGCTAGCTACTAGATGGCGCCACAGACGCAGCGAGCAGGATGCCAGCGCCACGGCGACGGCAGTGACATCTACGATGGGCTACTTAAGGGCAGCACACAGCACACGGAGCTCTCTCTTCATCCTGACCATCAATGCAACATCATTCCGCTGTCTGCCTCGTGTATTGTGAGACCGAGTCTAATAAACCGGATCCTTGTATCAGCTGTGTTCTGGTAGTTACTCTCCACTGACCGAGGGATATCCACAGTTTACCTCCGCTAATGAGCCATCTACCTCGAGCGGGAACGCCACTCGACCCACCCGATTCCTGATCTTTCCCAAATGGATTCGGACACATATATATACCATAATGCAATATGTTGCAGGGTTGCCAGATCGTGAAATTAGATACAAACTTTGAATAATATGCGTATGTATCCTCTTTGTATAGCATATTGCCTAGTAATGAAATATGTAATTTGTGTACGCCTGTCATACTTCACTATCCCATTAGAACCGGAGGAAAATGGAGAGGTGGTAATTTTTTTTTAACTGCTTTACGTCTCTCTAACAGCGAGGGTCTTTAGAGACGGGAAAGGATGGGGGGCAAGGAATGGGAAGGAATTCGGCCATGGCCTTTTGAAGGAAGCCTCCCGGCATTTGCCTAGAGTGATTTGGGAAACCACGGAAAACCCAAATCTGGATGCCCGGACGGGGATTCGAACCGCCGTCCTCCCGAATGCAAGGCCAGAACGCTATCCGTTACACCACCACCCTCGGTGGGTGGTAAAAGATAAGCTGTACAATTCGTTGAGGTTCATAGATTAGTGTACATGAACTTAGAACTCTATTATCCGTCTCAGCTCAAGTGTGTTACCACTAGGTCACTTTGTTTTGACGAATTGCTCATGTCCACCGTTTTTCTAGCTTGAGTGACAGGCGTCAAGCATGCTGCTGTTACAACGTCCTCCCGTATTTCTCTAGAGATGCAGTTCCCGACATTGAATTTTATGTTACAGTCACACCATCCAATACATAATTTATTTTTATATTCAGATGTTAATTACTTTTATTTCTTATCACATATGTTTCTTTTACTCAGTTGCTATTTGTATTTTATATTTACTTTACTAATTTTTGTTACGAACACCTAGGCTTCGCCAACACACCTGGAGTTGAAAATTTGGAAGCAGAATTCTTCACATTCAAGAAATTTTTCTAATTACAGTACGTCCCATACAAAATTCGTCACAAGAGAATAACTTGTTCGAATTTCATACAGTATCGATCGTCTAGACAACGAGGTAGGAATACATGGCACAGGTATTCTATTAACTCTTTCGCATATCTACCTCAATATAAAGATGTCAGTTCCATTGAGCTAATACATTGTTTATAATACAAATTATTTCTTTTGTGTTGCAAAACGGATTTAATTCCTTATAGTTCATTTAAATTCGTATCTTTATTTTAAAAAAAAATAAATAAAAAAAAATTGAAGCAATAGAAAGGATTTCCAAACTACTGAAACTGGCGTGGCAACGACAGACGTTGTTACATTGCCTAGCAGCGTCTCAGACCTCATTAGACGCCCGCGAATCACAAAACACTGAGCGCTGCTGACGAACATTCTGTATACAGTTTTTAAACAACTCGCTCTGGGCAAATTTCAAGTCTTACGACTACAACTGAAGATGGTGACGGAGTTTATGTCGCCGAAATATTGTTTATAAATAACAGTATTACTTGGTTGGATTCCCGAGAAACGTTTATAAGTACACAACGCCGAGAAAAACTGCATTTATTTATAATATCGTTTTTGCTATGTTTTTTCAGGAGGCAGTATGAGATCTTACTAATTGGACGGCCCTCCGCACTGCCCATCCCGCGCTGGAGTGAATAGAGTCGATGCACCCGCCGCGTCCCATCAGGGCGAACAAACACCTGCTCTCACTGGATACGCACTCTGCTGCACCACGCCACACGCACTCCACAGTCTTTTTCCCTTTTTACTGCAGCAGCTGTCGCGCTTCGGCGTCGTGTTTATCCGCACGTAATTGCACGTGAAACTACTGCAAATTTACTGTACAAATTACAAAACACATTCGCAATTGTTCCGTCGCTGCTGCTGCGACAGAGTATCGCACAGTATCCCCCCTCCCCCCCCCCCCTCCGGCGGGGAAATACCTGTTGACGAGGCGCTGTTTGAATATCGAATTGTGTTCCGCTCCGGATAGGCAAAAGTGTTTATCTGTATTAAACGTCCGGCGGAATTCTATGTAAATATTTACACTGGCGTTACTCATTTGCAACTTACGAAATTGGTCGAGGGCAAACACGGGAAGGGCAAGCGCTGATGTGCTCTGTCCATGAGGTCACACTCTGCTCTATATTGACGCGTGTGTATAGGAACGTGTTTCAAAGAAGAGTGATAGCAATACCCCACCAAGACGTCCAAACTGGATGTTTTCCCGCAGTCCACTGCAGTGTTTGCAATAGACTGGAGCATTTTCTCGCTGTTCTGTTAAGTTTAAACACAATGAACGAATAATGAGTTTGAATTTTAAAAAAAATGGGATTGAAGTTTACTTTATATGACCAGCTCCAACGTTTTATATATGAAAACTCGTGCGATAGATGTATATAAGTCACTTTTCATAAAACTGGAGAAAAAGAAACTTTAATGTTTAAAGTGTCGTGGCATTAGTATATCTGCATGTAGGCCTACAATAATTTTGATTTTAAGTTCAGGGAACATGAAATCAGAGATTCTACCATCTATTTTCTCCTGAGTGAAGTAATTCCTCGAAATCTTACTAAACTTCCCTCTGTAAAAAAAACAGGCATGTCAAGTGAAACAGGCATGTCAAGTGAAACAGGCACAATAATTCCGTAAATATTATGAGTAAACTTAATACGACTGGATTTGATGGTACTAACATCGCTGAAATTTAGTGGTGGGGCTGTTGACTGAGGATCTTTACAGCAACAAAGTGGTAAAACCTCAGCAGGCTGCGTAAATCTTTAAATTTATCCTGGTGATGTGCAGGAGGAATTGTTCGAAGTATATTACGACAAACGGAATATTATTAAATTATTGTGCAGTATACACGTTTACTGAAGTGTAACATACCATTTTAAGCTGAAGGGAAAAATTTAAACAGGCGATCCTCCGATGGTTGTCCAATCAACATGTCGTGGTGCCCGTATGATCCAAGTTATCATTCCTCCGTGGTACGTCGTGCGATAATGCAGCAAACGGGTTTGATTGAATGTGGTAGACATTACTTTAATAGGTTGCGTTTCGATAGGTCATTTAGAACGTATATTAGGTCCAGTTTAGTTTTACAGCCCAACACCATTTCTTTGGTAATGATAACCCCAGAGAAATAGAATCGTTTACATTTTAGTGTTTTGTTCATTTTTTTGAAATCTTCAGGTGTTCGCATTACTATTTTTACGTTTCCTAATCCAGTATTTTTATCGCACTATAGATGCGAATGGACGTGACATATTAAAATTGGGCTCCACTGCTGGCAATAGATTCACTGTTCAGTAAAAAATCGGTTGATTCAACCCCCATGAAGATGAAAAGTTCCTAAATACGAGGCGCGTCCAGAAAGTAAGTTCCGTTTCAATTTATCTCCACTGCAGCGCTGCGATTGCAGTTCCGCACATGCGCTGTAGACGATGTGTATCAAGGGGAAGAACGTCCGCCATTTGGAGATCGTTGTCAGTTAGTTACGCTTTGTTGTGCTTGTTTGAAATGTCGGCGTTGATTGAAAATCTCGCCGCCTGTGAAATCAGGTCTGTGATTCGGTTTCTGAATGCGAGGAAAGTGAAACCAAGTGAAATTTATAGGCAAATTTGCGATGTTTACGGACCAAATGCGATGAGTGATTCGATGGTTAGAAGATGGGTCCGACAGTTCAATGGCGGGCGTAGTGATGTGCACGATGAAGAACGAAGTGGGCGTCCACCTTTGGTTACAGAAGAACTGGCTAGACTTTCATCTGTTCTTACATCTCAAGTCTTTCCTTGGCGGTCATCACTTCACCAATGACGACGAGCTGAAAGAAACTGTTTCCAACTGGTTGAAGACACAGGCGGCAGATTTCTATGAAGAAGGTATACAAAACCTGGTGCCACGCTATGACAAATGCCTGCAAAATTTCTGCAGTTATGTGGAAAAGTAGTTTAAGAGTTGTAGAATTTTGTGCAATAAAATTTCTTCTGTATCTGTGTACAATTTCATTTTATTACCAAACGGAACTTACTTTCTGGACGCGCCTCGTATTCACCAAAACTTATTTAGTTGAGTTCCTTGACTTGAAAGTGCAGTTTTAGATACTTACAGTGAACTATTATATAACGCCATCTTTTTCTTGTTACCTCGAGCATAGATCCGAAGTAAATAAAATCATCGGTGGCAGAGGATTCTACAGTAGTTCTGAAAGTCAAAAATCGATTTTCAAAGTGTTTAAAGATCGCGATAAAAATAGGATGAGTCATGTTTGCAGGTAGCGCATGCGGAAGGTCGGATGGAGTATTAGGCCGTGGGTCCAAATTGTCAGAAAGGCATCGTACTGTTTGTCAATGGTTACATAATGCGTGTGTTGGGTCTTCTGGTTAAACTGATCCTTTTCGTGGCAGGACATCCATATGATCAACTACTTGTTGACTATTTTATCTCATGTACTCAGAAAGTGATGCCAAACAGCCGTGTAGAAGGGTCTAAACTGTGAAGAGCAATCATGAACATTTGGGCACATGATTTGCGCACCTAGATCGTGAAACATGAGCGCCATGCAGAAAATTTTGGATACGAATCTGAGAGAGTTCTTCTTGCAAGAGATCAAGCATCTACTGCAACCATGGAAGTATTGGTGACTAACTAGAGACCATGACAACACATCATTCCTGTTGATTTCTGACAACTAGAACATTCCTCGTCGTGTTGCTGCAAATACCCGAGGTAAAGGATGATTCACACGTTGTCATGTTAGGGGTGTGATTGTAAGTTTCCGCGCGTTTACAGTAAAACCCAACCTGGACATTACGATACTGACATGGACACTCATCAGAACTACTACTCGCGGCTCCATGCACTAGAAAAACATTTAAAGGCAATTCCTATTCCTTGCCCTATAGGATGGTACTGGGAAAAGGAGGGATCCGTATTACTGAAGTGAAATTTCTTTGTGCACGTTAGGCAAAAATTGTTAGCGTTACGCGTAGAGTGATCTTGCGCTGCAACGTTCTGTGCATGCGAACTTGAGGATAATTTGATCCAAGCAACTACAATAGTCTTCACTGTTACTTAAACTCATGTTAAACAGCGGATCGTTTTGGCCTCGCATTCGGGAGGACGCCGGTTCGAATCCCCGTCCGGGCATCCAGATTTGGGTTTTCCATGGATTCTCAAAATATTCCAGGCAAATGCCGGGGTGCTTCCTTCAAAAGGCCAAGGCCGAATTGCTTCCCATTCAATGCCACCCATCCTTCCCCGTCTCTAAAGACCTCGCTGTTAAGAGACGTTTAGCAGTTAAAAAAAGAAGAAAAAAAACAGCGGATCACATGAAGTGTGAGACATATATTTCCTATTTCAGTTACTATAGACCTTTGATAACTAAATTATATGATAAAAATTCGTCAAATATGACAGAAGTAGAATAATAACACTAATAAATAGTAATATAAAACCTGGAGCTAAAGGAACTCAAGATCTTGAGAAAAATCATGGGCATTGTTAAAGAAAAAGTCAAATAAAGACTCAGGAGTAATAATGCCCTATATCAACAACTGAAGAGCGTTACAACAGCCATCAGAAAAAGGAGATTAACGTTCTATGGATACAGAGTCCGGATGGATAATCATAGACTCGCCTCCAAAATCTTCAACACCGTCTTTAGAGGGAAAGCGACTAACGAAAAATGGAGAAGCATAGTCAGAAAAGATCGAGCAACTGGAAACTGATCTCAGTGACATTTCTTACAGGGATAAGTACAAAACGTTGATTAAAGCATCCGATTCTATACAGACAGTAGCAGCCAAAACACTGTGCCTCGGATCTGGGGTGAAATGGATCCAAGAAAGAAAAGACAACCACAGTGGAAGGATGAAAGAATACTGGGCCAAAAAGAAAGCCCACCAGAGTTAAGAACGACGTGGTCAGTAGAGGCCAGAACGGAAAGGAAGAAGAAGAAGAAGAAGAAATAGTAATATAAATTAATATTGACAGTAATAACCATCATCATCATAACATACAATACATTAATATCTAAAAAAAATAGTTTATATTTGTTTCAAATAACAAATTTATTATGCTGATTTTTCTAGGATCCAGTTGATTGTAAGAACGGCTGTCATGTAACTTTGACCAAGTTGTCTCCAGTAAAAAATACAGAAATACAGAATAAGGCTTGATACAATATTCTATAACCTGCCGAAGTGTTCATTACTTGCTGATAATTTTAATTATTTTACGAGAATAACTTGGGCGAAGCTAGAAACATAAAAAAACATCAAAAATACACAGAAAAACTACAAAGGAAAAAATACGCATAAAGGAAGTGTGTATATTCAGCGTGGTGGTGTAACGGCTAGCGTTCTGGCCTCGCATTCGGGAGGACAGAGGCTCGAATCCCCGTCCGGGCATCCAGATTTGGGTTTTCCATGGTTTCTCAGATCACTCAAGGCAAACGCCGGGATGCTTCCTTCAAAAGGCCATGGCCGAATTCCTTCCCATTCCTTGCCCCCCATCCTTTCCCGTCTCTAAAGACCTCGCTGTCAGAGAGACGTTAAACAGATTTAAAAAAAAAATGTATAGTCATAGAAGTTTCTCTTCTTGCACGTGTACGCTCCAACAACCACAATTTTTATTTCTATGACTTCGGTGCTTATGCGGATTTGGAGTAGTAAGCACAAAACATTCTTCAGTTTTACGTACACAGGACACGTAAAATCTTATACAAACGTATAGCAAATACAAGCTGGTATCACGTAAATGGTTTTAATAACAATTCTTTAATGTTAACTGACCTAAGGTTTGACCCAAAAATAACCGTAACAGGGATTGGTCGATTAATAAATTGGTAGCCGTAAATAAAGCCGGAGCTAACGAAGCACGTCCAGATTAATGCTGGAGAAGTGGGCGTGGCCACCGGACAACCAGGACGGCCGCGGTGGCACTTGATTTACTGTGGACGCGGATACCAACAGATAAATCTGAGCGAGAGACCGCGATAAATCCAAGAAGAATATGCAACGGCCTGAAACAAAACGCCGGCGCGAGAAAATGCATTCTCGAAACACTGCGTTCGGAATTAATTATGAAATATGAAGTAAGATGGAGGAACAGATTTGCTGCGTCAGATTTATGTGCGCATTTGTCTTGTCGGTACGTGGCTGCCCCGGTTCTCCACAGGGTCGGCCGCCTTCATTTTTTCTCTCCCAGTCGACGGCAGGGTCATTAGGGCCGGGAGGGGAGTCGTCATTAGGAACGTCCAGGATATTGGCTATGGCCTGTGGTAAGGAATCGCCTCCGATTTTTGTGGTGTGACTTCGAGTAAATATAGCCAGACCGGGACTCGTTTTCTGGAGATCTCCAATGTCAGAGATCGTATGTTATTGCAAACCGGCGATCCTCCGTGTATACTCTTAAGTGAAACAGCCATTAAGAGCATCTTCACAACCAGCCAGTTAATAACTCGCAAAAGCAAAGATCCTCAACTGCAGTGTTTACTACCATTCATCGCCATTATTGTCACCACCATTACTGCGTGTCTTAAATAACAAATACAGCTGATCCTGGAAGACTTTTACTCTTTCATCGCTTCTTTGAAGCCCATGCCGTAATTTGTCTGGGATAACCTATGTTTTGTCTTCATGAAAGTTTTTATTTGTCTTTTTTTATTGTTTATACAGGGCGTTCGCCGGGAAACGCTACCCACTGTTAGCGCTACAAGGAAGAAACTGCTCCCGGCGAGCGAGCGGTCAGCATCCGGCATTGTTCGACCGTCGGCCGCGGACTATTTCATAATAATTACGCTTCATAAACTTGTATGTGCTAAGCATTTAAATGTGACGTCAGTTGCGGATCAACAGTGCCATCGTGGACACCCTGCAGGTACCAGTTGCAAAATCTAATCCTAGGCCCCTGGTCTATTTCTGTAATTTTATGCACCACAATTGTTTTGTACGGCTTTAACTGAACTAGCTTTGTTACTTTCCAAGCTGACGTCTTAGATACGCCTGCCTGCTGCCCTAACTGACTTAATGATTTTTTGGGTGACTGTTCTAGTCGAAAAGCGATATCGTCAATTTTCTCCTCTGTGAGAATACGGTTGACCGACCGTCTCTTTTTTTTTTTTTTTTTTTTTTTTTAAATTAACCCGTTTCTCTTACTTTTTTAACCAGACGCAGAATTGTTGATTTAGCTGGCAGTAAAGTGCCAGGATATTCGCGACGAAATTTACTGCTACACTTTTTAAACGACTTCTTCTTCACATATGTATCGTAGAGAAATATTCTTTGTTGCAAACTGTAAAGTACCATAATTTTACTCACACTCAAACACGGTACAGATTAGTAAGAGTATGAAGCCCCAAACCAACCAAACCGCAAAGAAACGTTTATTCACAACACTGATTAATAAGAGACTGAAGTCACAAACTAGCTACAGTGCGGTGATTCACGGCGCCGTGTGGCGGGAGTTGCTGGCTCCATTGTCCGAGCAAGTTGCCGACGGCAACAGACTGGGAGGGTAGCGTTTCCCGGCGAACGCCCTGTATAATGGAATTTGGTTTCGTAAAGACACAAATACAGATGCAAGGGTGTAATTTACTTTATCACCATTTTCATACCAATCATTTATAACTTTTCCATCCGCATGGCTAGTACCGGTGACCTTCAGTACGTGAAGTTAACCCTATATTACTGAGGTCTAAATTCATAAACTGCTAATTCCAATGGTGCTATAATGGGAAGATGATGATTATTATTTTAAACAGATACGTTTTCATGGATTAAATCTTTCATGTTACTTATTTATAATATAATTCAATGCTACTTTGGTCATCGTGTCCACAATGTCATGTCACTCACCCAACCTACATTCCCCAACTAATTGCTGCCACGGATATTAGTCCAAAATTGAGGTTATGGGCAATGCATTTACTTAAACAATCGTGAAGTAATTAATTGCCACAACACTGAAATAAAACCATGTATTACATTAAATATACGATATTACTTGTTTTTATTTA
>CM061914.1:143326013-143555358 GCA_031002005.1 Vandiemenella viatica | reverse complement strand
ATTTAATAACACTCCTTACTAATAACAATCTTCTGGTGAGTTATCTGGATTTTACGTTTTTCACAACTTTATTCCATGAATCAAAATAATATACTGCATTAAAAGTTAAATGATAAATCATGTGTGAGTTAATTTATTTGAGTATTACCTAAGTTCTACTCATGTTTGATATTGTTGGTATTTGTAACAAATTCATCTTATTTAATGAACTCTCAAAGGCGTCACACAGTACATAATTATTTATAGAGCTAGATACTGAATCGTAAAAATTTTGCGGTAGTGGAAAGTGCAGTGATTGCGACATAAATATCTGTAATAAAAACTATGCGCATTCCCCTGAATCATAATTTTAATTTAAACTGTATCGGATAATAATTTATTTTGTGCAGTAACAGAAATCAAGATTATGGCTTTGATTTTTTTTTTTATGGTACTTACTGGCCAAATTTTTTAAGGAACGTCTGGTATTTAAATCTCGGTGATGAAACTCAATTTTAGGGTGGGAACAGTATTTTAGGTAAAATTGTAATTGTTCTTAGTTTGGTTCCTCAGCTGTTTTACTTCGATCGTTATTATTTTTAACTGCAATTTAATGTATCCTTCGCTAGCAATTTATCTGTACATATACTTATTCATTGTATTCTTACAATAAATTTTATTTATTGTCTGAAGAAAATTACTCAACATTCACGTCGATAACTTATTCTAGATCCCGACTGTCTTACTTATAAATGGAAACTTTACCGCTGATTTATAAGTAAGATCAAATGTTCTGGGACTTCCTTCGCGTCCACTTATTACTCTTACTTCACCTTAATTTCATCCAGGCCTTAGATCCGTGTTCCACACACTCATTCTTCATTTTCTTTTCTTCCATTCTGTGATTCAATGACGTCCAATTCTGCTCCTTTGTCATAATAAGTGTATTTTATGTGGTTTCCACAAACAAATTTACATGTCATTTGTACTATATTCGAAGGTAACATACATATATACGAGACTGACAGCTCACATGGGTGAATTATCCAGAATTCAAAGGCAAGTTATTACATATAATGGCTATTACGTCTTCTCTGTTAGGTACTGTTCAGAATCGTCTATAACGCCGTATGAAATTAATATAGTTAATTTAGAAGTTCAGCAATAACTCACGTTGAAAGTCGCATTACGTTAAACTCGATTCTATTTAATTTCATTAAACTGAATTATGTGTTCCTAGTTAATTATGCAGTCTTCTTCAAAAGATTTCACGAGTCACCCATTTCATCATCTATATCAAAAAAAATCATTGGCGAACTTAATATAAGGGACCATTAACACAGGTTACTTATGCTTTTATTTGTTAATGTTTCCACTCATTAGTTTTGGCAGAGATGATGGGTGGCATTAAACACTTTATGTAGTGAGGTAAGTACAGTCTATTTTAACGGAGCAATATAGTGAACCCTAAATTAGTTAGGACTATATTCGTCATGAAGAACCATTAATAGGAGTCACTATAAATTTCTGATTCATATTTACAATAACAACATCTCCGTCCGGCAATGCATTGGATATTCCTCTCATAGTTTCGTTTTATTGAAGCATTATTTTATTTGATATTTACAAGACGAATGTGTTTCCGAAGAACTAATTTTCGACATTAGTTTGATATCATTCTACTTGAATTGAAGTTTTATTTTTCTTCTTCTTCTTCGATTATTCCCTTTAAAGAGAGCGACTGAACTTGAGTAGTCATGATGTTTAATTCTTTTCCTTTCTTCCCAAATTCTCTTCATACGCTCGCTGTGCTCTGTCTTGCGCTCTTCTGACCATTTGTTTCCTGTTATTTTTTTTGGTTTGTGTTTGTTTAAGTGTATGTTTCTTTACGATGTTTCTAAACTGTTCTCGGTTGTTTATGTTATTACTCTGCGATTCACTAAAAGTGAGTGGCGTGTGCTGCATTACACCAATCCTAATGTGTAACCATTTGTGATATACGGGATATGGCATGAGGCGCCCATGAGATGTTTTGTGGAACCATACCGACATACAGTTATAAGTAAAATATTTCTTATACAGTAACAGACACATTAATAATAACTCTCATTGAAATTTTTATGTGGCATGTTTACCAACATTACTGTTGAAGCCATTATATTATATGTTTGTTTAAGGAGGTACCTCGATGCTACAGTTATTTTTACTTTCGTTGTTGAATTAGTATATAATTATATCATGTCGGAATAATTTTTTCCCTATAACTTACAGTAATCATTTCTTTTAATACCCTAAAACAAAAAACTGACACATAGTGATTACTAATGGACGAATAGTGGATAATTCTCAAGGTATTAAAAAAAAAACTTGCTCTAAAAAATACGACACCGGTATCATAGCAGATTACAAATATGAGCTGTTAAATGCTTCCATTACCATAGATAATAATAGATATTTTTATTTTAATTGCGATTGAGAGCCTATTCCGATGGCCATTTCCTTTTCCCTCTACTAATTTCAGCTTTAAGTTATTTTAGTGTTTTTGGTAAATTAATCATCGTTTCTACCCCTTTCCTACGAAATAAAATCTTTCCACACTCTTATGCCGGAAATCGAGTGCCAATTTGTGGTCATGGTCATCTTTTCCCTCAAAGAACCTCTCCTAATTCTTCCACCAATGTCTTTCTACGCCTCATCACCAACATATGCCTTGTACACTCATCGCTATCCTTCTATCTCGCAAATAATACCATTTCAGCCCGTTCATTATATTACAATTAATTACTGTTTTCCCACCTAGTGGGAATGTGTTTAAAATCGAACATACATTCACAGTATGGTGTGGCATCATTCTCAGAATGTGTATCATTTTCGACCTACACTTTCTATCACTTAAGCTGTAACTTGGTAATATTTTCTCTTTTACTGTTTACTTTCTGTGAATAAGCTTCTCGTTTGTCCCCTGTCTGACCTGCCGCTAACTTGCGCTTTTCCAGTACCGCAAGAAGTCGCCATCTCGTTGTATCCCTATTGTGAACCGTGCCTATTCGTTCCGACAAACTTCTTCTGGAGCAGACTTCACGCCGGGGAATTTTTTTCGTGTTTCTCTCACAAGCTGTTGCGCTTAGACAAGGGTGATCTTTCATTTTTCGGCGTCGGCGTCCTTTATTTTTCCTTCAGCCATTCGTTGGAAGCACAACTCTATTATGTTGCCGCTAATGAATTCTGCTTTCCGAAAAACAAAAACCTGTTGTCCGGAGAGGTTTTTTTTTTTATTTTACCACACGGCTGCCAATTTTCTACGGCGATGCTACGGTCGAAGTCGTAACTCTAAGTTCACGTAAGACTACTGTAAGGTGTCTCACACGAAATAGCTATCGGGGGTTGAGGAAAATCTCCCGCATTGCTCAATCCATTTTAAAGGTTTCTTTCGTATCGAGGATCCATTTTTCTTTATCAGATTTCCCACAGAGATCACAGCAAAACTATCACAGAAAATTTCATCGATGTAGAGAATTTATAACATTTAAAGTAATAAACTTTAGATATCCCTGAGATAGGAGTTAAACTGGGAAGTCAACAACGTGCGATAATAGAACCACCAAAGATACTATGCCAAAAATTCTGCCAGTGCCTAATCCATATAAAGGATATGTGTATATACATTTGTACAATGTAAATACAAATCCACAGTTTTTATCCGATGTTGATGAACCTTTTTACTACTATGCTTTAAAACAAGCAGAAAAATAGTGTATACATCTTGTTTACCCTCCTTACGGAAAATTTATACTTGCGATGGTTCACATTTTTGCAGATATCTCGAATAGTTAGAGACATAGGCCAAAGTGAATGCTAATATCCCAAAAACCCATAAAATTTTCTGTTTGTTGGCGTTGAACTGGTTCCGGTTGAACAATTAATGAGCTATAAATTTAAAAATGTAATTTGAAATTTTTTTAAAATTTATTTGGTGACACACAATCCCATAGCTCTAACACGTATACTTTAAAACAAAAAGGAAAATACTGTCTACATTTGATTTAAAAAAACCAAACCCATTGCCCCTTAAATCCTCTTAAGCAAAATTTACATGTGAAACCATTTCATTTTTTGCAAATATCTCTAAAACGGTAGGAAAATCGGCCAAAGTGAAATTCTGAAAGCCTATAGCATTTCCTATCGAATGGCGTTATACCGATTTCGATCGGACATTATCTGATCGAGAAATTTGAACTTATGTGATGCAAACAAATGCAAATGGTGATTACTTATATTTATTGTAATACGGTGGCAAAGATCTTAATATCTAGTAAATTTTATATAGAAATTTCTAAAGCGATTTACCTAATGTTTAAAAACAAATCGACAAGTTCCAATGACGCATAAAACGCTGCGATAATAATAAATAATATTTCAAACTAAGTGTATGATGAAGGAGAAAGTTAGGTATTGCTTTCGGGAACCAAGTAAGTTACTATGAAGAGAAACAATTGCAGTATTTAATAAATTGGAGATCTAAAAAAAATTCGGCAAGCTGAAAAAACGAACTTCGGTTGAAGAAGCTTTACGTTGCCAGAAATAATCTGAGAATCAATAAAAAAATGAAAAGGAAAATTGAGATATATCGGCGGAAGTACTAAACGACAAGACCGTCTGAGGAGAAAGGAAAAAAAATTCTGGCCAAAGAAACTATGATGAAGCGAGATGAACTAGAGAAGACGACGATATGCGAAACAGCAACAAAAATAGATGAAATAGTAATTCCGACACAGTTTTAAAATTATATTATTAAAAAAGAAAACATCGAATCCTACGATGTGAATATCTTTCTTGGATACGTCTGTACACAATTACGCAAATTGTTTTGCCTCAATTTTCATGGCTTGTTAATAGCTTAAGTTATTGTTGTTGTTTTTTTCCCCCTGTGTAATGCCGGATATGTTGATCAACAACGCTTCGTCAATTATTTCCGACCGCATCGTCGCCACCACAGCCTTGATCGATTAGGTTAAATAAAATACTTGTTGTGTATATCTTAGATGATTTTGTATAACTCGACTGAGACACCAAAAAGCAAGTTTAATGGTACTACGACACTAGAAAGATTCGCTATTACCGAAAATGTAGAACCATACCAATTTATTACAATTTTTTCTACCTTTTCACTTTTTTTTTTTTTTTTTTTTTTTTTTTTTTTGTAGCTAATTGAACTGGAACAGCTTTTTAATAAGAATAATTGGATAGTTACTGACTCCAATATAAAAGCATGAGAAAATTAGTATAACTCTTATTTATGGGTAGCAGCTAATGAATAAATGATAGCTTATCGTTTAATCGTGCTAGTCAGTAACAGACTTAAGTATTCATAAAACCACTACTATCTTTTAGTTTCATTCATAATTTTATAGTCTCATTTTTTAAAAAGCTAATCATTATGAATTTAATTTCGTTTCTGCGAAAGGTGCTAATAATTGCCATGACGACATACCGTACTATTATAAAAGTGTTCTGGCCTCGCATTTGGGAGAACGCCGGTTGGAATCCCCGTCGGGGCATTCAGATTTGGGTTTTCCATGGTTTCCCCAAATCGCTCCAGGTGAATGCCGGGATGCTTCCTTCAAAAGGCCAGTTGCCGAATTACTTCCCATTTCCTTTTCCAAATCCCATACTGCCTCTAATGACCTCGACGTCGACAAGGCGTAAAGCCATAAGAAAAAATTATAAAAGTATCCTTTTTCTTAATTCTAATGCATTTCGTCTTTTTGACACTGTAATGTGTAAGCTGGATTTTTAGTAATTACTATCTAAACCCGGCCATGCTTTGCTGTGGCTGTCTCATAGAGAATGAAAGATAAAGAGCTTACCGACTCCTGAACATGCGACATATAATTAACCACGTCAAAAACATTCAGTTTATATTTGTGGTATCCAAAGGTACAGAAATAAAAATAAAGATTTTTTTACAACAAACCATTTTTTTTAAATTTGAAAACAGATAATAAAATCACTTCCCCGATATTTAATTCACTTCTAAAATAATCATATCACTTCCAAAAATTAATTATTCACAGAATGAGCATAAACTTGTACGAAACAATAATGAATATTTTGAAAAATTATCGATTTTTTTTTTATTTTTTTATAAAAACCACGGGAAAAAGGGGGGGGGTAGTAGCACACAAAAATATTATTCGCGCCGCCCACCAAATTCTCCAAAATTTTCAGTTTTTCGGTTGCCGTCAGGCTCATGCCGAATTGTGAAGTAAAAAATGAAATTTAATTGCAGACCTGCTAATAACTTGAGTGTCGGGAAAAATAAATACAAAATCTGAACAAATGGTTGTAACACAAAGACCTAATTTCTGCTGACATACAATGTACGAGCAATTAGAATTCTTGTATTCTAGTTACTCAATTCAGTATAATGTTATCACCCGTCTATGACTAAACATGGTAGTTTTGTTGCTGTATATGCAAAATGAAAAACTTGCTGTATAAACATTTCTTTAATTTTATGTGACACTATACTGAGTGAAGAAATGTCAATTACAAGGTAGTTATTAACAAAGACAATTAAAAACTGTAATGGCTAATTTTCAATTTTAATTAACTTTTAATATTCGCACATCAAATCACGTACACAATGAAAACAGAATGTACTTTACAGCTTTTTTTGCAGTTAGCAACCATTGCTATAAACAGAGACAGTCTGGATCTTTTTCAAGCTTACATCGTTACAACTCTCGGAGTTGTATAACTGCAAAGGTTTGTCAGTATTCATCGGATTTCTGAAATGTTATAAAGCAGCTGCTATGGAGGCAAATGGCATAGCTGCAGAATAATAAGAAGGCAAGTGCTAGTCTATTCTCTTGAATTTAGTGTATCGCATTCTAATCATCAAACACATCTCGCATGTGGTAGGTAAGACGGCAATGCCATACACATTTTCAGGTTAGATGGCATAGTCCGTGCCACGTTGCCGAACGCCTTGCAGATACTACCATTCCGTTACTATAAAATTTATTATAGGTAGCCCTACGTTTAGAATTCAATGTACTTGGAATTTAGAGAATTTTTAATAAACTTATGTTAGTATATTAAAAATTAATATCAAAAAACTTTTCCTTACATCGTTCAACTTACGAAGTATATTTGATATAAGTACTTTCAGTATCTGTCGCTTAGATAACGATTACAGTCACTACTGGGAACAAGTGCCTAAGGTAATACCGTCTTTGAGATAGTCCTGGTTAGAAGGTCTAAAATCGACAATTTTGACTTCCACTCATGTCTTTATTTTTCAATAAAAAAACTAAAAAAATATTAGTCAATGTTAATTCCACACTTGATGAGCTGTAAACATCGACAACATACTTAGTCAGAATTTCTAAAAAAATTATTTTTCATTTAATTTTACATAATTCAAAATATTGTATTTGGTTTGGTTTAACGAAGCAAATATCTTGCGAATATCTGTAGTACGAAATTTATTGTTTATGCCTGTGACAGATGGATACCCTATGGTCAGCATCGGGACTCCGATTTCATATGGGAATGAAACCCCAGAAGTCATGAGATACGTAAATCATCAGCTGATGGTGCAAATTGGAATTAACGTCAGTGACAAAGACACAATAATAATATTACTTACTGTTGGCGCCCAGTTTTTTATGGCATTTTTAGTATTAGTTTCACTTCTAATTCCGTTCCTTGTGTAACATTAAATATTTTTTCTTGCGGGGGCTATATATGTTTTGCATGTATTTACAAAGTCTTTCCTTTATAAAATATTATTTTTACTGCAGTTACTTAAATAAATGTTAATAGTTTCTAAGAAACTCGTAACTAAAACCGTGTGAAGGTACTCAGGACTTGTGCTATTTTCCTGATTCAAGAAGATTTGCAGTTTTTCCCGGTCATCAGGAGGTTTATAATACCGTGGAAGTATGTTACTAAACTTCTTGAACTCCTCAATGACAGGTAACAACACTAAAAATAAATTTTAATTTGACTTTTATTTCGTAATAAACACTTCAACAAAGCCTATATTAGTTTGATATTAGATGTCGTTCCGATGATTTAAAGTTCATTACAATTACAAATCATATATCATTCCGTTTTAATACGGTTCTGAGCAGTCTTTCCCGTTGGCGAAGATCGGGAGATTAAATAGGCATCGTAGAATGCTCCAGAGATCATTAAAACGATGCTTCTGGAGCGCGAACAATTGCTCCAACAACACAAACTGACAATTAAAACTGATACAAAATTACTTAAAACCAGCTGTCACGTGCGCATATTTCGCACAGTATCATGATCAATCATCGAATGGTAATATAATAATCTGAAAATAAATAAATGCAAATATTTATTAATGAAAGTTATTTTATTATGAAGAGTAGTAGTAAATATCAGACTTAATGTAAGAATAAAAGTAGATATAAAAAAAAATAGAAATGGTTTTTTTTCTGATGTGATTTTTATAATACTTCTTTACTTAACAAAACGTTTTTTAAAACAATGATAGCAGTTATAATGTGATCATCGTTTAATTTTTGACAGTATGTGTCTTCAACATAAACATAAATATCACTGAATCTACGAACCGGTGGAAAAGCCACGAATAAGTGTCTATGAGTAATAACAGGTTCTGGTATCGTGGAAACCTAAAACACAGAAATTAATACAATAAATAAAATTAATATAATTTCAAATAAATGCAGTTCAATTTTATTGAGCTTAGAAGCAGTGATTCAGTTTATATTTTCATTTATTTCGGTTTATTATACATTTATAATAGGTTGGGAACATTTATAATGATTTACAACATCGGTTTGTAACATGTTGATTTAACTGTGGTTATTCGCGTGATAGACTACACTTTCGTAAAGAATGTTAACAACTCCTATCAACAGCTGACATCAGTAGATGGCGCATTCTACTTTCTTTAAGGAATGTAAACTACTCCAAACGACAGCTGTCGTGAATGTTAGTTAAACAGATTGTCAACAAATGACACTTTCTACATGCTTTATGCAGATACTGTTTTTATAAGAAGTTTTAAAATTTTTTACAATAAAAACATTAATGTTTAACAATTTGTTTATTTTTTGTTAATAGCTGCGAGCACAATCTTCAGAATGGTGTTTCAATCATTATTTTAGATGATGTACTAAGGGAGATATGTAGTAAACGCAAAAAACACCTTTTGAGATATAATATTTATGATAATAAGAAGAAACACTGTTAAATGAAAGCAAAAGATATTTACAAACATTTAACAGCACACTTACAAAGTAAAACAATTTCAAATAGTCAAAATCTTATTTAAAATATTGTAGCTTTTTAGCTAAAAGTCCATACACTGAGTAGCTTTTAATAATATTACTTTTCGTTTGAAGCATTTTCATTCATCAAGACACGGCACATTTATAAGAAAAATACACAAATTTATAATTAATCAATCTATATCAGTCTCAAACAAAACGCATTTTGCAGTAAACTAAGCCTTAAAACTGTAAGAACGTCATATTGCTTCTTGCAATTATTTGTTTTTTTCTTGAGCTCAGTTTTTATGAAGTAATGTAAATTTAATTACACAGTTAAAAACCTGCTTAACAGGGGTTTGACATTGTCGATTACCATATGATACTCAGTGAAGTCGCAATGCGCATTCGAATGCTAGAGTTGGCGTAATAAATAATTTCTTTCTCATTGGAACAATCTCACAGGATGTTTTTAACTGTCATATTGCAACGCAGAATAGTTTATGAGACCTTGTGATTCATAGGGATGGATTTTGTGCATTTAATACTCTATGTCCAAATTGATTCAATCTACAAACTTCATAGATACTAATGCTAAATAAATCTAAATCTTCAGTACTTGTGGAACTTACCTACAGGTCTAAAGGTCAGTGAAAGTTTGTTATAGCTCATCCACCGCTGCAAATTAATTTATATTTCTGCGAAGTTAAGAACAGACGCTGCTTAGTTCCGCTATGTAAATCCTTAAACGCAAGTTAATGTATTCAAGCGCATACTTGGCGTATATTTACCTTTAAGAAGTTCTGTTTTATCTTCAAAGTGCAGACATCTGAAATGAGCGCTTTATGATATTCCTCCGCAGATCCTCAGAAAACTGATTACACTGTAAATGTCCCACAAAAAGGAAGTTGTACAGAGATATACAGAATCTTTTGTATTACAGTAGTTGTTGTTACAGAGAATCGGGTATGCAAAAATGTTTCTAAGGGGTTCTTTTGTGTGTTTCTGGACTATTTTCATCCAGTATCCAGGTAACGTTTTCACAAGTACTCCAATTTCTTGACACTCGTTTGCCAATGCTGCCTATGACACCAGTGTGTCTTGCGCATTTACCTCGGTGTTCTGTGACCATTCTGACCTTCATGTATTATCTTTTCCTTTTTTGTAATTAATTTTGTGAAGATTTATTTGTCGATCAGTGGATCCTTTGTGCCAGCTCATTTATGGTTACCCATTGTGAACCCCGAGGAAGTTAACTACCAATGCATTCCAACTAGTAGTGCAGGGAACCAAACAATTAATCACCTTGTCTGGTCATGCTCTCTCTTATCAAACCGAGAAGAAATGACAGACTTTATGAATGCTACCGGAAGTGCCATAAATTACGCCTATGATAATATGTTTTTAATGTTTTGTAGCCAAAATGGCAAGAATGGAGCATTTTTTTTTTTTTTTTTTTTTTTACTTATTTCTTTACGCCTCGTCGACGTCGAGGTAATTAGAGGCGGGATGGAACGGGGGATAAGGAATAGGAAGGATTTCGGCCATGGCCTTTTTGAAGGAAGCATCCCGGCATTCGCCTGTAGTGATTTGGGGAAACCATGGAAAACCCAAATCTGGATGCCCGGACGGGAATTCGAACCCGCGTCCTCCCGAATGTGAGGCCAGAGCGTTAACCGTTCACCCACCACACTCGGTTATGGAGCACTTATAATTTGCTTATGTGTATACGTCACAATCTCGTAATTCCGTGGATTTTCCACCGATCGTGAAGAAATTTATCCCATGGTTTCCCAAATCACTCCTGGCGAATGCACGAATGGTTTCATTTAAAGAGTATTAAGCTATTTTTGGCGTATTTAGCGAATGGTGCAATGTTTGGTGACATCGTTAGAATAAATTATTGCATCATAGGGAAACCTCACCATGTATATATCTCAGTCTCTTTGCACCAGATCAATAAATCTGAGAAAAGGTTTATTGAGGAGTCAAGGAAGACCTACGGGCAGACAGAGTAGATGGTCGATCCAGATTTTTTTAGGGGAGCGGTGAAATCTGGGAGAGAAACATCGGCTTGCTTTGTGGCTGAAATTTATCGTCGTTGGATGGGGATTAAGTGAAGATTCGACCGAGTGTTGTTTGGGGTCAAATGTCTTTCCGAAAATTCTTGAGGGCTTAAAATATCGTCTCAAGATCCAATGTTTTACTTCAGTGTCTGAAAGTGCGACGAGTGTTAATGTGTAATAGAGCGCCAATTCAACTCCAGCAGGATCTATATCCGATAGAGCAAAATTTTATTTCAGTTTTTAATTGTTTGTTTTACAAGCAGAAAAATAGATTTCGCGTAGAGAATATAATTGAAAATTTAATAACTATGTGATGTTTAGTATAAATAATTTAAATTTTTAGTGAGCTCTAAAAGAAGTGATATTTATTATTATTCATAAAAAGTGAAGATGTGAAGATAGTCAGATGCATTAAACTTCGTGTGGTATACATACAGGAAGCGAGATTTAATTGTTAGAGATAGGTGCTGTGCAACTCGTATGAAACAATTCAGTGTTTACGTAACTCCTAGATAATGTATTAAACCGAACAGCTTAATCAGAAGTGATTCGAACTATTCCCAAAGTGTTGTTAGTAAAATTATGTACGGTGCAAACTTCTGATAAATTTATTTCAATTTAAATATATACTGACTTGTTTGTTTTATAAAGAAATAACAGTTTTAAATATAAGAGTTTCAGACTGTTATGAAAATTTATTTTTTACTATTATAATAGCTTTTGTTGTTTCTTTTTTAGTTCCATAAAGGTGAAGTTACCTTAAATCACTATTGAATGTATCCGCAGACCGTATAATACATAATAACGCGTAGTACTCCCACAACAACACCACGATCTATAAGAAATTAAGGCGACTTGCAGGCGGAAAAGTGTTACACAGCGATTTGACCCCCCCCCCCTTTTTCCAAGATCTACCGAATACGACATCGACGAGCTGTAAGCTACGAAAAGAGTTTGTATGTTTAAGATGTTCAGGATCTTGTCAAAACTCTTCAGTCACACTTAGATGATTTGTCGTTACTAAAACCAACTTGTTTTCATAGTTGAAGTATAACAAAGAAAATCTAATCTAGAGACTTTTGTGGTTGGTAATTTAGTAACCCTGTCCCGTACACAGTAGCCACATCCAGTTATATATATCTTCGAGATAAGCGGCCCTCATTCCGGGGCACGTTATACTGAGGATGGGCTCTTGTCTCCGACGGTCATCTCCGGCCACTCCACAGGAAGGAGAGCACAAGGCGAGCAGGACTCATCTTCTCCTACCTGCAGAGCGCTTTTCCCAGCGAGAGAGAGGTGTGATCGGTTTATGATTATTAAACTCGAAAACCTTAAGCATGTAATTAACGAAGCGCGGGTTGCTGGCGCACAGTAGCCGGGGAGATTGTCGAGATTACGGCGCGCCGCACTGCAGCTCCGGAAAAAAATTAAAAAGTTCTGACTGGCAGTGCGTGATGGAATGAGAGACTGGTAGTCAGCGCCGAACGGATCAGATGGAATCAGGCGCCTGCAGCCAGCTGCCGGCTAAGAGAGACTACTTTTTAGCAAATAAATCACGCTCCTGTACCGAGTATGGTGGTTGGAGCCGGTTATTCGGAAGGTCTTGGCCTCAAATACTAGTCAGTAAATATAGATTTTGGTTCCAAGAAGACTTATACGTAATTTACGTGATCTTCTCATTATGATTGGGAGCTTATTTATCGTCTGTAATTTGGAGGGAAGGACGGGAAAATGATAATCCACGCGCATTGTTTCTTACACATGTTGTCCGTAAGGTGAAATCACAAAAATAATTGTAACGAATTTATTTAAAAATACAATGACGAATGATTTTTAAATAGAGTTCATTACATGATTTGCATCATTGCCTTTGAAATGACGTATACAAATTAAACATAAAAACTTTTATAGTTGAAAAAAATATGCTGTGAGTCTAAGAATAATTCAGAAAATTTTCAAAATATGGTAAGTGCACAACATATTACTTACCCTATGAATTTATTTAGAAAATCCTTTATACGAGATTTCGTCGAAACATGTTATTTGTTGAAGTATAAAATTATAGTGTGAGTTATCCTCTCGCGTTGTTTCTTACACGTTGTCCGTAAGGCGAAATCACAAAAACAATTGTAAGAAATTTATTTAAAAAAATACAATGATTTTTAAACGGAATTCATTACATGATTTGCATTATTATCTTTCAAATGGCGTATATAAATCAAACATAAAAACTCTTATTGTTGAAAAAATTGCTGTGAGTCTTAGAATAATACAAAAAAATTTGAAATAGGTAAGTGCACGGCATATAATTATCCTATGAATTTCTTTAGAAAATCATTCTTACGAGATTTCGTCGAAACATGTTATTTTTTGAAGTATAAAATTTATTAAAACCACTCATTCAGATATTTTTGAGATAGCTTGCTACAGTTTTCATCTAAACACTAGCTGGCGCCCAAGACTTCATTCGTGTTTGTCAAGAATTTTGAAGGTTTTTATGTTTTTTCCCGAAACCTTAAATATTTCCAAGTCGAAAAGCAGTCTACTTTACTTCCTGCGAAATTAGCAACCGGCCAGTGAAAGTCTCGTCAAAATCGGTTCACACACTAAATATACTGCAATTATATTTTTTTAATAGCTGAAAAAGTGTGTATTCTAGAACATTATTCACTAACATTCTAGAACATTTTAGTACATCCTAGATCAACAATTTTTTTTAGAACACTTTGGTCGAAATATAAGAAAGTCCTTGGTGGACAAATTTCAACCACCATATCTCCCACACCCCCACTGCTAAAAACATGCAACCGTCATAGCGTACGACGGGAGACTCGAAGGCTACTGCCATACAAAAAACCCATGGTTTACGCTAGGTAGTTGTGGCAGCAATGAGAAGTATAGGTATACGCTCGTATTTTGTCTAAATATGAAAATGCCCTAGGTAGATAACTTCCAACCACCATTTCTCCCACTCAGCCACAGCTACCAACATGCAACTACCTTAATGCACGATGGGAGATTTGAAGCTACTGGCACACACAAACAACAGCGGTCTGCGCTAGGTATTGGAGGCTGCACAGTGTAACTTAGGGACACTGTTTATTTTTATATACATATATGAGACTAGCGGCCCTCATAACACTGTAATTTTTTTAAGATTTTTCGGTTCAGTCCTTTCAAAAAATCAAAGGGGGAGTTGTATTTTTTTTCATCAAACTTTTGCACAAATCGTAAAAAAAGGAAAATAATCCTACGAAGCTACCGGTTGCCAAGATCCATTTGCTATGAAAGCCACTAAACTGCCTATAATTATTTCCATCCCCGATGAATTTTTGAACATTTATGATATAATCGTGTTTAGGTTATCTTTTTTTTTTACTGCTTAACGTGTCTTAATAGCGAGGTCTTTAGAGATGGGAAAGGATTGGGGCCAAGGAATGGGAGGGAATTTGGACATGGCCTTTTGAAGGAAGCATCCCGGCATTTGCCTGGAGTGATTTGGAAAACAAAAATCTGGAAGCCAGGACGCTGATTCGAACCGCTGTCCTCCAGAATGCGAGGCCAGAACGCTAACCACTACACCACCACTCTCGGTTTTTGGGTTATTAAGACATAAAGTAGCTCGTAATTAGAACTTAATAAGTTATAGGATTGATAAGTTATGACGACGTATGAAAGGACGTGAAAGTAGAGGGACCAATGAGCAAATCCATAATTGTTCTGTTTCTCAATCAGAAGGCAGGATGTCATTTAAAAAAATATCAGACAGCCCTTAACCACATTAAGGTAATGCGGAAAGCGTGGGAAACAACTCCCTGCACTTCCAGCATTTACTGGTGTTGGGGACGGCGGTGTATATCGTTAATACTTCTTGTGGAGGTGTATTTTTCAGAAGTACTCTCCGCGGAGAGGAAATAAATCCTGACCAGGTATCTATTTCAAAAATAATGGTTGGTCCGCGAGTCGTTGTACGCTGCAGTATATCAGCGAGAACACGTTATAGGTGTTACTTCCTGTCCTACGTACTACCACTTTGCCTTAGGAGACGGCACTGAAGACTAGCAGTAAAAGATAATTAACTGCTGCAAAAGACTTTAGTTAAGAATTACTGCTCCTCTGTATTTCTCTGGTGCTGAGGACAGCGTGCTGCTGTCGTACATTGAAATGACTACTCTTTTCACACTTCGCAACACAGAAAGTGTCTTCCGAGGAGAGGTGTAGGGTAGAATGTATGGTCACCTTCCAGTACTCACGAAAACGCCTGGGATTAGAGAAAGTGTGGCTGAGATTTTCTCTGATGGTGTGACAACCTTCAATTACAATTTTTTGCATGTTATTTTAAGCAACATATACTATTCGCCTTAACTAACGTAGAATAAGACACCCAACTCAACACCTCTGTGAGTACAATGAACAGTGTTATTATTTTGGCATGACGTAATGAAAGTTATTGATGCAGGATCACAAGTTGATGCTATTTTCTTGGATTTTCAGAAAGCTTTTGATTCTGTACCACACAACCGACTTTTAGGGAAGATTCGAGCATACGGTATATCTGATCAGATTTGTGAATGGATACGCGAGTTTCTAACTGGTCGGTCAGTCGTGAGCAGACCGTCGTACGGGTAACATCGCCTCCGATACGAGGAAGTAGTGTGCGCGATACGCGGGTTGACTCGACGGCAAGTGCCAACAACATAAAACAGTTTTCAACTTCGTGTGGTGGACAAGAAAAGTGAATGATAATCAAGAAACAACTAATATAAATGTTAAGTGACATTGGCCGCCATGTATGGTGGCCAGTGTGGGAAGGCGGCTACGAACAGGTACAGCCGACGCCGCACATACTTTTATATAATGGAGGTAACGTGAACATTGCAACAGAAGATAGCTTAGACAGTCCAAGTGCCATCCCTACATCACAACACAAGTGAAGATGGAAGGGAAACGAGAAACATCATTCAATCGTCATTCGAAACCGTCAATGTACCATCTTTTGCTGCTAATCTTACCATTGACCAAACGAGACAACAGGAACTACGACTTGTAGGAGAGGAAGAAACGACCCCACCTGCAGCCCAGAAACGCCCTAGCACACCAACAATCGAAGACATCAGCAACACTGCAACTACAAAGTACCACGAACAGCAGAACAGCCGAAATCTACAGACAGCAGTATGGAGACGTCACCAGCTAGTGACACACAGCAATACCAGACTACAACCACAACAGTCAGCCATGATCAACAGGTAAATAGCGCAACGCCAGTGATATATGAAAAACTATGACCTGGGGCCTATTACGTGATTGTAGAAAGTGTCGATAAAAACATTAGTAGACTGCATCCAATGGCTATAGGTCGCCTCATTAACTCCCTCTGCCGTGATACAAATACTCAAATATTACAGATAACTACAGCAGGCCGTAACCGTGTCAAAATTGAGGTGAAATCGGTAATAGCAGCCAATTCTATGATTCAAAGCTCAGTCCTGGAAGCAGAACGGTTTGCAGGCGTATATCCCATACTCGTGCACCACACAACAAGGCATCATTAGAAACGTAATGACAGAATTATCAGAAGATGAAATTAAAGCGGTAGCGCGATGTGAATACAGGGTGATAAACGTTAAACGATTTGCTAAGAAAATGGTAGCAAACGGTCAACCTACAACAATCCCACTTCCAGTTTGCCTGATAACTTTCAAATCGCAAAGACGGCCCAACTATGTTTACATACACACGGCGTCCGCTGTCCAGTCGAACCATATATAAAACCTGTTATGCAATGCTTTAACTGCCTGCGCTATGGCCACCTGAGCAAGCAATGCAGAAGTAAAAAAAGATGTGTATTCTGTGCTGGTGCACACGACGACAAAGATTGTTGTAACCAAAACAACCCCATTTGTATCTATTGTAAATAGTGGCCACCCATCTAATGAAAAAAAGATGTCCTGAATATGAAAAACAAAGAGAATCAAACAGTTAATGGCGTACGAGAACCTAGACTATAAACAAGCCATTAGAAAGATCAACGCCGGTACGTATGCCGGTGTACTAGCAAGACCGGCCGCAACCACCCAAACCACGGTCGTAATTCGGAATGTTACGAGCAAAGAACCCCCATACAGGATAATTTAAATATTAGCCACAATGCCTGTAGGGACATCGCAACAACAACATCAACCACTCCACCAAGAACTACCTACCCAGACGTCACAGTTGGCCACCAGTCCACCTGGCATGTTAACAAACATGCAAATAAATCCAATGCCTACTAACCAGGCAGAATCCCCCTTAACGGAAAGACATAATAGGCACTACAGAGCAGGAAGCAACTCTAGGGATCTATCTTACAAAAATTATTGGATCCCTAACAACAGGAATATACAACCAATTGCGTACAACCCATACCCACCCCAACCTCACAGCACTGTACAAAGCGCAAGCACAGCTGATATCTTCACATTCAAAATGATCGAAATCATAATGAATATCTTAAACCAGTATGTCGGTAACCAACAGATCGATCCACTGCAATTCGCTCCAAGTATCAAACAGCTTATACAACAAACACTCACCAATGGGTTCAACTGAGAACACAAGAACGCATTCGATACCCGTTACTGGAGGCTTAGATTCCATGTACCAAAATAACATACCACATAATAATCCCCAAACGAATGAAAAAATTGCAATCAAAGAACTCGGAATCTTACAATGGAATGCGCGCTCAATCAAAGCCAATAAATTAAGTCTGATGCAATATATGCTGGCCCATAAAATCTCAGTAAGTGCGATCTCAGAAACTTGGTTGAAACCAGGAGAATCTTTCCTTTTTCAAAACTATAATATCGTGCGAGCAGACAGAGCGGACGGTTATGGCGGCACTGCCCTATTGATACAGAAATCAATCCCATTCCAGCCCGTAAACATTACGCCTACTAATCTGTCTTTCGAAGTTTGTGCAGCACGGATCCTCTTTAAAGACGAATATATGACGGTAGTATCTGTATACAGGTCACCAAACAAACCAGCATTAAAAAGATCTGAGTTGGAAATACTAAAAAGACATCTAGAAGAACCAATTCTGCTCCTTGGTGACTTAAATGCCCATCATTCCTTATGGGGAAGTACATATGACGATCGTAACGGGCGACTAATTGTGGAAGTAATGGAGGAACTAGTTGTACTAAACGATGGCTCTGCTACTCGAATCAATAGACCATCACAACAACAATCATCTGTTGACATATCATTAGCATCGGCGACTATTGCCCCACACCTAACATGGGAAATCATAGAAGATACTCTGGGCTCGGATCATTTCCCGATTCTGCTGAAGCTCCCCTGCACTAAGCTGATAGGGCAAACTATCTTTTCGCACTACAAATGGAGTATCAAGCGGGCGAACTGGGAAAAATACCAACAGGAAGCAGAAGCTGCATTTTCTCATTACAAACCTACAGACGACATACAAAATGATTATAAAGCCTTCATAGATTGCATTGAAAAAGCCGCAGGCTCCAGCATTCCAAAACAAAAACAAAACTATGTAATCAACACAACACCAGTTGAATGGTGGGACCAGGAATGTGACGATGCAATAAAAGAAAGAAAGAAAGCTGTCAAAAATTACAGGCAACACCTCACAATGAGCAATTATATTGAATGCAAAAGGGCATGTGCGAAAAAAAAAAACTCCTGAGAAAGAAGAAGAAGAAAAACTGGGAAGACTACTGCTCAAAACTGAGTCTCAACACGCCGACCAAAGAAGTGTGGATGAAAATACGAAGGCTGAAAATATAAAGGAAGCGAGGGTGCCAGAGCGGACACCACCACTGAATATTCTGACTGAGATATTAGAAAACATAACACCACCTTATGTGGACCCTCAACCCCTAAACGTACAGGAAAATACAGAGCACATCCTATGTCAACCTTTCAGGAGTGAAGAGCTCAGCAGAGCACTCTCCTTTGGCAAATCATCAGCACCTGGGCCGGATAACATACACTACCCCATGCTCCGCCTACTCCCTGCCAACGGGAAAGCATACCTGCTCGACCTCATTAATCGTATTTGGGCTGAGAAAAGCGAGATACCACCTTTGAAGACGGCCAGAATAATTATTATAAAAAAGCCAGGAAAGGAAACTGAATGTGCCTCAGCATATAGACCCATATCCCTCTTATCTTGTGTGTTCAAAATTCTCGAAAGAATGGTAAAGCATAGACTCGAATGGTGTTTCGAACATAATAAATTGCTGCCGCATACTCAATACGGCTTTCGGAGAGGGAAAGGCACGAATGACATATTAGCACACCTTGTTACAGATATTCAATCGTGCCTTACAGACAATAAATACATGGTTGCCATTTTCACTGACCTAACATCTGCCTATGATAAGTTCTGCCATCGAACCTTGGGAAAAAAATTAAAAGAGAATGGCGTGCCGGGCCCCTTTACAGCGAGGCTGCTAGCTATGATTACAAATAGATGGTTAGTAGCCAAGTGGAAAACAATTACTCTAGGTCCAAGAAAGTGTAGCCAAGGGGTACCCCAAGGATCAGTTTTGTCTCCGTTACTCTTTAATATATACACAACTGACCTACACAAAATAATGCCACCTTCCGTCATAATACTTCAATATGCGGACGACATCTGCCTGTATACAATAGGCACAAGCATCGAAAGATGCCAAGCCATATTAAACGAAGCGATGTGTAAACTAGTACAATGGCTGTCAGACAATGGACAGGAGATCTCAATAGATAAAAGCTCAGTCTGCATATTTACACGACACAGGATTCCTCCAATGATCCGCATGACTCTTGGACCATACCAGCTCCCAGTTAAGAATAGCTTGAAATATCTAGGCCTTATAATAGATAATAAACTCAAATGGTGTGAACACATCAAACAATAGAAAAAAAAGTCTGCTCAAGGAACAACCTTATAAGAGCAGTAACAGGACTAAAGTGGGGAGCAAGTCCACAAATAGCACTAACTCTATATAGAGCCCTGGTCCGTCCACATTTTGACTATGGGTGTATTTGTTATGGTGCGGCCTCCCAACGGCCTTTAGCGAAGCTTGATGTACTACAATACATGGTACTACGCACCTGCCTAGGGGCAATGAAATCTACGCCCACAAATGCACTATGCGCAGAAGCAGGGGAGCCTCCTCTGCACCTACGTTCAAAATTTTTACTGAAACAGAGTCAGTTGACGACCAGTAAATTATATAATTCCATACACAACTTATCCATAGACTGCCTAACAAAAGGATATTGGAAAAACAGACGACTGCCACCGCTAGCTTCAGCGTATCTGGAAACCAAATCACTATACGATAAAGCCAACAAGAGTGAACAACTATACTGCTATGAGGCTCCATTATGGCATACATGTAAAGAAATTACAGTTTTTGGTCAAACAACGCAACAGAGCCCCTACAAACAGACATACCTAGAAAAATTGAACAAATGGCTTCCGGCTGGAATCATATATACAGATGGGTCTAAGAACAACAGTTATGCTGGTTGTGCATACATCAACCTTGATAGCATGGAACAGGGCACTTTCCAACTGCCTAAAGAATGCTCTATTATGACAGCGGAACTGATAGCAATATTAGAAGCACTTAGATATGCCGGGAGCTTACCAGATAGTAACATTATCATACTATCTGATTCACTCTCTGCCTTAACGTCATTAAAAAATCATCACATAAACCAAAGCAACAACCCGATCATATACGAAATTATTAAATCAATCATAGACCTGGAACAAAGTAATAAATTAGTAGTACTTTCCTGGGTGAGAGGCCATGATGGGTGCAGGGGCAATGAAATAGCCGACCAGCTGGCAAAACAAGCAACTGAGACCGGGGTAACTATACACCGTAAGATACCTACTTCGGACCTGATTGTGACAATAAAGGAAAAATTATACAAAGATTGGGACGTTGAATGGAGATATACATCTGCTACGAAAGGTAAACACTACGCAAGGATACATTCTGAAGTTACAAAACGGCCATGGTTTCAGAACATCCGGTGTCCTAGAAGCCTATATATCACAATTTTTCGGCTTAAATTCGGACATTGCCGCCTCAAGAAGCACTTATGTAGAATCGGTGTGGTAGAGGAACCGTACTGCCAGTGCGGACACGTTGAAGACGCTAATCATATATTCTTTGGTTGCCCATTTAACAAACAAGCCTCTGACAACCTCATCAAGCACTTGGTGCAAGCAGGACAGCAACTCCCGGCAAGTGTTGAAGACTTACTAAATACAAACAGATTTAAAATCTTCTTCATCATGTACTCATTTTTACGGCAAATCAAACGAGAACTGTAACAATAATCAACTGTATAATCAAGTGTAACATATCCTTACATTTCATATATATATGAGTCTTTGTAAATAATTTTATTTTTTTATTAATTTGTATTACTTTTTTCTAAACTTAATATTTTAATGTATATAATGTAATATCAAATGGACTATTTTAATGTATGTAGGCCTATATGCCAAACAAAGGAACAATAATTAACTGTATAATCAGATGTAACATATCCTAACATTTCATGTATATATGAACCTTGTAAATCGATTTTTTGCCAAACTCAATATTTCAATGTGTGTAATGTAATATCAAATCGTCCATTTTAAGGTATGTATGTGCCAGACAAAGTTACTACCTTATGCACCCAGCGTATTACGTAAATGTATTAGTTCTGGCTTTTAATGTGTGTAAGGTACTATGAAATACGGATAACCTACAGAGACAATGTATATTAAGATTTACTGCTACGATGTGCAAAATGTTACAGATGTAATAGACAAACAATGTAATAAAAGCTTGTACACTTGGTAATGGCTAAATGGCCAGCATGGCTAAAGGCCAAATAAATTTAAAAAAAAAGAAAACTGGTCGGTCACAGTATGTCGTTGTTGACGGGGAAGCCTCTTCTAAGCTAGATGTTACTTCAGGCGTTCCTCAAGGGAGTATAACAGGACCACTCCTTTTCTTAATTTTTTTAAACGATCTCGGTGACAACGTTAATTGCAGGATGCGATTTTTTGCTGATGATGCACTAATTTATAGGGAAGTGAGGTGCTCCGACGATTGCTTAGAAATTCAGTGCGATCTGGATGTTATTTGGGAATGGTGCCGTAAATGGCAGCTTACACTTGACTGCAAAAAGGGCAAGGCAATGCAAATAAGTAATAAAAAGACCCCATTTGCTTACGAGTACAAAGTTAACAACTCAGTTGTTGACACGCTGGATTCTCTGAAGTATCTTGGCGTAACAGTATAAAGCAACATGAAACGGGACTTGCACATAACTTCCGTTGTAGGCAGAGCTAATTCCAAACTACGATTCATAGGACGTATTTTGAGAAGTTGTAATGCTCATACAAAGGAAATAGCGTACAAAACACTAGTGCGTCCGCATTTGGAATACTGTTGTGGAATTTGGGATCCGTATCGCAAGGGATTGATTGACACGTTAGAGAAAGTGCAGAGGAGAGCCGCTAGATTCGTAACTGCTAGTTACAGTCCTTACGTAAGTGTCACAGAGCTGATACGTGGGTTGGGCTGGGATTGTTTAGCGGACAGACGACGTCGTTTTCGTTTGAATTTGTTGGAGAATATGCGAAAATCTTTAATTTAGGAGTGCAACGAAATACTTCTTCCGCCAAGCTATTTAGCTTACAATGACGGGAGGGATAATATTCTAGAAATAAGATGCCGTACTGATGCATTTATGTATTATTTCTTTCCTCGTTCTGTTCGGGATTGGAGTGCACTGAATTAGGATTGGTCTACCCCAGTATTGTGGATGCAAATACTTTCCAACATTCCTCCACCACACCTGTGGAGAAAATAAATGCAGATTAGAGTGTGGGGAAGAGTTGAGGAAAACACATATCTACATTCTCGACATGCGTTATACACGATTAGAAGCAAAGAGATCAACTTACAGGGAAGCAACGAAGCTAAGAAATAACAAATTCGACCTGTGGAGAAAGGATGGTAAGCCAACAGCCCGAATAACTGAGGGCTTATTAATTATCCCGCGACCTATGTTCTGTGGTTCGATCAACCTAGGTGAGTTCGGCCCAAACTAACGCAACAATTAAATGGGAGCTTAGTAAAGATGCACTGTGTGACTGTGGAAATACTCGTACATTTGTGATGTACTGTCCAATACAGACTACCAAAAGACCTGATTGCTCTGCGCGAAATTGGCATGTCCACCAGAAGATGGGTTGAATTTCTTGATATGGTTCTTTGATTAATATCGTATTTTCTTGCTTTGCCATCTTCTGTAAATTGCCGTATGACGATAATAATAATATAGTGCTTCATTGTGTAGCTACCTTACATTCTAACGTGGCGATGATAGGTATTAAATTTGCTTGCAAGTAGTTGATCAATTGTTTCAGATGTCAAATGTCTCTTTCGTGGGTAGACAGGCGAGAGAAAATTTTGGTAATATTTCAATGTCAAATATTTTTTTTTAACTACCTAACGTCTCTTAACAGCGAGGTCTTTAGAGACGGGTAAGGATGGGGAGCAAGGAATGGGAAGGAATTCGGCCATGGCCTTTTGAAGGAAGCATCCCGGCATTTGCCTGGAGTGATTTGGGAAACTATGGAAAACCCAAATCTGGATGCCCGGACGGGGATTCGAACCGGCGTCCTCCCGAATGCGAGGCGAGAACGCTAACCGTTACACCACCACGCTCGGTAAAAAAATTTAAGAACTGTATCGTAAAAATGGGTTCTCAGACCTGGTTCAAAAACAGCAAAATTATAGGCCTACATTTATATCATTTTAATGCTTAATCGTACCTGGCATAATCGCTATCTGAAGGCAGGAAATGATTTCCTCCAGTGTTTATTAAAGTGGCTTGCATCTCTTGCCGTATTCAGCTATAAGCTTTGTGAAAATCAGCTTATTTTTTTGACTTTACTCTAAGTTCATAAGATGACGAAAGGAGGCTAGGAACTGGAATGTATCCGCCCACGGCCTTTTTAAGGAGCCATTTCAGCAATCACCCGAAGTAATTTCGGGAAAATCGATGTATGGATGGTCGGACCAGCATTCTCTGTAAGCGGGTCCAAAGCACTACCGTTCACCCAACACCATCTGTTGTGAATTTGAGGGTGTCATTAACTAATAAGTTACGTAAATTCGTATGGTCTTACGTCCTAGTCACCAATTTCAAGATGGCACGTATGACGCCATTGTCGTGGTTGGAAGTAGAGCGTAACGTGGAATTTAAAACCCTGAACATCGTGCTATACTCAAATAATCAATGCTAGGCCCATTAATAAAATTCTGATCGCCGCTGGGTTTGAACTGGGAACCCACAAATTTTTGAAACAGATGCCTTTACTACTGCGGGACCGAATCTCTTTACTATCCACTATTTAACTTTCGTCAGAATAACCGAGATAATTTTTATTTGCTTCATCATTTTTTACATTTTCTGTCACATCAGCTTATCACACACAGCAACCATATGGAATAATATCCGAGCGTTTCTTTTTTTCTAGCCAAACAGTAAGCCGACCATGTTTACCACCTCGAGGTAGTGAATCGTTAAAGCAATTCACCCTACAGCTTGGTATAACAATAACTACAAATAACTTCTGTAATACGAGACTTACTGTTAAGTCAGTTTGATTCCCTGTTTTATTACCAAGTTTTCTGATTTCCATACTTCAATGCAATTACTCTACCGAAACGCAGTTATAGGTCCATCAGAACAGCCATAGCCAATTTTTTTCACTTTACATGTGAACTGTCTTAATCTTGCTGTAATGATGTAAACATCGATGAGCTCTGAAAGGCCGATTTCCAAAAATGTTAGCTCAATTTGCCCATGTTAAAACCTGATTTTCATCGACGATATGCAGAATAAATGCTGATTTGCATTTGAGCGAAAAACACTTTAGCCAAACCAAGCGTGGTTGGTGAACAGCAACGCTCTGGCCTCGCATTCTGGAGGACACTGGATCGAATCCCCATCCGTCCATTCAGTTTTGGGTATTCTATGGTTTCCCCAAATCAATTCGGTTCAATGCTTGGATGGACCCTCAAAAAGGCCATGGACTAATTCCTTCCCGTTCCTTGTCTCCACCCAGCGTGGTGGGTGGACGGTTAACGTTCTGGCCACGCATGCGAGAAGAGGTGGGTTCGAATCCCCATCCAGTCATCCAAATTTGGGTTTTCCATGGATTCCCCAAATCAGTTCAAGCCATGTCCGAATTCTTTCCCGTTCCTTGCGTCAGTCCTTTCCCACCTCCATTGACCTCGACGTCGTCGCGGCGTAAAGCCAGATTCAAAAGAAGAATAAAAATGAAACTTTCGCCGAACGAGTTAGCCGTATGCGTAGTTGCAGTGACGTTGATTTACGATCCTGTTTTATCGGATATTGAACCTTGAGCGCAGTACTAGCCAATACAGACAGTACTCCTCACACCTCTCTAGTCCACCAGAAATGTGGGCGCACAAGAGGAATTAAAAATAAATAGGTACAAGTTAAAAATAAAACCGAGTGAGGTAAAAACAACCTGCAGCACAAAAAAGAAACTAATTAGTGGTACGCCGGAGCGGCGCCACTATCGGCGGACTAATCAATACGCGCCGTGGCGGTCCGGGGGTGGAATTCCTGTGTCAACAAAAACACGGCACCCACAACAACAAGTAGGATCTAAACTACTACCACGCACGACAGCAGACCGAATCGTCAACAGCCGCCCACTAACGCTCCCTTACCGAGAGTGGTGGCTGAGCGGCCACGCTCTGGTCTCTCGAATCGAAGGATGCGGGTTCGAATCTGCGCTCAGCTATCCAGATTTGGGTTTTCCGTGGTTTCCCCTAATCACTCCAGACGAATGCCGGGATGGTTCCTTCAAATAGGCCATGGCTGAATTCCTACCCGTTTCTTGTTCGAAGTCCTTTCTAGTGACTTCGACGTCGTAAAGTCACAGGCAAGGGGGAAAAAAATAGTCCCCCTTAAGCTTCAGTTAGTATGGCAGACGAGTAGGATAATTGTTTCATATTCATCTATCGTCCTTTTAATGATTTTACAGCCGGTTCCGGCAGCGGAAGGGCTAACACGCTGGCCTCATGTGGTAAGGGTCGATGGTTTGATTCTTATCTGGTGCATGTGTCGTTTTAATTAATTGTTGTGTTTATCTTACACCGTTCATATTAAAGTGTAATAAACACATTTTTAAAATGGTTAATACTGTTGTATCCATAGATGAAATGCTATCAATAGTGTTGAGGAATATTATTATTTTTTTTTTTTTTTAAATTGACCAAGTAACTAACGTTTTCCCCCAAAAAATAGGTAGCAATAGCTTTCTTCCATTTGTGCAAACAGTATCGGCTTTTTCGTTCAGTTAGCAGGATCTCTTGAATTATATTTAACTGGGTTCATCAGCATACAGAAAAAAAAATGTTTTATCGTATAAGGACATAAGAAAATTATAGTTTAGCCTGTAAGTTACCTGCTTTATTTTTGCTGGTATGAGCACTTTACTATACCTCTTCTTGATGTATAATATGCCCGTCGTCAAGCTGAAATACTAGCTATAGAAGTCGGCACATTATATTACTTCACAGCTCAGAACAAAATAATACATATATCACTACATGATCATTTGAAAACACTCGTAAGCAATTTTATTATTAAACACTTGGTATAGAATACACTTCTTTACATTACACTACAGAATAACAGACTTTTACGTTCCGTTTTTATACCACCACATCTTATATTCTAGCACGCTCTCTCACCATAATAATCTTCTTCCCCCCCCCCCCCCAAAGATATTCATTGTCTTAGACGGCCACTGTTAGTAGATATTCCGGCACTCCAATATTCACGTAGCTTTCATTTTACACACAACTTTAACACATTTGTATCAATAAAGCAAGAATAATATTTAATTTTAACAAACATATTCATCAAAAATTGTAAGGTGACATTGTCCCTTCCAAGCCCACCAATATGGTTGCGTGTGTTAAGGACCAACCATACTGGATAGGGAAAGTACAACGAACCAGCTTAGAGTTCTGGATCGTACTGACTGCTGTTCCTTTATCAGTTTTCCACCATCATCTAGGTGAATGCGGGGCGTACCTAATCTCCGCTTCATAAACCATACGTTTCACAAACAACAATAAAGGTATCATATAAAACAAACTTTCCCGATTAGCAGACAGATGGCAACACTTAAGAAACACTAAGGAAAGTATATAGTTTTGTTCTTTTTTTACTAACAAAACGAGAAAAAGTGGAAAATGATATTTATTTTTGCGTAATTTGTATGGACATTTTACATCATATTTTAAATAGTTTCCATTAATAGCCGCTAAAACGTCTTACTACAAAATGGAATAACGTGTTTCAAATTCGGTTGATAAGCTTCCAGAAAGGATCTGAAAGTTCGTTCATAGTGCTATCGGAAGATTTGTGCGAAGATTCTCCACAATGAGTAAGACAGTGATGGTTACCTGGTAGCAATCGCCATTACCAGTTTCATTGAAGTTAGTTTCGGAATATGCCTCTGCCGATTTTGAACACCTAAATCCTCGATCTTGTTGTAAATAAACTCATTATTCCATTCTTACCTACCCAGTTCATTCACCATGTTTCAAAGTTGCACACCAGACTATAATGCACGCATACATAAGTTTGCATTAATTCTATGAGGTAGATATCCAGCAAATAATGTGTTTACTTTACCTTCCGTCCTATGTTAAGAAATTGTACGAATGTAAATATCCCCAGCTGCCTTTTCTGCGTATTCTGTTTACTGCAAGTTAATTTGTGGAGACTTGTACCTTCGAATCCAATGATTATTACTGGGTAAATGGATCGACTTAACCTATTTGATAATTACACTATAATACCTCACCACTTTTTCTTTTGACTGAACTAACAACATCATTGTATCGAAGTTAATTATTATTTCATTATTAGTTAGTTACTTAGTCCATGGTTCACCACATCAGTAGTAATGCAGGAAACCTTGCCAATCACCTGTTTATTCTTTAATGAAGGCGCGATGAGCCAAGCTTCTTTTATCTCCGAATAGTAGCTTGAAGGGAAAGATATCAATTACATATTCGTGCTTTTCACATGTTCAAGAATTTCTTTTGGTGTGATGGTCAATCACTCTTATAGAACAGTAATTAAAATCTTCTTCCTACGAAATTGCTGCATTTAAAAAGAGCTGGGATAAAACCAAGATTTCTGAACCACTTTGAAAGGCTTGAGTAATTTAAGAAACATATAATTTACTGATGGATGAAAGCCACTACAATATACAATTAATACGTCAGTCACTGCTTCTATTAATATAGAAGCGTAAATTCACACACTCTATTTTGCTTCGAACATGGTACACTGTTACACAGAACTTTTCTGAAAGTGAACACATTTTCATGGCGGCAACCTGCAAAAGGAAGTTATCATCTGTCAATAAAATTACAGCAGATTTACCCAAGAATTTTTTTAAATGCAATATCTCTCATACTGTGTCTGTGGTTTACTGTAATTTTAATTTTATGTTATTATTTATTTATTTTTTAGTTTTGTACTTTTTGTAACTGCATACATAAAAACTGCGGCTCATATATCAGATTTTTTAATACAGCTGAAGCGCATACATATAAAACCGTAAATAGCGCGTAATATTTATAAAAGCATTTTTGTACAGATCCATTAAAAGTTCACAAAAGCTCATGGTGAGCATTCTTCTCTTTTTTTACGATTAAAAGTGAGCTGCAGAATTTAATTGTGGATGTAAAATACTTCAAACCCATCCAATCCTTACACCTGAAATGGTCGAAGATTTTGAGAGTGTGAAACATCTGAGGATATAAGTACTTCAACAAGGCTTTAGGTTATACTTTATTGCTTTACGGGCTGGCGTAGCGAGAGATCATTTCATCAGTTGAAAAGAGCAGATTAAACGGGTAAATGTATTCTGAACATCGTTTGGAGGGTTATAATGATATTATATCTCGATTTATACGCCAGTCTATAACTATGACTGAGACTTGAAATCAGTTTTACCCTAAATTTAAATTGTCGCTAATCCGGTTACAGTATCGGTAAGGGTCGTAGAATCTATCATTTTTTGTAGCTGGAACTATTCTGATTACTGTATTAAAGTATTCCGTGTGGTCGTATTGACCTGGTGACAGGGTTTCTTATCGGCTGAGCAGTCCACGCCTATTGTAGCCGCTTAGTCTAACCCGGTGGTACTACTGGATATAACGTTCTGGCGTACTTCACATTGCACAGCAAGCTGTGCCATAGGTGAAGGTCGAGTAAAGGGCCATTGGAAATAATCGCCGAGATAGAGATTCAAACTGAGGACCTTTTGAAGTCCAGTCAGACGCCTTACCCACTGAACCACCAGGCCGCTAATTACTGTATTCAGAAGTGTGCAGCAATCACTGGAGAAAGCTACTACTATCTTAGATCGAAACGTTCCGAAAATAAATACCTTTCTTCAATACAATGTACCCTAAAGAGATTTTACAATGGAAAGGACAGGGAATATTCTTATTGAGGGGTTTATTCCGTTAGCCTTTGGGTTAAAATTCTCCGCAAGGCAGTGGTTACTGCTTCCCGTGCCTTTTCTGCAGTTTCTGACTTCAAAAATGCCACTTGTTGCTTTCAACTAAAGACAACTGAACCAATAATTTTAAATAGATGTTAGTCTATCTCCATTTCACCTGGCTTATGACATGCAGCTTATCCTCCCATAATAAAGGTCCCAAGCTGACTGGATTAAAAATTATCATTGTTGTAAAAAACAGGCTAGCGGTCTGGTGGCACAGTGGATAAAGGCACCTGACTGGAGATCGATCCGTGGTGCGAATCCCAGCATTGGCAGGTATTTTGATAGACGCTTAACCCGACCTGTCGCAGCTTGCTGTGTAATGTGAAGTACACCAGAACGCTTCGGTAGTTGTGATTTCAGATTAAACTGTAGGTCCCCTTCATGCAGTAGAATTACCGGGTTAGGTTAGGTAGGTGGAGATGAACTAACTGTACTACCACTGATACGAGACCTAGTATACCTCCTTGGGTTGAGGACAACGTTTAGCTCAATCGAACATGCCTCTGAAAACAGTTGGAAACCACTGCAATCGTACATTCAAGAGCCAAAGAAACTGGTATAGGCATGCGTATACAAACACAAGAATATGTAAACACTCAGAGTACGGCGCTGCGGTCGGCAACGACTGTATAAGACAACAGGTGTCTGGCGCAGGCGTTAGATCGGTTACTGCTGCTACAATGGCAGGTTATCACGATTTAAGTGAGTTTGAACACGGTGTTATGGTCGGCGCACGAGAGATAGGACACAGCATCTCCGAGGTAGCGATGAGGTGGGGATTTTCTTGTACAATCATTTCACGAGTGCACCGTGAATATCGGAAATCCCGTAAAACATCAAATCTCCGACATCGCTGCGCCCGGAAAAAGATCCTGCAAGAACGAAACCAACAACAACTGAAGAGAAACGTTCAACGTGACAGAAGTGCAACCCTTCCCCAAATTGCTGCGGATTTCAATGCTGGGCCATCAACAAGTGTCATCGTGCGAACTATTCAACGAAACGTCATCGATTTAGGCCTTCGGAGCCGAAGGCCCACTCATGTACCCTTGCTGAATACACGACACAAAGTTTTACTACTCGCCTGGGCCCTGTCAACACAGACATCAGACTGTTGATGATTCGAAACATGTTGCCTGGTCTGACGAGTCTCGTTTCAAATTGTATAGAGCGGATGGACGTGTACGGGTATGGAGACAACCTCATGAATTCATGGACCCTGCATGTCAGCAGGAGACTGTTCAAGCTGGTGGAGGCTCTGTAATGGTGTGCGGTGTGTGCAGTTGAAGTGACATGGAACCCCTGATACGTCTAGATACGACTCTGACAGGTGACACGTACGTACGCGTCCTGGCTGATCACCTGCATACATTCATGTCCATTGTGAATTCCGACAGACTTGGGCAATTTCAGCAGGACAATGCGACACTCCACACGTTCAGAATTGCTTCATTGTGGCTCCAGGAACACTCTTTTGAGTTTAAACACCTCCGCCGGCCACCAAACTCCCCAGACATGAGAATATCTGGGATGCATTTGAACGTGCCGTTCAGAAGAATTCTCCACCACCTCGTACTCTTACGGATTTATGGACAGCCATGCAGAATGCATGGTGTCAATTCCCTGCAGCACTACTTCAGACATTATACCGCGTTCAGTTAAGAGAGGCGACTCAAGGTCAGTCTGATCTATCCCCACTCCGCTGACTTCACCCCTACATGCGAAGGGGAAATTTACCATTCGTCCGCCTGCATACAGCGTACGGCGAGGAGAGGTAGGAAGGGAGGGGGTAGTGAGGTGAAGAGTGGGGCGAGGGGAACAGGACCTTAAGCCGCCAGTTCAGAGTGAACAAGGTATAGTCGAGTCCATGACTCGTCGTTTTTCGGCACTTCTGTGTGCTCGCCGGGGCCCTACATCACGATATTAGGCAGGCGTACTAGTTTCTTTGGGTCTTCAGTGTAGTTCTTGGGGGAAGTTGCTGAGGAGGTTTGAAACCTTTCACGGTTTCCAAAAACGTCCGATGCAGGGTTTGAGAATTTTGTTTATTTTTATAGCTAAGGATAGTCTCCATTAGCTGTATCTACATTAAAAAAAACAGTAAAACTTTAATATTTTCCTCTTTCTTAGATAAGAAGGAAAAGACGCTCCTGGGTAAAATAGTGAAATAACTATCAGTGAAATGTGGTGCAATACTGACGTAAACATCGTTTAGGTATTTGCTTTTCAGCTCTCCAACAAGAGATGAAAAAACCTCTGGAAATCATTTTCGTTAAAACAATCAGCTGCAGGCTGCGTGCACGCGTGATGTAAATTCCGCGTAGCCGCGGGGGGGGGGGGGGGTTGCACGCGCGTCCGCCTGCATATTGGATGCTATGCATATATCTGACGCCGCTAGCCAATCCCGCCGGGCGCAATCTCCATGCAGTTTTTTTGTGTTTTTTTGTTTTTTTGTTTCCTCTCCTTTTTTTTTAGCCCGCTCTGGTTGGTAATACGAACTCTGTGCGCTGCGCCGCCCGCCGCTGCCAGCGACATTATTATTCAGGGTTTATAATTGCGTAACGTTGGCAGCAGTGGCGGGCGCTCTGCTGTTTCGGACAAAGCCGCAGATTATGACATTTCGTTCGCTGGCTCGGTGGAGCGCGCGTTCATCCGCTGCCGCCGTTATTGAATCCTCTGCAGCGGCGGCAAGATGGCGGCCCGTGGTGTTGCGGATATTTAGAATTAATCGATTGGTATTCAGTTTATCTGGGTGTAGACCGTGATACAGGACCCGTGCTGATGGGACAGACTCCATTGGTCAAGTAACCTGACCTATATTACAGCAGTTTCTGATTCCTGAAATTCTAGAATCAAAGTAGTGTTATTCTAGTAGCATTAATTTCTATGAAAATGAACAGCAATTTGGGGGTGTCAACAAACCTTCCAAATATTTCCCTACATGGCTGAAGTTCAAGGCAATCTGCGTATCTGTTCTCCAAAATCACTCCAAATTCAAAAACAGTGGCACAGCAAGGCACATTGATAAAAAAATTATTGTGTTTGATCTTACGCCTCGTCGACATCGATGTTATTAGAGAGAAGTTATTAGACTCATGACATGATGCGAACATTGAAAGTAAACGAATTATACCATGGTATTCTGAAGGAATCAACCCGTCATTTATTTGTGATTTCGAGAAACCATGGAAAGTCGAAATCTGGATGACCGGATGGTGATACGAACCAGTGTCCACCTGAATTCTAGACCTCAGGGTTATTTATTTTATTTATGATGGCTTTACGCCTCGTGGAGAGGGGAAAGAATGGAGAGGACAAGGCCTTTTAATAATCATCCCAGCATTCGGCTGGAGTGATTTGCGGAAACCATGGAAAACTCAAATTTGGTTGCCCGGACGGGGAATCGAACTCGCTCCTCCAGAATGCAAGGCCAAAGCGTTACCGCTCACCTACCACGCTCGGTGTTATTTATCTATTTATTTATATGTTGTTATTACTCAGTATTTTTTATTGTTAGCTTCTCCTTCTTCGCCATTTTTTCCAAACATTTAGTGAAGGCTGTTTTTGATGCGTTTCACTCATCGTTGGGATTGTCAATTTAGGAGATTTGGTTCTCCGACCGTATGCCCTTGCTGTCGTCAAACACTTTATACCTTCTGCCAGGTCGTACTACGACCTAATGGCGGAAGCAAACAGTTGCCATCAATCTGCGAAATGTAAAACTATGTTTCGTGAGTGATATGCATATTTTTCTTAGTGAAATATGTATGTAATGAGTGAAGATTGGGGACCGTACCGGCATTCACCCTGGTAGATGCAAAAAAACACCTAGAAACCGTAGTTACTACAATCGGTTTGTGGGGGGCTGGACTCGTGGAGACCCCGTTGACTTCCCAGATTCAGCGAGCTGAAGGTGGATTCCCACGACCTGTGCGTTTCCCGGACGCACCAGTCTAGATATGAACAGCGGGCCTTAGGATGGGAGCCGCCTGTGCTGGAAGGGATGGCGCGCCTCTATCTGTCGCTCAGTTGGTAAACATCAAACGCCCGGGTAGCTGAAACGACACTAGGCAACGTGGTGAGGAGGTGGCTGCGAGCTGGTGAGGGCTAGCCTCTGGCGTGTGCTGATCCGATCATTTCGGCGGCATGGCGTGGCCTACAAAACCACGGGACATGGGAAGCAAACATAAGACACAGTGGCCGGTGTTTTTTTTTTAATTAATTATACTGAAGGGAAATATAACGAAGGCGACATTATACAATGAGCTTTAGAAAGGACATAAATTTTGAATGACTATCATAATTAATTCAGATAACTTAGAGAATCGGTTAAATAGTCATTTCCTAGCACAAGATAGGAAGGGGTGGAGTATTGCATCAAACCAGTCAAGAAACTGATCAAAGTAAAAAAAAAAAAAAAAATCGATTATTGCCGTAGTACTAATACAAACGTCAGTCTGACCTCAATTGTTTATTATCGCTGATGTAGAATATGCTCACCGTATGTTTTGTTTTCGCGACACATTTTTTTCCTAACATATCAGTGCAATTATCGCTCCGACTATCGTAGAGACCCTTCCAGTAAGCCTACAATTTACTCCTCTCCTCAGAACTTTCTTGAAAGGAATCGGCGTGATAAATTATCATATTAACTATCACAGACAGTTATCAGAGATTTTAAAGAATCTTTATGAACAACTCATTCCAAATAGCAAGACAGTTTCTTTGTAGTAGCAGAAATTAATACACGAGTAATAGATTTCTTTAATGGAACAAATCCATCTTAGTTCTGTCCCCGCACTGAACATTACTTCTGTCTGCGGGGCACTAGTGACGTAATTTCTAGGCTAGTAACCTATTTTGGAGTATTATATCTCAAATTAATTAGGGAAGGGTTGAGGAGAAATGAGGAAATAATCGGAAGGAATTACTGAGGGCAAGTGGTGCTAACTAGATATCACTGAGTAGAAAAAAACATTGTATATAGATCAAGCGAAGAAACTTTATCGTGACGTCGCCTTTAAAGTTGGATTCGAATAGGAAAATGCTTGTAATAGGAATTTTGGAGAAGCATTCCTGCATTTTAGGACGAATACTGTACAAATGACCATAAAAATACAAAGAGGATAAAAATTTTAAAATCACAGGAACTCAGCATTATTTTTTTCTGGTCTCTCTTTAATTGCGTTGTAAGAAATATGATAGATGACGGGATCTGGGTTAGCATCTATTTTTCTACTACCGTCTCTTCTATCACTATTTTGACACCACTCAGAATTGTGTAGACAACTGTTGATTTCGTAACCTCTGCATTCGGCCTCTCGCTGCCGAGCTTCAGCGACTTAGGCTAGCTGTGCCCAACATAGTGACCGGTAAGATTCTAGCTCGTGAAAAGCATATAACTAACATACGTCACAACTGCGCAATTTTATGGCAGTAACATGTTGTTTTGTTAATGTTAAAAGATTTTTTTAAAAAAAAACGTGTTAATGTACGAGGTGAACTGGTTTTGTATTTCATGACTGGAAAGTTTTAATTTATGAATTCCAATTATTAAATAAGATAGCCAGATAGGTATACATCATAGTGTATATGAATGGGATATACGTCCCCAATTAACCTAAAAAGTGTCACAATCACTCAGAAAATTTGGTATTTTAAACAGATAAATCGTTATGACTGTCTCCGAAATAAGTGGTAGTACGCAATACTAATACTTACGGATAAAAGCTACCAACACTAGCCAACTAAATCACACAAACCACAAGGAGATACTCCTGTATTCAAAATGAATATAGTGCGCCTCATCTTGAGGTTTATTTTCTTGGTGTTGGGTAGTTTTACGTGGCCGGGGTAGGCCCAGTGTATCCAGATGGGTGTCTGTCAAAGGGTGGGATCTGCGCGCTGTGCGATCAATACCGCCCCGGGCAGCACGGCACAGTGGTCGCCGAGGGCTGACGGTGCATTTCGCACCTCCGACTGGACTAGCGCCCTCTGCTTGAGCAATTAGCACCGCGCCGCAGCAAACACTGTGCTCTGCGGCAGGTAGCTTTGTGAATGAAGCCAGCTGTAAACCTCTAGACAGAAAGGAACTGCCGTAACAGTAGTATGCTATTTTCTTTTTAATGCTAATGGTTGGTCGTTGATTATTGCATTAACCTACCCGGAAAAATGCATGACACCAAGGAACCTTCTGTCCTCTTACTGTAGACAACTGTTTTGAACGAAAGCTACCTTTACGAAATCACAATTTATATAAAAACTTTATTTTTATTACTCATCACATCTATTTTCACCAAACAACGGAAAAATTGCTAATTTTACACAAATAAATCCTTGTTTCTCTTTACTATTCTTTCCACAACATTCGGCAAAGATTTAAAGTACACTTGAGAACTAAATACTGATCGTACCAAGTTCTCACGCTCATGCTATCTTCTTCTCTCTCTTGTACGGCCTCCCAGCTGTACGGAAACTTTGGACAGAGATACTAACACTGCCGTACAGTTTTACCAACCTATAATTGTTATCGAACTAAATTTGACATAAAGAAAACTACAATCGCCATGACAGTAGCGCTCTTGCCTCGCATTCGGAGTCCAGATTTTGGTTTTGCACGTTTTCTTGAAATCACACCAGACTGATGTGGGAATTGATCCTCCAAAAGTCCTAGACCGAATTTCTCCCCGTTCCTTGCTCCCAGTACTTTTCCGCCTTTAATGACCTCGACTTCGACGAGGCGTAAAGCCACGAGGAAAAAAACTAATAGAAACTAATATGTAAACAAATGGTGGAGACATGTGTATCAGCATCACATCTATGTTCCGATGCACGTATTACAAATAACAAATCCTACCAGAAATCTAATTAGTTTCTCGAAAAAATTATTAATATGATACTTCCAGATTCTAATTGGAACACTATTTCCAAAACTTTACGATCAACGTCTGCTTCCTTCCGAAATAAGGGATGGCTTATTACTTAAGCTGAAGTAGACACAAGGTGAGGTGTTTATCCTCAACGACTCTGTCCTTGTACGTATGTCAGAAAATGTTAGGACATGAGGTCGTGGGAAGCGCGACGTGGTTACGACATGATCCTTACCATATAGTATTCTCTAATCACGTTTCTCCGTGGATCACAACTCTTTTGTCTAATATTATAATAAGCAACTATGTCAGCTATGACGTCGTCTGTCACGGCATGACGTAACTTTATGACGTCGCGCAATGACGTCACGCTTTAAGCCATTATTCTTGGTAATGAGCGTTATTTAATAACATATACAAACATTAGCGAATAAATTAAGTGTCAGAACACTTAAATAAAAGTACGTATTGCGTTAAAATCGACATATCAATCATTAGATGCTTATATTTACATAATATTCTTTTGATATATAGAAGTATTCCTTAAATTCTTTGTCCATAGATATGTAAGATAAAAGCTTTGTATTGTATTTCGAGCATCAATGTAGCGAATGTTTTGTTTAGATTGATACTTAGCTAGGATCAGAATTACAAATGGCTATGGCAGAGGGCATGAATAATTTAGTTTTTTAAAAAATCTTTTAAACTGTGTCCTATTATTGAAATTATTAATTCGTTTAAACGAGATAGTTGCACACTGATTGTGATCTGTGCATCTTACGCTACACTTAAAACAAATATTACGTGGCATAATGTAAGTTTATAAAATTAATTATAATTTCCTTTAGTTCCACTGTGTAATATTACTGAGCCTATTATTTCAGCAACTGTGTCAGCAATTCAAACGTTTTAATATTAGTCTGAATCACGCATAACAAAAAAGAAAAATGTGTAAAATCCCTTCAAGATTTTTAATCAAATTTATATCGCTATGCATTATTGTCACTAAAACGCGATACAGTTCATGTATTAATATGCGTGAGATTGAAGTATTGTTCTTCTGGCGGCCAGTTTATCGTAGTACGTGGTTAGGTTGAAATGTAACCTGGACCCGGAAGGAAACGGAAACCTTTTGCTACAGCGCAAGGCACGAGGAGTTACAGTGAATTTTATATTATAACAATTCTATTTAGTTTAGCAATTGCTAAGACATGAATTGTCAGAACTCTGAAAGAAAAGTATTTATTTCGGTTAAATTGGAATAATAATTATCAGATGTCTTTTTTTTTGCTGAAATCATTACATGGTTTGAATGAAAGAAGTTCCAAATTGATTGCGATATATGTGGCCTAAACCACAATTAAATATTACGTGGCATAGCGTAAGTTGTTAAGATTTATTTTTAGCATCCTTCGTTTTAACTGGGACCATTATTTCAGCCGATTTAAGCTATCTCAGCCGTTAAAATATCGATCTTCATCATAGGTATTAAGAAAGAAAAGTATAAGAACCTGTGAAAATTTGGGATCAAGTTTGTATCGCGATGCATGACGGCACTGACATGTCGTATACGGAATGTATTAATTCGCACGTGATTTAAACTTTGCTTTTGTAGCAGCAATATTAGTGGAGATTGTGGTTAGGCTGAAATGTAACCTGGACCAAGTTAACAACTGGCGCTTTTTGCTACATCATAAGGGACGATAAATTACAATGAGATTTATTTTATAACAATTATGTTTAGTTAAGCAACTGCAGATAATAAATTACCGTAACACTCCTTCATTTTTGACGGGCTTTGGGGCTAGTTTATACATAATCAAAGGGTTCCAAATAGCCGGAGTCGATTGTTTCTAGATTTCATTGGTAGCGCTGCGTAATGGCACATAAAAACTATGTTACACGTCTAGGTGAAATTATGTATTAGAATATGGCCGTAGCATGTGGGTCGAAATGTCGGAATCAAATATGTTGTAAATATTTTTAACACATTTATACAAATGAGAGCGTGAGATATAACTCATAGAAATTACTTTAAAATTATAAAGAGATTCAGAAAATATTTTAGAAATTTCTTATTCACGAATTAAACACGGATCTTAGTATTTCGCCGGCTTAGTCCTGACAGAGTGTACCGATACATAAACCAATGACATAACAAACTATATATGAAGCTTGGAGGCTCAGTTCAGGATACTTCAAGAAATAATAGAAATATGACACTAAGATATCGTCATATTTCGTCAGTGCTGTTGTCATCAGATTTTGTGTTCTGCTCCTTCCCGGATCATGTTACGACCTAATTACACGCCAGATCATAATCTTAAGAACTGCGAAAACTCCTTCAAAATCTATTCGTCTGTTTTTAAGTTATTATGTTCAGAAAAGGTTTTTATTTTCTACTCCCCTGGAAACGGTTTGTGTTCACTGTTCAGTAGTATTTTGTGTGATGATGGATCAAACATGTATCTCCTTGCTATCCAAACTGTTATACATCTCTATGTGGGTTGCTTCTACGGATACAAACTATATTGACAAAAACTACAGTATTTTACAAATGCAGCTGTAAAAAAGAAATATAGCACATTGCATAAACGTATAATATGCTATAAAAATTATATTAACTCTTATGATTTATTTATTCTTAAAAATATATATACTTTTGAAAGTTCTGAGGGTTTTATTTTTTTTTCAATAACATGTTATCCCATAAAATATTAAAGGTTTGAATCATTCAATTCAAGTTAATATTTTTAAACTTAACGCTTGTTATTCCGTGTTTCTATGGAACTTACATTAAGTTCACTAGTTACACTCAACTCATCTTTATTCAGCACATTTACACTCGCTTTCATAAAATTTTTGCAATAATAAAATAAAAAGATTTTATGATTCAAGTGCCAAAACATAACCTGTGGGGGTAATTGTGACGTGGAGTTTGTTTCGACCTTTCAATTCAAATAAATTTGCATTCCGGTTCGTTTGGTTACCACTTGACGACGTATTTTTATTCAAGTGTTGAAATTTTTATAAATCATATTTTTTTTTTTTAGCTAGGCAAAACATTGGTACTATATATTTTTCTAATATTATATAGTACAAAAAATGAAAATGTAGTGCGTTTGGCAATCATTGCTGCGTCTGTCTGTCCCTTTGTTCAGGCAACACAAAACCAATTTGGATGGAATTTTCTTGCTTTGGAAGCGTATGCTCTAGTTTAAAATCTGCTGTATATCTTTGCGTGCTCCGGAAACGCACTGAGAAAAGATATGCACCATAAACCACATTGCCTCTCAAATGATTACAACTTTACTACAAATCCACCAAAGATCACGATATAACATTTATAAACGTTAAAACCCTTTGTGTTAATATTGTTTTTCAACTACACAACTTCGTTTATTTATTTTTCAGTTTTTTTAATTAAATATAGCTTGTTGGAATACATGTAAAGCTATAATCATACCACGACGTAAAAGATTTACTATCATATTTGCTCAACGTAAATGTGAAATTTAATTTACTGTTGAGATTACAGAAATATTATATTAAAAACCGTTATGTTTTGCTGCTAGAAGAAAAAAAAGCAAACGAATGTAAACTAAGGTCCACGCAGGCGAATCAACTGGAAAATGCTGGTAGAATTATGCATTACTGCAGCGTATAGATGTACCTAAATTATTATGAATGGCATCTGAGGCTTCTGAGATAACGAAAATTATCTCACGTATCATTAGAGAATTTTGGGTGTGTATTTTTGATACGAGTTAAAAGTAGTCTTTGGTGAAAGGAACCGCTTGTTGAAAGCTCTCTGGAACAAAAGAGTCACTGCTGCGGATGATCTCTAGAAAAGAAGTAAGGGATTACTGTTTTTGGATTTTAAAAGAATAAGAGAAGATTCATTATTTGTTTAAGACGTCATTTATACGTTTATTGTAAATAAAGAAGATCTGGGAAATAAAAAAGTAGCGATTTCATGTGGTTAATAGTGTTAGCTGGTGCTGGATATGAACTAAAATAACTCAAAATATTCCAGGGTTACATCCTCTGGTTGCAGGATAGTAGACAATTGAAACACACAAACTAATAAAATACACAAAGACACACAAAAAGACTACAGAGTACAGACAGTAAGAAAAGATTCATCTTACTAAAACTGTTAAGATCAGCTTTTGAACATTGTAGATGAGACTCTTATATAAAATGTGTAGAAACTAATTTTACTATGATTTTTGTATGTTGGTAGGCTATGTTGTATATGGTTAAAGTAACTAGGGCGCAGGCAGCGATGCGTGTATGGAACCTCGCAGCCGGCCGAGAAGTATGCGGCGGGCAGGGTAAGTGGCGGAATGTATTCGCCCTTCTAATTGGGGTGCAGCTCAGCGGCTCTATCTCACCTGCACACGCGCCGGCGAAAAAAAGAGAGGGAGAGACCACGAAAAAATACTGTCCCAAGCCGCGTAAATCTCTCACTTGGCGCCGGCTAACGAGAACAAATCCGCTTACAAAAAACAAAACCACCGCCACTGCTGCGAACGTGAAAAAATAAAGAGGACGGCGGGCCGCGTGTCTGAGCCGCTCAACACCTGTTGAAAGGACCATCGTATCGACAGGGGCGTCCGGTGACGTACTTCCTGGGTGACCACTGCAGTCGAGGACAATGAGGCACAGCGCCTCTGGCTGGCTGGCATCATAGTCTCTTAAACCTCCACCTGCCACAGGGAAAGTATTCTGTTTCGCAAAACAGATTATGCAGCTTATCCGTGAAGGAAATTTCAAAACTCCTACGGGTAGAACTATAGGTTAGAGAAATCCATATGGAAGTATGTCCTATCTCGCCTAGTGTTCTACGAGATGGAAAAAGTTTTCAGAAAATTTAAAAATTTTAGGCATGCATATTCCATTAATCAGCTGGCTCTCCTGAGAATGTTATCAGAGCTGACAATCATATTAATGATAATTTATTTTAAACTATTGCTGTTTCTTTATTAATATTGATGTTTCCTCCTTGTACTTTCTAAATATGACAGACTTGTTTTTTTTTTTTTTTTAGCTATGTAATGACCAAACAAGCTTTGCAGTTAAATATATGTTTTTTAAGCAAATTATCCCGTTAATGTTTTAAACTCGTGGAAAATCTGTTTCATCCTTGTCTACAACTCCAAATTAGATTTCCCACATAAAAATTACTACTACTCGGATGACACCGAGCTTGGTGGGTGAGCGGTAAAGCACCGTCCTCGCGTTCTGGAGGCCGCGGGTTCGACTCCCCGACCAGTCATCCAGAACTTGAATTTTCCATAGTTTCCCGAAATCACTATAGGCGAATTCCGGGGTGGTTCCATCAAAAGGTCATGACCGGATTCCTTCTCATTCCTAACCCCCCGGAATTTACCAGACTCTAACGACCGTGACGTAGACGACTCGCAAAGCCATCAGCAGAAATAAAAATAAAAATTTAATGACACCACAATTGTTTGATTATCAGTAAAAGTAAAATACTACTACAATACTTTTGAATAGTTGATGAATGTATAATGAGTACACAACGGCTACAAAATTCAGTTTTTCTGCATCATAATGACTGATATATCTCAATTAGACACATATTTTCTGAGTAGTTGTGCGACGAAGGTTTGTAATCAGTTGACTTGTAAACTGTCGTCAACATAGAAGCTCGCAGTTCGGAAGTCATGTCTCCGATAACAAGTTGGGATGTGAATGCGGAAGTGGGATTATTGTTACTTTACAAATGGAGTCATTGGCAGCTATACAGCTTAAGGTAGTAGGTATGTTTCAGGAATGGAAACTAACACTGCAGTGTTGGTAGTTTTCTTATCATTCCTCACACGGAGTGATGGAGCTGTCCTTACAAACACGCCGATGCTGTATCTCAACTGCAAAAAAGGATTATCAAGAGCAAAAACATGAATGCTTCCAACATATTCTGTTTCGTCCCACAGAGAAGACCTTCTCAAATTCTCGTCCACATGCTTCCGTTAGACCCTCTGTTATTGGCTACTCTTCTTATTTCTTGGTTTTGTTCGCTGAATCATGTAGAAGGGTGGGAAAATTTCCCATGCATCCATGCGATCACTTGCTTTAATATTTCTCCAAATCTCTAACATAATTTTGTGAATGTTTTATTAACCAAAATAAATACAGCCCTATGTCATTTGAAACCACTTTAATAAGGAAAGTTAACTCATTTCACCAAGCATTGTTCCTGCATGGTTCGGTATGAGGGTTAACAAAGAAGACTGTCATTTTGTCTGTACTTTTATTAAGAATATAGTTTAGCTACCAATGCTGTATTTTTGCTCGGGCTGAGTATCATATACTACCGAGGGATCCTGTTACTTCTGTAAACTTTGCTAACAAACACAATATGCAGATGTTTACTTGTAACTTTAAGTGATTCTTCAAGTCTTATATTATTAATTAATTGTCTGTTTACATGTGTCTGAAGCGTGATAAATTATTTTGTTTCATTACTCGTCTCTAAAGACCTTGCTGTTAAGAGACGTTAAGCAGAAAGAAAAAAAAAATTTGATTGATTTCAGCAAAAGGCTGTTGTCAGCGGATGCACCTTCAAATGTTTATGCTGTACATGAAGAGAATGCCATCGAGAAAGGAAAGTAAGAAAACATATCTTCGTTTCACAAAGAAAAACTCAGACACAAGCGTTTGTTTATATTCAACGATTCCATGTGATTTGTTTGAGGATGGTTTGAACCAGTGGTTCCCAACGGGCGTTGAACAATTCAAAGGGGGCGTTGAACAATTCAAAGAGGGCGTTTCTTGTCAAAAGTAACTTTTGGGGCGTTAAGGCCCTACCGCCAGTACTATATCTGGCTTTAAGTGATGTATCAAAGAAGTTTATATGATCAAATGTAGCCAACAGAGGATCTAGTCAGTTATTTATTAGCTAAGAAAATAAAAATATTGTCAATAATGGAACGCAGCGTTTGCTAATGGCATATATATATATAGTGTCATTATACCCAGCTGAACCCTCTAATTAATAAAATTTCTTCATAATATTTGTTTGTTAATTTAGCTGTGTACAATACACCAATATTGTTAATATCTTTTAATAAACTAATTTTAGAAATCAATCCTTGTTTTTCTATATATAATATTCTAAATTTAAAAAAAAGGGGACTGAGAATAGTTTTTTGTTCGATGTTGGAACATATGGCTTAAATTCTTGAGTCTGTGATGATGTACCTCAGTCCTCAGTCAGTCTGAGATTTTGTTAACCCTGCGAACTGTGACCACGTGCCAATCGTGTTTTGTGTGCATTCCACTAAGCAGGGCTCAACGGAACTACGATGTTATACATCAACTCCACACTTTCCGTGGCGAGCAGCAAGTAGATTCGTGGCGCCTGGCACGGCCCGCGGCGGCAACCACCCACGCACGTCGCACCGCAGGGCTGTCTATTCTGACTCATCCGTCAGCCAGCCTCTGACACTAATTGGCGAGTTCACGTACCTGACTAGACACCTGCCCGGCCGTGCGCACGCATGACCAGCACGCGTGCCTGATTTCGTGCGCTATTCATTATACGGAGGAGTGCACAACAAGCGTTTCTTTTATTTTCGAAGCCACCACTCCCTTGTTCCTCTGGAAGTCATGCAAAGACCGACACGAACACACAAACAAATATCCAGAGGAAGGTATTATACCTCTCTGATTATTTCTTTCTGCGGTTACTTACATAATTTATAAGGGGTTATGACTCCAGGATGGATATTGTGGTAAGGAGAAGAAATGATATATCGAAAGGAAGAGAGGCTGATAAGCATCAATGAGCCCTTGATTCCAGGCTGTAGGATTCAGTCATGTGGAATGGGGGAAGATCACGGCGCAGCTGATGAACAATCTAGTTGTAACAAACAGTTTAAAGTTCAGGTGCTTTAAACGCATTAGTATGTTTGTAGTGAAACTACCATCAAAATTAGTGGATTTATTAATCTACTTCGTGTCTTGTAAAGTTGAAACCTGTTATGGATGTCGTGGTAAAATGTGTAGGATTATTGATATATGATCTTGTTTCCAGATTATGGGTGCTGTTGTCAGTTTCGTTCTACAAACGTTTTTCAAACTCAGTGTGCCAGTGAAAAGTTTCGGAGGAAAAAAAAATTAGCTTTGTTGAAATTTAAGTCTATTTTTTGCTAAGTCGATCTATCGCTTGAGTTTTTGAACCACCGTTTCAACGGTTCTGGATACCAAATAGAAAATTTGTCAATTTCGTAAACATGTATATTTACACATCAGAAGTTGTAGAATATTAATCTACTTCGGCATTATCTTGCTGTCGAAACGTTGTCTTTTAGTATAGGGAAAAAAAATTTACAGCTCGAGAATAATATTTCAGTATTGACTTGGAAACTTTCTACGATTTGACCGATAGGAGGTTTGAACTGAAAATAAGTCGTTGATTATGGGCGCTGCGTCGGTTTTCTTGTGTTCTACAATGCTCATTTGTCGCAATGTTATAGTCTAACGTCAGAAGTTTTTAAGTGTAAATCCGGCAACCTTATATTATGTCCTCTACCCTGCAGAATGTAATTAAAAAATCTGCATGCCCTAGTCCTACTGCTATGTCTTTGTGTTCAAATAACATGTAAATAAGCAAATAATACTCAAAATGTGTAGAGATGAAGTAAACAAGATCGTATTCTTAAATCAGAAAATGATAACTTGCAATTGACCCGCATCATATTTTTTCCAACTTTTTCACTTCCATATGACAGTCAAGCTGTATGCGGATTTAAAATTTACTGCAAATATTGGATGCTTCCCGTTTTACGAACCCCTACCGTACTACGTACAAAATTCGTCGTTATATCAAATTATTCTATATCAGAGTTACTGTCAAAAGTGCATTAATTCTTATGAATCCATAAAATATTTTTACTTATACACATAATTTTTTTAAAATTTATATTTTGTACATACAGAATATTTTTTCTTACACTTTCTCACGTTAGCTCTTAAATCACATTAGGTTCATATATAAAAAATCTAGTATTTTGCATAAATGTTGCCTAAAATATAAACTATTGCTATTTTTTGTTTAATTTTAAAAAAAGAGTGAGATGGAATTACTTCCCGTACGAGACAAATGAGATTAAAAATACGTTTTTTTTCAACATAAGTAAAGAATCGCCTGTTAACAAAATTTGTTCATTTATCTCTCTAAACTTTTAGATATTCACTTAATAATTACTTTTCAAGAAACAAACAAAAGAAGAATATTTTCGCATCGTAAGACGGACGTTTAGAAGAATGAGCATCTTTGGTTCATATCAAATTCTTCGTTTCTTCGTATCTTGTACAATTGTATTATCTTCTATGTCTCACTGCACCTGACTAATCCATTTTATCTCCTTCTATTCCCTTTATCACTGATTCGAATGTGCTCATTTAAAAGCTCTAACTGATGTTTTCTGTGACTCCCTGGATCCTCCTTTCCAATTCCTGCAGTAGGTTCAAGTCTTTCGTTTTACAGGAATGTCCGTGTTTTGGAATAATATGTCAATATTACTGTAGTTGACAATACTGTTCATATAGCAAGATTTTGGCCTCGTTCCTATTGTTGCTCCTACAAATTTTATACTTAATCAGTATATGGAATTTCCAACTATTTCTTATTATCTGGGCTTTTTGTTAGCCGATCTAAACGTGATGTTTATAATCGTGAACTAAGCGACTCAGATCAATATTGCCACATTTTAATTCGGCCAAGTATGAAAGGAATTTACGTAACTGTGTATAAGTAAGAAGTTTTAAATCACAGTATAATATCAATATGAAAAAGTATCAAGCTCAGTTGCAACAAATTAATTTTCTTAAAAATTATTATGTATAATATGTTATGCTTTGAACAGATCGTTTACGAAGTGGTTGAACGTCGACACTGTATGCCTTACTACCTTCCGTGGTACTTTGCAGGTTGACGTTTATTAATTTCGACTCCGGGGCGGGCGATAAGCGACGCAGTGAATATTTCTAATAATTTATAAAATATTGGTACCGGGAAGCCTAATCCCATTACCGGCAAACTCCTGTAAGCGTGGTGTGACGAATAATTAGCGGGTAATGGGAAATTCCTTATAGGGAGTTTAATCCCCGCACTCGTGCTGGCGCTATATAAAACGTGACGCACAGGACCGGCAGAAGAGCAATTTATATCGGCAGCTGGCGCAATACCAGAGGCCCCTACCACAGTCACGTTCAGGCAGTTCTTCCAACTCCGGCAGCTACTGTGCGTGATGCGCCTCCGCGCCTACCATCTCAAGGGCCGAATGCTCCAGCCCCCACATTAAAAAGACGCCATGTATAATGGTCCTCCCTACTAAGGCTAGGTATAAAGCGGGCATCGCACTATCCAATTAGCAGAGCGCTAGATTTAGAGCCTACTCATTACACTAGCTAGCGAAGTATTTGGTTAGTGATCGTCGTTCGAATCACACGTTACCCACATTGCTACACCTACATGGCGCCGCACAGTGGGCCAGAATCTTGAAAACGTGGCCAAAAAAAAAAAAAGTTTCTGGATGGGAATATTCGACTATTAGGTTGGCTACAGTAATGTTGGAACTACTGAATACAGATTGTTTGGACGATCAATTGTTCATTTCCTCCTTTATATTTCATGTCAAAGTCGGCACTTCATTGCTAACGGTGCAGGCAGCCGACCAGGCTACAAAATAGTCTTGTCGTTAAAGATAAATATTTGTGTTCTGTGTAAGTGAAACGAATATTTTATTTATGGACGGTGTTCCAGGAAGTATATACTAATTAAAATAGATTTATTTCATTATTAAATCATTAATTAACACTAGAGTGCACGCGCGGGCTGCATATGTAGCCCAACGTGTAATATTGTCGTATATTTTTTAAACTTGGCGCACTACATATTAATCGTCCAGTGTATTCCTCAAGTACTAGCCCCCGAACCCGCCAGTAGCGTGCCATCTCACCGTGGAACACGGACTTCTGCATAAATTGCCCTCGAAGTTGATGGGCTACACCTGTAGCCCACGCGAGCGTTGGAGGAAGTTAATTATTTAATATACAAGTGACAAAATTGAGCTAAATATGATATATTTTATGTAGTAATACTATAAAAAGTAATATCTACAATTGTTTTTTGTGTGTGTTGTTTGTGTTTATGTTACTTTATTATGTTTTGGTCATTTTTAGTTGGCAGGTAAGGTGAACGATGCCCAAATACTAAAATGGTTTCTACAGGATGACAAAACGAAATAAGGTATTTCTGATGTTGTCTACCCTCCATAATCATGCAAAATTGATTATTCAACTGGTGATGCCGAAAACCTGATATCATAGCATTTCATAACAACACAAAAAATGGCGTCGATGTTTTTGATAAAATGTGTAAACAATACGACGTTACCCGGAACAGTCGTCGATGGCCTCTCATGCTGTTATTCAATTTTTGTAAATATGGCGGGTATAAACAGTCTTGTAATATATCAGATGAACAATCCTGATATGAAAGTCATCCGTTCTCAATATCTTCAAGAAGTCGGATTCGGTCTTGCAAGACCTTCTATAGAGCGTCGTATATCCCAGCAAAATATACTGAAAGGTATAAAACTGAAAGGCAGACTACTTCTAGGACTGGCAGATCAAACCCTGCAATATAATATGCCTATTCGGGGATGAGTTGGTCTATGTTCTTTCTGCAGCAGGGTCTAGGGACCACATATATGAGGCGCATTTGTAGCGAACATCAGGCAATCGTCTGTCCTGAATGTATGCCAACAGAATGATTTATTATCAATGACTTTGATAATGGTTCAATTACTTAACTGGAAACCCATTTTATAATAAATATTACGTTTCTAAATAAAAGTAAGACTAAAAGATCTCAAACCATCAAAAAAAGCTGATTTTTAAGAAGTTTATGTTTATGTTGGAAATTATAACTAAGAAACAAAATTTTGTCAATTGTATAAGTTATTATGATAAAAATAAAGATGTTTATTAATTATTTACTCTGTTTTATATATTTTTTTGTCCGATTCTGAAAATTCATTAACCCATAAATTGGCTACGCCTGCAGCCCGCGCGTGCGCTCAAGGAGTATTTAAGGGCGCGTGCACTCTAGTGTTAAACATATTTTTTTAAATTAACTTACTACCGGAAAATGCGCAAGAAAATTTTAAAATGTGCTTAAAAAAAATAGAAATAAGTTAAGAATTCCACGATATTCCGCTTTATTTTGACGACCCGCAAAATAAATAAATGAAACAGTTGCATCGGCATTATATTTTCAACTAGAAATAATTAAGCAACTGTGGAAACATGGCCTGCAACAACATTGCACTAATTCTGTCCTGCCAGACATTTCCAACAGGCCTATTCAGCACCTACAAGAAAACGCACAACGACGCAAAATAAATAAATAAATGAAACAATTGCATCGGCGTTATATTTTCAACTAGAAACCAGAAAGTTGGTTTTGCTTTAGATGTAAAGTTCAATTGTTGTTAGTAAAATGTGGCACAGAAAATGCTGGGTCAAACAATATTTATCGCTTAGGGAAAAAAAAAAGAAACTGTGTAGCATGAAAGTTTTGTATGCAGTGGAGCCGTCAGTTGCCAGAGTGGTTTTTTTTTTGTTGTTTTTTTTTAAGTTTATTAACTGGGCGCTTCACAGTTTGAGGTATTGCTGACAATGGTCACACCGTGCATACTGAGGAAAGAGACATCTCTTAGAGAAAGTATCAGTGGAAGGGAACGAATAGTCGTTTTTTTACAATTTCTAGCCACAGGAAATACTTATGAGAAATTCAGCTCCTTAATCTCAACATATCTCCTTACTAAAATATACCGGAAACATTCAAGTCTATTTATATCTGCCTTGAACACTACATAAGGATATATTGTTTTTTTTTTGTTTGTTTTTTTTTTTTACCAAAATTTCCGATGACTCGTTTCTACCGCTCCCTTTCTAGGAATATTTCGAGGATCAATTTGTTTTCATCATTTCCTACGTCTTTGATTTTATATTGCTTATGATTTTTTTATTCCATGAAAATGGCAAATCTTTGTATGGTTCTATTAACTTTAATAGAACTTGTTCTTCCTTCGTCTGCGACTGTGTCATTTTGAATTTTCAAACTCCTTTCATCATTCCGCTCGAACACGCGCCGAGTGACTAACCTAGCAAAATTAGCGCTAAGCACGCTAGATCTGTTAGACGATGCGATATACTGCCCAAGGTAGTGCCCTACGGTAGATGAGCTAGCGTAGCAGAACCCTTAGTATCGCACTAACTGTCTATCTGCCTTTACACAGTACGAAATTAGCGCGCTAGGTCACTTAGCGCTCTGCATATTCGATAATGTAAAGCCTACTGGGGGCTTTAAAACTCTGTGCGCATTCCTACGCTGTGAGTTGCCTTCAGTGGATAGGGGTTTTTTACCGAGCCTGGTGGTGTAACGGTTAGCGTTCTATCCTCGCATTCGGGAGGACGGCGCGGCGGTTCGAATCCCCGTCCGGGCATCCAGATTTGGGTTTTCCATGGTTTCCCAAATCCCTTCAGGCAAATGCCGGGATGCTTCCTTCAAAAGGCCATGGCCGAATTCCTTCCTTTCCCGTCTCTAAAGACCTCGCTGTTAAGAGACGTAAAGCAGATAAAAAAATAGGGGTTAATTTTGTGGGTTTAGTGTAGAATCAGGTTAACCTTCGGGACCTTTGTTAAGCCTTCTAATTCACTTGCACTACCTTCTTTCTTAAAGATGTTTTCTGTGGTTTCGATCTTCTCGTATATCTACGTATCTAAACAATATCTTGTGGGCTACAGGAAGATGTTACTTGTCAGGAGTAGTTTGACACCACCCCATTAATACGTTGGGGAATGTGAAGCAGGGAAAGGTCATAACATATTGATTCCATAGAATATACCTAATAAATAACGTAGTTGACTATCAGTTTAACAATCCCGTTTATTGATGACTGAAGATTGTGTTCACACCGTTAAGAGCGTGATCTGCAAGGATAACCCCGATATCCTTTATAAATAATAGTTACTGAACTAGCTGCTTATAAGTTGCGTAAACTGAATATTAGGAGATGTTAATTTACTAACTGAATGGCGAACTGACATAATGGAATCATGGTGATGAGTTAATGCTGATGTGACACCGTTTAGCTAATAGATAACCCGTACTGCCTGCCTGGTATTAATTGTCCTAACGGGAATATTCAAGAAAGAACCCGCAAGGAAAAACTTGCTTAATAACTGCATAGAACCGAAAGAAAGTTTTAAAATAGTAAAAATATAATAAAACCAAAACAGAATCTAAATAATCATAATTAAAATTATAACAAATTTTTTTAACTCAATTGCAAGGGTAATTTATTTAATAAATAACATTAGGGATTTCTGAAATTAGTCTCAGTGAATCATTGCTGGAATATTATTATTTGATTGATGTTTATATCCCTAAATCAAAGTTAATAGAATTCTATCCACAAACACTGCCAATAACGAGAGAAGAATTCAATGGATTACTGTCAAAATGTAGACTGTGGTATGACCAAACCTGATAAGTGGCCAATCCGGAAACTGAATTCGTTATTCTTTAAATTCCACCAACAGTTAAGCAGTGGAGGTAATCGATTCCTTCGAGGCCTTCAGTCATTTATAAAGCATCGCCAAGTTGTAAGCATCCTATCATCGTTCCCGAACCGTTCAATATATTGGCAATTTCAAACCACAAAACATGTCAAAAATTAAACAAGAAGTTTTAGGAAATGTAACATAATTGAATAATATTATACAGATTCCCAGCAATACGACAGAAAACAACTCGTAATACCAATTTCACTGCAAGATTAATATTTATATGAGTCAGTTAGTACAGTTTCTTTAGCAAGTTTTCTCGAAAACGATAGTTCTTTCGGAAGGGGAAAGTGATCTGGTGGAACGAAACGATATCTTTGCCTAGGAACTGCACATACATTTCCAGCAATATCTCCATTGATTTCAGGGAGATATCTCCTTATGTCACGATGATTAGGACCGTAGCGTTACCTCCAAACTTTAAGAGCGTCCCGGTTGTACAGTATACACTATTAGGTTGAGGAAGATGCAAAAGTAGACGAAGCCATGTAGAACACAATGTCGGGTTAGTCTATTAAGTCTGAACCGGGATGATTGTATACAGGAGTTTAGTGGTAAACGAGAACGAAGGTTAGTTTCACTTCCCCTATTCTCCCAGTGGGAAACTAGTAGGCTCATGCAGAAACTAGTCTCAATGATCTATCCAGATAACACTTCACTTGTTTTATTTTTATTTAAGTATTTAATTTTATTTGTGTCTTCCACACATTTTTATTTTTTATTTTATACGAGACATTAATAAAAAATAATAACACAGATTCCAATTATATATTTTGCACAAAGATGTGATATGATCTGAAGTTGACGCAAAAATTAGAAGTTTGACTTTATATTACTCCTGGAGGTCGAAAAAGGTCAAAAATGATTTTTGAGGATAGGAAAAAAGCATCAAATTTCTTGAATCTAAATTTTGTATACTGATTAATGGTTTATTCCTCAGCCCTTGTATATTCCACTTTTAGCCTGATTGACCTCTAGCATTAGAAGAAGGGCAGAAACTAAAAATTTTGAATCAGACTTTGCTGATTTTAATCCTAAAATGGTAACTAATTAATTATTCTGGTTCGAATCGTATGTGTAAGTGTTTTTCTAACAAAATTAATACATCCAATCATTTCCTTAAAGGAGCGTGGAGGAAGAATTATGTGTTAATGTATTCCAAATCTATGAAATCGCTCTAACAAAGAACTCAGTCTATGTACCTCTTTTTTTTTAATTGGGCTTTTACGCATTCGAAGGAAATCTCAAACTAGTCTTATCTTGATTAAGAGTTGATCTTCCATTCTTAGCACTGATGTTTAGGATAGTTGCTTAATCCCGCAGAAGTTTTGCACCTTGAATAATAATGTAACACAAGGCTTCACAGGGCACATCTAGCAACAAATCCCCAATTGAATGACGTGGATTATAGTACAGTAAAAGCCTTTAAATCATCTTAATCTAGTCGGGTAAAGTTACTCAGTTCATGGTGGCCCTTTTTAAAGGTTACTATGTTTTCTTCGATGGCGTTCTTTCCTGAATTCCCTTAAATATTTCGAGCCACCTCCGTTGCTGTAACACCTCTGTAAATTCAACTTCCGTCCACTTTACCCTTCACCTTCCTTATTTAAAAAAATGGTATCATCTTACTCCCGATGTGCAAACCGAGCGTTCTGGTCTCGAATTCTGGAGGGCGCCGGTTTGGATCCTCGTCCTGGCATCCATGGTTTCCCAAAATCACTCCTTCATAAAGCCATGGCCAAATTCCTTCCAGTTCCTTGTCCCCAGTCCTTTTCCTGCCATTAATGACCTCGACGTCGACGAGGCATAACCATAAGCAAAAAAAAAAAAGCTGATTTTCAAAATCGATGTAGTGGAGACTGTTACTCCAATAACAAACGTCTAACAAAATTGTAATATAGCAGTGTTATAACGTGGATAACATTCCTAAGCAGTGAGACAGGTTCCTTTTTAAGTTGGGATATACGAGTTAGTTATTTCGTACGTATCTTCTCCGCAGCGATTTGAATTCGTGTGGGGCTCTGCAGCCGTCTTCCTGTATTTCGTGTGGAACTATGTGGCCAAACCCGTTTGTAGTTTCGCCGTGGGCGAGCAGAGTGCCTCCGTTGGATATCTTTACGACGCTATTTAATTCTTGAGGGCCAGGGTCGCGTCGGCGGACAGACAAACTGTAAATAAAGTTTCCACCCACGCGGTCGCAAGCTGTATGTGAGTTACATCCACCGCACAGTTCCCACACAAACGCGCCGATCACTAGTGTGCCTTACACTTCCGCAGTACCAAGCCCATAGCAGTACATGGTAATTTTTTATAAAGAGAAATAGTTTCTCAGACATAACACGTTGGAATTACACCTTCATTGAGTCCAGCGTTAGAGCCATGGGAAGAAATGTGCCTGAGACATTTCTTTCAGAAAGGCGTGAAACACGACCAGTAAAATTTCATCCAGCCGCTATTAAATGACAAGATTTCTGAGTGGGATGTAGCGTTCAGAGCAAAACCGACTACATCTGAGGAACACAGATGTTAAGAAGTTGTAAAATAAGATGTAGAGATTCACGAAAGACATGCATCAGTTAAAAAGGGTGTGAGACAAGGTTGTAGTCTATCCCCCTTAATATTCAACGTGTACGTAGAAGAAGCAATGAAGAAAGTCGAAGAAAAATTTCCATGTGCATAAGTCTTCAGAGAGAAAAAACTATTATGCTACGTTTTGCTGATGACATTGTCTTGTTAGCAGAGAGGGTTCAGGATATTGAGAAGTTACTGAATGGTGTAAACAAAATACTGAAGGAAAGATTTTGGACTGAATATAAATCAAAGCAAGATTAAAGTGATGAAATGCAGCAGAAATGATACCAATACTAATAGATTAAATATAAAAATAGGATCGAATGCAATAGCAGAAGTAAGTGAGTTCTGTTACTTAGGAAACAAAATTACAACCGATGACCGAAGCAGGAAAGATGTTAAAAGTAGAATAGCACTACCAAAAAGAGCCTTCATGAAAAATAGAAACCTTTAGTTTCAAATATTGATCTAGGAATTAGAAAGAACTTTTTAAAACTCTTTTTGTGGAGCACAGCGAAACATGGACTTTAGGAATACCGGAAATAAAGAAAATTGCAGCATTTGAAATGTGGTGCTACAGAAGAATGCTAAAAATTAAGTGGACTGACAAAGTAAGAAATGAACGAGTTTTGAAAATTATGGGTGAGGAAAGAAGTTTGTGGAAGAAGCTTACAGAAAAAAGAGACAGGCTGGTAGGTCATATTTTAAGACATGCTGGATTAGTTAATTTGTCAGTGGAGGGAACAGTCGAAGGTAAGTACTGTAGAAGAAGACAAAGATTAGAATGTATGAAGCAGATAATTGACAGTGTTCAGACGTTTACTATGTGTAAAACTGTGATGATTGTGTGTAGAGTGCTGTTTGTGCTATGGATGCGAGATGAAAGAAGGTAGAGAGTGAAACCCGATGCTTGCTCGATCGGGCCTACTCTTCCGAAAGGAACCGTCGGACCGCTAAGCTTAACGACCCCGTCAGATCGACGAATCACCATCAACAGTGTGTTATGCCTTCACTCTATACGCATTGCGGAGACGTATGAGATTTACTCCAGGACTTTGGTGTATAAACTGGTAACTAGGAATGGTGCACTACCGCTTTTTCTACCCTGCCGGCCAAGTCTGGATGATGAAATTTTGTTCCACCACCAGGACCAGAACCCCCATGTCAGTGCCAGACACCATGACGGTGCCGCGGCTGACTGAGCCAAAGGGCGTAGCCTTTCATGATATTATTATTACTTTTTATTTACAGTAAGTGTACCTGCAGTGTATTCGATAGTTTCGTCTTAGGCATTTGGATGAAAGAATGTGGAATATGGTTCTGTCCTATCCATGATACCAGAGGGCTTCTTAATTTAAGAAATCCCATCCGATGCATCAATGCCCATCAACTATGACGAATATACCCTCTTTTACAAGGAGCACTATCGCAGATAAGTGGTTAACGTTCCAGTGCATATATTGACAGGTGCACAGTTGCATTTCCCGTAAAGCTGAAACTCACATTTAGGAATGTTCTGCTTTATTCATCTCTGTGGTTTGGATTCCACTTAAACTATACCCAGCAGGATTACCGGGCTAGATCCAGCCACGACAGACGCGGAATGCGTGACATATTGCAACTCTGCCACTTGCCTGTCGCACGATCCTTCGATTTCTAACTGCGAACAATACAGTGAACTTGTTTTTAAGACTTCTGTGCGGGAAAAGAAACGAATCCCTATTTGCTGTCACAACGCTGTACGGCTCTGTGTGACAGTTTGTAAACAGAACAAGATACAGACTTCAAATTTGCAGTTCAGGAGGAATTACGCGGGGTACAGTATTTTACTGACCCAAAGCAGAAAGTTGTATTAAAAATGTTGTAAAGGAATGTTCATGGATTCCTGAGAAAGAAAATAAGATAAAAAATATATATTTTTTTACAATCTCATATTGAGGCCTATTGTTTAAAGCACGTCAAGTGTATGGCAAGGAAATTTGATCCCTACTTTTCCCGAAAAATATAATATAAAATATAATAGCATCCGTCAGAATTGTTAAAATTAGACCAGTTAAGTTGCTTGGTTTATATATAAAAAAAAAAAAATGCTGTTGCTCTGATGTTTGGAACTCTCTCCATTACAACAAATAGTTTAACAGCAAATACGAGAAATACTTACATCTAACACAGTTTGTCAGTTGCGAGGAAAACAAGCGTAAGATTGAAAATCACATTTACTTTCCCACTATTTTATTGACTCTTTTTATTTTCTTATGGCTTTATGCCTCGTCCACATCGAGGTCATTAGAGGCGGGATGGGACCGAGGACAAGGAACGGGAATGAATTCAGTTACGGCATTTTGAAGCAAGCATCCCGGCATTCGCCTGGAGTGACTTGGGGAAACAAAACCCAAATCTCGATGCTAGAACGGCGACCCGGCGTCTTCCCGAATGCGAGGCCAGAGCGTTAACCACTCACCCACCACGCTCGGTACTTCATTGAATATACGCGATTGGTTAAAAATGTATTCCTTCATAATGGGTAGTATTGGTACTAATAACTAATTTGATTAGAATTGAAAGATTTCATGAGAGGCAACGTTGCGTGGAGTTTGAGGTGCGTGGACCAGAGTCTGCTAAGCATCATGAAAATATGTCAAGAATTGATTTTTCCACCAAGCGACCGCCGTCAGAGCTACCATATTCATATACGCCCTTTTTTGCCGTCGAGTTCATTAGAAGCGGGAAAATACTGTGCTAAAGAACGGAGAGGAATTCCCCAATATCCATATAGTAAGAATATTTATTGACATTTCGGGAGCCTTCGACAATATATGGTGGCCCGCTCTGTTTGATTGGCTGAGGGAGATTGGTTGTCCAAGAAGATTATTTCACACCTTCAGGGACTATTGCAGATTTAGAACTGCTTCCTTGAGATGCCAGAACTCGTTCATCACGAAGATCCTTACTAATGGATGCCCGCAAGGTTCCGTTTGCGGTTCCATATTCTGGGATATAGGGATGGAACCAGTGATTGAACTATTACAAAGAATACCTGAACTTCTAGGTCTAATAGCTTTTGCTGATGACCTTTTACTACTAGTGGAAGGAGCAACAAGAGCAGAAATTGAGTACAATAGTAATCTAGTACTTAACTGCCTTAGCCAATGGTGCAGTAAACTCAAGCTGAGTTTAGCACCACATAAAACAACATTTATGTTGCTCAAGGGCAAGCTGACTCGAAACCCAACTATAAGAATCGACGGTAAATCAATTCGTAGAAAGAAACCCAGTGTGCAGGTACTTAGGCATTCAATTGAATGAACGTTTAAACTTCGAAGCCCACTTAGAGAAGACAATAGCAAGAGCAGTGGTGGTCATGAATAAAATCATTAATATTGGCCAACGAAAATTTACTGTTCCAGTCCAAACAATAAGACTATACCATGACGCAATTTTATCCTCTTTAGTGGGCTACTCAGCAAGTATGTGGGCAAAGCATGTATGAACAGTAAAACTAAAACAGCGAGTCAGACGTGTCCAACGAGGAATACTTTTAAGACTGACAGGAGCATACAGAACCCTGGCAACAAATTCATTAACCGTTGCCATTGGTGTATGGCCACTGGACCTTGAAGTAAGGAAACGGGGTGCCATATACTGGCTCAGAAAAGGGAATCAAGATAAGGTAGCAGAAATTGTAGGCACCGAAGCAACATCGGAGACGCACATTCGGAAGCTTCTATTGGCGGAATGGCAAGAAGAATGGAACAACAGTGAAACAGGTCGAAGAGCATATGATATGTTCCCATCCGTAGAGGAGATGTTAAAGTTGAAGTACCTTTAACCCTCTCCCGGATTGGTACACTACATTATAGGTCACGGGCCATACAATCTGTCTCCGAAGTCGAAATATTGTGGACTCAGACAGTTGTGAATGTGGTGAAGAGAGTACGCCGGAGCACGTGGTATGAGAGTGTGAAATAACAGCCAGTTTGAGAGAACACCAACAAGCTCGGCTGCAAGGTAGGAGAATATTTGACATACTGCGCGACGAAAGTTTGTGGCATTTGCTGGACGAGGCAGCTGATCTAGCCTCAAAATTTTGGAAGGAGAAATTTATAAAAAGGAAAAATGCCGAGCGGAATCAAATGCCACAGATAGCAGAAGAGGAGAACACAATTACACCGGATTGACGGAAGATATCCTACGACAATGAGCAACATCAATCGTCGGAGGAACTTCAGTGTGCTCCAGAGAGGCCGTCTTCTGAGCGACAACTGGGGCCGTCTTGGTATTCCAGGAGGTCAATTCTTGATGGCCTGGGTGACTGACTTTGCTGCCAGTTCCAGGGGACTCTACCTTTGGAGCGCACACAACACCAAGAAAAATGAACAATAGTGGACCGAAGTACGGCTGTGACAATTGGTGCTGGTAATAGTAGTATTAGTAATGGTTTTAGTAGTAGTAGTAATAATGTTAGTAGTAATATTAGGGACAATAGCAGTAGTAGTAGATTTAGTAATGGTGTGGTACCCATTCTGTTTAATAACTGTAGATGTAATAGTTATTGGAAATTGAATCAAAATTTTCTTTCATTCATTGTCTATTTGTTAATATGTTTTATATATATATATATATATAAGATACAAATATATGTAAATGTAAAATAGTGGAAATAAGGGCCCAGATTAGATACTAGGTGCTGGGCTATGTTGCATATGGAAAATAAATAAAAATTCCCCCATGCCATTTTGATGGAACCATCCCGGCATTCGCCTGGAGAGATTTGGAACAACCATGGAATATCAGAAACTGGATGGCCGGACGGGGATTCGAACCCGCTTCCTCCCGAAAGCGTGGACGGATCGTTACCTTTCAGCCACCGCGCTTGATCAAATGTATTTTAAGCTTATTATATTAAAAAATTCTAATTGCCACAGACTAGGAGATCTTTACCAATTTCAGTATTTTCTACTGCGTACACATTGTGAAAAGGTTTGGAATTAAACCAACGCGTTTCGTACACAATCTACTGATTAGTAATAGTGCACGTCAAACCCTGGTACCCTTGCACGAATGGTTAAAATCTATTCCTTCTCCAGGGAAACAATTTAATCCTGTTAGAAATGCAGACACCATACATGTTTCCCCCCCCCCCCCCCACTTTTACGATTTTAGGCCAGTCTGCGTCGAGGTCATTAGAGATGGGAGAGGAATGGGGATAAGGAACGGGAAGGAATTCGACCATAGCATTTTAACGAAACCATTTCGGCATTCGCGATGAGAGATTTGGGACAACCATGGGGAAACCAAATCTGGATGCCCGGACGGGGATTCGAACCTTCGTCCTTCAAATGCGAGGCCACAGCGTTACCGCTCACACACCACGCTCGTTTGATGTACACCGCTGTTATCTCCAACCACGACTGCTTTACGAAGACGTTCCTTCACGTGGAGTTAGTTTTCTTTATGACTGGCGTCTATTGCAGAAGACTTGTAGTTAACAGGGCATTCATTGTAAATGAAGAGAAAATCCAATCAGTGTGGACTTCACACTCTGGCGAACTTGTCGCGCCTCTTTGGTTCTGAGTCAAGATTTTTCCACGTATTAAGGTGAACGCTTCGTTCCGATACATCCAGAGCTCCGGATCTCATCGACGGTGAAAATTTTGTACATATAATTTGCTTAAAGCAGCAAAACAGATCGTCTTTCACTGAGAACTAGGACTGTCACACAGCTAGAAAATTACAGATACAACAAATACGTGTTCATGCAAACAAAATAAGCAGAACAACAAAAGCGGATGAAAAAAATCTACTCACCATGTACAGAGCAGAAGAATTTCTGCTAGAATGGGGTGCAAATTGAGTTAAGATTCAGTCCTCGTTGGGCCAGTGACTTAAGAATTTACTCAGGAATTTAAAATTAAGGGAAAAATAGAGGGAGTGTCCATAATAAGCAGAAAATCACACAAAATGTATCCGAAATTTAATTAGCATGTCAATTTCTGGATGACAGTACTTTTTAATTAGTTTTGACTTTTGGCACTTGCAGCAATCTCACATTGTGGAGTCTACTACGTTCATCATTATTTCCTTTTTGGAGACTGTCTTAGTGGCAGAGGGAGCACAGGGCAAACACAATACTAAGTTCGTATCACAAAGACGAAAGGCTACATTCAAGTGCTGCCCTTCGGAAGGTTTAGGTATTAAGTTGGAGTTTGGTTTAATGGTATTTAAAATTTTGGATTGGTGTTGGAAATGTTTTATTTAATCCTAAAAGCTATATAAAAAAAGTTGCTCAGTTATTCTGTAATTAAAATTTTTGCCTTTTACAACTTCGTAAAAGTCAGGTAACATCTCAGTATAAGTTTTTCTGGTTTATGAAAATATCTGTGTATGTACCACAGTATATAATTACGACCAAATACTCTGTACTAAAACCTGATAGGGGGTGAGGGTAGGGGCTGTAATGGTAGCAAAAAATGGACTTTAGGTATATCAGAAAGAAGGAAAATTGAAGCATTTGAAATGTGGTGCTATAGAAGGATGCTGAAAATTAGATGCACAGATAAAGTACGAAATGAACGAGTTTTGAAACTGATGGATGAGAAAAGAAGTTTGTGGAAGAGACTTACAGAAAGAAGATACAGGATAGTAGTTCATATTTTAATACATGTAGCATTGGTTAATTTGTTAGTGGAGCAAAAGTGAAACAGACCGCGGGGGGTGGGTGAGTGGTTAACGTTCTGGCCTCGCATTCGGGAGGACGGCGGTTCCAATCCCTGTCCGGGCATCCAGATTTGGGTTTTCCAGAGTTTCCCCAGATCACTCCAGGCGAATGCCGGGATGCTTCCTACAAAAGGCCATGGCTGAATTCCTTCCCGTTCCTTGTCCCCAGTGCCATCCCGCCTCTAATGACCTATGACCTCGACGTCAACAAGGAGTAAAGGCACATTAAAAAAAAAAGTTGAAGAAAATAATTGTAAATGAAGACAGAGATTAGAATATATGATGTAGATAATTAAGGATTTAGGGTGTAAGGGTATGTTGAGATGAAGAGGTTAGTGCAATGTAAGAAGGGATGGAGGTTTACACCAAACCAGTCTTATGCTCATAACAAAAATGTTTTGTCTTCAAGAAAAAGTAATATTTTCTTGAGAGTTAATTTTCTCTCTCTGTGATGTATGTAACTATGGGCCTACGCTGAGCCTTCGTTTTACTTCTATTTGCAAAGGATTTATACAAACGTGTGTAACCACAAAGGTAGTTATTTCCATAGGAGACCTACAGTTTAACATGAAATCCGAGCCACAGAATCGTTCTGGCGTACTTCATATTACACAGCAAACTGTGCCAGAGGGAAAGTTGGGGTAAGGGCTTATGAAAAGCCCCGCTGAGATAGGGATTCGAACCGGTGACCTTTCGATCTCCATTCAGACGCTTTTACCACTAAGCCAACAGAACAATCATTAATTTACTTTTGATCTGATATTGATTTTACCAATCCAATTCTCTACAAATTTACTTCTTAGAAAAATTCTAGTATTTGTTTTAGTTCACCAATTGTCAGTGGACGGGAATAAATGTTAAAATTTTTAAGGGGCAAAAGTAAATGGGTGGGGAAATTGCACTGGAAGATTTTAAGATAAAACAATGCGAAAGTAGGAGAGCAGAGAAATTGCCATTGGGGCATACCCTCCGTCGAAACTGAGTTAATACAAAATCTGCCAACACGATAATATTCTTGATAAATAATAGCCTACCGGTTCTTTCTCCTTGTATTTTTATTCGACGCATTTATTTTACGACCTTGATTATTCCATCAGCATAAAAGACGATCATTTGCAGTGATAAATAATATTCTAACGTGACTCTTCTTTAACTGATGCTTATCTCTCGCAAAAACCTTTGCAAAAAATTTCGGTAAGCTGTTTGATCTGGTGACATTGCCCTGTCTGGCAATTAACATAGTGGGAAACCACTTCAACGTTACGCACGGCTGTTCCTAATTCAATTTTCTTTGTAACTTTATATCAAAATACGACTGTTGGATATAAAAAAAAAGGACAAATTATGTAAATAAAGAGTAAAAAATGGAAATGGTTTAATGCAAAATTTTTAAAAGATATGAATTTTTAATTGATTTATAATCTTTTAGTTGAAATAGAATCTTTATTAAGATTACGATAAAAATTTTAATAGTGTCTTCTTCCATATTTGTACCTCATTTGACCTTTCTATTAAAAATGCTGCAACGAAGTGCGTCTTCAGCTACAGAAAAACTGACATTGGCTTTGTATATGATCAGGATTGTACAAGATATGAATGAAAATATCTTATTTACTGGAAAAGCTCTACGGTCGCTGAATTCTACAAGCACAAGACTACCGATGCATTCTACTGACAAAGAATCTTGCCTGAATATTTTAATTTTGTGTCGTTATGTGATGGGTGTCTATCAATCCTCGCATATTATAACGGTTCCTATACTGAGTCCACTATAGATGCCACTCTTCAAACGAATTTCTCCATCTGTTTCAGGGCTGCAAACACGTAAAAACGGAATTCCTTAATTGATCAAAATAATTATCTCTCTTCATTTTTTATATTTTGTTATTATTGTTATACTTTTACTTATAGCTTTACGCCTCGTCGACGTCGAGGTCATTAGAGGCGGGATGGGACTGGGAACAAGAAATGGGAAGGAATTCGGCCATGCCTTTTTGAAGGAAGCATCCCGGCTCACCTAGAGTGATTTGTGGAAACCATGAAAATCCCAAATCTGGATGCCCGGACGATGATTCGAACCGGCGTTCTCCCGAAAACGAGGCCAGAGCGTTAATTGCTCACCCACCAAGCTCGGTTTCAATTTGCTCTTTGTTTTTGTGGAGACTTACTTGCCGAGGCTGTAAGGAACGCAGAGGTTCTCTTCTTCCTGGTGTTGGCTGACGAGTCTGACAGCTCTCACCTGGCTGCTTTCTCGACTCTCTCCGAACCCGCGCCCATCACTGCAGTCGGAGTTGTTATTACAGTTTGCGTGACTCGAGACAGCCAGCAACCAAGAGTCTCGTCTACCCATCACGGAAAGCATTCACCGCAATTGCATTTGGACCCAGAGCTCTCAGATACTCACATTTTCACCGTCACGTAACTTTTTAATTCTTTTATTCTCTGGCTACTAATACAGTCAAAAATGACGGGTTGAACACTGAGTTCTGACATTTAATTTCTTCGAGTTTACCGTAACGGTGACGTAACATATAGTGGAAAAATCTACAGTGAATATAAATACCTTGTAAGCCCTTCAGAAATAATGTGTTGAACGCAGTGTTTTCGCAGATCATTTCCTTGCACTAAATACAATTATTAACAAATAACATTCTTAACCTTACAAATATTTTGGTACATATTTCTTAGGTTACTTAACAACGATATCTCTCCACAGAGTCTATAAGAAAATATCTACATCGACTAAATGTAAATAAACAAAAACATTTAATAACTAATATGTTAATTTAAACGTAACACATACTTTTTTCAGTGTTCTGGTAATTCATTTCTTCTGGCTTTATTAAGTAAATACAATTGTTATCAAATAATATCAATAACGTAATGTTACAGTAACATTCATGGCAGCAATTAGTCCTGTATCGAAGGCTGAGCGTGTAACGTACCGTTACGGACGCGGTTACACGATGACAAAGTGACCAAGCTTAGACTTTTATTAGCTTTGATGGTATCTGTTCAATTCAGGCTTCCATATAACTTAAAAGTGAAGTGTATAGGTGAATAGGCATCTTGATTTGATGTATTATAATTTACTGTCAGTGAATTCAACATTGCACATAACTCTGCTTATCTGTTCATTCAGGCTTCCATATAGCTTAAAAGTGAAGTGTATAGGTGAATAGGCATCTTGATTTGATGTATTATAATTTACTGTCAGTGAATTCAACATTGCACATAACTCTGACTGCTTATTGCAAAATTAGGTTTTACGCAAATTGTTGCCTTCGTAAAAGCTGATTTAAGCCCCAAACACCATTGAAAATTTCTTCCTTGAATAATGTTACAGCTACTACCTTGTTAACCGACCGCATTGACGGTTGATGATAGCTAATAATTGTATATCATGTGCTCTTAATGATCTGGTACGAGCAGTTGTCCACTGTAGTGGCTCTGGGGTTTGAAACGAACTTACAGCTTTAAGTGATCGCGTATATATATATATATATAAAATTAAACTTTCCCTTTTTCATACGTTATAACACGGAAAATAATTACCATACGAGTACCAAACTTCGTAGCATTAATGTCCGGAGTATGGGGTGCATGATTTCAATACGTCACAGCGCCACCGTCCAGTTCCAACTATGGCCACCAGATGCCGTGATCAGTCATCGTGATTCGTAGTCTCAAACACCTGACCAAATTAACAGCCGATCGTTTCCAAATGCTTGGCCGGCACGATCACCTGACCTCACTCCCTGTGATTTCTGGTTGTGGGGCTACCTGAAGGACAGGGTTTACCAGGGGAACATTCACACATGTGCTGATCTGAAGCGCAGCATATCAAGAGAGGTAGCCAGCATACCTACGGACATGCTTCGTTCTGCTGTGCAGAATGCAATCCAGGACACTGATGGGCACCATATTGAGCCCATTTTGTAGCAGTAATGGTACCGGTATGAAATGGTATGATGTACCGTAGCAGCACATTAAAAGTGTTTCAATCGAATTGATTCTGCATTATTTCTCTTCCCCATATTCTTGACATTAATGCTACCAAGTTTGGTACTTGAACGGTAATTATTTTCCGTAAGCCGACCCCGGTAGCGCGTGGCTAGCGAGCTGGCTTCACGTTGCAGGGGTCGCCGGTTCGAGTCCGGCCCAGGGCATGGGTGGTTTTAATTAAGTGTTGTGTTTGTCCTGTGTTGTCCTGTTACTTGTGATAATCAAGAACACGTGAAGATTCTATGAACACAATTGAGAAATAATAGAACCACAGATGCTGGCTAAATGACTACAAGGCCGAATGCCAATTTAAAATATATATATATTCCGTGTTATAACGTGTTAAATAGGGAAAGTTTAGATATAACCACCCGGTATATACAGCTCATCATTATCCATCGTAATTGGCACAGATATCTTTCACAAAGAAAAGGAATTTCTCTCTCTGATACAGGTAAAGTTTGTCCTCCAGATCTACAGAACACAATATTGATAAACAGCATACTGATGTGGATAAAGTTATTAATTCTCTTATTACTATTCTGAGGAATTCGGAGCATGAACACATTACTGACGTAAAATAAGTTAAGTAAACTACTACTAATTCTATGTTTTTCACACTGTGGGTTACAATTTTTATTACATAAAGAGGAACCGGTGGTTTATTTATTAATTTATTTATTATTATTATTATTTATTTATTTATTTTTTGATGGCCGATGAGTAATCTCATTAATCTCATATATATATCTCGTAATCAGCAAAGAAATCTTTCACAAGGAAAAGGGATTTCTCTCGTTAAAGTGTGTTTGTGTATGGTAGTAGCAAAGGAGTTTCCCATCGGGCACAACGTTGGCCAAATTCCGGTAGCTGTGGGGGTGTGCGAGATATAGTGGTTGAAAGTGGTCGATCAGGGACATTTTCATATTTCGACCAAAGACGAGTGTGTCCGCATATTTCACTTTAAATCCACAACAACCTAGCGCAGACCGCTAGTGGGCGTATGTAGTAGTATCACGGAGTCCCCCAACGCACACTACGTTGGCCGAATGCCAGTAGCTGTAGGGGTGTGGGAGATATGGTGGATGAAAGTCGTCGATCTGAGACATATTCATATTTCGACCAAAAAGTGTCCGTATATTTTACTTTGCTGCCACAACTACATAGAGCAGACCACTGGTGTTTGTGTAGTAATGGCTTCGAGTCTCACATCATGCACTATGATGGTTACGTGTCGGTAGCTATTGGGGTATGGGAAATATGGTGATTGAAAGTGGTCGACCTAGGGCATTTCCCTGTTTCTACCAAAGACATGTATGTGTCCCTATATTTCACCTTGCAGCCTGAACTACCAAGCGCAGGGCACTGACGTTTGGGTGTGGTAGTAACCACGAGTCATCCAACTTGCATGTCGGTTGATATGGGGGTGAGAGATATGACGGTAGAAATCGATCAACGGAGGGCATTTTCATATTTCGACCAAAGACATCTATGTAACCAAAACTACGTAGTACAGACCACAGGTGTAAAGTGTGTAGTGGAAGCCTCAAGTTTCCCATCGTGCACTGTGGTGGTTGCATGTCGGTAGCTGTCAATCGAAATTCCTTACAAACACGAACAAAGTCGTGTGCACCTGCTAGGTTTCTTATAAACAGAGCGGTGAGTAATTTTTTTTTTTTTTTCAAAAATGTGGCGGTTGGCCCTAAAGGTTGGTAACATATGGTCTAGGCCAGCGGTTCCCAACCTATGGGTCGCGACCCACTGGTGGGTTGGGGCGTGTGCTTTGGTGGGTCGCGGAACAATCTAGGTTTTTGCCACAAAAATATATCTTTTACTTCATATATTTTTGAAGAGGAACATTTGAAAGGCCCAAAACTCTTAACAGCTGAAGATAACTCGCTAATAGAACTATCTTGCGATTCTTCTTTAAAGACAATTTTCAAGGTAAAATCCTTATTTTCTTTCTGGATGAATGTACAAGCAGAGCATCCAGAAATCTCTAAATTATTTGTACTTGTGTGAACGAGCTTTTTCTACTTTATTGTTTTTGAAAAACAAATACAGAAATAAACTATGTGTAGAAAGTGTCTTAAGGTTAAAATTAACCAGTGTTAACCCTGATATCGATGCCCTCGACAGTAAACACCAGTGCCAGAAATCGCACTGTTTGTGAAGTTGTGCTTTTATAATAAGTAAACGTATTTTTCATCATCTTTGTAATAAAGCGGGAGGCAGCTGCACAAAGCATCACCTCATCAAGTTGAAGGCTGAAATTCCAGGATTAGTTAAACCTCTATTTGCACACTAAAATGCCATTGATGTGCCAAGCCATATCTTGGTTGAAAACACCTACAAATCCCATTTTAATGTTTTACTTGTAAGTTTACCATTGTGTTATCCTGCTCCCGGTCTTCCATATTTTCATACATTTGGGTGCAGTAAAACACAATGATAAACCTACAAATCAACAACTGAAATCGGGTCTGAACGTGGTTTTCACCAAAAAGTGACTTGGCAGGCCAGTTGCCTTTTAATATGCTGATCGATTTACTTCTAATCGTGGAATTTCAGCAGTCAACTTGATGAGATTATAGACTGTGCAACCGCCAATAGGATAGTCGATAGCGTATCGAGGTCATACAACAGTTCCCATGCTGATATTAGATAGACTCTCATATTAGGTGGGTCGCGAAAATTTTTTTCTTAAAGTGGATCGGGTACCAATTGTAGCTGACCCTATATGTATTTATATAGGATCGTGCTATGCCTATTGAAAGAGTGTGCCAGGATGACTGACACGTGGGTTCTAAATGGTTAACCTACGATGCCCTATGACTTGCGCCGACTTTCTTCGTATCTTCTGTTCTTGACTTCTTCTCTCTTGAGCCTATCCTCTTCTTCTCTTGCGCTAGCAAATAAACATGAGCATCGGGGATAACTTGTAAATAGGAGAGGTAGCGGGCAGCTACGAGCTACTTGAAATAAAACAATGTCTCTGGAAACCCCATTTAATTGCACTGGACCATAAATCAACTACAGTCGATGTTGTACAAATTAAGAGGTATCCCGTAACCCGCAATACTGACCCTAGGGATGAAACTTAGCCCTACAGTTCACAACTAACAGAGGATGGTGAGGTTGGTGCAGCGAGTATCTATCTCCGAGGCCTAGATGTTATCTTGTAGATCGTCAGTCAAGAAGTGAGCGTGATCAATGTGTTCTAGCTTGCTGGAAAAGTATTGGCTTGCATGCTCAGCACTGCACGTGTAGCTTGTAATCCGAACTGTCGATCGGCAGAAAGTCGAACAACAGGACGTGCTTACTCGACGTCTGGCTGCATTGAAACTTCGAAAACTTACATGATTTCTGTATTAAAATATTATAATAAATGACGTCCCGTCACACAATAAAGGTTGGGAACCGCTGGTCTAGGCGATATAAAGAAACTACCTAAAATTGTGTTGCCAGAGATTTGAATCCACACGTGCATCACCTCCAGAAATCGAGTTGTCGGCACTGCCGAATCGCCGAGTTGGGAGTAAGAGGAGCGGCATGCCCGGTCACAGCTCACCAGGAAGACGTCTTGCGCGTGCGGACTACAAGACAGCGCGGTGCCGTGTACCACTTTGGCTGCGGGTGTGTTGCAGATAATGGGTGCCGTGTCGGCGGCGGCGGCGGCTGCCTCGCCTGACAAGACGGCCGCCAGGCAGGTTTTCAAACCGGCGGCGCGGCACTGCGCGTCACGATGGAAATATCTTGGTGGACGGTTGGCAGCTTGGCAGGCGGGCAGGCAGCTCGAGATATAGGAGACAGGCGCGCCGTGACGGCTTTCAAATGGACTCGGTGCCCCCTGGAACACTACAGTCCCGCTCCGTGCGGTACAGGAAAAACGGGGTACATTCACTGCGTTACCAAACTTGCTACAAGCTGTAGGTAATGTTAATTAAGGAAACATCTATAAAATTCCATTAAAGAAACACCTAAAATATGAAGGAATGAGAGCTACTCGATACTTAGTTTGTGTTGCCTGTCAATACAGGTACCAGTTTCTTAAGTTATTTTGTAGGGATTCAAGAATTACTGACACATACACCAGAGTCTCAATAATTCGAACTAACTGCGACTGGGCCTTGTTCGGATTACCTATTTGTTCGGATTAGCCGGAATTACAGTGACTAGTTTCTAGAATAAAGTATACCAAGTACGGTATATAAGTAGGTGCACCGTGGTAAGGGACCGTTCACAAACTACGTGGTTCGGTCCAGGGGGGAGGGAAGGTTAGCTGGAAGGCTACTCTAGGCTACGTGGGGGGAGGGGGGGGAGTTCAGAACCAGGCCACGTAGCTTTCCCTTTCATAACATTTTTCAGAGTTAAAATAAGGAACTGAACTCACAACAGCATGTGAATATTTATTTCCCTGAGTTAATTATCTCCGTATATAATTTACATTGTCTGACAAGAGAAAACAGTACAAATTGTCTTCTGGAATCAAAAGGGAAAAAGCTACGTGCTACGTGGGGAGGGGGGGGGGTTGAGGCAATAGCCACGTAGGGCTACGTGGGGGGAGGGGGGGGGAGTTCACAGTAGACCAAAATGGAGCTACGTGGTTGATGCATGCTCCCTAACAATTGGGAACAAGGGGGGGGACAATGGCTGCTGTGACGAAATACCAGGTGGAAGTGAACTGTTGTGACTGAAGTGACAATGAGGCGGAATGTGACAAAGGAGAGCTGGTGGCATGCAGTGACGTGGCAGAAGCCCTTGATCTCGCGCTACGCTATTTGGAGCAACAGGCCACTGCTACACCTGCTGATATAATGTTTATGAGTCGCTTTGCGCCATATAACAGACTGTCTTCATAACGCCAGAAAAAAAATGACTGAGTTTTATTTTTATTTTAAAAAGTAAGAATAAAATGGGCGCTTGTAAACATTGTAACTATTATCGTAAATTTGACAGTTTTTCTTTCATTGTTGCGCACTGTTTAAACTTAATGTTTAATTGCTAATTTTTCTAATATGTTTTTACTGTACAGTGTAAATTAAAACTGTATGTATGTACAGCAGTTAACAGCGCAATTAAATACAGTATGAAATGTATTTTCCTCAACTATGTTTTAATTCTTTTACCATTTTTCATACTTGACTAATTTTTTGCCATGTTTGGATTAATCCAACGTTTGGATTACCGGGGTTCGGTTTAGCGGGACTCTGGTGTAGTTGATTTCATTCTTCTTTTGTTCCATATCTTCCTAGATTGATATAGACTTCCATTTCATTGTCAAATTTGGGGAAGAAATGGGACAATATTTTGATAAACTGTTAAATGGTGATGCAGTGAATACAGATTCCGGGGATGTAATATGATAGAAACCACGCAACATAAAGAATCCCTATTACCTGGTCTAAAGTAGAAGTTGCCTTTAAATCCATGAATAAGCGTAAATCAAGTGGTCACGACAGGTGGTAAAAGCAGATGGCGTGAATGGGAGCCAGTGGTTGTTTATGGTGTTAATTGCCATTTGGAATGACTGAAAATCAGCCAGGATAAGACGGTGGTCGTGGCAACACGTACAGGTACTGCTAATGTGAATATCTACATAACCAAACAAGAACTTCAAAATGTTGACCAACTCAATTATCATGGCATTACTGTGAGTAAAGACAACACCGATAAATGTGAAATTACAAACAGAACCAATAATTCAGCAGTTTTTTGCAACCACGTCCGAACTATATTATGGAACACCAGAGTGTCCAGGAAATGTAAACACACACTGACTTACGCACTAGGAACGTACCCTATGCGGAAAAAAACAATAGTAGATTTCAAGCCTTGAAATGAAGTTTGTGCGTATTATGATTCAGACGACAAGGAAGGGCAAAGTAAGGAATAAAATCAATCGTATAAAAAGCCTACTTTAGTATGAACATCAGAGGGAAGACACATGTACGAAGGCCCAAAACGAAATGGATAGACCAAATAAAGATGAATCTGGAAGACAAAGGGCTGGATTGGACGATTACTCACGAGCATCAGCTATTTTTTTTTTTTTAACTGCTTTACGTCTCTCAACAGCGAGGTCTTTAGAGACGGGAAAGGATGGGGGGCAAGGAATGGGAAGGAATTCGGCCGTGGCCTTTTGAAGGAAGCATCCCGGAATTTGCCTGGAGTGATTTGGGAAACCATGGAAAACCCAAATCTGTATGCCCGGACGGGGAACATCAGCTGTTCATGATGAGGAAGAAGTGGGAAGTACTCGTTACCAGGACTCGAGAGACTGGGGCCGGAGAATGATGATGACTTCATTATTTATTTATTTAATCCAGCTGAAAACCATTTTATATTGACATATTATACGATAAATATAATTTGAACATACTGATCACTATTTACGATTAAATAATAACTTTGAAAATAAGAAATGAAAAAAAAAATATAGAGAAAAATTACAGAAAATGGAAAGTAATCACGTGAGAGATACTCAAAAACTACTAATAAGACTGAAAATACAGTTAAAAAATAAAAATGAAACAAATACTTGCAGAAATAAAAATAAGGGGATAATTAAATAATTATCGATCCTGATCACTTACTCCATTCAGGTCGGAGTTCTTACTTGAAAACAGCGATGGTGCCACTAAAAAAAAAAATTCAATGGGTATACTATTACCTAATCTCTGTATGCATTCTAAGCGCTGCTAGCCTTATAATTAGTTAGCAGATTTTGTCGACCAAATAGCTCTCTCAACTTCGTACAAGAAGAGCAACGAAAATAATCCCGATTAAATTAATATATACATAGTAAATTTAGGGTATTCAGCGCGGTGGTTTTAAATGGTTATTTTTTTGTGACGTACTACATTTTGCGCTCGTTTGAGATATTTATGTTATACTGGTTGGTAATGTAAAATTTTGCCAGTTTGTTACAGTATTTTTAACGTATGTATAATGGCCTATATAATAATTATGTTTCAAATATATTCTTAGATGCTTAATATTTAGACAATATTGAGGCAATCAAAAACTGACATCAATCGACAGGGAACGACAGAATTATAGCTATACAGGGTGTTACAAAAAGGTACGGCCAAACTTTCAGGAAACATTCCTCACACACAAACAAAGAAAATATGTTATGTGGACATGTGTCCGGAAACGCTTACTTTCCATGTTAGAGCTCATTTTAGTTTCGTTAGTATGTTAGTACGCTCTCCTGACCTCAACCCTCTTGACTTCCATTTATGGGGGCATTTGAAAGCCCTTGTCTACGCAACCCCGGTAACAAATGTAGAGACTCTTCGTGCTCGTATTGTGGACGGCTGTGATACAATACGCCATTCTCCAGGGCTGCATCAGCGCATCAGGGATTCCATGCGACGGAGGGTGGATGCATGTATCCTCGCTAACGGAGGACATTTGGAACATTTCCTGTAACAAAGTGTTTGAAGTCACGCTGGTACGTTCTGTTGCTGTGTGTTTCCATTCCATGTTTAATGTGATTTGAAGAGAAGTAATAAAATAAGCTCTAACATGGAAAGTAAGCGTTTCCGGACACATGTCCACATAACATATTTTCTTTCAATTTTTTATAAAGGTGAATAACACGCCAATGCAATTGAATTTTGTTTTATTTTGGTGTCGTACGCGTTTCGCTCTATATCAAGAGCATCATCAGCGACATCTGTTAGATATTTATTCATTTATTTAGTTACATTTGATTTACAAAACAATATAAAGTTGAGGTGAAATTAAATCTACTTACATGTTACTTTTTTACTTTTTTCTCATGATCAGGGTTGGCTTCTGTGTGTATGTTTTGTAGAATTTGCTGAAGGTATGAAGCACTACACTGCACTGACCAAATTTCACATTGATACTATTATTTACCGTTTTCAAAACATGAGAAAGTAAACACCACGCCATGTTTTTCACAGGTCCATAGAGTGTGTGTTTGTTTATGTTTCAGGTTTCATTGTGTTTCGAGGTCCTTGGTTTTTACAGTCTGCTTTGTGTAATCTTTGTTGGTTGGCGGGGATTTGAAATGGTTGTCTTTTTGTGGATATTTATTTCTTTTTTAATGTGGCATATAGTGTCTGATTAGTTAAGTTTGTATAATCATTTATGATCTGCTTTCCTTCAATTAGTGCTTTTTGGATGTAATAATTTTCCTGAAATGTTAATGCCTGTGGTCTGTTATTGTTTATGGTGAGTATTTGCATGTCTCTGTGGATATCTGTCGGTTGGTGATTGTGTTCTAGAAGGTGTTCTGCAAATGTGGAGTGGTTAGTGTATTTCAGTGCTCTTAGGTGTTCTTTGTATCTTGTTTCGAATTGTCTGCATGTCTGGTCAGTGCAGTGTAGTGCTTCATACCTTCAGCAAATTCTACAAAACATACACACAGAAGCCAACCCTGATCATGAGAAAAAAGTAAAAAAGTAACATGTAAGTAGATTTAATTTCACATCAACTTTATATTGTTTTTTAAATCAAATGTAACTAAATAAATGAATAAATATCTAACAGATGTCGCTGATGATGCTCTTGATATAGAGCGAAACGCGTACGACACCAAAATAAAACAAAATTCAATTGCATTGGCGTGTTATTCACCTTTATAAAAAATTGATTAACTTGCAATTGAGGAAATGGCTCACAATATCCAGTCATATTTTCTTTGTTTGTGTGTGAGGAATGTTTCCTGAAAGTTTGGCCGTACCTTTTTGTAACACCCTGTATAATGAATGGTACGTACAATAAATTCTCAGTAGTGAATAGCCTTTTGAGAGAAGTGTGTGAATGAGTGTAAAAGACGAACTGTTTAAATGCTTTCTAAAGTGTGATAACCACTAACATATCTGAGGGAACTGTTTTCATTCAGTAATGCCGAAACTCGTTCTCAGTCTTCGAGAGTAAAATCACGTTGGAAAGACTGGCCGCATGAATGTGTGCCGTGCGAGGATGATTTATTGTTTGACGGTTTTAATTTCTGTTGCTGTCGTTGCAGCCGACTTTGACCGTCCTGTATCCGCTCCCGTTCGGTGCGGCCACGTGCCAATCGTTAACAGAATCTCATTTCAATAAATCAACGGCGGCAGTCACTCCTCCACGCGCCGTGAGCGCCTGGGTGTCAAAGGTATTTCTAAAACACCGCTTAGCTCCTTTTGTGCGTCATAACTAATTGAAATGGAAAGAGGGTGCGTAGGTCATTATGTCGACATAGCTTTTACTGGACGAAGTGTTTTAGGGGCAGAAAAAGATTGAAAGGTTTTATGCACCGTACATCGTCACGTGGAGAAAGTACGAACATTTAATGTTTCTGTCATATGACTTTATTTAAACACACAATTAACGAACGCTATTATTTAGTATTCATGAGGACGCAAGTTAGAATCGCCGTCCGACAATAGAGATTTTGGGTTTTTATCCGAAATCACTTCAGGTCATGGGCTATCAAAAAGGCCATTGGCCCATTTCTGCACACCCTTATTAACGTCGAAGAGGCGTAAAGTCCCAAGGAAATGATAAATAAAAAATTAAAAAACATTCTGATTATATGTGGAATGGCGGAATTGAGAAGTTACTGAATGGCATGACCAAAATACTGAAGGAAGATTTTGGACTGAATATAAATCAAAGTAAGACAAAAGTGATGAAATGTAGCAGAAATGATACCAATACTAGTAGATTAAATGTAAAAATAGGATCGGATGCAATTGGAGAAGAAACTGAATTCTGTTACTTGGGAAGCAAAATTACAACCGATGGCCGAAGCAGGAATGATGTTAAAAGCAGATTAGTGCTAACAAAAATTCCTTCATGAAAAAGAGAAGTCTTTTAGTTTCAAACATTGTTCTAGGTATTAGAAAGAACGTTATAAAACTCTAAGTGTGGGACCGAGCGTGGTGTAACGGTTAGCGTTTTGGTCTCACATTCGGGAGGTTGGCGGTTCGAATCCCCGTCCGGGCATCCAGATTTGGGTTGTCCATGGTTTCCCAAATCACTCAAGGCAAATTCCGGGATGCTTCCTTCAAAAGGTCATGACCGAATTCCTTCCCATTCCTTGCCATCATCCTTTTCTCGTCACTAAAGACCTCGCTGTTAAGAGACGTTAAGCAGTTTAAAAAACAAAAAATCTGGGTGTGGGGCACAGAACTTTATGGTATCGAAACATGGACTTTAGAAATACCAGAAAGAAAGAAAATTGAAGCATTTAAAATGTGGTGCTACAGAAGAATGCTGAAAATTAAGTGTTCAGACAAAGTAAGAAATGAACGAGTTATGGAAATGATGGGTGAGGAAAGAAGTTTGTGGAAGAAACTTACAGAAAGAAGAGACAGGTTGGTAGGTCATATTTTGAGACATGATGGATTTAATTTGTTAGTGGAGGGAACATTCGAAGGGAAGAACTGTTGAGGAAGACAGTGATTAGAATATATGAAGCAGATAATTGAGGACTTGGGTTGTAAGGGATCTGTAGAGATGAAGAGGTTAGCTCAAAATAGAAGAGATGATGGACTGCATCAGACCAGTCGAAAGACTGATGACAGAAAAAAAAAAAAAATGCGGAGTGAACTCTAAACTGATAGTTTCTGACTCTTGAGGTATTTATCAAATTCTCTGACAGGGGCAGATTAAATAAGTAAATCTTTTCGCGTTATACCAATCATCAAGAGATGCTAGAGGGGTGAAACTTAATGATTGAGATGTTTCGCACACTGCGTCATTCAACTGCTCCTCAATTAGTCTTACACGATTCTGTCAGTGCATATTTGTATGCAGTATTCAGCATGTAGATCAAGGCAGAAGATCGTAAAGAAAGGAAATATATAAATAATGGATCCTATTAGAATGGGAATGTGGAGTTTTTAATTTTTGTGTTTTATTTACTAGAGCCTGTATTCTACGGAAAAGTAATTTGCTTTTGAACGTTGCATGACTATTACAGAGTAGTATTAGATTTTTTTATTGATAATTGTTTGTTTAAACTAACGGCGTTCGTTTTGATACAATATTTCGGCGATAATGTACCGCATCACCATTTTAGGCTGGATCCTTGTCGACTGCCAATAGTGCACACTGCTGGCATGCTAAAAGGTTCTGGTCTTCAGTCTTGTTATTTTTCCTAAAGATAGTGTCGGTGTTCATCATCACCAAAATTTTGTATTAAAACGCAGTGACTTCTCGGCTATTCATCCAGAAACAATGTTTTAAGTATACTATTTTACTTATTTACTTCTCCTTCATATGTAGTTCAAAAATCTGTTCCGAGCATAATTTTAAGTACACTTCTGTATTAGCTACACATTTCACAAACAAATGAAACAAGGAGTAGACCTACTTCTGTTTGTTTGTTAAATGTATTGTTTGTGAAATGGTAGTTATGGATCACCCCAGCCTTTGCATAGGTGATTTCAGGAAACTACCTAAAACTGCAATTAGGACATCCGATATGCTGGGCCCAGGATTTATATCTAGACCCATTGTATCTCCCCGATCCAGTATGCCTATGCTGCTGCCTTAATGGTCGCAACTACACTGGTGGATAAATTATTTTGTAATATCATTTGATAATAATCTCAACTAGGTACGACACATTGGGCAGGTGATTAGAAGAGGTTTAAAAATGCAACATTTACATGATAGAGTGATAAGATAATGTATAACGGTGGTGAAGGAATTTGAATATATAACTTTAAAAAGACAATTGTTTGAGTTTGATGGCATAGTATGAGAAATTACGTTATACGAGTCAAATACAGTAGTTGAACAGCGTGCATAGAAGAGGAGCTAAATTTGTTTGCAGAAATTATCGTAGAACACAATCAGTATCTGATGTGATAAAGATGCTGCGTATGAAATAATTGAAAGGCATATGGTGGGTAAAGAGAGTGCTGGGAGTATATAAGACATATATTGACTTTGATGATTGGAGGAATTATGGCTAGTATGTAGAAATAGTAGAAGGATTTGATTAAAAACTAAAATTTTCCCTACGTTATTGGTATCAAGTACAAAAACTGGTGGAAGGGGATGCAGCAAGTTTTGTTTGTGAATATTACCTCAGAATACAATCAGAAAATAATATGACAAAATTGCTGTCTTGGTACTCATTGGAAGATAAAGAATTGGAACAGAATGATGGGAGTGTCTATTGATATGAGCGGAAACTAACACATGACATTGAAGGGAAAGAGAAAATTTTCTCTTTTAGCTAAGAGTGTCAAATACTTGAGTAAATTATAGAGGAATATGGTGAAAATTTGTCCTAAACATAAAAGAATTTAAAGTTAAAATTCTCGGAATTCAAATATAGGTTGCAAGGTTTGGCGTCTGGATAGATTTATTCATCATCTTTTTAATGGGTTTTCTACCCCTCATTTAGCCGGTTATCAACTCGCTGTCGAAGTTGACAGGATTCATCAAACTTACTACTAGATCTACCAAGCTGTAGTTAACACATTAATCATCTATTAAATTATATGAACTCTGCATTAATAAAGCAATACTATTATTCTTGATATCCAACTGTTTATTCTTTCTTAACATCAGTAACAAAATTTATATTCATAATTTCATACACCACACATTCGTCGATCTCAAAATAATAGCACAGAGTTTTTTTTTTCACTTTTATAATATTTAACAGAGAAGTAGGAGAAACAACACAGTACACTCACTATATTAGCAATTCGATAATTATCTTTACAATTTATGGAAATGGGGTGCATTACTGTAACCTTACAAGGTGTGTAGAGAATTTTCCACTTGACCATAACCTATGCACCACTGTATTATTGTTAGGAAACTCCCGGAAGTTCAATTTAATGTATATTCGTGTGGTCTTACGATATGATGACAGAGTTTCAATTCATCGCGCATTCCGCCTCTGTCATGACTGAAAGTATAGTTTTACGTGGAATCCGAATCACGGAACTTCCTGGCGTTGCTCATACTATCAAAGCTAACTCTATTAAATTTTTAGCACCACTGTGATTTTAAAGCAGGATCCAACCCCAAAGATTTGAAACCAACCGCCTCAACAACGCCACTAGACCGCACTTCCCAGAAATTAAAATATCTCTCTTACTTCATCTATAGGCGACAATGAAAACTGCCTTATAAGCTGTGGATTAGAAGCTTTTTTGATTTGAACGATTGAAATTATTTCTCCGTTCTGCTTTAGACAAATGATATGAAACATTTATCAAAGATGGTGGGCATTTATACAACGGTTCTTCCGTTGATCATTTGGAAATTTCTATTCTCTTTATGTCATTAAATCCAATATCTATGACAGGATTGTGAGGAAAGCTGTTTCAGTTGATGGAAGTTATTATCAGAACTGCAGAAATCCGGAGCAGAATGCAAGAGCGCCACCAAACACCAGCCCAACTGGCAAATGTAAATTTAAACAAACGCCACAAAAGGGAAATATTGTACCCGACGCTGTTATTTATGTTGACAATACATGGAAAATCATTCAACAGAGAACGCAAAGCATTCGCTTTAGCGGACGGCTGCAGCAGAATTGTTTTCTTTTCACAGCTGACGTCAGTCCCACAATGGCCGCATTCGAATGGTTTAATTGGCAACTTGTGTGTTCGCCGCTTGTCGTGTGATCTGCTATTAAAGTGCGCGGTATTATATGATGATTACAATTTAATTACTCTAGTAAATCACATATAAAACCTCGGCGCTTTACCAGCCTGCTTCTAATAATTCACTGGGTCGGCTTTCATACAGTAATCTGTAATAATTTTATAACATAGGTAGCTAGATATAGAACGTCACAACACTACAGTACCATTGTTCTATTCCACTACGAAACTAACAAAGGCAATTTGATGGACCCTAACAAGAACTACCTAAGCTTAAAGGCACTTAAGAAAAATTTGATTTGTTGCAGAAATATTATTTCATGCAATCTGCTTTATTCGTTTGCAAACACGTTTGAGCATTTATGACTCATGAAGAGAAGGCAAAAAAGGGGATAAGATTTTCTCCACAAATATTAATAGCACCCAGCTCGAAGCCAGAAATTTTCATAAGCACTTGATATATAGCTAGATTTTTATGTTTAAATTAACGCTGAATGAGTAAATGATATGACAAATGAGGTGGGTTGCGATTCACTTGAAGACAGGAAGGGGGCGAAGAGAGTGCTGTGAGTGTACAAGGTTTATATTGTTTATAAGGCTTGGAAAGATATTGGTGAATGAATTAATGGTAGTACATGGAAGGCAAAAGATGACTATGATCACAAGCTGGCACTAGACTTGAGGTAAAAGGGAGTGGGAAAATTTTCTCTTGTTGACAAGGATGTAAGGATTTGGAATAAATTACCAAAGTAAGTTCTAGGTAAGTTACTATAAAATCTGAAAGAATTTAGAACTCAAATTCGTAAAGTAGGTGGGCTGTGGGATTTATGCTTGAAAATTTTAAGAAAAATTAAAACAGGAACGGGGAACAATGGGTGTATAGGAATATTGCCTCCATCGTAATAAAATTAAATTAATATTAAGTATACGTTTGTTAAAGCTCTGCTGTGTTCCAGGCAAATGCGTTATGACGTTCTGTGCTTCGGAAAACGCCAGGACCGTCATTATGGAGGACGGGAGTTCATATCCACGTACGGCCAACCAGATTTCAATTTTCCCTGGTTTCCCAAAATCAATTCAGACGATTGTCTGAATGGTTGTTAGATAAGGCTATGGTCAAATTGCTTCAAATTCCTTATTTCCGGTCCTTTCCAGCTTCTACTAAAATCGAAAAAAAAAATCATTCTTGAATTGAACCGTGCTTGGAATTTATATCGTTTACTAATCCTAAAACATTGATTTACACCAGAAACAGATCAACTAAACTGAACAAAAGCGCAATAACTGGTTGAAGAGAACAATATAACACAATAATTAAGCATCTAAGATACACTAATGATTAGAAAACTACATCTGCATAAAATGATGCTGTGTTTATTCGTATCAGACCAACATAATACTGCACAGATGTTATACACTTCGCAAGTGTGATGCGACTTGCTTGTGTGCTTAAGGTGTTGGTGGTTATAACTGGCACTATAAACATTCAATTGGCAACTGCATACTGCAAGCTGCATCCTGAACAGAAAGATGAAATAAATTATAACTGAAAAAATAACGACAATAATTAACAGTTACAAATAAACGCAAATAATCAACCAAGCTGGTAATCTACTTGCATTTTCCCACCGAGCGTGGTGGTGTAACGGATAGCGTTCTGGCCTCGCATTCGGGAGGACGGCGGTTCGAATCCCCGTCCGGGCATCCAGATTTGGGTTTTCCATGGTTTCCCCAAATCACTCCAGGTGAATGCCGGGATGCTTCCTTCAAAAGGCCATGGCCGAATTCCTTCCCATTCCTTGCCCCCATCCTTTCCCGTCTCTAAAGACCACGTTGTTAAAAAGGGACGTTAAACTGTTACAAAAAAAAAAAAAAAATGCAGTTTCTTTAACGTCGTATTTTTAATTTGGGAAATCTGAATTTTAATAAAACCATAATGTTATGTTTTTGAGTCAATTATCGTATCTCCTACTTAAGTAAATGTTACATCTGTCTCGGACAGCTATTTCTCGTACTAAACTTCTGGTTAATAGGATTTATGTATTAGAAAACGAATGAAGCATTACTTCCATTTTTATCTTATATGTATAATTTCTCCGAAGTACCTCTTCACATAGTCGTATTAACTATTATTTATGTTTTTGCAAGAATACGTTTTCTTTTTTGGTACCATGGATATTTCACGAGAAAAATAAACATAGCTTGCTTGGGCTCGTAGAAGGAGAAAAAATTAATTGTTTATAATATTTTTACCGAGACAGCTCACAGTTATTAGTACTAACCTTAAGAGATAAAGAAGCAGATCTAACTATCAATTACGTGATTTGGGTGAATTAGCTTCCTGACTGTAGGTTGAGATACATTGGTTCACAGTATTACTTTTCTCTTAATTTTTATGATACTAGCTTCTAAGTCCGTCTTAAATGACGGGTGGAACGCAATTCCTTGTAATTACTTACCCAAATAGAATTGTTAGTAAGTAGCGCTTATAACCTTAAAGATGATACACAGTCGCGAAGGACCTCCCATAAGAAATCAATGTTAAAACAAGCAAACTTCAGGTACACTTTCTGAAGACACTAATGGAGATACAGGCCTGAAACTTTCGCAGTATACAGATAAACCATCATCTGCAAATCACATAAAGATTTGTTAATATATTTTATATAGTTTATGAGAAATGATTTTTTGTTCTAAAAGACAAAAAAAAAAAAAAATAACTTTTTATAAATACCTTGGACCTTGATAGTTTGTTCTTGTTGTTATGACAGGTCCCATTTTTTATCTTATTAATCATCATTTTATTTACGAGAGATGCTGAAAGTCTGATGTCTTTATCAGTCTTAGTTTTTGAGAAAAGTGTACCAAAAGATCAAAAAATGTAGTTTTGAGAAAAATCTGTACTAAACGTTTTACATACGAGAAACTAATGTACATTACAATACAGACACACTATTACCACGCATCACGAAAAAATTAATAACTCCGAATCTAATCGTCAAATTTGCTTGAAACAAACGGTATTTTGTAGCTAAATAATTGGAGCATTGAACAAGTCTAAAAATAAAAAATCGATTTTTTGATCCTGTTCACGACTGTGTCCCCTTAATGTGGTACATATTAGTTAGTTTTCAGTGACAGCGATGTCTCTGTACAGAGAGTATAAGAAAACATCTACACGGACTGAATATAAGTAAACAAAATGAACTAATAATTAATAAGTACATTTAAATGAAATACCTATTTTTCTTACAGTGTTCTGTCAATAGCATAGCGTAGTTTAATGAAAATTCAGATGTTCGTATCCTTGATTTTGCATAAACATTCTTGGCCGTTGTTAGTTCGGCAACAAAAGCCAGGGATCATAACGTCAGCGATAAGGACGTGATGCCACAGTGACCAAAGTAGCCTTTTATATAGATTTTTAAAATTTAAGCAACTAATTCATTCTGCCATGAAGACTTCAAAAAACGTATAACCGTAAATTATTAAAGTATTAGTTTTCCTAGTCATCCCTCGCTAGTATGATCCTGAGAGTAACTTCATATAGCTTCAAGACTTTTCCGCAGATCACTCCACTTGTTGTTTGTTATAACCAGCAAATTTCACCATAATGCGATGCATTTAGGTCAGTAACCTTCTTGATGGTTCGTAAAGTAATGGCACCTGCAGGCTACTGAAACAAGCCGACAAAGGAAGCAATACTTTACAAGGTGGTGCAAATAATGTTCAGTGTTTATGCTGATCACATTATATCCGAGTACCTCATTAACTTCGGGATCTAAAATTTTACGATAACGTCTCTTAAATTCTTCTGGACAGTTATTGCTGTCTGCAGAACGTTCATGAAGAGTAGTTTCAACTACATTATTTCTTAATGTACCTACAAAAAATAATGGAGGAGGTTTAGTTGACGTGGGCGAATCTTGTGTCGCAGAACAGTCAAAGTGAAATGGATACGGGAGAAAATGAAGGAATAAAGACCTATTAAGACGGATCAACCTGGTAAGAATACCAGATGATTTAATCTGATTCTTCTCACATCTGTTTCTGAACATTTCCACCAATATTACATTACACCAAACGTTCTTTATTTGCATTAATACACAGTTTCTTAAACTACCAACCTTCATTATTTTCAAGAATTCAGTAGCATAACATTGTAATACATTTAACACATTTAGAAGTCGTGATTATTATAAACGTTCCACAACCTAACACTCTTCCTCATCAAAACATTTGCGGTGTCGTTTTGTTTAATGAATATCGCGATGGCAAAGATACTTTTGTCAGGAAGCAAGGTAAAGATTACTGTATTCGTATCTGTTCGAAGGTCTGCGTAGGAACTGAAGAAGATTTTGAGATAATAAAAAAATACCTATTCTTAAGAAAGTGAACGGTCAAAAACTTTACGATCTTCTTAATAATGTTTAATTTAATTTTCAATTGCAATGGTGCGCATGCTCCAGTGTCAATTTCCCTAAATTCTCAAACTAAAAAAGAGAATCTTCCTACTCCATTGTGCCTGAAATCGAGTGTCAGATTGTGTTCATGGTCATCTTTACCTTTCATTGAAATACATTTAATTCTTACATCAATATCTTTCCATGCCTCATCACCAATACTCGCCTTGGAAACTCCCGTGACCCTGTTCACCCGCCTCCTGTCTTCCAATGATTCCCATTCCAGCTCTTTTATCATATCTGTTACTGATTGTATTTTGTGCTGATTTTCGATCTAGCAGCCCTTCTTTGCATCCTCTCCGACTCCTGTATTTGATTCTCAAAAAGTGAATCCCATACTACACTACCATATTCAAGCAATGGTCTGACTAAAGTTTTGTAACCCAGTTCTTGTACTTCTCACGTACATGCCCTAGTTACTCTCTCCAACAAGTGAAAGATTTTTGTCAACTATTAGCAACATTTATTATGTAATTTAAAGAAACCAGAAGGGTGAAAAATTCTTTCTGAATCATTAAAATCTCTAGCAAGAAAAGTGTATTAATAGCGTATTTGAAATAAGTTCAAAAGATAAAAGGATAGATACATTAAAACTTTTTAAAAAAAATAGTATGTATACTCTCGAGAAAATCATAAATAGACCTGCTGGAAGACGAGAAAATTCGCGGAATTGTAAATAACGTTTCTTAAAATTCCGGCACAGCTGAAAGAATGTAGCTTCTGTGCTGGAATGGTATTTGATATCTCATACATAGGTAACAATGACAGAAAATATATATATATTCATGGGGAAATCCTGAACGACTACTGAAGCAATTTTTTCCGATAGCAGCAACTTACGAAATCCACAAACTGACCCAAAAACTATATCAAAGCAAGAAAATAAGATAGTGGTAAAACAGTATACAAAAAACTCCAGTTTCAGAAGAAGATAAATTTTAATATGAAGTATTATCGTAGGGCTCAGATACATGTTTGGAAAACTGTATTTGTGCAGCACAGCCATTTTTTTAAAATTAAATCTGCGCTTTGGTAGTACTTGTAAAGATATATAATTCTAAATCCATTGCAAGGGTGAAATGTTTGAAATTAACTTAGCAGAAAAAGTATGAAATAAAATTTTTCCAGTAATGATATGTAAAGAACTAAAAGACAGGATGGTAAGTGACGTTTTAAGACCAAATGGATTCATTAATTAGTCTGTAGAGGAAGAGTTATAAACGAAAACAAAGAACAAATACGCTGCAAGAAGCACATGAATGAGGACATAAGTTCTAGATGAAGAGATTAATTCAAGACAGAAAAATATGGTGAGTGTATTAATCAATCGACAGAAAATAATTAATTAATTTAATTTAATTACAATGGAGTACTTGCTCTGGTTATGATAGATCAGTATTTTGAGGGTAACGCAAACAATGAGGTCAGAAGGCCAGAATAATTTCTCTAACATAGTCACAAAGTGTTCGCTCGGCTAATGGAAGGGAGTGGTTGTTGCAGATGGTTAGCGCTGCGTGGCGCGGCCATCGCAGGAGCACAGTGGCGGTGGACGGCGAGCTCATGGCCGCCAACATTGCACAGCCGACTGCGGGACTCGGCACCAACTTGAATTGGTCGCTTAATTAGATAATCACCACAACTGACTTCTAGATACCATGGAAAACCAAAATCTTGGCTATTCATTTGGACTATAACTATATGGGCTCCCTGTTTTCGATGAGATCTGTATAAAAATACTTTATTACATTTTGTGCATAATACACTAAGTAGGTAGATTGGTGAAGACAGTAACTGACAGGAAACCAAAGGAAAAATTATTCCGAGACAGAAATACTGAAACAGAGAAGGAATCACTATAGTATACGGGCTACAAAGCAAATAAAAAGAATAAAAATATGATCATGGGAGCTACGTTGCTGAAGTTGTTACCAGTAACAAATTAAGTTCGTTGTGTAAGATGGTTTAAACTAGCAATTGCTTTAATAAGGATGTTAAGAATGTTGTCAGAAGACGATATGTTGAAGGAAAAAATACATACCCCGAGGAGATATTTTTTCGGGACATTTTTTATACACTAATGTCTTTCTAGTGACATTATTTACTGTTGGTAGTTATTTCATATTCTAGCAGCTGAAAAAAAATAATAAACACGTAGCTAGAAAAAAAATTTAATTAAATATTGAGAACTACAATCCTTAATTACATTGTTATACGTGACAGGTTACCCACGTTTATTGCACTTGTTTCTGAATTTGTATGGTTTTTTGAGTTTACATGACGTTGTAGGCTGAGAATTTCTGTTCCTATCATGTAGGAGTATTTCTTTCCTTGAAACTGAGTTTTAGTATTGCCTGTACCTGATATTTTCATTTCAAGCGTGTACATTTTTCCGCCGCACAATACGGCGTATGCGTTTATTCTCAGATTTACGAAAGCACATCAAAATGGAATATGCGATATGACCATGGACTGTTCATTGCTTCAAAACCCATTATAATCCTAATATCGAGCATGGTGGTTGAGCTGTAAAGCTCTGGCCGAATCCCCGTCCAGCCATTCAGATGTAGGTTTTCTATCGATTCCCCAAATCACTACGGGCAGATGCTGGGATGGTTCCTCCAAAAGGCCATGATCAAATTCCTTCCCGTTCCTTGCATCCAGTCATTTTCGCTCCTCTAAAATCCGACGAGATGTTATTACATGAATCATGCTTGACGAGAAATTTGTTTCTCGCAGTCGAAGAATTAACAGTAAACTATAAATAATAAAAACTTTACTGTGCTTTTGTGGTCACATCTTTTCTTATGTAGCTGTTTTTTATTAGCCTCTCTTTTGCGTTCTAGATTGTACAGGTGTTTGGTAATCTGTTATTACTAGCATAACTGCATTATACTTCAATCAATTTTCTTTGTAAATAAATGTACAGAATACATAAACAAAAATAAACTCTTATTATACGTAATAGAAAATCACTTCTGTAAAATTATTTATATCGCCAAGTTTAAGATAGAAATGAAGTTATCATAAAACAAGAATTAAACAAATGACCATAATTCTGTTAGAAGAAGCTGCGTCAGTGCTATTTTTTCGATACAATACTTCTGTGATTCTAATTGTTTGTTTTCTGTGTTGAGCATGTAAATTTTTTTCCATATTTGTGACAAAGAGTGACTTTCCGAACATTTAAAATATTAAATAACAATCAACTTCAAAGCATGTTTGAAATGACTGAAATTTCATAATCTGTATCGACACACTACTACCTCACCCAATTAAAGCCACACTGTATTTTGTTTTTAAGTAATTATAATTATTTTTAACCCTGTAGTATTAATAACGTAGATTTACATACAATAGCAAACAGAAATAATTTCATATATGTTTTCAAACTATCCGCAACCATCAAAACACAACCAGTTATTTGGATGAAAACAAGTTGCCTACTTAAACACTACCATAATGGGTTGGCGAAAAAATCAGTGCTTGACATTCCATTCTACCAGGTGAGGTACTGGACTCCTCTCCAAGCTCCTTTCTTTTTTTATGGCTTTATTGCCCCATCGACCTCTAGATCATTAGAGGCTCGAAAGAACAGAGGCATGGAAACGGAAGGAATTTGGGCACAGCCTTTTGAATAGACCATCCCGGAGTGCGCAAAAAGTGACATCGGAAGACCATGGAAAACGGAGATATGAATTGCCGCAAGAAAAAAAATTCAGTCGACTTAAATATAACTTTGCAAAATTTTAAATTGGATAATAGGCTTTGGGACAAAGCAACATAGTAAGTTTTTAAAATAGAGATTGGTCTGTTGAATCAGTGGTTGAGATGTCGGACTGGGGAGCGAAAGGCCAGCGGTTCGAATCCTTGACTCAGCGGCTATTTTCATAGACACTTAACCCGTCCTTCACCTCTGGCACAGCTTGAAGTACGCCAGAACTCTTCTATGGTTCGGATTCCACGTTAAACTGTAGGTCCCCTCTACTCGGTTGAACTACCGTGTTATATTAAGGCTGAGAGTGCAATGCCCAGCCTATAGAAACCCTGTCACATGGTCATTAAGGTCACACGAAATTATTATTATTACGTTTATAATTGAGATGTTGCAAATTATTTATTTTAAGATTTCGAGGCTTGTGATAGAAGGATAGATATATTGACAGCGTGGCGACATGAATAGGACTATGTTCCCCTACGTCTACGGAAACATAAAATTAGACGTTCCGACAAGAGAATTTTCGCATCTCAACAGTTAGGTCGGTAGTCCTTCAATGATTGTAGGCATCTACTGCTGGCCTCTTTCGAAACAGTAGTTGCTGATACGGATCAATATAATTTTAATTTTGTGGAACATAAAGAAATCGGATGAAACCACGCCTTGATATCGAATAGCTGAATGACAAGAGAAATTCCTTTCTTTATTGAAAAAACTGTAGCTTAACTGTGACGTTTCTTCACCTGAACCGTAGAAAAAGTTACGATCAAAAAGCACTACGGCACGTAACGTTTGCCATGTTTTGACTAAGGTCACGTGTCTAGTATAGTTCCCAGTTGGCTGAAGGTTCAAATAGGTCAGTGACTACTTTGTTCAGGAACTGCCCTTGCAACATGTTAATTGCCATGGCAAACGCAAGCTTGTCATGGAACTGCTTCCTTTCCATTTGAAAAAGAAGGTTACCATCTCTTTTGGATGTTCAGAAGATTATGCATGGAATAAACACAACCTGTAACTCAGGCGATTCACTCTACACCCTGTCAGCAATCACGTTAGGCGTTTTAGGAACAGAAAAAAATATTTTTAGCGTTTCTGTTTATTACCTCGTAAATTGATCTGATGGAAATGCCAACTACTGCATATGATTCTACGGGCTCGCTTCACAAAATTGTAAGGTTTTTTTGGTGAATTTGAAGGTACTTGGAAGTATTAAGAAAGACATAGATGATTTTTTTCTTATGGTTTTAGGCCTCGTCAATATTGATGACATTAGAGGCGGGAAAGATGTGGTGGTGGGAACGTGACATGGCATTTTGAAGGAACCATACCGTCTTTCAAATCTAGTGATTTTGGAAACGATGGACAACCTAAATCTGGATTATCGGACGAAGATTTGAACCTGCGTTCATCAGAATGCGAGGTGATAGATGTAACGCTCACTCACCACGCCCTGTATATAGTAACAAACTTACCAAAATACCTTATACCTTTTGAACGTAATTGCTTTCTGAAAATAATTCGAACTGGTACCATTATTTTACAGCTCACACGGGTTCTGACCTATTTAAACTACTCAGTTACATTAATTCTGGTCCAGAAATGGTAAGTTTAATAGAGCTACTATAACTGGAAGCTTGGCTAAGTAGCGTCTTTTGAAATGATTTTCTCGGTAGTGTTTGGATAACTTCTTAACTTTAGGGAAGAGACAAAAAACAGACGGAGCCACTTCTGTACAATAAATAGCTGGTAACCAAAGGTGACTCCTCTTGCTAAAAAAGTGTAAGTCAAGTCCAATGTTTCCTCATTTGGTCTCTACGGGGGGCGTCCATTGATAACGTGAGGAGAAATAGGGGGGGGGGGGTCCGGCGAAACCTCACCAAATCTCACCAAAGGGGGAGGGGGACGAAAACTCATGTGAGCTTTTGAAATTCTTGAAGGACATTAGATCTAACAAAAAAGTCCACAAACGACACGGATGTCAACTTTAGGGGGGGGGGGGGTATAAGGACTAAGGACTAGAAACGACGCGGATACCGACTTCAGGGGGGCGTATAAGGAATGGGAAGGAATTCGGCCATGGCATTTTTGAAGGAAGCATCCCGGCATTTGCCTTGAGTGATTTGGGAAACCATGGAAAACCCAAATCTGGATGCCCGGACGGGGATTCGAACCACCGTCCTCCCGAATGCGAGGCCAGAACGCTAACCGTTACACCACCACGCTCGGTTTATCATCTGGACTTTTGCTGGACAAATAACTTTTTCGGTATCATAACACATTTGGGTGCACGGCAGTGCACCCGCCAAGTCGAGTCAACGGCGGCACTGCCTACCCTTTACTCGAAGTGATTCGGGCCATTTTTGAAGCTCAATTTCTTCGGTCGTATTTATGCTACATGTCTAAAATTTCTGTTATGCTTAGATGTTAGCAATCTTAGCAAACGAACTAAATCTTATTTCGTTACTGTTCTTATTTCGGTTGTTATTAGGATGCAAACTACAGCGATTTTGTCACTCAGTCACTGACTGACTGATGATCATCAAAATTCTAAAGCACTTCCCGTAGCCCTAGAAAGCTGAAATTTGGTACACAGATAATATTTTACACACATATTATAAGAAAAGTCTGAAACTCGTAAATTTCCATATACATACCCCCTTACCTACCCCTAACATAAAATCGCTTTCTACCCTAATTAATTTATAAACCTCAGATTTTCACAGTAGAGTTAGCTAACTATTTTTAACTAATGTGTTTAATTTTACTTCTTTCCTTTTCTTACTTTGGAAGTTATTGAAATTCCAAATTTTATTTCGGCACAACACCCCAACATAAAAATTCCACCGTACTTCCAGCAATCCTAGAAACAAGTGATTTGGTACACATATATGGTTTCATCCCTAAATCATAAGAAAAATCTGATATTGGAGTTTTTCCCCGTATTTATATAATTACAATCCCAAACATGAAAAATTCTGGAACATATTTGCGGCTTAATAACTTTGCTCGGGATGAAGCTATAAACCTGATATTATAGAGGCAAGCAAGTTTAACAAGAGTATTAAATTTTACTTTATTCCTGTGATTAGTTTTAAAGTTACTTGTTATTTATTTGAGGTGGTAGCTAAACCAGCGGCAATATTCATTGCTCCGCTACGGCGCACATTAATTGTTTGCAGAGACTGGGGCATTGTTGGTAATGATGTTGCTGATTTTCCCTGTATTTAATTTTCGGGTTAATTGATTTGTTTTGGATGAAGCTATATGCTCAAACCATTGAACCTGTCCCATGAAGAGAGTCAATTTCCAAAATATTCAAAAACAAAAGAAGGTGCGGGGATGTGTGTGTGTGTGGTTTGTTTTTTTTTTTTTTTTTTTTTTTTTTAACGTTGCAGCGATTGTAACACATTGTTCATTTGAGAAATACGATTGCCAATGTAACCTAACAAAATAACTTAGATAACTGACTTTCTTTTCTTAAGAATCGATACTGCATATTCACCATTGCCATGAGCAGGCCTGGATGGCATTAGAACAGAACAAATTAAGCACTTTGGTTTAACAACAAGGAAGTGGATGCTTCAGCTCTTTAACAACTGTATGAGTAGATGTCAAATTCCAAAGATATGGCGGAAGAGCCGAGTGATTGCCTTGCTTAAACCTGGCAAAGAAGGAAACAGTCCAAAGAATTTTAGACCAGTTGCACTTTTATGTCACCTCTACAAACTGCTTAAAATAATGATCTTAAACCGACGGTTGCCTGTAGTTGATACTTTGCTTATTCTTGAATAAGCTGTATTCCGCCCTGGTAAAAGATGCACAGGACAACTACTAAATCTCACGCAGTTTATAGAAGATAGATTTGAAGCTCGTAAGGTAACAGGGGTTGTATTTGTTGATTTGTCAGCATCGTATGACACCGTCAACCATCAGCTACTACTAGTCAAGTTCTACAATATGACCAGGAATTTCAGTCTTAGCAAGTTCATTGCTACTCTTCTGCAGAACTGCAGATTCTTTGTTGACTTCCAAGGACAGCGTAGCCGTTGGAGGTCACAGAAGAATGGTCTACCCCAAGGAAGTGTGCTAGCCCCATTATTGTTTAACATATATACCAATGATCAGCCTATACCACCCAAATGCAGGAGATTCGTGTATGCTGATGATCTTGCTCTAGTCTCACAGAGCAAAGACTTTGAATCAGTGGAGAGCACTCTTACCAACGCTTTGGAAGATTTGTCAAGGTATTATAGCATGAACCAGCTTAAGCCAAATCCTACGAAAACACAAGTATGTGCTTTTCATTTAAGGAATAAAGAAGCAATCTTAGGTTAAAGGTAACATGGTCGGGATTGGAACTAGAACACTGTGACACTCCAAAATATCTAGGAGTGACCCTTGATAGATCACTTACATTCAGGAAACATTGTATGAACTCGAAGCTGAAAGTTTCCAGTAGGAACAATCTCATAAGAAAACTGGCTGGATCGCAGTGTGGCAGCCAACCTGAAACAATTCGAACTTCTGCCTTAGCACTATGTTATTCGGCTGCAGAGTATGCCTGTCCTCTATGGCACAGTTCAACCCATTCCAAACAAGTAGACATTGCTCTTAATGACACGTGCACAATCATAACAGGCTGCTTAAAATCGATGGCCTTACCGTCTCGCAGGAATAGCACCACCTTCTGTTCGAAGGGAAATAGCAGTGAACAAGGAAAGGAGGAAAGTGAAACATGAAAAATCTCCTCGACTATATGAGAATATCCCTTACAGGCAAAGATTGAAGTCCAGGAAAAGTTTACTAAGCGTATCTCAGGAAATTACAACGACAACTGAAGAACTGGGGAAGAGTGTCTGAATCTTTGCCACCCGTTTATGACAAGGGATGGTTGACGTGGAAGTCTTTGAATAGGCTGAGATCAGGAGTGGGGAGATGCAAAGTAAACTTAGCAAGATGGGGCAATGCTGAGATCAATGATCAAGTGGTACTGCGGGGAAGACCAGACTGTCCAGCAAATGCTCCAGTGTCGACTGTGTCCAGCATCCTGCTCGGCAGCTAATCTGTATGAGGCCTCAGAAAATGCACTGGAAGTGGCCAAGTTCTGGTCTAGTATAATTTGATGCTTGTGATTGTGTAACGGTATGTATCTGATACGAAATAATAATAATAATAATTGCCATGAATGCATAATTTTACAGCTTGGCGCAGGAAGTATTTTCACGTGAACACTTAATGTAGTTGGTGAATAGAAACATGGCCTCGTAACCAGGGGCGGATCCAGGGGGGAGGGCTGGGGGGCTCAAGTCCCCCCCCCCCAAATGTATCTAAGTACATCTCCGACATTGTAATTTTGGAGACTTTTTTTTTGAGCTCTACGGATTTGAGGCCAGATGAGACTATAAATACTACCTTTTGCCCGGCTCAAGCCCTCCCAAACCCTAAATCCACTAATTCCAAGCCCCCCCCCCCAAAACCAAAGTCCACTCAAGCCCCTCCCAAACCAAAATCCTGGATCCGCCCCTGCTCGTAACAATCAACTTCGCCATATAGCATTTTTCCTTCTTGGGTCCCTGGCGTTGCGTCCTTGGCTAGATCAGCAAAAATAACTAATATCTTATATTTTAATTTGTTCCTGTGTTTAGTTTGGAATTTACTAGTAATTTTGTTTATGGTGGTATTGAAACCAACGGTACTTGCTCGGCTACGGAGCACACTCACTGTTTTACGAATATTGATGTCTTAAATTTTGAAATGTTCTTATCCAGTGATTTTCAAATGGAATAATTACATTTGAGAGGCGATTCAGAGCAAGCGATAAACTTACAAAAAGAAATGAGATCCCACAAAAACAATTCTTATAAAAATAGGCCAAGTCTCGTGTTCATGTAGTGACAAAAAGTTATGAGATCTTCTTCTGAGCCAAGTCTACACTTTGTGTATTCACTTCACTTTGTGAAACAGAATGGTTTCTCTCGGTGTCATAGATCAATTATTGAGGATAGAAAAAATCTGATGACTGGGCCATTATGTAGGCCATGTTTTAGTTAATCTATATAAATACCTCAAATATGTTGCTTTATCAAACTTATAAATACTTAAAAGCCAAGATTTCCCTCGCTCTTTTTCGATTTTGACAAGTATACATGATTCCCTAAATTTCGATAAAAATTATGACGTGCATAATGGCCAAGTCATCGGATTTTTTTATCCTCAATAATTGATCTATGACACCGAGAGAAACCATTCTGTTTCACAAAGTGAAGTGAATACACACTGTAAAGTGTAGACTTGGCTCAGAAGAAGATCTCATAACTTTTTGTCACTACATGAACACGAGACTTGGCTTATTTTTACTAGAATTGTTTTTGTGGGATTTAATTATCCATGTTTCGACATTTTTTTAAGTTTGTGGAATTATATTTGTTGAATATCTTGCACTGGTTTCGCGTTGTTAAATATTATTGGCGAACATTTGTAATGCCGTAAAAAAGTTTAGTTGTTTTATTGCTGCTGTTACTGAATTGAAGATATTAACGATCATATTTATACATTTTTTAAGTTGTAAAATTAGTTTGAAATGAAATCTTGATAATTTTTTATAAATTAATCGATGCATACTTATCGGATATTAAATTCATGTTAGTATAATTCCTTGAGAGCCGAGACTTGGTATACTTTACTAAACACGAAAAGAAGTGAAGAGATATGGAAAGAATTGATAATTTTTAATCTGAGTTAGGAAATAATTAGCTTTAGGAAGAAATGAATGTAGCATGTAAGTTGTTTGGAGAACACCAGACCACCAAAGGTGTTGTAAAATTACAAGGCAAAATAGGGAAGAAGGAGGTTGGTGGTCCTATGAAGAGGTGGACACAATAAAATGTGTGAAAAAACTAGCAATGGTTTAAACCATGAAGATGATGATATTGATGTGGCTGAAATTTAGAGTTATGCTTCATGCTCTGATAAGCATACGAATACATTATAGCAGGGTAATTGTTCTTGACGCTGTGTAGGAGATATTTAGTGTTGAAATACAAGTGTTATCAGGATGGTACTCATGATTTCCCAAACTCAAAATAAAAATTTTGTATTTTATAACAATTTTTTACGTCCCATACCATCCTACCTTTCGCAGGATTCTTATTTAAGTTCCTTTACTATGTTTTTGCTTCTGCTTATTACCCTGTACAAGAGACGCTGGAATTCGAAATCTTTCCTATCACCGTTGTCCTGCCCGAATCAGGTTTTTATCAGATTATATAACAAAATATTTACACTTTAAACCTTCTATCACCTATTGCCTCATTATTTTTCCATCTGTGTACCCACTCAGCTGACACTTTACGGTATGCTCATTCCAGGTCCAGTCCAAACAGATGTTCTGTTCAGATCCCTATGTGACTACATAATGTCCTTTGTTGTTGCACTATTATATAACATACAATAGTAGCTTTTAAGTCAGTCATAAATGACGGGTTTTACATGTATTTCTTGCAAGTGTTTTCTTCTAGATTACTACAAAACGTGTAATATAACTAAAGCATCTTCATAAGATATAAGTATTTTCTAAGCCCATCAAAAATAGGTGTTGAACAGAGTGCATTTCACTCCCATGTAGTTTCTGACTAAACACAATCGTTAATAAATAACGCTTATAACATTAGAAATGATGTAATGTTGTAGATATTTATTTATTTACTATAACAGCGATATATCTGGACAGGGAGTATAAAAACATCTTCATCGACTGAATATAAATAAATAAAAACAATTAATATCGTATATTTAATGTAATACATGGTTTTATTTCAGTGTTGAGGCTATTAATTACTTCACGGTTGTTTAACGAAAAACAGTTGTTATTATACAATGCCCATAGCCTCAATGTTGGACTAATATCCGTGGCAGCAATTAGTTGGGGAATGTATGTTGGGTGAGTGACATGACATTGTTGACACGATAACCAAAGTAGCATTGTATTACATTATAAATAAGTAACATGAAAGATTTAAATCATCATCTTCCCATTATAGCACCATTTGAATTAGCAGTTTATGAAATTAGACCCCAGTAATATAGGGTTAGCTTCACGTACTGAAGGTCACCGGTACTTGCCATGCAGATGAAAAAGTTATAAATGATTGGTATGAAAATGGTGATAAAGTAAATCACACCCTTGCATCTGTCTGTATGTCTTTACGAAACCAAATGCCATTATATAAACAATAAAAAAAGACAAATAAATACTTTCATGAAGCCAAAACATAGGTTATCCCAGACAAATTACGGCATGGGCTTCAAAGAAGCGATGAAAGAGTAAAAGTCTGCCAGGATTAGCTGTATTTGTTATTTAAGATGGTGGTGACAATAACGGCGATGATAGGTAGTAAACACTGCATTATTGCTTTTGCGAGTTATTAACTGGCTGGTTCTTAAGATGCTCTTAACGGCTGTTTCGCATTAGAGTATACACGGAGGATCGTCGGTCTGCAATAAAATACGATCACTGAGATTGGAGATCTCCAGAAAACGAGTCCCGGTCAGACTATAGTTACTCGAAATCACACCACAAAAATCGGAGGCGATTCCTTACCGCAGGCCATAGCCACTATCCAGGACGTTCCTAATGACGACTCCCCTCCCAGCCCTAATGACCCTGCCGTCGACTGAGAGAGAAAAAATGAAGGCGGCCGACCCTGTGGAGAACCGGGGCAGCCACGTACCGACAAGACAAATGCGCACATAAATCTGACGCAGCAAATCTGTTCCTCCATCTTACTTCATATTTCATAATTAATTCCGAACGCAGTGTTTCGAGAATGCATTTTCTCGCGCCGGCGTTTTGTTTCAGGCCGTTGCATATTCTTCTTGGATTTATCGCGGTCTCTCGCTCAGATTTATCTGTTGGTATCCGCGTCCACAGTAAATCAAGTGCCACCGCAGCCGTCCAGGTTGTCCAGTGACCACGCCCACTTCTCCAGCATTAATCTGGACGTGCTTCGTTAGCTCCGGTTTTATTTACGGCTACCAATTTATTAATCGACCAATCCCTGTTACGGTTATTTTTGAGTCAAACCTTAGGTCAGTTAACATTAAAGAATTGTTATTAAAACCATTTACGTGATACCAGCTGGTATTTGCTGTAAGTTTGTATAAGATTTTTCGTGTCCTGTGGACGTAAAACTGACTAATGTTTTGTGCTTACTACTCCACAACCGCATAAGCACCGAAGTCATAGAAATAAAAATTGTGGGTGTCGGAGAGAACACGTGCAAGAAGAGAAACTTCTATGACTATACATTAAAAAAAAAAACTGCTTAACGTCTCTCTAACAGCGAGGTCTTTAGAGACAGGAAAGGATGGGGGGGGGGCAAGGAATGGGAAGGAATTCGGCCATGGCCTTTTGAAGGAAGCATCCCGGCGTTTGCCTTGAGTGATCTGAGAAACCATGGAAAACCCAAATCTGGATGCCCGGACGGGGATTCGCGCCTCTGTCTCCCGAATGCGAGGCCAGAACGCTAACCGTTACACCACCACGCTGAATATACACACTTCCTTTCTGCGTACTTTTCCTTTGTAGTTTTTCTGTGTATTTTTGATGTTTTTTTATGTTTCTAGCTTCGTCCAAGTTATTCTCGTAAAATAATTAAAATTATCAGCAAGTTAATGAACACTTCGGCAGGTTATAGAATATTGTATCAAGCCTTATTCTGTATTTTTTACTGGAGACAACTTGGTCAAAGTTACATGACAGCCGTTCTTACAATCAACTGGATCCTAGAAAAATCAGCATAATAAATTTGTTATTTGAAACAAATATAAACTATTTTTTTTAGATATTAATGTATTGTATGTTATGATGATGATTATTATTACTGTCAATATTAATTTATATTACTATTTCTTCTTCTTCTTCTTCTTCTTCTTCCTTTCCGTTCTGGCCTCTACTGACCACGTCGTTCTTAACTCTGGTGGGCTTTCTTTTTGGCCCAGTATTCTTTCATCCTTCCACTGTGGTTGTCTTTTCTTTCTTGGATCCATTTCACCCCAGATCCGAGGCACAGTGTTTTGGCTGCTACTGTCTGCATAGAATCGGATGCTTTAATCAACGTTTTGTACTTATCCCTGTTAGAAATGTCACTGAGATCAGTTTCCAGTTGCTCGATCTTTCCTGACTAGGCTTCTCCATTTTTCGTTAGTCGCTTTCCCTCTAAAGACGGTGTTGAAGATTTTGGATGCGAGTCTATGATTATCCATCCGGACTCTGTATCCATAGCACGTTAATTTCCTTTTTATCATGGCTGTTGTAACGCGCTCCAGTTGTTGATATAGGTCCTTATTACTCCTGAGTCTTCATTTGACTTTTTCTTTGACAATTCCCATGATTTTTCACAAGATCTTGAGTTCCTTTAGCTCCAGTTTTTATATTACTATTTATTATTATTGTTATTCTATTTCTGTTGTATTTGACGAATTTGTATCAAATAATTTAGTTATCGAAGGTCTATAGTACCTGAAATAGGAAATATATGTCTCACACTTCATGTGATACGCTGGTTTTTTTTTTGTTTTTTTTTTTTAACTGCTTAACGACTCTTAATAGCGAGGTCTTTAGAGACGGAAAAGGATGGGGGGCAAGGAATGGAAAGGAATTCGGCCATGGCCTTTTGAAGGACGCTCCATGGCATTTCCCTAGAGTAATTTGGGAAACCATTGAAAACCAAAATTTGGATGCCTGGACGGGGATTCGAACCGCCGTCCTCCCGAATGCGAGGCCAGAACGATCCGCTGTTTAACATGAGCTTAAGTAACAGCGAACACTGTTGTAGTTGCTTGCATTAAAGTATCCCCAAGTTCGCATGCACAGAACGTTGCAGCGCATGATCACTTAACGTGAAACGCTAACAATCTTTTGCCTAATGAAGCCAAAGAAATTTCACTTCAGTAATACGGATCCCTCCTTTTGCCAGTACCATCATATAGGACAAGGAATAGGCATTGCCTTTAAATGTTTTCCTAGTGCACGCAGCCGTGAGGAGTATTTTTGATGAGCGTCCATGTCAGTATCGTAATGTCCAGGTTGGGTTTTACTGTAAACGCTTGAGAAGCTTACAGTCACACCCCAAAGGGGACAACGCGAGCTACCTTTAGCTTGGGATGGGCAGCGAATCAACTAGGTGTGGACTAGTTGGCTTAAGTTAACTAGAATGATGTTCAATCATGGTCTCTAGATAGTCGCCAATATTTACATGGTTGCAATAGGTGCTTGATCTTTTGCAAGAAGAACTCTCTCTGATTTGTGTCCGAAATTTGCTCCGGGGAGCTCATGTTTCGCAATCTAGGTGCTCAAATCATGTGGCAAAATGTTCATGATTGCTGTCCACAGATCAGTCCCTTCTACATGGCTGTTTATCACTACTTTCTTGGTACAAGAAGTCGATTCTGGAAGGCAAATGGTCACCAAACAGTTGACATATCGATGTCCTGCCATGAAAATGTAGAGTTTAACCAGGATATCCAGCACACGCATTATGTAACGATCAACATATTTCACGATACCTTTTGATAGTTTTGGACCGGTAGTCCAATACGCCATACCCGAATCCGACCATCAGCGAGTTCCAACTGCAAACGAGAGTCATATTGAAGGCTACCCACTTTTATCGCGATATTTAATTTTCAAAATCGACTTTTTACTTTATAAACTACTGTAGAACCTTGTTGATAGCATCTTCTGCCACCGACGATTTTATTGAATTCGGAAATATGCTCAAGGTTACGGGGAAAAGGATGGCGCTTTATTTTAAATCGCTGTAAGTATCTCAGTACCGTTGAAGGACAGGAAAGATAAAATCAGAGAAATAAGGTGCCGGACTGATTCTTATATGAATTCTTTTTTCCCTCGTACCATTAGGGATTGGAATGCACAGCAAAGAGATAAGCTTTGGTGCTGAGCACCCTCTGCCACCCACAATTTTGTGAATTGCAGAGTATATATGTAGATAATATAGTTCTGTTGTCATGCGAAAACTGGACTTACAAGTCAAGAAACTCAACTAAATATGATTTAGTGAATTTTTCTAAACTTTTAATCTTCGTGGGGGATGAATCAACCTATTGTTGGCTTATCAGAGAATTTTTTGCCACCAGTGGAACCTGCAAGTTAAATATGGATCGAAAACGACATTCTATGACTGATAGCAGAAACAATGAACTAAAACAGGAATATATGCAGTTCAAAGAGTACCTTCGTCTTCATTTGGCAGTTGACGATTATATATCAACCTTCTAACCCCTTTTTTCTGATTGTTTTCTTTTCAAAGGGTGGTGACCGGAATAACTGATAGTGAACCAATTCTGCAAATTAAGGTGAACTTTTACGCATTGTTTCAGCTGCAAAAGTAAACACACTGTCGGAATAGAGGTAAAATCCATACTAAGTATCCACCATAGCCAAGGTTTTATTTCTACGCAATATTTTCATTCTGCAAAGCAATCCAGGTAAGAGTCGATTGATACTTCATTCCGTGTCTGTGACTAATTCTTTTTATGTCATCTAAAGTGTCATTTCAGCATTTAGTTTAATTCTGAACAAATAATCATGAATACAAAACGTTGGAGCTAGTTGATAGAGTAATCTTGATTCCTGTTTTTTTAAATCCAAACTTATTCTTGATTCTTTGTGTTCACACTTAACAGATCAGTGAGAAAATGCTCCAGTCTATTGAAAACATTGCAGCGGACTGCGGATAAACATCCAGTTTGGACGTCTTGGTGGGGTATTGCTACCACTCTTCTTTAAAACACGTTCCTATACACACGCGTCCATATAGAGCAGAGTGTGACCTCATGTACAGAGCACATCACCGCTTGCCCTTCCCGTGTTTGCCCTCGACCAATTTCGTAAGTTGCAAATGAGTAACGCCAGTGTAAATATTTACACAGAATTCCGCCGGACGTTTAATACAGATAAACACTTTTGCCTATCCGGAGCGGAACACAATTCGATATTCAAACAGCGCCTCGTCAACAGGTATTTCCCCGCCGGGGGGAGGGGGGGGGGGGAGGGGGGATACTGTGCGATACTCTGTCGCAGCAGCAGCGACGGAACAATTGCGAATGTGTTTTGTAATTTGTACAGTAAATTTGCAGTAGTTTCACGTGCAATTACGTGCGGATAAACACGACGCCGAAGCGCGACAGCTGCTGCAGTAAAAAGGGAAAGAGACTGTGGAGTGCGTGTGGCGTGGTGCAGCAGAGTGCGTATCCAGTGAGAGCAGGTGTTTGTTCGCCCTGATGAGACGTGGCGGGTGCATCGACTCTATTCACTCCAGCGCGGGATGGGCAGTGCGGACGGCCATCCAATTAGTAAGATCTCATACTGCCTCCTGAAAAAACATAGCAAAAACGATATTATAAATAAACGCAGTTTTTCTCGGCGTCGTGTATTTATGAATGTATCTCGGGGAACCAACCGAGTAATACTATTATTTACACACAATATTTCGACAAAGATAGTCGGATACGTAGTTTTGTGTGAAATATTGCAACAGAAAGCGAGATTAAATTGTTGAAGACTAGTGGGAATATTGTGTAACATGTATCGAGATAAAAACTATGGCATCGTTAATGTGAATATTTATAGGGAATTTCTTCGGAATGTTTACGTAACTGGAAGAAACAGTTGAGTCAGTGTGATTAAAATTATGTGCGGTGGATCATCTGATGAAAACATTTTTTTCAAGTATCGGTCAGCGAGCCTATGAGAAAGAAAAGTTCAGTGTTACATTTCATTCCAGCAGTTTGGAAATCCTTTCTGTTGCTTTTTTTTTTTTAATCATTTTTATGAACTATAAGCAATTAGATCCGTTTGCAACACAAAAGAAGTAATTTGTATTATAAACGGTGTATTAGCTCAATGGAACTAACATTTTTGTATTGAGGTAGGTATGAGAAAGAGTTAATAGAAAACCTGTACATGTATTCTTACCTCGTTGATGAGTGTTGTCTAGTCAATTGAGACGGTATTAAGTACTATGCATTTTGAACAAAGAATTCTCTTGTACCGAATTTTGTCTGGGACGTATTGTTATTAAGAAATTTCTTGAATTTAAAGAATTCTGCTTCCAAATTTTCAAGCCCATGTGTGTTGGCGAAACCTAAGTGTTTGTAATAAAAATTAGTAATTTAAATATAAAATAGTAACTAAGAAAAAAGAAATATGTAATTAACATCTGAAGACTGTAAAAATAAATTATGTATTAGACGGTGTGACTGTAAGATAAAATTCAATGTCGGGAACTGCATCTCTAGAGAAATACGGGAGGACGTTGTAACAGCAGCATCTTGACGTCTGATGAGGTAATGTCACTCAAGCTAGAAAAACGGTGGACGTGAGCAATTCGTCAAAACAAAGTGACCTAGTGGCAACAAACTTGAGCTGAGACGGATAATAGAGTTCTAAGTTCATGTACACTAATCTATGAACCTCAACGAACCCTCAGCTTATCTTTTACTATATTTTCATTTTCCTCCGGTTCCATTAGGATAGTGAAGTACGACAGGTGTCCACAAATTACATATTTCATTGCTAGGCAATCTGCTATACAAAGCGGATATGTATATATAATTTAGTAATGTCAAGGAAAGGTAAATATAATCTTTTATTTTCAGCCCGTCAGTCTTCCAACATAATTTTATGTCTATTGCAAATTACCAGAAACTAAATACATACTGCATTAAAAAATTTTGAAGTTAAGAACTGATTTATATTTACCGCTTCTGAAATATTAGTTTATTAATGCATGAATTTTCACACTTTTAACCTGAACAAGCCGTTGAATATGTCATAGCGTTCTTGTTTTGAACCCTGAAATGCAGTGTTGGCGACTTACGTAAGAAACAAAGAGTAACTGTAGGAGTACCATCTGCAAAGTAGGAAACTCTCTGGTGTTGGCAAAATGCTAATTGATAATAACAATTTCCAAAGGAACTATTCGTTTTTTGCGGTGTAAAAACTTTCTCATATCACTACACTGAATCCGTGTCAAATTTCTGATAAGCAATTAAGGCGTGATTGTGACAAATAGTCCAAATATCCAAACAAACTTTCTCACTTCTATTGTTATTAAGATTTGAACCATACTACACATTTATCGATAGTTTGTATGGACTGTATTCCTTGTATCTTTTGGTCAGGTGAGTGCCCTGGGTCGTCCTCTGGAACAGGTGTTCCAGCGTCGATTGTTGTCTGTCTCCCGGAAGCCGAGCCGGGAGGCTAAGTGGGCATTGTGCTGCTCGCCAGTCTTCCAGCTGGCAGATTAGGGGTGGGACACGGGATAGACGACGCTATTGTGATCCCTTGGGACGCCTTATCTTCCTGCGTACAGCCTCTCAGTTTGCCTGGCCCACACCTAGCCGTACGTCACCACACTATTGTTTCACTTAACACTAAACCACAACTAGCTGTTCAAGTGACGTAAGGTATTATTGGCGCGATTCGAACTGTTAGAGGAATAGGTGTGACATCCAAAACCAGAGTATCTTTCTTTGCGCTTTTCAACACTAACCATTCCAAAAGTTCACATTTTTTTTATTATCTGCAATAAAATTAAAACTTGATGATTTTTCAGGGAAAAATTGGAATACCTTTACCACAACCAACCGCCTTTATTGACGATTTATATTATACGGAGAGCTCAGATCGAATTCCGGTGAGTCTGAATTGTTCACTTACCTATAAATTTGACTATACCTTGAAAATACATGTTGCATACTGCAGAACGGACAGTATTCCGCACAGGTACCTTGAAATTTTTTATTTTTTTTGCTTTACGCTTTATTACCATCGATGTCATTAGAGGAGGTAAAGGGCTGAGGGCTAGGAACAGAAATTCTGCCATGGCCTTTTGAAGGAACTATCCTGGCGTTGGCGTAGAATGATTTGGGGAAACCATGGAAAACAATTTGGTCGGACCATGATTCGAACCCCAGTCCTCCAAAATGCTATGCCAGAGTATTACCGCTCACCACCTATGCTCTTGGCATAGGTCAAATATGTGGGAGTGAGTGTACTGAACCTTGTGCGACACCCTGATTTGTTCCCGTAGTTTTATCGTCTCGCTGTCTTTCCTATACAAGTATTCTATCCCCAATTAGATAGATGTTGGACGAGGATTTTTTTTAAGTTCGTTTTCTTCTGTTTCTGTGACCAATAGATCCATATCGAAGTTACTTTATGCTCTGATGACGTCAGTATTTATGGATATTATGTAGCATACAGGACTAGAGTATGGTGGACAGGAACTCACTGACGTTGTGGAATACAAGTTGGTTGCGATGAGGGCAGTTAGCTCTATTCGTGGAAATTTCCGTGGAACACAATCAGTAACCGATATGATAAATGACCTAGGTTGGGAGTGATTGGAAGATTGGAGGCAGATGAAAATAGTGCTTGTAATGTGCAATGCTTATACTGGTAATGATGCTTGGATGCATGCTGGTAGAAGGATTAAGAGTGGTACTTGGAAGGGGAGAGATGAATAAGTGGAAGAAAGTGGAAAAATTGTTTTTGCATGTAAGCGATCAGTGACTGGAATAAATTACCAAGCAAAACTGAAAAAGAATTTACGCGATACAGTGAACAAACTGAGGATACAAATTCGTGAAATTCGAAAGTTGAGGTGAAGGGAGATTATCACCAAGTCTTGTATCCTCCATTGCAAATGAATTAAAAAATTAAAATAAATGACGTAACTGTTTTCAATAAAACGTTAGTGTGATCAATTCCGAAGAACACGTCTGCTCCATAAGATGACAGAATTCAGGATTTGCAGAAAATGTACCCCTTATACTCGTTCGCAAGATTTGGGCTTCAATACGTTTCTCTAAATCCTGTGAAAAACATCTTTTTTGTAGTGGTATGCAATGTGAAAGAAAACTTTCATTTGGAATTCCATCTACAGTAGCGTGGTTGCTTTGTTAAGAAACAAGAATAAATTTATACCACGTAGATAAAAAGAAATTTTCGATGTAGCGACCGATAGTTAGTGGACATGGCAGAAAGATAGGCATTAGCATTTGCCCAATGTTAGGAAATGTTCACCTCTGTTTTCAATTCGTCGCGATCTCATTCGACAAGTGTGACAAGGAAATATTGTTTTCATCGAAATATTTTCTTGCACCATGATATAGAAGAAAATTGATGCGGGTGGCCTAATGGATTGAAGCATCTGAAACGTCAAAACAAAACGATACTACAGAAATTAACTGTAATTTATGAATATATCCGTGGTTTACAAGGGATCGAGAAAAGTATTAAAAATTAAATATGACAGATAAACATTAAGTGACCACCGTTCTATATATATATATATAAAAGATTGTTTCTGACACCAAATAATTTGTATTTATTGATATCGTAAAATAATATACGTAATAATTTTTGGTAAAGACCTAGAAGTTTTCAGTTCTGTTTGATATATAAAATGTCACTATGGACATTTTAGCAGCCATACCATAATTTACTTACATCTTGATGAATATTTCATCTGATATTATATCAAGTGTTTATATAGGCTTCCAAGGTCGTTGTCATCTTGGTTTTCCGGATGAAACCGCGTCAATTTGTTGAAAGCTAAAATTTCAGCCTTCTTTTATCCTAGGACCCCCCTGCCAGGAATCGAAGCGCTTTGGAAGCTGTTTATACACGTCAGTGATTCCTAGCACGGTAGTTCTCTGATGAACGGTAAGTTTCATCGTTAAGAAACCACAAATTGACGCAGTTGAACCCGGAGAAGAAGATAATATAATATTAAATTAATTATTATATGGAAGAAAATACATAAATACATACTAACACATTGTAGCAGGCTCTATGGTCAAGGGGCAGAGGGAAATTTAAGGTCACAGTTCTACTACGCACAAAATTGACCTTCATACTTTCATAAAATTTGCTTTTTTAATGTGAAGGATACTAGGACGTTCTTTGGTCAATCTCTTTTATTCGACAGGTCGTTCCATCAGACTGATTTCTTTCTACGCTAGCCGTTTGGTACACAAGGCTTAGCTTAAGCCACGAAACAACCTACAATGAACTGAAGATTGGATTAGAAATCTCCATTCCCGTCCATCAATAACACTCAAACTCCTCCGTACAATTCGCATAATTTTCATTTGACCATTGCACCGAGGACTTGGGAGGAAACTAAAAGCTCCATCACCGACTTTCCCACCTGAGATTTTTTTTTTTTTTTTACTTATGGCTTTACGCCTCGTCGACGTCGAGATCATTAGAGGCGGGATGGGACTCGGGCATGGAATTTTAAGAAGGAAGCATCCCGGCATCGCCTGGAATGATTTGGAGAAACCATGAAAAACCCAAATCTAGATTCCCTGACGGGGATTCGAACCGGCGTCCTCCCGAATGCGAGGCCAGAGCGTTAACCGCTGACCCACCACGCTCGGTCCCACCACAGAGGACTCAATCTCTGAAATGCTGTCGGATGATTACTCTTAACAGACTCAGCTATTGTTGTACACCACAGAACTCGAGTGTGATTAAAATTTTCTTCTTTACATTTTCCCCAAACGTCTTGTCAGCTGCTTAGGGTCGGAAAAAGAATGAACAAATGGGTAAACGGTAAACGTCTTCGGAGAGGTTTATGACGACAGGAATAAACTTTTAGCTCCTACTCGGGCTGTCTGAGAGGCTCATATAACGCGGCAGAAGTCTTCTCCTTCGCAAATCCCATCTGCGCAGAGACGCGGGCACCTCATTCATAAAACATCGGCCATTCAGTAGAGACGCTGCGCCGTTCCTCCGCGCCCCCGGGGAAAACAACCGAATTGATTGGCAATAAATCGTCCGCGGCGGCAGTTAGCTCTTCAGCTGTCGCGCCGCGGGGACGATAAATCGTGGGCAAGTGCGCCGCCAGGTCGACGCGAACGTGCGATGATCGATGGTCGGGTAATTGAAGTGTGACGCCGTGCGTCGACCCGACCCCCGCTACTAATGTAAACAAATTTATTCGCTCTAATAGAAGGATCGGGACTCCGCCGTTCCGAACCTTAATTAAGGAATTAAAAAGCGATACAATTAGGGACGAGGCGGAGTGGGATTGGTGGTGGATGTGTCGTGTCAATGATCTGAAAGTGGGCTCTGATATGAGAGGGAAGAAAGTGCGTGTTAAAAAACACGCTTTCCCTTTCTGTGATAAATTGTCTTGCAGCGGAATAACGCACGAGATGACAGGTGTCAGATGAATTCAGCAGCTGCCACATACATTGTTAGGTAAAATCAACCGATATGCAAATGAGTATTAGATACAGACAGTCTGTGATCATAATGCAGTTGTCATTGAAAGGTCAAGGTGTTTGTTATTATTTTGATTCTGAGGTAATCAATTTAAAATTAGCAATTATTTTAGTTTCTTTATCAATCTGTAAACTCATGCGGTAGAACGGCAGTGGATAGAAATGTATGAAAGTATATTCTTCATCACAACATTTTACTGCCTTTTTTTGGGTCAAATGCCTTAGATGAAATTTACTCATCGTTGACATGGTCAAATTCGGAGGTTTGATTTTAAGATCGCGTATCCTTGCTCGCCAAGGATTTTATACCTACTGGCAGGTTGTACTAAGTACTAATAGGGAAAGTGAAATGTTGCCATCTGTCTTTTAAAAGTGGAACTATGTTCAACGTGAAACAAATAATTTTTTTGTTCGTGAATTGTGTAGTTTATACGGCGGAGATTGGGAAACGTTCTGACAATCACCTTCACTACTGCGGTAAAATCGCCTAAAAAACCACAGTCAGGACGGCTGGTACGCGAGTTCCTGGGCTCGTGCCCGGTACGTTGTACCTCTCCAATCCACTGTGCGGCGCCTCAGCGCTCTGAGCCACAGTAGCAGGTATACTTATAAGAGTATAGCTGAATAGATGTACAGCTGGTCCTCTTTGAAAGAAGTTTGATGTCTATTGTGAAATTTTAATTTCTTGAGTGGTTATTTACGGGTAGTGAGTATTTATGGGGCATATCAGAAATAGCGTGAATGAAGCGAAGAGGATACATGTTATTTGATGTTATACTAATCAGTACATTTTGACCACTCGAAAGGAAAAAGGAGCTACACACAGCGTATTCGAAGATGCTGTCTCCAAGCTAAACAATTAGTGTTCTACTCAAGATATAGTCGGGATTTTTCTTTGGAACCCAGCGTCATCAGATCAAATAAACGCAGACCAGTGACAGAAGGCACGATATCAGCTCCTTACAATGCTGTTGAAATTTATGCTTCCCTACATCTAAAATTAAATCATTGTAACAAAACTTGTCTGCACGAGGAAAGTAACTTTTAACTAAATCTATTACGTCATGAAACATCAGCTTGCATTTGAAGTAGACAGACCAGAAATAAAAGGGAAATGTGTGAAGACAAGCACTGACACTATCAATTCATTCGCGTAGGGAATTTTTGTAAGTATTTCTTTTGTCTGCTCATATACACCACCAAGTATAGTTCAAGCTATGAACTCAATCGATGTTTTCACACGGCTGCCAATTATAAGCTAACAACCGATCGTTGTGTGTGAGCGGTAACGCTCTGGCGTCGATTCGGAAGGACGCGAATTCGAATTCCCGTCGGGCCATCCAGATTTTGTTTTTACATGGTTTCCCGAAAACTCTCCAGACGAATTCTTGGATGGTTCCTTCAAAAAGTCATTAGCCAATTCCTTCCACCAGTTCTTTCCCGCCTCTAATGATCTCGATGTCAAAAAAAAATAAAAAAATAAAAAATTATCTAACTGCCTTGGGTTGAACGTCTGAAAGGTCTTCTTATACATGTAGAACCTCTTTGAAACGACAAAAAACACGTTCTCACGGTACATTGAAACATGTTAAAATGCCAAATTGATGTTTTCTTTTTCACTTGTCACTCCTTCGTATTGCACCCACAAAAATCATATACTTTCTTCATGACTACAAAATGTAATGCGTAATCACAAGCCCAGAAGTTTCGCTCCAAACTAGAAATAACTAGTGACCGACAAAATTGTAGCACCACCTAAACAAACGTTAAAATCATTTGCATCGACCTATTAATGGCAGGGAAACTGCGAAGGTTTTAATGGTGATGGTCATACAATCTTTATCGAAGGACTGAAATATTTAATCTGGAATATTACGGTGGTATGATATGATCTTGTAACAGGTTGCCTGTATTTGTTTCAGGCGCAGTGGTCGCGTTGTGGGCGGAAGCCATCAGCACGGCAGCAGCCTCTGCTACTGTGCGGGCGTGGCACGCGATGGCCGCTCCAGATACCGCTGGCCCGTAACGACGCATTGTTGTGCTGCGAGGCAGTCACGACCGACAGACGCCCACCGCGTGACCTTCACCAGGCCGCTGAGCTCCATCGAGATGCTGCCGAATCGGCCGTCCAGACGAGAACGGAGATTCAGATATGGAAAGGAACTTGGTGGATGCATAGTACCTTAAATTAATTTTATTTTTTTACAAACTTTATACAGTTATTTCAATCACGCGAACCTTGATGTGGGCAGTAATGCTCTTGTCTCTTTTTTTCTTCTAGTACCAAAGAATAAAACTTTGTAATGTAGTCTCTCTTTAGTCTTTACCATAAATAAAATTCCGCAATATCGATATACTTATTGAAGCATTAATCTTGGATGCAGTGATTTGTTAAATGTTTTACGTATGTTTCAGAAAACTGAAGAAATAAATAACGAATGTTACGCAAGTGGAAAACGATATTAATATAATCCAAAGGGTGAGGTGTTTTTCTGTGTTGTAGTGTGATATTTGGTGGTTATCTCGTAATGGAGTGTTCATCTTTGAAGCAGTGTAATTTTTGGCACTTCTCTGTTCTCTGTACCAACGAATTGTCATTCCTTGCTCCATTTTCTGGTCACGTAGGGTCACAGTACCTCAGACTTCAAGTTAGACCATAAGATATCAAACTGTAAAATCCCCAAACCAAGATTTGACAGCAGATTGTGCTCCGAAACACTTGTTCCAGCACCATCATTGTTCTCTGCTGTCACATCTTCCACAGATCACCGCCAATCCCGCTTTACAGAGTGGGCAAGCCTGCGACCTTCACGTTCTGTGATGAGGCGTGGACGTTCACCACCTTGTCGCCCAGTCGTGGTTTCACCGTCCTTCAAGCACTTGAAATAGATGCTCACTACAGTAGCATGCGAACAACCTACCAGCCTCACCGTTTCCGAGATGCTCGTTCCCAGACGCAGCGCCCACAAACCACCGGTCCGTAATTTAAGTGAATTGCGTGATCAGTGCGTCAACGTTTGGTGCCAGACAACTCCAGAAACCTAATAAAGACTTTTCGAATCCATGCCACGCCGAATCGCCTGCTGTAATGCGCTCCAAGGATTGACTAATAAGCAGGTGGTCATAATGTTTTGGCTAATCAGTGTATAGTGGGAAGATCTGGAACACCGAAGGCGTTGCTCTCGACAGAAACTAATTGAAAAATTCATGACTGACATATTTCGGAATGACAGCAAACAAATATTACTACCAGCAACATTCATATCTCGGAATGACCGCGAAAATAAGATAAGAGAAATCAGGGTCAGAGCCGATTCTTTTCTGTATTCATTTTTTCCACGAGCGATTAGGGAATGGAATATAAAGGATTTATGTAAGCTTCTTGTGGAAGAAGCTTACAGAAAGAAGAGACAGACTGGTAGGTCATATTTTGAGACCTGCTGGATCGGTTAAGTTGTTACTGGAGGGAACAGTCGAAGGTAAGAACTGTAGCGGAAGACAGAGATTAGAATATATGAAGCAGATAATTGAGGACGTGTTGTAAGCGAATGCTGGGATGGTTCCTCGCAATAGCCCATGGGCGCCTCCTGCCATATCCCGTATATCCCTTCCAAACGATTACCCTATACACCCTCCGCCACACACTTTTTAGTGAATCGCGGAGTAATAATAATAATAATTGGTGATGACTCGTGGAACGGTAATGGTGCAACAAATAAGACAGGTGCATCGAAGGGAAAAGTTGACCATGACCGTTAGCTGGAACTCGATTTTAGTCATAAGATTGTATGAAAATTTTTACCGTAGTTTAGATAATCAAGTATTTGAATAAGTTGTCAATTGAAATGATGTAAGGCGCGGAAGGAATTAAGAATTACAACCGTAGACCGCAAAAATAGGTGGGTATAACAAAGGTGAATGGTGTGTGTAGGGAAATTGCCACGGGAACGTGTTCACCATCGCAATTACATTGGTTACTACTGGGTGTCTACTTGACACGAATCGTTTTGTCTCGCTCGTGAACCGTTTCAGCACTGAATCCTGTCGCTGGAGCGTGTCGCCGAAGACGCGACACATTAGTTCGAATGTGACGCTGTGACACGGGGGAAACACAGAGAGAGGTCAGTGCGATAGGGCCCCCTCCCGCGGGGCAGGCCTTGCTTCAGATGTCCGATAACCAAACAACAATTAATCACCTGCTGCTATTGTTGGAGCGGGCCGGCGCGAGATAGACATTTGCATATTGCCTGATGATGATACGTGATTTAGTGGGCCGAGCGGACGCACTATCTGCCACGTCACTCAGGGCCCCGGCGGACGGCCAGATAGTGTGTGTGTGTGTGTGTGTGCTGCGGGCTGGCCGCCCGCCTGCGCCTAGGGATGGCGCCGCTCTGCAATGCTGCGTCATAGCACGGGCAGGGGCCACAGTGTTGCTTGTGCTTTTTCCGAACAGGTACACTGGCCGCTTCTGAAAGCGGTGTGGGGAAGGTAGCCACAATTACAGGCTTGAGATACGACGTAATAATTCGTCATTAAGGAATTACACTAATCGAACATAACTTTGGGTTACAACTACAAATTTACATGGCTGGAATAACTGACGATTTTTGTTGATGCAGATTTCATAACTTCCCTCTTCTGGGACTAAGCGAATAGCCTTAAACATCGACAAACCTCATTTATACCGCTACAATACACCTTCTACTTGTAAAATCCTGAGTATGAAATTAAAAAAAAAACATAAGGAAGGAAAACCAATAATTCTGCAAAACCGAGCGTAGTGGGTAAATGGTTAAAGTTCTGGCCTCGCATTCGCGAGGACGCCGGTTCGAATCTCCTTCCGGGCATCCAGAGTTGGGTTTTCCATGGTTTCCCCAAATCACTCCAGGCGAATGCCGGAATGCTTCCTTCAAAAAAAGGCTATGGCCGAATTCCTTCCCGTTCTTTGTTCTGTAATGACCTCGACATCGACATCGACGGGCCGTAAAGTCATAAGTAAAAAAAAGTAAAATTTCAGTTGATTTATTTAAAAAATCAACTGAAATATAACAGAAATGTTAATATTTTACTGAAATGTTACTTTTCGTACATAAAAAATGTCCCTTTGTTACTGTGCTGAAGAGAATGTATGCCCAGTTTGGTACTCATCATCTCACACTTAACAGATGGATGTGGCCCTCAATAACACTTGCAGGCTGGTGACAGGATGCCTTAGGAGTACTACAGTTGATGGGCTATATCAGCTTTGAAGGATTGACACACCCAGTACCCGAAGAGAAGTGGTTGCGAATAAGGGCCCAGAGACTTAAGCTAAAAAAAGCTGCCAGAGAATATCGCGAGAGCTAATGGGGGCAAGTGAAAGCCCGAAACTACAGCTGTGGAAAACTATGATCACCAACATATTGGGACCACTGACAGTTGCAGTGCGCTTACCACCTGGTCAAGGAGAGGATTGGAATGTCTGGAGGTCCTCTAATCGCTGGAGAGGGCAGACCAAAGGCAAATCTGGTGAAATGGGGCTATATCGACGATACCAACATTAAGTGTGAATGAGGTGCGGACCAAACCGTGAAGCATATACCCCAATGCCTTATGACAGCATCATCCTGCAAGAAAGGTGATGTGTTTCAAGTAACATCCAGTGGATTTGATGTTGCGGGGTACTGTGCGTAATGGGATTAGAATGGTTAACATGTACAATACTTTGATGTGTATTTGATGTTTGTGACTCGAGTATAATAATAATTGAAAATCTGCATTGTGCTCTTATTTATCTACAGGTTGCGAAATAAGTAATTTTAATATTTGGGGCTTCTGTATTTCATGCCGCGAGCGTTAGCATATTTTTCCAGTGCAACGGTACGGGCCATGACTTAGTACGTTACCTTTCTCTCAAGCTATTTTTCTTTGCTGCCCTTTTTCCATGATAGTGCTATTTATTTTTTACTATGCATTGCACTCTAAGCCAAGTATGAGCAACTGGTTTCTGTGAAAAATGTTCAATGCAGTATTTCCATGTCTTAACTTAACTTACTAATTCTGTTTGATGGTTGTGCTGTGATGTTTAAATCAGATATTTCTGCGCACTTGCAACCTTCCAGTGGCTGTGAAATGGGGGATACCTGGATCACTTTTTATACTACTACATCATTTAAGGACGCGAAACCAATAATTATATGAATTTCTGTAACGTTTCATTTGATTTTTGAAAAGAGAACTGTGGCTCCGTTGTCAGCCCATGAAATATAGGCCTCTGGCTGGTAAACTAAATGAAATTCAGACTTTAGATTTGCACAAGTGTTTGGAAGAGCCAAACCCAAGTAAATTATCTAATAACCTATAGCAGTCAAACACAAGCGAGATGAAAGGTTCGTGCAAGCCCAGTGCACCTGTAGGGTTGCAACGATATATCGGTCAACCGAAAATGTCGGTCCAAAAATATCGATATTTTTAAATGGTCGATATGATGGAGTGAAATATCTAAAACTACAAACCCCTTAGCACTAAAAAAATCCAACAAATGTACGGCAGGTACGAAACTTGACTATGTTGAACACAGTTTTAGCTCGATAACGTCCTTTACTACTCTAAGGTTTCGCTCCGTTTCGTGCGCCTTATTCGTTCCTCATTCACTAACGTTCACCGTTATATTATTATATCTGTTGCGTGATGCATGCGTTCGATGGTTCTTGTTTCTCTCTAGGTCATATTACAATACTCTAAACGGCGTAACAAATATGACAATCTAACTGATGCAACAGCGTATTGTATCAGTGTTGATAAATAATAGACCATTTAATGCAGTTGAAAACAAAGTTTATTTACTAATTAATGAAGCACTAAACACCTTTATACGATGTTCCTTCTTGTGGAATTTTCAAAAAAAAAAAAAAAAAAAAATTGATAAAAAATATGAGAAATTTTCCAATTTTGTGAAGGTGAAGTTGAAAAATGTGATGAAGTATTTTTCTATTATTACATACAGGGTGTTACGAAAAGGTACAGCCAAACTTTCAGGAAACATTCCTCACACACAAACAAAGAAAATATGTTATGTGGACATGTGTCCGGAAACGCTTACTTTCCATGTTAGAGCTCATTTTAGTTTCGTTAGTATGTACTGTACTTCCTCAATGGAGCCCGTTATCATGATTTCATACGGGATACTCTACCTGTGCTGCTAGAAGATGTGCCTTTACAAGTACGACACAACATGTGGTTCATGCACGATGGAGCTCCTGCACATTTCAGTCGACGTGTTTGTACGCTTTTCAACAACAGATTCAGAGGCCGATGGATTGGTAGAGGCGGACCAATTCCATGGCCCCCACGCTCTCCTGACCTCAACCCTCTTGACTTCCATTTATGGGGGCATTTGAAAGCCCTTGTCTACGCAACCCCGGTACCAAACGTATAGACTCTTCGTGCTCGTATTGTGGACGACTGTGATACAATACGCCATTCTCCAGGGCTGCATCAGTGCATCAGGGATTCCATGCGACGGAGGGTGTATGCATGTATCCTCGCTAACGGAGGACATTTTGAACATTTCCTGTAACAATGTTTTTGAAGTCAAGCTGGTACGTTCTGTTGCTGTGTGTTTCCATTCCATGTTTAATGTGATTTGAAGAGAAGTAATAAAATGAGCTCTAGCATGGAAAGTAAGCGTTTCCGGACACATATCCACATAACATATTTTCTTTGTTTGTGTGTGAGGAATGTTTCCTGAAAGTTTGGCCGTACCTTTTTGTAATACCCTGTATATTTGGTCTAGAGTGTCTTTGGCTGGTTGGAGATTACGGTACATTCTTTGCTTCAAAATTAATTAAAATCAGTTATGATTGGTATACTTGTTGGATATATCCAAAATTTCAATTAGTTATTTACTCAATGTAGCCTCGTCGGTGCCTTCTGAACGCCTCTTCTGAAAAGCAGGAGCCATTGTCACCCAAACAGATTAGGAATAGATTTTATGGGGAACGTTTAAACAAACCACTTTTATCAGGATTTGTTGACGTTGAATATTTACAGACCTATTCTTTTCAATAAACTACCTTAAATTTATTATTTGATTTACATGCTTATTTCTAATATAAGGTTTACAAATATCATATGTTTGATGCGGCCGGTATTATGGAATATCGTTATCTGCCTGGCTTCGATTTAAATATCGATATATTTATGGATATTGATATCAACTGGCAACCTTAGGCACCACAGGTAGTAGATAGGCAAGTGCCTCTCCGCCTAAAGAAAGAGTTAATGGGGTTTAGGAACGAGTACGACAACGACATTCGCTCGCAGTGATTACGAGAAACCATAGAAAACCGAATTCAGTATGGCAGATTACAGCGATTGTAGTACACTTAAAGAACTTAATCAATTAGAACACCGAGCACTCACATTCGTATCTAATAAAACCATTAGATTATCAAAACCTAACTGTGAGAAACTTGATTTACAACTAGAATATTTTATGAAAGTGATACCTTTCTTATGTACAAAATTCTGATAGTTCTTGTACTTAGGAAGAACTGTTGTAGTTAGTAGCCTCCGTTTATGACTAAATAATGAAAATGCGAGCCCCAAGAACACAGTGTGAGTTCTGCCATGTATACTACGTAAGCTGTTCCTACTAATTTTGGTGATGATATGCCACTTAGAATCTTGGTGATTAAAAATCACTAAACATATTAATTTCCTTAAGAAATTGTGTTTTAAGATGTGGAGTGATGTAAAGAAACTGTAAACAGCATAAGCCAAAACGCTGCTCGTCTTGCAATGTTGGCCTGCTGTTGAGGTATACCAACAATGAATCTGTGATCTGTGCTGGAAACGCAATTTCAGCTTACAATATTTGTTAAGTAATTTTTCGGCATGTTTCTTAAGTTTAAAATGTGCTGATACTTTTTCGCTTACATTTTTGCATTGCTATTAGTAGCTGTCGTTGCTTTAGAACTCTAATTTTCTTGCAAATCATGTTGACCTAGTGTTTGCAATGACTTGTGTTTTCGCTACAGTCTCTTACTAGAGTATTTAAAAGAGTTTGTTGTTATGGCATCCGCATCCAGAAATGATTCGAATTTGGTGTTTAGGGTTCTGTTGTCTACCCATTTTTTTTTTTTTTTTTTAATAAGAACTCAAATAAACCAGAATTATTTTTACATGGCATTTAAAAATGTTTCACAAATATGGGCACTTATCTTTCATCTGAATGGGGTTTTTGAGCGTGGCAATTCTAAATAAATATCTCTCAGTAATTCAAGCTTGGAAATAATGACTTTTTGACCAACTTAAACAGATGTCAAATGTTCCCTACTGTTTCATTTTACCGTACATCCATTGGAGGGGAAATTGGGGTGCATTCAACCGGAGTTCTGTTCGGAAGTTAGGACCCTTCACTGCGTGATGCTAAGGAAGAACTTCAGTAGATTTTCGTTTGTAACTTTCGACTGGGTTGTTTCCGGACCAGGATACCTTACCTCAAATTGATTCATTTACTCTTCTCTATGATCCCTGCAAGCTTATAACATCTTCACGGAATCACCCTAAATATTAAAAGCCAGAAGTTTTATTCCCGCGTACTGACCCTTGAAACTCCGTGCTTCTCTATAAGACAATCTTCGACTTTTACCCTTGCGTATCAACTCTTTCTTTCTTGACTGGCTTGTTAACGACGAGCAAATGGCTAAATTCCACCAATCAAAATTTGTGAGACTGAGCAACAAATACTCACGCTACTTTTACAGCTGGGTTCTCACCTTTCGCTAATTCCACAACAAGCAATAATTTCATCTTTAAACTGACTTATTGAGTGCCCGTAATAGTTAATTTTATAGGTATACGTTGCTCATCGTGAAATATGTTACTAGAAACAGTGAACCCCCATTATTTCTTTTTGTGTATTCAATCAATTTTGTGGAACGACTTAGATAAATGATCAAAGCAGTCACTACATTGAACTTTGTAATGCAAGTATAAAATTCATCTCCAACAACTATTCTCATGATAGCTGTTTCGCGATTTTTGGCACTGATTTACGCTTAGGCACAGTTATACCGATTTCGACTAGATTTTTACGGGATTTAAACCGACCAACCCACACCAGTTCAAATTCCATGAAAAACTGTAGATCCATTCTTCGCGTTAAGATTACAGGATTAAGTTTGGGTAGACATAAAAATGGCAGATTGCGTGGCTGGACTAGCGTTCAGGGTCATCTGTCTATAACCATACCTGTTTATTGTTCTTTCCAAGGTCTCCCTGAAAACACAACATCCCACCTTAACCTTACTTCGTAACATGTCATCACAAATTTTCGTCCTTTAGTACTAATCGTCACAAATGACTTTAGTTTTTAACCGGGCGTTAAACTACAGGAAAAAAACTATTCAGGCTACATGGAGCTTACTAAAAAAATAGTTTAAAAGCCTCTCAAAAATGAAGGGTATCACCTATGCTGGCAATAGGAATTTGTACCAAAAATTCCTCAGGTAAAACGAACGTCAATTAATTTTTATTTTTTTATATAATGTATTTTTGTGCTTTTTCTGTTATCTTTTTTATGTGTTGTGTGTTCATTGATTAGATTCTCGGCGTATTTGGTTAGTATGTTATCAAATTGTAATTGATTTTAAGTACTGGGAATTTTTATTGTAATTGAAAGGTTTTTAAGTGTAGTAGGTACATTTTCAAAAAGAATAATTATTCTATATTTGATTGACATATTCCGTGATTGCCTACGTTTCGTGAGAATTTTCCATAAATTTTTAACAAAGTTCCCTGTTTCTTAACTACTATCGAAGAAATTGTTTTATTATGTTGTTCTAGTAACTGCTACACAGAATACCGCTCAAACATCGAATAAGCTTCTCCTTACACTAATTTATGCATTTAATAGTAGTAAATAAAGAAACAGCAATATCTAAATTTAAACGAACGTCGCATTATTTTGGTAATATCCGCCTCATATTACAATTTTTATCTGGTATTTTTATGTACTGTGCATACTTCCATAACAAACAATTGGCTATTATATGGTATCGTAGTTACATTTTATTTTATGAAAATAAATACACACAAAATCCAATGTTCATATTTACTTGAAATTTACACTTGTTTTTGACAATATACGAGAAAATAATATCAAATTTAGTTATTTATTTGAAATTTCCTGGTTTACCTAGCAGCGCTGTGGTAGCGGGCCGTGTAAACTAACACTTCGGGCATTATCTAACTCGTCGTAGGTAACCGAATTACCGAGGTCACGTCCATTCTCCAGGCACAACGTATTTTATTAATGTGGATAAAATAAAGTTGTTTCGCGATCTCTGTACAATGTATTCACGAGTATATTTCCACAACTGCCTCTTTTCTTTTACCAATATAAACGTAAACAAAATCGAATGTAGTTATTTATTTCAAGTTTACACTTTCTGTTAACAATGTAACTGTAAATAATATCAAATACAGTTTTTTTATTTGAAATTTCCTGGTTTGCCAAGCAGCGCTTTTGTGGCGAACAGTGTAACTAACACTTCGGTCATCATCGGCCTCGGCGAGGGTGGCCGAGCTATTGAGATCACGTCCAGTCTCCAGCCACAACGAACTTTTTTAAATGAGGGTAAAATAAAATAGTTTCGCAATTTGTGGCCAGTGTGTTCACGAGTAAAGACAAATTATAATCACAGCGATAATTTGCTGCAGTATACCAGACTGAGCAGATGCCATATTTCTGAGGTTGTACACAGATATTCATCGCACCGGGGAAGCTAACGAGCACGACTGTGTAAATCAGCTTCAAATTAAAGTTGCCAACCTTAAGTGAGGTGTTTTTGTTGCCGCTTCGGCGCCATCGCGCGTAGCGGCGCAAGTCCACAAACTCGGCGAATCAGCAGAAACATAAATTAGGCTCGAGTCAACACCGTAATTGAGTGCCTCTCCCGGACTCTCGCCGCCTGTCGTACACCCATCCGTCTCGGCATGAGTTATCTTATCCGCCATCGCGTAATGAGCTTCGTTTGCCTCCATCGGACGCCAACAACTTCGGTTTTCCCAACACGGTCACGCCTTGCTCGAACCAATTAAAGTACAAATAAACGAAATACGGACGCGGTTCACTCTTTTTGCCGCTTCTGCTTTGAAATCGGGAGTAACATTTTTCCTCTGAGTGATGGTGGACTAGTGGCTTACACAGTTTGTTTTGCCCGACTCGATTTTCATCCTACGTAGTACGAGCTACGAAGAATATTCCATATCTCGTGTGCCAAAGAAGCTTTTACTATGCAAAAAAAAAAAAGTGAATATATTGAGTGTAACAGACTGAGAATATTAAGAAGTTATTAAATGGTTTGAGAGAAATACTGAAGGAGGATTTTGTATTAAACATAAACCAATGCAAGACAAATGTGATGAAATGTAGCAGAAATGATACCATATTGCAAAATAAATATCAAAACATTATATGATGCGATAGGACAAGTAAGTAAATTCTGCTACTTAGGAAGTAAAATTACAACTGATGGCTGAAGTAGGAACGATGTTAAATTTAGCACCAATAGCGCAAAATGCTTTACTGAAAAAGTTAAATTTTTTTTGGTTCAAATATTGATCTCGTAATGAGCAAGAACATTTAAAAAAATCTATGTGTCGAATACAGAATTATGGTAACGAAGCATGGAAATATATAATAGAAGAAAAATTGAAGCATTTGAAATAAAAAGTACTCGTAGGATGATGAAAATTAAGTTGACAGAGAAGGTACGAAATGAACGTGTTTTGGAGATGATGGGTGAGGAAGACGTTTGTGGGAGAGTCTCACAGAAAGAAGAGAGAGGTTGGTGGGTCACATTTGAAGACATGCTGTATTGGTTAAGTTGCAGATAACTGCATGTTGCAAGGGGTGTGTTAAGATGAAGAGGTTAGTGCAAGATAGATGGAGGATTACATCAAAACAGTAGAGAGGAAACAGCACAGAAAAGGTTTAAGAAAATTTATAATATGGTTTTTTTGAATACTCATCCATTAATTTGTTTCAGAGCATTTCTTCTGGGCACATTTTGACGTTTCTTTAGGAGGTCAGAATGTTTGCTGTCAGCTTCATGTTAGTATCATCTTCACAGTGCAGTTGTTGTGCAGTTTTTTATCTTCTACTTAGATAACGTGGAGAGTCTCCTCAGGGATCGATTATTAGTCTTCTGTTCTTCTTAAATTACAAAACACTTTATCTCTATAAGCCAATGGAAAAGTATATCAAGGTAGCTCAGTCTTAAAATAATCAATGTCTGTATGTGAATTGGTGACCTAAGATTATATGTTGAACGTCCTCAAACATTAATACTGCATTGGACGACAGCAACGTATATAAACGAGAAGCTTTAAAGACACGTATGCTGAATGTTCTTTCTAATGAATGCTGTTTTAATTGGTTATGATATCCTCTTAGAACGAAGTTACACGTTCTCTTACAACAATACACTACATAATTCGTGGAAAACTACATAGAAAAGCGATCATCAGTATTAAGGTTTTATAAGCAGCTATTTTATAATTTTCCACTGTATGATAAATAATTATAGACCTTTAATTTAATCAGTAATACTCAGTATCACTTTTTATCTGCTTCAGAGTACTTTTTCTTTTGAATTCCTTCAACGTGCCAGATTGTAGACGAAAAATCGTTCACGTTTTATAACTTTTTTGTAGAGTCACCCTTCAAACTAGTAATATGTTTTTCTGGGTAACCAATAACTGCTTATAGTTATTTTTTACCTATTGATGAATTTGTAACTGTTATAATAATTCCATGAATGTAGATAGTTTCAGGTCTAAAAATGGTTTAAGATTTTATGGAGAAATATTTTAAGAAGATAGAAAATTGTATAATTGATAGAGAGATATGATATATTTTAATCGAAATTTCGAAGAATTTACGTTACGAATTTTGAGCTACTATCGTTGTTAGACTAATATATTCTACAACCGATAAAAGGGCCAAAATGTAACAGATAATTCTCAACAGATCACTCATAATATATTCTACACTCGATGAAGGACCAAAATGTAACAGATAATTCTCAACAGATTACTCATTATATATTCTACAACCGATAGAATGGCCAAAATTTATCAGATAACTCTCAACAGGTCACTCATAATATATTCTACACCGGATAGAAGGGCCAAAATTTATCAGATAACTCTCAACAGGTCACTCATAATATATTCTACAACCGATAGAAGGGCCAAAATTTATCAGATAACTCTCAACAGGTCACTCATAATATATTCTACAACCGATAGAAGGGCTAAAATTTATCAGATAACTCTCAACAGGTCACTCATAATATATTCTACAACCGATAGAAGGGCCAAAGTTTATCAGATAACTCTCAACAGGTCACTCATTGAACCCGTTTGGTGAACGGTAGCACTTTGGACTGGCATTCTGAAGGATTTTGGTGCAAATTCCCATCGAGCCACGAAGATTTCCGTTTCCTACGGTTTCCTGAAATAACTGCAGTCTTCAAAGGACTATGGCTGAATTCATTCTGGTTCCTCACCTCCAATCCTTTTCCGCCTATAATAACATCGATATCGACAGGCCACAACATCCGGAAACATCTCCTCCCGACAGAGCGTACAATCCATCGTTCCACGAGGGTACTTGTTTCTCTACGTAACAGGCCGCAAAGACTTGTATCGGTGAGAAATAATTTCAAATGGGCCCTGCGGATGTCGGAAAATGATGTCTGGAGTGACGAGTCAAGATCATTTTGTTGCGTGTCCTTGGCATGTTACGTGAATAGAGGAGACAATATGGCTCCTACTGGAGAGTATGGTACTGTCTATGCTGGAGGAATTGACATTTCCGTCTGGAGTCTCTTGAATTGAAATGGGAGCCTTCTTTAGTATGACACTGTCTCCTACAGGTCAACGTTGCTGGGGCAGCCTTGACGACCATATGCTCCCGTTTGTTCTTCTGTAACATCTCACTGAACATAACTTCCCTCAATAAGGTAATAGAATGTGCAGTGTTACTCGAATTGTATCCGAATGTTAGTAGAACACTCCAAAAACGTGAATGTATATACCTGGCCAGCAAGGCTACCTGATCTAAGCCCCATTGAACTTGCCTGAAATTCTATATTTGAATCTCTGCCCCTTTCCATCAAATCTTCCTGAATTGCTGGAAATTGTTAATGGATCATGGATCTTTGGTTCCCAACGCTTCCAATGTATTTTCGGATTCACACCGAGAAAAATCGTTGCTGTCATTTAGAGACAAAAGACAGGAACTCAGTACCTTCCCCCTCCCCCTCCCTCCTCTCTCCCTCCCCCCTCCTGCTCCCCCCATTATTCACACTGTCACCCTGTGGTTGCCAGTGTTAGCATGGTCCTTATGTTGGCTCATTTTTAAACTCAGACAACTGAATAAAAACTAAGTTTACGGTAATTAATCATTATTGGTTACAGTAAAAGATATAAAGCAAGGTGCTGGACATAACACATGCAAACAATAATTGTAATGAGTTTATTTTTTTACGAAATAAGCACAGGTGAGAAATGAATACTGCTAATGTGATCTACAATGAAGAGCCAAAGAAACTGGAACACCTGCCTAATTTCGTGTAGGGCCCCCGCGAACACGCAGAAGTGCCGGAACACGACGTGGCATGGACTCGACTAATGTCTGAGGTAGTGCTGCAGGGAATTAACATCATGTATCCTGCAGGGCTGTACATAAATCCGTAAAAGTACGAGGGGGTGGAGATCTGTTCTGAACGACACGTTGCAAGACATCCAACAGATGCTCAATAAGATTCATATTCATGTTTGGTGGCCAGCGCAGTAGCAATTATGGACATGTGGTTTGTTGCATTGTCCTGTTGGAATTGTCCAAGTCCGTCGGAATGCACAATGGACATAAATGGATGCTAGGATGCGAACGTACGTGTCACCTTTCAGAGTCGTACCTAGACGTTTTAGGAGTCCCATGTCATTCCAACTGCACACGCCCCACACAATTACAGAGCCTCCACCAGCTTGAACAGTCTCCTGCTGACATGCAGGGTCCATACCCGCACACTTCCATCCACTCGATACAATTGGAAACGAGATTCGTCAGATCAAGCAACATGTTTCAAATCATCAACAGTCCATTGTCGGTGTTGACGGGCCCAGGAGAGGCGTAAAAATTTGTGTCATGCACTCAGCAAGGGTACACGAATGGGCCTTCGGCTCTGAAAGCCGATATCGATGATGTTTCGTTGAATGGTTCACACACTGACACTCGTTGATGGCCCAGCATTGTAATCCGCACCGAGCGTGGTGGTGTAACGGTTAGACTTCTGGTCTCGCATTCGGGAGGACGCCAGTTGGAATCCCCGTCCGGGCATCCAGAATTGGGTTTTCCAAGGATTTCCAAATCACTCAAGGCAATTGCCGGGATGCTTCCTTCAAAAGGCCATGGCCGAATTCCTTGCCATTCCTTGCCCCTCCCCCCATCCTTTCACTCTCTAAAGACCTTGTTGTTAAGAGACGTTAAGCAAAAGAAATCCACAGCAATTTGTGGAAGGGTTGCACTTTTGTCACGTTGAACGATTGTCTTCAGTCGTCGTTGGGCTTGATATTGCTGGATCTTTTTCCAGACGCAGCGATGTTGGAGATTTGATGTTTTACCGGATTCCCGGTATTTTCGCTGCATCGTGAAATGGTCGTACGGGAAAGTCCCCACCTCATCGCTACCTCGGAGATGCTGTGTTCCATTTCTTGAGCGCCGGCTATAACACCACGTTCAAACTCACTTAAATCGAGATAACCTGTAATTGTAGAAGCAATAACCGATCTAACGCTTGGCGTTGCCGACCGTAGCGCCGTTCTCTGATTGTTTACATACCTCTGTGTTTGCATACACATGACTACACTAATTTCTTTGGTTCTTCAGTGTATGGCATATCATATAGCGTCTTAACTATACTCGTAGTTGTTTCATTGTGGCAGTTTACAATGAATGTCCCTTGATAAACTACAGTAAAGTTTCGCGTTGAACTTTTGTGGGTTTTAGATTGGCGTTTTTTCGTATCCCAGTGTGTTACGGGGCGACTTCATTTCCATCCACCTCGCCCCTTCCTCTAACCTCCCCGATTGTCCTTCAATAACTTATCACTTCGTTCCCACCCTCGCCGTGCTGAAAGCCACCTCGACGACAGGACGAAAGCGATGACAGACAAATGAAGGCCGCGGCGCGTGCTGACAATGCAGTCCGTGGCGCCGCCCGCGGCCGGGATGTGAACCCACAACAATGGCTCCCGCAGCCCCACCTGTCGCCTCGACCATTAATCTCGCTTCGGAACTTGCCACACTGGCCTTTTCTTCTCCGGCTAGAGAGGAGGGTTAAAAAAAAATAACGAAATTCCGTGTACTTCTCTCTTTTATTCCCCGTCTTTCTCGCGGAGTCTTTCGGAAATGACCGTGCCGGCCTGGGTCGCTACGCGAGGAATTAATTACTGGCGGTGATGATATTTGTGGTGCGGGCCAGTTTTTCCGCTGATGGGATGTGACGTTGCAGCTTGCCGTTCCATATATCATGCCCGGGCACTACCGTTACAACCAATCTCTCTCCGCCCATTGTCTATCCCGGCCTACGGCTCCACTTCTTTTTTTAACTCCCAGGAATTTCTTTGCTTCATTTTTTTTTTACTCGTCTTTACTTCACCCCGTCAGCCTGTCTCTCATCTAGCGTGTAAACAAGTAACATTAAAAAAGATACAGAGAGAGAGAATGAGATACAGATAGAGGGAGAGAAATAAAAGCAGTGTTTCACATGGAAGCCCGACTCCTAAGAATTTATTAACATGTCAAATCGTTCTTTTAATTGCGAGCGATTAAAATCTACTGACGCATGCGGCCAAATGAATCACTTGCGTTCGGAGCTCCCCGTTTTGATAGTCGAGATGCGCCCGTCCAGATTAGACTGCTCAGCTCAGAGATAATTGGCCAATGGCCGAGGGGCGTCTCAGTGGTTAAATGAATTTAGGAATTTTCCAATTTCGGAATATTACAAAATGAGCGCATGACTGTGTCATTACCTTCATAATTTATTACACTGTAAATCATTCTGCACTGAATTATAGTTGGTTGTTTATAAAACACTTTGACGTTGAACATGTGGCTGTTTTTATTTCTGCCTTGTGAGGTAACGCAATACATAATTATCGCGAATTACTTGTGTGGTATTGACGTTCCAATCCAGCTTCCGCAATGCCGCATAGTTTCTCTAGGTTCGGAAATACTTGCATTGTGTCTTTCAGGAAGTTACATAATTAACTCTAATCGCAGTTAAAGTCTTACGCTGTATATGAAACGCTTTCTCAGCTAGAAATATTTTAAGAACAAGGTGTCATTCTAATTACATTAATTTTTCTACCCTAAAAACACACCCTCAAAATACCCAAGAAGAGACGTTCTCGTGTATAACTTTTGTATTCGTTTACTTCACTCAGTATGCATACCAATATTTATATATATATTTAACTTAGCGTTTTCTTGGTAAGTTTTATTAATTTTTTATTAATAGAAATATCAACATTTTTGTATATAAATCTAAAATTTACTTTGTCCTCAATAATCAACGAACTGAACAGAGAGGGTTCTGACCACGTATTGCCATTATATTTTGTAGATTTTTGCACCTACGTTTCATAAATGTTCCAGATTCGGGGAGAAATAAATTTATATTTTTTGGAGCAATCGTTTATATTTTACGAAAGAAGTGCTAACATTAATTCTATTAAAAAACGTTTGTCTACTTAGTGACGTTGCTTCTGGTGTTCTTAACAATAATCAAGAATTCCTGTGCATAAACTTTTGAAACCAACCCGGTCCATCAATTTTATTCTCAGGCCAGCAAGGCCGGACATATTTCATTTCATTATTGCAGCGCCTTGGTAAGCTAGTTCTCTGACCTAAATAGACAATAATCCAAGATATATTAACCTGAGCATTTAAATTTCTTTCTGTTTCTTGCGTAAATACCAACCTAGGTTTGGAAAAGTTTATTTTAGAAGAAAAATATTTATTGAAAAAACATGATTGTACGCAGCAGCTAAGACAGGAAACATGCTTTGGAGAAAAAGCAGAGATGTGTGGTTACGAACCTATAAAACACTGATGTAAATAATTCGTCGCTGATGATGCCTCGATGAGAGGCGAAACGCATACGGGAATAAAACTACAAAAAACAGTTGCATTGGCGTCATTTTATCATTTAATTTACTGAGCAACCGCCGAAAAATGGCCTACAACAACACTGCATAAAGTTAAGTGATAGCGTACACTATTGTAAGATGCTTGGATCAAACTATCTTAAAATGCGCATGCGCAGAACGTTAAGAGCACATGCACACTTAACGCGTCACGCTAATAACATTTCCCCTACCATACTCGAAGAAATTTAACTTCAAAAACTGTCGTGTGCTATAATCGTATTATTTATATGCATTGATGACGAAAAATAATAGTACCGAATAGATTAGAATAGAATAAGTTCTGAGAGAAAGTTAAACCTACATCGATTTCAAATCACTGATATCTAATGCTGCTGAAACTTGAGTAAATATTTTTACTAATAAAAATAATATAAAAAGACAGAATTGTTGGAAATATTTTTGATGAAAATTTTGCTATCAGGGAGAGGTCTTCGTTGTGGAAAAAGTAAACGGAGAACGGTCAGTGTGTATTAATAGCATAACGCTTCAGAAATCTGACTCCAATTCGTTCATTTACGATGAAACTACTACTTACCTATAATTATAGTGAAGCCCTGCGTGGCAAATCGTTGACGTATACGTGTGGCTGAATGGATGTTTCAGTCTTTGAATGGTAGTGGGTTCGCTTCCTGTTTGGAAAAATTATTTTTATTTTCTGCTTGCATTTGTTTTCGCTACTGTTTGCTGTTGATTGCTTTATAGAACAACTTTTTAGTAAAGTTACCGAGATAATAGTTTGTTTTTCCACGGAGGAATAACAACGTTTATCTTTTTTTAATAAGCGCAATATAAATATTTAAAACTTATATCGCTTTCACACCGTGAACATTTGAGGAAAGCTTTCATTCCACAGCCACAAATTGTTCTTATTATTGAAGAGGACAAGAAAATTTCATTTCCAAGTTTTTCGTTAAACTGGAACCATACCAAACATATTTTATTAATTACGTAAATGATTCTAATTTCATAGAGAAAAGTTTTATTAAAATTGAAACTATAATGCTATAAAACAGCAAATGGTAGGAATAATAAATGCGCACAGAAAATAAAAAAAATTTCGCCAAGCGGAAAAAAATATTTTTTAAAAATCTTTTGTGAGAAACACTTAAAAAGATTATCCTGGTCCATCGAAATCATGTTAGGCAATTGAAGTAGTCGACTCCTTCCATTTAAGATTTTGTTTGACCAAGAAATAAAATCATTTATCACTTAATCAATTCTCACAGGAGTACCGTGATGTATGAGCCAGCGTTACGCTAGTTTTCTATGGTTTCCCCAAATCACTCCAGGCAAATGCTTCCTTCAAAAAGGCCATGGCCGAATTCCTTCCCATTCCTTGCCCCCATCCTTGCCCCCCATCCTTTCCAGTCTCTAAAGACCTCGATGTTAAAAAGAGACGTAAAGCAGTTACAAAAAAAAAAAAAAAAAAAAAAAAAAAAAAAAAAAAAAAAAAACTCGCTAGTTTTACTTTCACAGAGTTCTCAAACATAGACTATACCAGTGACGGATTTAACGTATATCTATTGACAAAAATTGGGACTATTGTTGAAAAATGCTAACTGTAGAACCTAACAAAACGTTAAAAAAAAGCTGTTTGATGTAGCGACAACATATTGAACTAGTTCTTAACTTAAATATTATAACCTTGAAAGCCATTACAAATCTTAAGTATTGCCTGTGTTACAAAAGTTTGAGCAAACGTTATAACTTATTAATTATACATGTATAGTTACGTGAACCAAAGGTTTTGTAATATATGTGATTATTGCAGGCCATTTCTTCCACAGTTGCTTGTTAAACTAATTATTATTTAGTAAATACGCCAATACAACTGTTGTTGGATATTCTTTATTTTTCGGACGCGTTTTGCCTCTCGTCGACGTATCTTCAGCGTACAATGTTTTGTTTACATTTTGAGGTGTGGTAGTTGGTCTTCTGTGACCTCAACCAGCATGCTGTTTCCACTATTGTATTTAGTTATACAGTTTGTTATAGTGTGGTTCTTATTTCTCCGCTGGTAGTCAACTTTGTAGCACAGCTTTATGCACGTCACTATCAACCTTCATGAAGGTTAACTAAATAATAATTAGTTTTGTAATATATCAGTCTTGTCTGATATCATCTGTGATTTCAATTTACTGAAGATTCTTTTCGATTTCAATTAGCCAATTGTTTTTTATTGAAATAATCAGGTTGACAATTCGTTTGTTTAGTATCATAATAAGGCCGAAGAATTTAATTCGTTTTTCCTGAATGAGTCTGAAATTTTTCCCAAATGCTGATGTAGTTCATGTGATTTCCTTTTCATCCAAATTACTCCTGTACAAACTGGACCAAAGATTTTCCTCAAAATTTTACTTTCGTGCGTTTTAAAACTTTTAATCAATGTTCTACCCCCAACAATCAAATTTTCCGATGCGTATAACGCCTCCGGTTTGATTACGGTGTTATATTGTCTTGATTTTGCATGTTGGGATATTGACTTTTTGTTGTATCTGGTCCAGGTGATTATATAGGATTTTTGTGATTTAGATGTTATCTCATTGTTTTCTTCACGATTTATTCCTGCAGGTTAAATAATTTCTCATAGATATCTGAATTTAGTTACATGAGAGGTATTGCCAGATCGTGTTTTCATGGGCTGTCAATCTTGGTACCGCGAAGATCCATCCATATAAAGGGTTTTAGCATACGATATTTGGAGACCACATTTCACTGAAATTTCATGGAATTATTCAAAAGAGTAGATTGCCTCTTGCCTGTTGTAGATAATTGCAGGATCATTTGAACCGCAGGTGGAGTTTATTTTTGAGTAGCTTGCCAATTGTTATTCCTTTTACTTCTTTCTCCCAAGCTTTGATTACTTTTTCCAGAACAAGACTTAACAAAAAGGGGGATAGTCCATCTTATTGACGAAATCCTGTTCAGATTTGAGAAGGTTCAGATACTTCATCTAAGTACCTAACTTTTGAGAAGTATCCGTTAATGTCTGTTTAATTAATTCTCACGTTTTCCAGCCTACTTTGTATTCTTCTGTTATATTAAAAAGTATTTGTCTGTCAATGGAGCCATAAGCTTTTTTGAAGTATACAAGGGTGATCAATGTTTGTGTGTTATTTATTTATTATTAAAATACATCTCAGTTTTTAAACATGTAAGTACATTTGTAAATAATATGTCCAAAATTTGCTGTTGCTGCATTCTTGTACACTATTTTTTTCATCTCCATTGATCACTATTTTTCCATCTTTATTTATTATTTGTTAGATAGACAGATATGTTCGTTTTGATATCACGTGAGAACAGTCTCGGGGATGTGGAACAGTACATACACTTATTAATAATATCAGATATATTACCAACAATTGATAAGAAGTTAGCTGCTTAACAACCCATTAGTATAATCAGTATCCACTGTAATTTCCCATGTTAGTTACTACATAAGTGGAACAGTGTATACACTGGTTATCAGCATCTAATAACCAGTTAATTTATTACAGTCCAATCAGCATAATAAGTTTGACTGTAATCTGCAACTACATATTATATCATGTTAGTTACTATATATGTGGAACAACAAATACAATTATTTACAATATCTATAATATTATCAACAATTGATAAGCAATCAATTAGTTAAAAACCTGTTAATTTGACAATTTTGCATTGTAATTTCTAAATACATATTATACTATGTTAGTTACTATATATGAATTAATTTTGAAAACAGTGTAATTACTTAATTTGTCAATAGTTTCAATAGAAAGAAAAACCAATATATCAGTTTAGTAATTGTGGACAATTTTGTCACCTTACCCTTCCATACACCAAATATATTGCATTTGCTCAGCCATTCTTAGTTACAAAATTATGTGAAGAGAATTCTTTCACAGAGTAAAATGGATTCTGAAGCAAAAACTCTTTCAGTTTGGACTTAAAGTAGTTACGTTTTCGTGAATAACATTTTATTTCTTTTGGTAAGACATTGAATAAAGAAGCTCCAGTAAATGTTATCCCGTTCTGTACAACTGAAAGTGACTCGTAATACTTGTGAATATTATATTAATTACTAGTATTATGGCTATGTGTATGTCACTAATTGTGAAAAGACTGAAACGTTTAAGATTTAGATAAGTAGATGCCATTAAGGTTTCATATAGATGTGAATGGCACTTTCCGTCAAAGTGTTCAGTCATTTTTCGGTTTGTCATGTTTTAAATTAAGAGGTGAAAGTTTATACTACTGTTTAAATATATCCTCCAAAACTTAAGAATAGAATGTTTGCAAGAACTTAATTTGTAAACAACCTCAGCGAGCAATTGAATTATATCAGTATTGTTCTTCACTGATAATAATATTGAAATTTATTTATTCATTTAATACATGTTGTTTTCTCTTATTTGCACAAATGCGCGAATCTATCAAACAAATCTGCTTTTCGCTTTATAAACCAGGTCGTCAAGAATGCTACTAATGGTGTCCGTATTAATCGAACGCTTGTCATAATGTTTTTAATATTATTGTTATAGGGAAATGCGAGTTTGTAGTTAAAAGCAGGAAATTTTATATCATACCTTATAATATGTATTTATCAATCAAAAGACAACCACTACAAACCGCTCCACGAAGGATGAATAAAATATATTAAACCGTTATTTTTTTGTATCACCAAAAATATTATCTAAAAATGGATTCATAACATAGTTTGGAATGGTTAACATTTAGGCCTCGTAGGCGGGACGCACCTGGGGTCAGAGAAAGGGAAGTAATTTGTCCATCGCGTTTTGAAGGAACCATCCCCGTATACAAATGGAGTTATCTGAAAATCCGAAATCTAGATTGCAGGGGGGGTATTTGAATCCATATCCTCCCGTATGCCATGCCTGAACGTTATCGCTGATCCACTACTATCGGTTTTGTTTTACCGAATGCTGGAAAAGCCCATTGGATCACTCATGCTGTCACCATAGTTTTATCTGGTCATATTCTATTTATGATGGTGTTTAATACTATGTTTTATAACAGCGGTTTGATGGCTCAGTGGTTAAGGGTGGGACTGGAGATCGATAAGACCCCAGTTCGAATCCCGGTCACCGCTGGGAAATCCAGAGGCCCTTGCACTCTGGCAAATCTTGCTTCCTGTATGTGAAGTGCTTTAGAGCCGTTCCTTGGTTAGTATTCTACGTTAAAACTGTTGGTCTAGTATACCCGGTTGGAATACCGGGTCAGGCGTCTACGACAGAGTTGGAGACTCAGTTAACCGGGGCGGAAAACATTTCACAAATTTATTATAGATTGTGTTGTTACCATTTACCCAATAGAAAGAAGTCTAATGGAATCAAGTACTGTCGAGGAAGCGCACACGAATGATCATAATCCTTTGATTGAGTTCCCATTGGACAAAAATCTCACCAGTATACTCAACAAATATTTACTGCAGGGATACCATGAAAAAGTTACAGTTTACTGAGAAATATAAAACTGTAGAACTGTAAAACTAAGACAAACACCAGTTTCTTGAATACTTACTGCGCTGGTAGCGATGCTTTTAACTGCTTGATAGCGTTCTAAGGTAATACGTTGCAACTAATCATTCCTTTCGTGTTGATAGCTGAATCAACAGATTTTTTTTTCTCTAAATGGTATTCGGCAACTTAGGCCATACAGCCAGCTCATGGTGATAATCATGACTCTTCCAGTGTATCAGTTCCTCCAGTACGTTGTAGTTTCTAAGTATGGACACCACTGGACGGACACGACATTAACACACGCAACACTTAAACACCCAGGTCCTCGGCCGGACTCGAACCGGTGACCTACGGCACGCGGTGCCAGTACTGTCACCCCTACGCTACCGCGGACGGCTAAAAATTGGGCACTTGAAGTGGAAAAAGACTATCGAGGAAAGTTTTATCTAGCAGCCACTGTCAAAAATATGCATGGCAAGGGTTACTGACCAATACAAGTCCCGTAATAGCAGAGGTGAGGATGTTTACTAACTGACACGTGATTTGCATGCTGATCATGTGTGTGGGCTGCGTTGTACACCGGAATAACTCTGCTGTTAAATGTTACTTCTTGGTAAGGTTTCAGGCTTTTCGAGGCCTACTAATCCTCATAACCCATTTCTAATCTAGCACTGAGAGCAGTGGTAAGCGGTAGCGCTTGACTTCACATTCTAGAGGCCATTCAGATTTCGGTTTTCCTTTATTTTCCGAAATCACTCCAGACGCATGTGGCGATGGTCCCTTCAAAACGCTATGGCCGAACTGCTGCCTTTTACTTGCCTTCAGTCGTTTCCCGCCTCAAATGATCTCGAATTTGACGAGGTGTAATAGATTGTTTTAAGGCAGTTTCTGCTTCGAGTAGTTGCCAGTTTTTGTAGGACAGCGACAGAAATGAAAAACCTTCACAGATGGAGTGATACGTGTAGAATGAAATATGCTATGAACTATTCGAATGCCCTCCGGTGTATCAGCTGTGTGAACAGTTCTCGGGCTTCCAACCAGGGAAGCGAGTCAATCTGAAGTGACGTTTCTGAGACGCTCTCCGACTCCATCTTCACTCCGGTTCCGAAACGTCGCTTCAAATTTATGCACTCCCGATGTGGGACGCCAGAAAACTTTTTTTTTTTTTTTTTTGCTGTCATCAGTCTCTCAACTGGTTTGATGCAATCCTCCAACCCTTCCTATCTAATCTTGCGCTAACCTTTTCATCTCAATATACCCCTTACAACCCACGTTGTAACATAACGAAATATTTCATAACAAAATTATATATTTGTTCCCCGAGAGTAGACAATAATAGATATATTTATTCTTAAAGAAAAGAATTGTAGGTTGCTATGGGGATAAGAAATCGATCAAGACTTAGAGACTAGCAACATAGAGACAGATCGGTTGCATTTAAATCATTCATTGCTGAAGAACCTTGCATCTTCGAATACTACAGAAGTCCGATGTAGTTCCTAGAGGAATACAAGTTGTGTATAATAAATGGAAACCTGTTGAAGACAAAAGCATTGAATTATTTATATTTATATTCAGTCCATCAAATATACGGCTATATCTATAGTCTAATCTCTTTCTTCCTCTACAGTTCTTACCTCCAACTGTTCCCTCCACAAACAAATTAACCAATCCAGAATGTCTCAGAGTATGAACTATCTCTTGTAACTTCTTTCTATAAGATTCTTCCACCAACTTCTTTCCACGCCCATCATTTCCAAAACTTGTTCGTTTCGTACGTAATCTGTCCACTTAATTTTCAGCATCCTTCTATATCACCACATTTCAAATGCTTCAATTTTCCTTCTTTCTGGTATTCCTAAAGTCTATGCTTCGCTGCCATAAAGAGCTGTGCTCCATACATAAAGTTTTAAAAATTTCTTTCTGAGTCCTAGATCAATACTTTAAACTAAAAGATTTCTCTTTTCGATGAAGGCTCTTTTTGCTAGTACTATTCTGCTTTTAACATCATTCCTGCTACTGCAGGTGAAATGTTACTTACTAGGTAGTAAAGCTAACTAACATCTCCTACCGCATATGACACGATTTTTATATTTACTCTTCTATTATTGGTATCATTTCTGCTACATTTCGTCACTTTTGTCTTGCTTTGGTTTATTTTTAGTCCAAAATCTGCCTTCAGTATTTTGTTCATGACACCGAGAACTGTTAACACAGAAAACTGCCTATTTTTTTAAAAAAAAAAAAACTGGAGGGAGGATATGTTAACACAGAAAACTGCCTATTTTTTAAAAACAAAAAAAATGGGAGGAGGATAAGGTCTGCTCTTTGATGAAATGATTTGAAGTGTAGTATATGAAACAAAAGACGCTAGGTTGCTTTCTTGTTTCTACGCAGCATAAAGCGTGGTTTGACATATTAGTGATAGTAGTTGTCACACACAACGTTCACAAATATAGGAGGTATACTAAACGACTTCGGCTTCCACAACGTATTTACTGAGGCCAGGTGTCTTTCAGGGTACCGATTAGGTGTGCGCTAAGATGGAGGGCGCGAGGCCAGGTTTTCGCTCCCACCACCGCATCGCCGACTTATTTATTCCGTCCATTTATCTCGTGGAGGCGCGCTGTTCTTTTTCGGTCCGGCCGGGCCTCTTTTCCACTGTGCGGGAGCGTTCCTTTTGTTTCAGGCTCACCTTCCTCTCTCAGTGGCTCCGAAATGAAGTGGGCCGTCCCTGTACGCTCGCTGATCATAAAACAGGATCGGGACTCCAGCGGCGGCCGCCGCGCTAAAAATTAGATTCGCCGTCGCACCGAATTAAAAGCGGAAAAGATGTTTTCGTCCTGGTGGACCCGTTCTTCTCCGCTTTCCGTTTTATTAGCCGCCTGACGTGTCTGGCCGGCAGAATATCTCGTTTCGTCGGTGATAACTATATATTAGCCGGGCCACGAGTCGGGTCTAATGATTGTCATTCCCCGACACTAGCTCCCTCATCTTCTCGTCCATTATCTGGGCCGTTCAGTGGTGCGGACGGTAGGAGACTGTCGATTTGAGTGACACTAAAACTCTTACCACCTGTGCAAAAAGAAATATGATATTTTACTGCCAAGAATGTAATGGTGGCTTTTTCGCGGTGTCGGTTATCTAAGCGGCAGCAAGGTGCGTGACTTGGGAGTTTTGTGGGTCGTAATGCGTGTCTTCGTCTCGCCGTTTCGGCACCGACTTAATGACCAGGTTGGTGCGAATGCTTTTTGACGAGGGACATTTAACCCGGATTCTGGGTGTAGACTCCGTAATCATTTCGACCGATCTGCTACTGCCGTTACAAGTGTCATTAAAGGCATTTCGCAAGCGAAAATTATTACCACTAACGTTTTCTTTTGATCTGTCCTAAAACTTATAGCAGGGTATCCAACATGTTATTAGACCTGTAGTGTTAAGTATTCGAAGTTTGATTCCAGCCATCTAGTAGCCATTTGGCGTTTTTAGGAACCTGTGTTCTCATCCCAGGATAATGGAGGGGTCCGAAGGGCAAGTTGCAATGGCGATATTCCAGTGGAACTGAATGAATTTATTGGTGAAAATATAAAGGGTGTGAAACTAAGAAATACTGTCTACCATTCTGGAGCTGTGTGTATTGCTAAGAAGAAGGCATCAGCCAACAAATAAGAGCTTTAAAAGATTCCAAGCATCATTTCATATAGTTCTGAACCATTATCAGAATCATTCTAATGCGGGTGAAAAACAACTAAAGTGAAGCATTGCTTTCAGAAGATCAATTTGGATTGAGGAGAATGAAAGCAAGAAGGAGTCCATAACGAGGCAGGAAAGGATTGGGGACAAGAAACGGGAAGGGATTCGGCCATGGCCTTTTGTAGGAAGCAACCCGGCAGAAGCCTGGAGTGATTTGGGGAGACCATGGAAAACCCAAATCTGGATGCCCAAACGCGGATTCGAACCAGAGTCCTTCCGGCTGCGAGGCCAGAACGAATTATTAGTTAAGGAAATAAAAATATTGTCAATAATGGAACGCAGCGTTTGCTGATGGTATATAATGCGCCAAACGGTCTCCCCAATGCGAGGCCAGAGCGTTAACCATTAACCCACCATGCTCGGTAAGAAGGCTATCCTGGCTTTAACACTACTGATGGAAAAGTTGTTTAGGAAGGATAACGCAAAATTTTTAGCTTTTGTGATTTTCCAGGATTTTTCTTTAGGAAGCAGGTTGAAAGAACAACATTCAACTACGGGTTATTAAAAATGGCACCAAAGAGGAGAAAGTAAGAGTTAGAAAAATGGCTGAACACAAGGCTATTTTTTGCATATTTACAGGAAACTGTCGGTCGTCTAGGGTATGGAACAAAGAACATTAGACTGAAAGTATAATACGAGTAAATAATATGACTTGAAGAAGAGAATTATGTCATCACAGAGACCAGATAAGATTTAGAAAAAAAACGCTGAACTTTTTCGAAAGTTAACCGTTCTAGAAGTTGCAGTGTGAAGGTGGAAAGAAAATATTATCTATTTATGAAATTAGGGGACTAAAACAGTGGAATGAGTATAAGAATTTAAATACTACAGGCTAATATAACCAAAAGTAAACAAGAGATTATCAGCCAAAACTATAAAGAAAAAATGCCTTTAACAGGAGGCTCCTTCTTTTGGATTTGATTGATACCTCTGTTAATATGGGCAAATTCTCGGTAAATGAAATGAAACATTTCAGCCATCTACGGAAATCGAATAGTGAATAGTTTTTTATTCACATCTCTGAGTTTATTGTTTATTGGCAAACTGACTGCTCCAACGGACCAACTTCTATCACTATTTATTATTTGCTCGGATTTATTTCTTTCACTCACCATACATGGTTTATTCAAAGTTTATAACCAAGAGATTATCACAGAACGAAAGCATCTTTGCTCTTCCAAAAATTTAATTAATTATTATCGCACATTTTTTATTTATCTCTTCCTTTTTTCCAAAGATGCCAAAACAGCTTCAAAGCCAATGATTAGCCTTGAGCAAAATGACCAGTCAAAACAACAGAAAGTTGATCTCTGCATATATTATATCTGAAGCAAACTTGTACTATGTAAATTTTAATAACATTGTAATCAAGTAATATAATTTTATACGTCTCTAAGCTCGGACTACAAACAGTTTTACTGTACAGTCATAAAATATCATTTCAGGCAGCCACTAAACCTTGGTCTCCAGGTAATGTATATAACAATCATCATCCTTATTTATTTATAATACTCAAAGCACGTAAGTGAGGAAAATAATTTTCATACAAGACATCGTCCGTGTCTAGCAACCTACACATCCAACAAATTCTTATGAAGATGGAATTATAAAATTGTCAGTAAGATTGAAAAAATTTGTAGACAATAGAAGAGGCTATATATAAGAATAGTTTGTATTTTTTTGCTATATGAAACTTATTTTTAAAAGTCTTGTTTATATTTGATCACCCCGCGTAACAGAAGAAAAAGTAATAGATCATGATACAAAATCGAGCTATTTCAAGACGTACCTGCAGTAACCGAAAAGAATACTCATTCGAAAATGTAATTGTCTATTTGATCACTTTACGTCATATTTCCATAATTGCAAGCTACGGTTGTGTTTGAGCTCTACCTGCTGTTGATAGCTCCCTTGAAGCAGCGAGATAAGGTAAGCTCTGGGCGGTCCCGGCGCAAAGTTAATATCCGCATTTAGCCGTAAGGAGTCCACCGGCGGACATCAAATATTCATTTCCGACCCGGTTTCCTTTTGGTTTCGGCAAGAAGCCGCCCGGCGCAGCCGAGCTTTAATGGCGACAAATATTGACTCGCGGGGCCCCCATCGCAGAGATGAAGAATAATTTTTACTCGTGCATTGCTCCCCAACTACAATCTTTTTCCTTCATATTAGCATTGTAAAATACGGCTGGGACATCCCCAAGCTACCACTAGCACTTATTTAAATGAAGAAGAAATAACATTCCTTTCAGAAAAAAAAGAATTTTAATTGATGCAGGGTAGTAGTGTATGGAAAATCTAATCCATCCTTTCCGTAGATATGCATATCTTTGGAAAGGATGGATTAGATTTTCCATAGCGATTAAAAAATCAACGTGAATTTAAGTTGTAGGGAAAAATAATATTTTTACATTAAATTAAGACTAAAAATAAGTCTTATATTGTGTCATTAATCAGTAGTTATCTCTTTCAACAGCTATATATTTCTTTCGTTAACTTCAACGCATTAACCACAGAAAATTAGCCATAATTTGTTTTTCTTTCCAAAAATGTAAATACGTTCTGTTTAAAATGTTACATTGAGGTAGATGTCATTTTCATAAATATTAAATTTGAATTTTATATTTTGTCCACGGGTAAAGTGGGATCGTGACATATGTATCAGGTTTCAGTTGAGACATCAGACTTGCAAGCTCTGGAAACCACTTAATGATTCGTTCAGTAGTTTTATAGATACGAGGTTATTTAATTTTAAAAACATATTTTACTTTTCTGTTGCATCTACCAGTTATGTAAAGCATGAGATAATTTCTAATTTAAATATAAGTTTTCAAACTGTCAAAGCTGCATTTAAGTCTGTTCCACTAGTTATGGCGTGATTCTGGAAGATCCTGACATACACAGAAACACAGTCACACAAAGAGAAAAACAAAACAAAATTGTTTTTGGTTATAGTTGAGCTGAACGAATATTTCCGGTATTCAGGGATACTTCCTCTACAGTTTAGAGGTATTCTAGCTAAAAGAATATCTTCTTTTTATTCCTTTCAAATTATCTATTTCATGTATGGGCTTAAATTTTGAAATATTATTCTCTTTGTCTCAGACTGAGTAGCACAGTCTCCAAGCAGTACTGAATTTAGCATTATGGTTCTGAAAACAAAAGAAAAATCCTTATTTAGAATTATGCTGCCTTCGTTACTAAATGTTCCTAGGTGTTGTCAGTGGATTAGAAACATTGACCTATCCGTCGTAGGCAAAGCTAATTCTAAACTACGATTCGTAGGTCGTATTATGAGAAGTTGTAATTCTCATACAAAGGAAATAGCCTACAAAACACTAGTGCGTCCGCATTTGGATTATTGTTGTGGAATTTGGGATCCGTATCGCAAGGGATTGATTGACACATTAGAGAAAGTACAGAGAAGAGCCGCTAGATTCGTGAATGCTAGTTACAGTCCTTACGTAAGTGTCACAGAGCTGATACGTGGGTTGGGCTGGGATTGTTTGGCGGACAGACGACGTCGTTTTCATTTGAATTTGTTGGAGAATATGCGAAAATCTTTAATTTACGAGTGCAATGAAATACTTCTTCCGCCAACCTATTTAGGTCGCAATGACAGGAGAGATAAGATTCGAGAAGTAAGATGCCATACTGATACTTTTATGTATTCTTTCTTTCCTCGTTCTTTTCGGGATTGGAATGCACAGAATTAGGATTGGTGCTTAGAACCCTCTACCACCCACAATATTTGTGAATTTCATAGTATAGATGTAGATGTAGATATTTGTTTGGACACCAACTTGAAGTATGTTCGAATCCCCATCCGGGCATCCAGATTTGGGTTTCCCATGGTTTCCCAAATCACTCCAGGCAAATGCCGGGCTGCTTCCTTCATAAGGCCATGGCCGAATTCCTTCCCATTCCATGCCCCCATCCTTTCCCGTCTCTAAAGATCTCTCTGAGGTTAAGTAGTTAAAGAAAATGAAGTATGTTGAAACTAAGTCAGGTGAAGATAGACGTTTTGTTTCCTGGCATCAAACTCTCTTGCCAGGAATGGTCTCAGGTGGTTTGTACTGATGATCACAAGCTTCTGTACATACATTCACTGCTGATGAAACACTTTTCTGTACTTCCCAACATATTCAGGCTCCAGTAAATAATATTTCGGACGAAATTCGTATAAGCCATTTCCTAAAGAATAAAAACATCCGGCGAAGTGAGAATCAAACCAGTAGCGCAGAGGCTAGTGAGTTGGCGTCACGTTGCCAGTATCGCAGGTTCGAATCCGACTGAGGGAATGGGTTGTTTTAATTAACTGTTGTGTCCGTTATGTTTTGTCCCCGATAATAAAGATAATAAAGTACGTATACAGTTGAAGAAACACACTTGTAGAATCGAGCATTCCGCAATTAGATTTCCGTTCTGTGATGACATTAACATATTTGGATGTGGCAGTCACACCACACTGGCTAGGTGAGAAACATTGCTTAACGTTGTTTCATGTTAAGTAGCAAAAACCGATTAATGTCGCCGCTGGCGCTACAAGTGAAATCATTCAGTTTGAATGATATTATAGAACACTAACATCTACAAAAAGTCGTAGCAGTTTTCTGATCCATTTGGACCAGCACTTCAGACGGTAGTACAAAGGGCTGGCTATAATCCCAAGAGACAGTGATAAGAAATTATCTGCAAGCAAATGGATCCAAGGTTTATCCGAGTAAGATAAGATCTGAACAAACCAACACAGTCTCGCGGATCAAGACTAAACTTGGTTCACAAAAATAAACAGAAAAACAGACTTTCTAGGGAGTGGACAATCTCATGGACTTGTATTACGTTTCGTGGACCAAGCGAGGGATTGTCCCCGGTTTAACTGCGCCCATAGAGGACGTGGCAGCATTTTCCCTGCAAGTTCCAGGAGAATCAAATAAACACATCGATGCGAATCACCAGGAAGGCGATTCGACTCAAGTTTGGCACTTCTCTCTGTGCGAGAAGCCATGCAAGCATCCCATTTAATGACATAATTCTACGGGTCACACGGCGACTGACCACATCATAACTACGAAAATCGAAGCTATTATACACAGTCGAGTCACATTAATGTGACCACCACCTTCTTTCGACGTCAACGTGAGATAACCAATCACAGAAGGCAGGTGGCAGCACAATACAGTGGAGTGTATATAAAGGATGTCCTAGGGCATCGGAAAGCATCTCAATCGTTGGCGTAATGCAGAAACGTAGCGATTTATCCGACGTCCAAAAGGACAAGATTATTGGCTTTACGACCAAGGGTGGAATCATTTCGGAAACGGCTAATTTTGTGAACTGTTCACGTGTCGCCGTGGTAAAAGTATACCGTGCATGGCAAAATGGCACTATTCAAAATCAGCGGCGTGGAATATGTGGTGCACTACGGGCGATAGATGACAGAGCCGAACTAAGGCTACGGAGATGCGTTCCGGTAAATAGACCTTCAACTGTTGAGCAACTGACCGCCCAGATGAACCAAGGGATTACCAAGAGTGTATCCTCAACAACGGTTCAGCGAACGTTGCTGTGCATGGGCCTCCACAGCAGACGCCTAGTTAATGCACCTACGCTAACTGTTGTTCATCGGCGACGAAGGCTGGAATTTGCACGCCAGTACAGCAACTGGACATCCAAAGAATGGCGACAGGTGGCTTTTACCGATGAATCACGTTTTATGCTCCATCGGACAGATGGACGTTGGCACATACGGCGTGAAACGTCTGAAGGCAAACACCCAGGGTGGAGGAGAGAGCATTATGGTCTGGGGAATGTTTTCCTGGCATTCACTGGGTGAACTCATCATTGTCGAAGGCACGATGGATCACCACAAGTACATATCTGTCCTTGCGGACCATATCCACCCCTACATGAGAATAATTTTTCCTCAGAATGATGGCATCTACCAGCAGGACAATGCGAGGTGTCATGCAGCTCGCAGTGTATGTAAGTGGTTTAAAGAGCACCAGGATGAGTTTACCTTACTCCCCTGGCCAGCAAACTCACCGGATTTAAACCCAATCGAGAATCTGTGGGACCACCTCGATCGGGTTGTTCGCGCCATGGATCCTCAACCGCGCAATCTAGCGCAGCTGGCCACGGCACTGGAGTCGGCATGGCTCAACATCCCAGTGAACACCTTCAGAAACCTAATTGACTCTGTTCCTGCACGCCTCGCAGCGATCAGTTCTGCCAAAGGTTGTTATTCTGGTTTTTGAGAGGTGGTCACATTAATGTGACTGGACTGTGTATTACGACGAGTCTAATCTGTAATACTACTAGATGAGAACAAAATTTCACATTCATGTATGAAATGAAGATACTTGTCAGGAGAGGAATATTAAATAAAAAGAAATGTGATTTTGCAGCAGTTGCTGCATTGACTACTACGTTGGTTCGCTATCATTAGATGGCAATAGCCATTGAAGAAGACCGAAATTTACATTCAGCAAACACTTTTCAGTTATGAGAACACAATATTGTAAACTCTAACAATCAGTTAACTTTGTCAAAATTCAAAAATTGTAATACTTTATCGAAATAGTAGTGGAATTGTTTTACCCGACAATAAAGAAAATACATTTGAACATTATTTTGAACACAATAAGTGGCCGATAACAACTGAAAATTAATTGAAATATGGTATCTGCTTTACAATAAACATTTTGAGGTATAAAATATTGATAACTGTTACAATCACTCAATATACGCTCAAAATTATTTTACATCACACTTGAAATACATACGCTGCCTCACAAAAAGAAATGAAGCACCCAGAAGGGAAAGAGGGAACTAAATGACACGTCGCGCGTTGAGAATGTATGTGATGTTACTCGAGTGTTTACAAAGTTGAGTCAAATACACGAAGAACTTGGAAGTATGAACCAACTTATCAATACGGTGTTGCACCGCCAGTGATTCGGTTGGGTGCAGAAACGCGATTGATCGCTTAACACGATGTAATGCCATTCATTGTATTCAGCGACTCTGTTCGATCTCTGATGTGCATCGTCGGGGATAATGACGGCGACCTGGAGAGAAGTCTCATTCTTCTAATGTTTTGGAGTGGCACAGCGGTAATACTCCTGCGTTTCATGGTCTGATGGCTTCAGGTCACTTCTGGTAATGATTGATGGAAATCGGACGACTCAACGCTACATCTAGAGCATCCTGCGTCCTCATGTGTGACCTCTCATGCGACAGTATTGTGTTCCCCTTTTTCATCAGGATAATGTTCGTACATACACGTCCATACGTTTCTCTATGAACTGTCTGAGTGAAGTAGAGATACTCCCGTTGCCAGCAAGATCCCCATACCTGTTCCAAGAACTGTCTGAGTGAAGTAGAGATACTCCCGTTGCCAGTAAGATCCCCATACCTGTTCCAGATAGAACGTCAACTCCGTCCCAGTGCCAGTATCCAAGGTACCAGTTACAACAGTTGTGGGTCGCTTGTGTGAGGTATCCTTTTTTTACTGTTATTTTCTGAATATATTTATCGTTGACATTTAAAGAAATCCCGGTCGTTCTTACCACTCTTTCCAGGTTTTTTAAAGTCTCTTCTTTAATTGATAGCACGCTCTGGACGATAAATGTGTGGCCCAGACTATCGTCACACACGTTTTTTGGCTATCACATCGCAGATTAAATGTAGTTATACACTACTCTATGAAATCAAAGTATCTGTTGTTTTATAACAACTATTAACTATTAACACTTTGAATAACTCAAATAATTATACTTCTCGCATTCATGAAATCAAATACAAACAACGGCGCTTTAAAACATTTATCAATCTCACTGCCATCATTCTTATATCAACACAAAAAAAAATAACTATACAATTACAGTCTGCAAATTTCAACACAACAAAATATATTATTAAAACTTAAATTTACACCTGTTTACACATACTACTGCACTATATGGACTTGTATTAAAAAAATACATTCTTATATTGCATAAAAACGAAGTCGTATAGTTATTATTTCAATGTCTGATTATGTGGGACCTCACAATTGCCTCAACTTGCCTCAACTTGCCTCAGGAGATGATACAACGGCTTTGTAACCCCTTACCAATCGAATCAATGCGCGCATACAGTTCTTAAGTTGGCTCAATTTTTTAGTCATTGAAATTACGTCAGATACCTAATCCGTGAAGTTTCATTTCGTTTCCTCCTCTCCTACTGAGTGCTTCACGGTTTTTCTAATAAATAAACTTTCATAAAATTTACCAATCAGAATTACACACTTTGTACTTAGTTAAAAGTATGATTTATTGAGCGTGAAGAATAATAGTTACATTTTTTATCTCAAGATCAAACCCTTAACCAGAAATTTTCCACTCTCCCAGTAATGTTCAATATTTCCTAGGCATTTTTTCACTTTCGATTAAGTTTCAGAAATCAGAAAGATTCCTGCCATTAATTTTTTGTGTAAATGAAAACACTGACACAATGACATTACATGTAGGAATCACTCAACATTTGTCGAACACTTATTAGTTCACAACTATCAACTCACCACAACACACACAGATATAAAAATACTGAAAGCTGACAATCACAAAAAACACCCATTTCACACACACACAAACACACAAGACAGTAAATAACAATCACTGACACCATTACACAAAAAGAGAAGTATTTTAATGAACGCAGACACAGATATTGTAACAAAATCTAAGACATTATGTTGGCACCGCTGTACTTGTAAATAAACAGTATGGCTGCTATCTGTGTGTAAATCAAACAACATTAAGGTTTGAACAATTAAAAAACAGTGAAATAGTGACGTTGACAATATGAAAGAATCAATTTTTGACCACAACAACAGGTTGGTTCTGCAAAAGTATAAAAAAGCTGTTCCCGACTAAAATGTATCTATTTCTACGAAAATTAGTGAGTGTACTTTGCTAAATATTATTCATGCATACAAATAAAGCTTATTTCTTAACAATACGTTTATGTATATTTACAGTCACTGATGATGATACATTCCATAAGGGCGAAACGCGTCCGATCTTAAATGAATTAAACAAAAGTTGCTAAGAGGCGATGTTTTCATTTAAAAATCTTTAACAAGCAACTGCGGAAGAATGGCTAATAACCATTGATGTTTGTTCGAAGGACGTTGAGCCACTTTTGCTCTTGCCGTAAGGATAGAGTTCTCACGCAGCTGGTGCGTTGTTGTGAGTACCTGGGATCGCCGTCCCTTGCCCTGCCGGAGAGATTTTAGTTTACGGCAGCGCGCAAGGTCGGCGCAGCCATAACTCAGCTGGCTGTGGCGGCTGCAGACAGGCGCACCGCGGGGTGCCGAGCCCCCAGGGGAGGAGCGGTGCGGCGGGCAGCCTACACGGACACGTGCAGCTCCACAGCCTGCGTCTCATCATATGACGAGAACCAAGTCGCCGTCTGTCAGAACTCGTTTCCGAGTTTATATTTCTCACTTGCAGGCACTTATCTATGTTGGCGTCGTTGATGGCTCATCAGACCAATCTTGACGTAAGATAATCGCCCGCACACTTGAATCTAACTGTAGCTGGTGGGTTTTTTAAATGGTTCGGTTCGTCGAGTGTTTTTCTATTACAAGGTTCTCCACCCGTTTTCGTGGTTCCTTTTCAAATAGTGCTACAGCAGCGGAGGTGGTTTTGCGTCAGAGAGCAAGGTCTTCTGCAAGGTGGTCGGAGGTGTTCAATTTTTTTTTAGTTGGTCTTTGTATTACTTCAGGTACTACGAGGTATTTTCCAGTCCTGAGCTCACCATACAATAATTGTCAAAGTACTTGCAAGAGAGAATGCCAAGAGAATAACTTCGTTTAAGGTGGATTTCAACTTGCCAGGAAGAGTCCCCTGCACTTTAATTTCTGAATCATCGTCCGCTGCTCATATAATACGAGACCTGTAGTATGAGGTACTTGCTAAACAAGTAAAATATGATAAGACCAATCACAAAGCAGAATGCTGTTTTATATACACGATATAAATTTCAAAATCATCTTCTTAAATACCGAACAGATTGCAACCTATTTCATCTATATCCATATCCTAACATAATTTTAATATTTACTATCCAACTTTTATTTGATTTTTTGAAAGAGAAAATTTACAATACAGTGAAATCTTACCAATTGGATAAATGATATTTTGAATAATATACTTTTGCCCCTACAGCAAGCAGAAAACTTCGATCGTCCATAGGGGGCTGTCCTACAATTTTAGTTCACCAATGCTGTCATCCAGCAAACTTCTCATTCGCTCTGTACCTGCCAACATTTATTACAAACACCAGTGTCAAATTGAACAAGAAATTTGATTGGCTGTATGATTTTCTGACAATTCCGTCACTATACTATCGTGATGCTTGGAACAGAGATGATTTCTGCGATTGGTCGGTACGTGGAAGTCGGTAGAATTCAAACAACACGGCATTGGTGGGGTATAATAATTTATCTTAGCCGCCTTAGGCTAGGAGGTATTTGAAAGACAGGAAATGCGTGTATTAACTGTTTTGCTTCTCCTAGTCCTTGAGACAGTGGTTAGGTCACTACACTACCACTACGGGAAAACGTCTCAAAAACTGTTTTCTGTGGTTCATATCGCTAAGTGAATCACAATTTGCACAAGTTATTATATTTTAGATTTATTGAAATTCAGTTGGCACTCAACGCTGATGCAATATCAACCTACTTCATCACTCAAACCTTTTAAGCCTTGGTACAATAGTATTCATTCATTGTCAGGCTAGTTGGAAAGTATTCATAGACATATCCACATTCTCCCGTCCAGTCGGCAGCCTTTGAATCAACCTCTATTTTTCTGTTTCTTTTCTGCGTTAGCTCTTTCCATTCTTTGAAGTTTTTGTTTTATAACAGATCTAATCGAGTCGCATTCAATACGCAGAATTGTCATCTGGGGAAGAAAACAATTTTCATAAATCTAGCATTGCTGTGGCTGCTGAGATCCATTTTGTTCTGGAGGAGATTGTAGTTTTCCAGTTTCTTAATTTCCATAAATACTTGCAAATCCAGAAATAGAAAATATTTTTTTTTTTAAAAAAATAGATAATCTACTGTCGTTTTATATGTAACTAGCTACATCACAAGAAACTAAAACACGAGGCTTTTCATTATTTGCGCAACTTATTTTTAGTAGAAAAGTTTATGACAACACTTCTCATATCCAAAATGTCAGTAAGAATAATTTTAATCCAAACAGAAACTAATTATTGGTTCTTAAGACAATTCATGAATATCATTCACGTTTTTTCATCACATACACATTTTGGCGTTGAGTGCTAAATGGGTAAATGCTTTCTTTAGCATTGGCACATTGATACCATTCTCAAAACCTTATTCCTCTCATGGATTAATCTCCATATTTTCTGCGATTTACAACATGTGCTTTTTTATATTTATCCAGCTTTTCAAAAATCATCTTTCAGATTCTTAGATTCCTGTTATTTGACATTAAGAATGGAATAAACGTGTTATCATATGAAAAATTAGCAGTTTTATGTAAAAAACAATAAAAAAAAGTGGAAGATTACATACACCCATCAATGTTTACTCAAGCATGCTATTGAACATAAACTACAACCTTGCCACCTTCAGAAGGTAAGTGGGTCAAGACAATCTTGCATCAAGTGCTGATTTTTCTTCGCGTCTCTCACTTCGTTGAATGGTTGAAGCCCAATTTTATGAACTATCTCATTCACATGCGTAGCTAAACTCACCAAGGAACCTAGATTAAACTGTAGAATTCGGCGTGTTTGAATAAATGGAATTAATAGAATATTAGCATAACGTGCAAGTAGTAAATTAACTCCAGTCTAATAGCCTGAAAACTTAAATTTCCTCTAAGTTAGATAAGCTGTGTTAGTGATTTCATTTTAGTACATTTTGAACTATCCAGTGGTAAATGCAACTAGACATAACTTGGTAGCAGCGTCAGTTTGCTGGTAATTGAGCTGGTAAAAAAACAATGACAGATTAATAATAATCTATAGAATTACTTTCTTGCCTTTCCCAGTTTTTCCTTTGAATTCTTGACAAAAGTATTCTCTTAGAAAAGGGGATTTTGAATGAATGAGTTGTGTGCAAGCTTAACATTATTCTCAGTTTTGCTTTTCTTTTACTTATGGTTTTACGCTTCTTTGAAGTCATTTGATGTAGAAATAATTTAGGGCAATTAACCGAAAGGAATTTAGCCATGGCCTTTAAAGGAACCATCGCGTCACTCATTTTGATGATTTTAGGAAACCATGGCCGGGCGGGGATTCGAACCAGCGTCCTCCAGAATGCATGGCCAGAGCATTACCGCTCACCCACCACGCTGGTTTGCTACTTCTGGATGTTATTATACACTGCAATAGAAATTAGAGTTCAATTATGGATAAAAATGAATTTAATTATCCTAATAATACCTTTTCTAATACTGAAAGTGAATTGAAATGTTTACTTTCTATTGGCGATAGAGATTTGGCCACGTTTTTTTTTATTTTTTATTTTTTTTTAAATTTAAATATGGAAATTGTTTATACGATATTGTCTTAACACTCTTTATCTAACAGTGCTAGGAATCATCAGATTAATTACTATATTTTTCAATTGCCTTTAACATACTTAAGATTGTGTTTGTTTTCTTTAAATATAGATGCTGCCTATTTTCTGTGATTTCAGTTTTGATTTTATTATCACCTTGCTAAAATCTATCGCTTCATTTGTGAATTAAAAAAGTACAAAAATATTTTAATAAGCTATTCAAGTTCTATAACCATTGGTTCGTGAGGCACCTCAATAAAAATTATCAGATAATTACAAACCTCGTGAACTACTTGTGTAATAATTGCTTCGTTAAAGATTACTTACGCTCATCAATAAATTATGTATGTTAGTTAAATAAATAATTATAAGAGGCTACGTAATTCAAATGAATGAGCGCTTGGTTAAGTCTTGTACGAGATTAGATTCCCGTTGAAACCGAGGGTATTCTTAGAAGATGATCATTCGGAAAGCCTCCCAGGCTCACTTTGCCTGTTGTCGAGTAAGTACCTAGCAGTTTCTTTCTTCGTCGGGAAGGTAAAAAATGGGTCGAGCTTGGCGCTGACCATCTTACGTTTTACCTAATTTGTGATGGGAATGCATAACTCTACCTCCGAAAAGTCAGCGGGAAGTGGAAGTAACCGTAGGAACTACTTGACTTTCAGTAGTGCTCTTCAAGAAGTGATTCGTGCAGTTTTACGAGCTGGCGATGGAGTTTAGATTTGTCGCGCCTTCCACCTCTGTCATAGCTGGTTTTGACATTGATAACTTTCGAAAAATTTATTGAGTAAAAGAATAACCAATCCCCTGTTTATACCAACAGTGTTAGTTCCCATGGTCACAGAAAACTGGTTTATTTATTGTAGAAAGTTCATTCTTCATTTTGTGGGGTTCTGCAGCAGATAAAGAAGTATGTATGCGAAAAATCAAAGTGTTTGACCTTTGAGGATAGAGGTTGGAGGTAGGTACATTCTTTGTTTCTTTGTTGGCGCGTTGCGCTGGTGTGAAACGCGAGACGCTGCTGGTAAGTAATGACGCCGCGCTGTTGATTGATGCGGCTCCGGGCAGGTAGGTAGCGCTGTCAATGGACAGACGGATGCCAGCCTATTTGTTACTTGTCGCTCGCTACCATCCAACAATCAGCCGGGACCATTGTGAGTCGCCGCGGGGTAGCGACACCTCACACTAGGCGCATACCCGCAATGAACAAGTAGCGGACACGGGATACACCGCACTCTCTCTGTACACTAAGAGTTTCGACAGTCATGGTCAAACAAGCTTATCCCTTTCGCTGCGCAAATACTATCAAGATACTCGACCCCAGCGCTGAACGATTTTTTCGCTTACTTTCATGCGGTACATCACTTTATTAGTGTCCTGTTTCTTCAGCCTACTAGTATTAAGTTTGTATCGTTTACTTCTTTAACATCCACTAGCATTAGTTTATACCAGTAAATGATTAAATAGTTAAACATGAATACTATTAACATTTTAGTTAGTATTTTACTCATAAATATTATTAAGTTTTTTGTTAGTAGTGCTCTTGAGCTTAATTTAGACCAAATGTTACATAAGTGTTGTACACTGTTAGTTTTTGTAAGGTGTATATTATTTATTGTAAACACCTGGTGTGATGAAAGAGAGGGCTTGATAGCCATAATCTTTCCAGGCTAAAAAAACCTTTAAATAAATTATTGGCAGTAACATTGTTTTCAGTAATAAACAAAAAAAGGGAAATGACGTCATGCCACCTAATTTCTCCTCCAGTGCTGATAACGTCTGTCGACGTCAACTACATCATTATAAATCTGTAAGCAAGCTTCGTATGTCTGAGGGGTATGAACCGGTATCACGTAAAAAATACCGAATCAATTTGGATTTTTAGAGCTAATGGTCTGGGCGAGAATCTGCGTAAATAGTTAATGACTTAAATGTACCCAGGGGCTGAGCAAGTAACTGAAATCATTTCTAGACGGAAAATCGTCGGCCACGGATCCCACTGTATTTGACATATGCACTCCTTTCATGAAAAATGAAAATAAATTACATAATTTAACTTAAATACTGTTTAATATTTTGACTTTAAATATTTAGTTTTTCAGTTTTCTGGAATGCATTAAACAAAAGGAATACCCGAACCATACGTAATAATCATTGCTAATATTTAATTTACTGTAAACATCACGCGCTTATAGTGGTTGACAGAAGAAGAAGATACTAATATTTTAATTTTTTATATTTCATTTGTCTCTGGTTATATACATACTCCGTTATAAAAATGTTGATAAATTTAATTAAACGGAATTCGTTGCTCAAACCACCACATAACATATTAACTCTTTAATAAGAGTAACAGAAATGTGATATTTATGCTAAGTATTTTTGTAATTTGTTTAGATATTAGAGTGTTTTTTTTATGTTTCACGATAACCGTGTCTCAGCAAATTTGATAGTGATATCTTATCTAACTCGACAATTGGAAAGTAAGGAATAAAACTTTATGATATATCGCTTACAGGCAATTCTCGAGATATAGGAAAATCATTTACATCTATAGTTCCTTGTGCCTTTGGCGACGTTTTTAATCTGGCCACAACCGTTAGGAAGAAAACAAAAGTAAAGTTAACATCGCGATACAGTGAACATATTATTGCGCGTGTTTTAGTGTTGTTGTAGTTCAAGTAGAAGGTGCATTATGAAATTAATTGTTATAATTTATGGTACGCGTACTTGGAATCGTGAAATAGACCTTGTTGTCATTACCCAAATTGTAGTTATCAATTAAATTAATCGGTTTAGGTGTATCTGAATCGTTTGATTTTGTAACGACAATGTCAGTACACATGGTAGTAGGATGAAACGCCACCTAGACCAGAATGTTCTTGCAACAACAAAGACATAAGGAATTCAATTATTGTTAGTAATTAATAAGATGCTTTTGTGAATGTCATGCGTAGTATTAGTGTAAACTACTCCCGAAAACAAAACAGCCGTTGTGCATGTCCAGCTTGTATTTCCTTGTGGCTTTACACACTATACGCTAAAATTTACGTCTGGCCTTCGCCTGATATTAGGATATCGAGGATTAGAAGGCAGCAGTTTCCTTCAATATCCATGTTCAAACGAATAGCAAGAAACCTTATGAAGACAACAGAGGACGTTGTCAAAACTTTGTCATCTTTTTATGACACTATCTGACTGCAAACCGTGGAAGACAGTGTTGCATTTACACGCCGGAAAAATCTCTGTTCACATATCAGCTTTGTTTACCATAGCAATAATGGCAGAGGATTTCGCCTCTTCCATTGAAGCATCAAGAGCGGTTTTTGCTGAGTGTATTACCGAGCTTGGTGGGTGAGCCTTTGTTACAATGACTCCCACAACTTCTGATGTCAGAAGGTTTTTAAGACCTAAAAAAAGAAACATGGAAGACGTCAACATATCCCATGATACTAATATGCCAAGAAAATTCGCCTTTGTCCCATACATACATGGTATCACTTACCGGATTGGGAAATTGTTAAAGTGGGTGGAGTTGCGAATAACGTATAAGGCTCTCTGCAAACTTGGCCAGTCATTAACCAGAGTAAATGACAAGTTACACCCATACCAGCTAATAGGTGTTTATGAAATCCCCTGTAGCTGTGGCAGTTTTTACATCGGCAAGACAGGCCGCACTGTGGCGGAGAGACTTAAGGAACATATCCGCCACTATAAATATAACAACAACATATCCGCCGTAGTTGGTCATGCCATCAAGTCCGGGCATGAAATAAAATTCAAGACACGAGGCTACTGTGGAGAGAAGACCAGTGGTGACCTCAACGTGTGAAAGAGGCAGCAGAAATTTTAAAGAATATCAACATCAATGCAGTTAGCGGCCTTTTACTCTGTGGTGCTTGGCGCTCGTTGTTCTGTCAATATAAAGAGTATATCTGACGAAGGCTTTAGGATACCAGCCGAAAGCTCAGTTTATGAAATAAACAACGCGGCATAACCCGAAAATCTATTAATCATGAATTCAGAACAGTGACTTTGCTCTTGGTAAAGTATACAGTGTAAACCAGAAAAAAAAGTCACTTTATTGTAGAGCATTGTATGTTTGTAAGTTCTCGTGATGGTGTCAACAACGCAGGAGTCAGCTTCTTCGAATACGAATTTCCGATAGATAACTCACCGTCAAAATTGTAAAAAAGTGGAAGATCAGGTTGAAATTCAAGAAAATTAAATGTGTTAGCTCAAAACTGTTTCTGAGTGATCATTTCGAAAACCCTTACGTTTTCTGAATTATATTTCAAACATTCTGTTGGTGGAGACCGATAATTATCATCTAACTTCTTACACGTTAGTAACTTGCTGTAGGGTCGTTGTGTTAGTTTACAATTACAATTTTCTGTAATATGAATCCAACTTAAATTCGTTTATTCCTCATTGCCGGACATATATTCTCATAATCCTCTCCTTACTTTCATCCTCAATTCACGGTATAATTTATCTCAGTTTCTTAACTGAGCTTTTAAAGTAATTGAGATCTATGTTACATTAGAAGCAGGAAATGTGATTTAAAGTGCGGTCAGTGAAGTTCACGGACTCAAAAAATAGGAGTGTTATAAAATAGCAAAGCATTCAAAGTTTAAAAAGCTTTAAGAAGTACTTTCTGAATAATTAAATATGATAAACTGATATAATGCTCATCTGAAATTCTTTCGTTCAAATTTTGTCAAGCTGTATTCTTCGGAGTTTCACCGCAGGTTAGCTAACTTAAATATTCGTTCGTCTTCGTACTTCCCAAATTTATTACGTGATCATCATAACAACTAAATTTACTACTCTTAGTATATGGTAACAAAGACTACAAAATTTCTTCTTGAAACAACTGATCGAGCGTCCAATATTGTCAAGGTAAATTGGGCGAGTTCGAAGTAAGCAACCTCTCAGTCAACAGACATGACCGGCAACAAAGGTTCCCGTGGGATTCGGAAGGCGGCCCTGATTGAACGCTGAGAGCAGTGTAAGAGTTTGACCGGAGGCGGCCTGGTCCCCCAGAGACCGTGCCGCAGAGCTGCCCGGTGGCGTGGCTTGGTTTGCCGCGGGGATCAATACCGGAGCCTCTGCTGAGGAGAGAGGCGCACAGCCGCCGTACAGTGTCGCGCGAGGAGGTCGAAACCTGCTACTGTACTGCCTTTATGCTCTCGGAACATTACTATAATCAAAAACGTTGTTACTGCATCTTCTGATGTATTACATCTGCAAAGCAACGAAAAATACTGAGTCACGATTCAAAATTCTGACAAATAGTCAGTTTCTCTCGTCGTCAAGAATTTATAAAATCTTCGAGTTAAAGAAGTATATATAAAACGATATTTCGGCAATTCAAATCATTGTCGCCATCGGCACCATTTTCTACGTTAACTCGGCTAGTTTTCCAAGAGCATTTTATAAATTATTCAGTATTTACTTTTTTATTTTTTCGTTACAATTGAAACAATTCTCGCTACTAAGACTGAGGCAAGTAACCTATACTAGGTGGTGTGGTGTCACTAGACATATAATTGGATAAAAGTGTAAATAATTATAATTAATGACTCTAAGGCATAGGATTAAATAAGAAATATAATTACGGATCTCAGGTTCCTGTAGCGAAAGTGAGGCATGTAGTGTATTTTATTTAGGAATTTTAGGCGGGCATTATGGGATGAAGGTGAAGCTTAGAGGTCAGTCACCCTGATCCCGCCCTGAGTTTGTTGCAAAGAGCAGCGTGCCAATTTGCTACCCCACAAACCCAAATCTCTTGTGAGGGATATTTATTATCTGAGGATTCGTCTATAAGGTTGAAGAGATGGAAAATAGTAAAAGAAATTTGTAAAGTCAGAGATGGTACAACAACGTCAAAGACATCAAACAATCCCAATTACCTAAAGAGTATTTAGGCCACCGAACACAATAGGGTCCTTAGTTTGCTCAGTTTTGCTCAGCGTGACCTATGGTTGTGTCTGCGTGCACCGCAAGCCTGTCCAGTATTATATAAGTCAATTTCTCTCTCTCATGCTTTTTACTAAGGCTTGCTCTTGCCACAGTTATTGTTGAAAAGAAACTCCTTACGTGAAGATGAATCGTTAGTGTTTGTAACATCAGTTTGGACGATTTTTACTAACTTGCTGAAGTGCGCGTGTTTGAAAATAATTGTGACAAGGAAATGGATTTAAGTGTTGAACTGATCATGCTGAACAATTTTCTATGAACTCAATTAGTTGAATTACATGTTGCAATGTCTGACGTTTATCTTTGTGCTTGATCTGCTTAAATATAACAGACTTTTCTTTGAATAGTGTGGTTCATCTATCAACTTAGTATTTTATTCTTTTGTAATCGTTCCTGTCCTCTAGTGCCTTGCTGTTAATAAGTGATTTGCTGAAAGTAAATACAGACAACCTCCTGGAAATGAAGTACGATTGCTAATAGTTAACAAGAAGAATTATTAAATGTTTGGGTAGAAAGGTTACGGTTGCCCGTGCGAAAATTTCACTAACAGTTTTGTAACAATTGTTTATTTTTAAAACTGAAACTATTACTTAGCTAAATACTTACAACGTCTTGCAAAAAAAAAAAAAAAAAAAATTGAAATTATACTCATACTTTATCAATATCTCTGTGATATCTGGTGGCAATGCGATCACTCCTGATCGACGCTGGCGGAGCCTAGCAGCTTGAATCTGAACTATTGCATACCCGTGACCTTGATTGTTCATAATTTTCCCACTTACGGGTTGAATTTCAAAAACTTCCTTTCATAGTTAATGATGTAAGCAAAGTGACTAACCAAATTTTTAAAATATTTTATCGATTAAAAGAATTTCACCAATTGAGGTATACAGACAGTTTCAATGTTTAAAAATTTTGAAGAGGGATATTTCGATTATTTTTAAGTTGTTAATGTCTTCCATAGAAAACTATAACATTGGAAAAACGTAACCATTATAGTACCAGTGTCCTGTGCCGGATTCAAACCATCGACCGTTACCGCATCAAGCTAGGCCAGCAGCCCGCATAGTAGGCGTTTCCTCGCCCACTCTCGAATACAGTGATACTGTGCTCGGAGTAACACTCAGGAGTGCTGAGATCCGTGTACATGCTTCATTTGGCTCTACTGTTCATATTGAAGAAACACATTAAACAAGTATAAGTCAGGAAACAAACATCCGCAAAGTTTACATGCCTGGAGACAAAGGTCCATAACCGCTATCTTCTCTTGGAACAGTTCGTCTTTAATTATATACAGACAGGCCGGCATTAGGGGGGGTAAGCGGGTCAAATATACCCGGGCCCCCCGGCTGATGGGGGGCCCCGATGAGCGACTGCAGGGGCCCCAGGCCTCGAAGCCAAGAATCCGCCTATTGTCGCCCGGCTAGTTTGTAGAAAAAAAAAAAGGTCAGAAGGTCGCCCATTTTACCCGGGGCCCGAAATTCCTAGCGCCGGCCCTGTATACAGACATCGACAGGACTGACAGCAACAACAGTAAATTTAGTAGCAAAGTATCAATACAAATAAAAGAAAAGTTTGCAGTGGTCCGAATTGCAACTGAAAATTATATCCTGATTTTAAAACACCGTATAGCGAGATTTTAAATTTTATTTGAAACAGCCTTTGCTTTACAAAAACTGTTATAAATTCTATTAAGTATTTTATAATTTATGATTTGCTGAGCCGAATGAAGCATGTAGTATGTTATATTGAAACAAAAATTCTTTTCGTTAAAAAAAATAAAAAAATCTTTAAATTTTTTATATGAAATAGAATAACTTTTCCTCTTTGTTTTATAATTACTGCATGTAATACAGTGATCAGCGTTTAATCTCTGGCTGAAAGTATGTTTATTAGAATAGAAACTCCATTAATTACAATAATAAAGGGAAACAAAAACAAAGATATTAAATTAGTGCACCAACTGCAAATGAAGCAATTACAACATGTGTTTGCTAACGCGTAAGGTCTATTTTACAAATTATTCATATAAATCATACGCGATTAATGTAAACAGAACGTTAAAAATGTTGGTCATTTTAAGATCGCTTTCAGCTTATTTAGAATAATTAGTCACAAATATAAATGTTTCTGCAGTCTAACATAGAAGCCCAAATCGCATATTTGTATAGTAGGAAAGCAACGAGAACAAAACGAATTTCTACCTGTGAATGAGCGTTACTGAAAGTAACAAGCATGCCTGTACTAGTTTTACGAGGAATTTGAAGCTGCATGATTGTACCTGTATTGACCGTTATATATATATATATATATATATATATATATATAGATAGATAGATAGATAGCTGATAGAGCCCAGAAGCTCCTACTACTTGAGTTTAAGACTTTGTAACATTACTCTGTATTTACCCAATCTGTAATTAATTATTTTCAGGAGAATTATTTGATATAGAGAAATGCATTGAAGATTCTTTTTTTATAAAATATTAGAAGAACTCTTTGATATGTATGAAAGTTATATTATAGTGTATGATTATTTCTTATTGTCAAATATTTAAATAAAAGTATATTATCGGAAGTGCCAGTGGTGGCTACCGTATTTTAAGTGGATTCTCATAATTGATAATAATTAATTATGTTAATGTGGCATTACAAATTTTTTAAAGTTTGTATAGTATTATTATTAAACGTCACATTACTGCAATTTGGAGTTAAATCATAATGATACGGATTTTTATAATAGTAATTTTAAAATAGCTGATTGTTTATGAGGTGGTGTTTTGTGGTGTTATATCTTCATGGGAGCCGACTGGTTGCTAGCTTAGTAAGCGTTCAGATGTTTCCATGTAGACAGATGTCTGATCGTTCAACAAGTGCTGCGAGAGAAGTCACTCAGCTAATGTGTTTGAGAACAGGCACTCAACTTGTTAATCAGTTTGTATAAGTTGGTCAACTCGGAGAGAAGATTGATGTAATGCTTTATCGTTGTAATGAATGAGTTGATCGTCTACTTTACCACACATGAAATTACTTTGTCACTGTAGAGTTTAAGAAAATAAATAATTATCTTCAGCGGAAGTACAATATAATTGGCTGCAGGATAATATGCATCTTCGGAAATTGTTATCACTTATAGCGTAAACCATAAGATCATGGCCTTATAACTTAAACGTGAAATATAATGTGAATGTCTTTAGACAGAAGGGTTCTTTTAATAAATACTTCATCAGCAATATTGGTATACATTTTATAATTTTCAGTTTTATTTTTAATGGTTCTATCACAGCTCATTAAATGATTTAGTCTATCGTTAATTAAAATGGTCGTAATGATCTGGTGTCAGGTTTTCTAATCACCTGCGTAATCCGCCCCAATCATAGCCACTTAGCCTAACCCAGTAATCCTACCGGGTATAGGGAAACTACAATTTAACGTGGAATCAGAGCCACGAAAACGTTTTGAAGTACTTCACATTAAACAACAAGATGTAAAGATCGTGTTAAGGGCCTGTAGAAAAACTGCAGAAACAGAGATTCGAAATGGAGACCGTTCCATCTTCAGTCAGAAGCCTTAACTACTGAACCACCAGGCCGCTTTCTCTAATGTATACAGATATACAGGGTGTTAAAAGAAAGTGTAAAATTTTTTGGAGGTGATAGTACGCATCAAATTAAAACAAAATATCTTAGTTGGTCCTGCACGTGATGACATGCATTGAAGACGTACAGTACCAACCAAGACAGTTTTAAAGAGTATATGATTCCTTACGAGGCGGGCTGAGGCATACATTGCTGTAGACGAGCGTCCCATTGCGGACCTGTTATTAACTCCAAAAATATGCGTTGGTTACCCTATGTTTATTAGACTTGTTTGTCTTATTTTGATGCATACTGTCACCTCCGAAGGTATATATTGGCAATCGCCCACAAGAATTGCTTGTCTGGATCTTCCACAGTTTTGGTTAATATTGGACATAAAGCTATGCAACAACTTACCCTGAAGTAGGTCACATAAAAATTATTGTGCAGCAAAACAGCTTGTGAGGTACACAACCTCACATTTGTGTGATTTTACATTAATTAAGCTATTTTTTTATTTAATAAATTGTAATGGTGTGTATTAACTCGGAATTTTTAAGTTCAAAGGTCAGAGAATAACAAGATGAATAATGAGATCTCTGAAAAATAAAAGAAAAGTCAAGACTGAGTTGCTGAAGAGAAGCTTTGAATGGAGAGGACGAGTTTTGGTTTTTTGGAATGAATAAGTTTGAAAGAAGAGATGAAACAGTTTGGCTCACTGGAGAAGCCACAAGAATCCTGGCGGGATTATTAATAGTAAAATATTAGCCTGAGGGCAGAAGGTTTAGGGTTATGGATAAAGATAATGTTATATGACTTGAGAAAAGAGAATTGTTTGTTAAATATAAAATATACAATTGATGAGATAAGTAGAAAGTATTTTGATTTGAGATTGAGATATATGTAGATATAGACAAAGGAATTAATTTGAGTTTGTGTGATAAGAATTGGAATAATAATAATTTTGATTTTTCAGCGTGAGTATCATATTAAAACCAGCGCCGGACAAAGAGGGGTTAAGGAAATCTCTATATACTGGTCTGGTGCTGGAAATAAGAGGCAATAAAGTATATAAATATATTTTAAAAATATACAAAATAGAGACGTTACAAATAAGCTAAACACAAATAGTCTTTTGTAGAAGTGAACAGCGTACAATTAAGAATTATCAACATCTGCAGTGAATATTTGTAATCTAGAAAAAGAAAAGATGTGGAAATTACAATAGTAGAATGGAAGGTAACGGTGTGTTTTACGGGTCCCAAAAATAGAAAGAAGATCGGATTGTTATTTAAGTGAAATCTGCGCTAAACTGCTCAGATCGGTTAGTTTATTTTACTGGTAGGGTGCAGTAGCTAAGCCAGTTTAAAATCAGCTTAACTACACTACTTTTCTTTGAGCCAAATAAAATTTATCTGACGAATGCAGAAAACTAGGCAAGTACACAGAAGACTTGACGGGCTTATCTGTAAAATTCGTTTTGTGAGGTCAACGTTTGCACCGCTTCCTCTGCTGTCATCTTCTGGTGTGTTAAAGCAGCCAGTTACTGTGGTATAGCGACCCTTATTATAGATACGACCACTTTAACACCAGGACTAATCCACGCGTACTGGGGCGCCATATCAGGAACGATGACGTGCGATGCATTAGGCACAGAGATAATCATCAATTGATGATTGCCGCAGCTGTCGAAACTTTGTCCTTAGAAAATAAAATTTGGTGGTATGCACTCGAAGATTGCTAAGTAATTTCACACCAAGAAAAGTCAATTCTCACACTTAGAGAGCATTTTCTAGTAGTATCCGGGGGATTAAATACCCTTCACTAGTCTAGCTCATAACGAAAAAATAATAATAAAAGCCTAAAAATGTAGCAATCTGAGATTAGACTCGTTTTTCTTCCCCTTGTCAAACATTGTGGTTCCTTTCTATATGAAAAATGTTGTCTGATATAATATTCCCCTGCTTAATACACTTTTTGTGGTTGTTGTTTTAGTGCCCTGGTTTCGCTGTAAAATCCAGAGTAACCTGTTTTTATGCAGCTGGTTGTTGCAGAGAACGATAAGATTCCAATTTCGCACAGCCCCGTCGCGGCGCACAATCTGCCCGCCCTGTTGTCAACTCAGCAGGTTGTTGGCTGTGTTGCGGGCTGCCGGATCAGCGCTAAGCCAGGCGTCTGTCGAGCGATCCAACGCCGACACTGGGCGAGCACGCGTCCTTACGTGGTCTGTGTATGCGACACAGCGCAGTAAGTTCAGCACCGCGTAATCGAGTGAAGCGTAGCCAGAGTGCAGAGGTTGAAATTTATGAGCTACCACTGTAGATATGTACAATAGATTTGTAAAACCACCTGCCAATGTGGTTACATATTTCTTTGTCTGAAATATACATCTCGCCATTACAGCCACCCAGTTATTTCACAACACTTTATTCCCTAGTAGTTTTTTCCAGCAATTTAGTTCCCCTAGCCTGTTAATTTGTGAACCACATTTTTAAAATATTTTGATAAATAATCGACATTTACTGATACATAATTGATTTCGTTCTTCTTGTATTTAATATAAGCGTTGAGTTAGTGTCTCAGATTAATATTGATTTCATTCGTCTTCTGATTATTTACTCGTTGGATTCGTAATCCCGTTCGATTTCCAAAAGATGAAAAGTATCCTTTGTGCTAACTCAGACTATATTCTAACATCGTTCAAATTTCATTCAAATCTGATGAGCCGTTATGTCGTAATTGAGTAATAAACATCCATCCGCCGATCAAACTTTCACATTTGTATCATTATTGTGACGTAAATTGTTTGAATCGACGTAAAGCGGAATCGTGAAATTGATATTTTACTTCTTGATATTTCTTCTTTCTTAAATACCAAATTCGATGTTGAAATACGTAAATCAATGAATGGAATAGAAGAAACATATACCGCATATTTTGTGATATGTGTGAGGTTTAGATAATCTTGTACAAATACGTTCAAGCAGCAAAATTCACACACTCCTGAATGACTTTTGTAATGGAGAACATTAATCTCTTTCAGTTAAGTAGTAACGACACTAAAACAACGCTAGTAACAACGTTGTAACATAACAGTAGCATTCCGCCGCTCCGAAGTGAGCGCATGACTACATTGTTTAAAGTCAGTCGTTATCGAGGTATGGTAGCGAACGGCTCGCGTCGCGTAATGTGAGACGCTATACTAACTGTGCGGGTGTAGCAAGAAGTAAGAAGAAGAATGAACTAGTTTAACCATTGCGACGTATGTTTTAAATTGATTTGAACAGTGTGTTGAGATACCAGAACAGTGAAGTGTGGCATCGAAAGTAATTTAGTGTGGACTGATTTGGATTAATAACTTTCCTTTTTTTCTAAGAATCTTGCAATCGACGGATTACGAAGTTTTAATAGCCTTATCATCTAAATTCTGATAGTGGCCAACTGGTTCGATGTGTACTTTATTCTAATAAATGTGTGGAGAACCGATTTTCATTACTTAATACTTGAAGATTTCTCTTAATTAGTTATCCTCACACTTTTATCGGACTGGTTTGGACCCTATCTGGCGACCGGCGGCGACTACGAACTCATTTATCCGGCTTCTGGTGCTGTATGTTAGTAATTAAAACTTTAGCAAGCACGAAGTTCGGTCTACAGTAAGTAAGTATCATGTCAACCCCAAGAAAGGCAATAGTCTTACAACGTCCATGAAAAATCTTCAATAATCCACTTCGGTAAATAAAGAAGTTAAATATTCCACCAAAATGATTTTGTATAATATAACAGAAAATATTTGTTTTTAGATGGAATTTATTTTTAGTTCGGTGATTAGTTTTAATGAAAAATTTTAACTGTTCTTGTGTATTAGCAGTAAATGATGCATTGGATGTAAATTCCTGAATGTGTTGTTCGTATTAATGTCTTTGGTGTCGAATGGAATAAAATTAATGTCTGCGGCTGAACATGTGTCTCAGAAAAAATTTAGAGGCTATAGATTTCGTATTAATGTCTTTGGTGTCGAATGTAATAAATTTAATGTTTGAAGCTGAACACGTGTCTCAGAAAGAATTTAGAGGCCAGAGATTTCACTAAAGGTAGGGATTAAATGGCTGCGAAAAACTGCAAGCAGAGGTGTCGAATAAAATGTCTGCAACACTTGGTCTTAAACAAATGCTGCCAAATAATTACCTTTACAAACCAATATCTAACATGAATCTCGACGATAGACATGAAAGCCATGTAATTTCAATTATCAATGCTCATGTAACACACAACAGACATTGATTACAGATGGTCGCTGTAAGTTATAAAGATTTAAATAGTTAATCTATTTGAACATATATGTTGTTACTTTTATTTGCCTTACGACACCTACGAAAATACGAACAAATGCTTCTGACTGTTAATTTAAGTATAGAACTGTATACATGCCACGCAGTTAAGGTGATTGTTATAAAGGAAAAGTTTTCTCTGGACTTCAAGATGGTATTACATTTATCAACCATTAGAAGTAATTTACGAATGTAACAGATAGATGTAAACAATAAACGAAACGTACTTTAGGGCCAGTTTAATGCAGCTCAATTTTCCTTACTGATACACCGGGAAAGGTGAGTTCTATGTCTTTATAAATATTTATTCGTCCGTAATTAACTATTACACTTTATTTAAATAATTCTATAATTACCCTGCAAGCTCAAAAATAATGTTTGTCAGTACCATCAGTCATAAAGTTTGATCCACTTCAGTATAGACCAATTACATAAATTTTTATTCACCGGAGTGAATAAAAATTGATATAATTGGTTAAGATGGTTATTATATCTGTTATGTTTTTCATGGTATTGTCGAAATTGAATTTTAACCCTTAAAGATTCAGTTTAACCATTACAATTATGCAAGAATACACTGAAGCAACGAACACTCTCGTATGCTAGTATTAATAACGTTTTAAATAAGCACCAAAACTTTATAGAGGAAGTGGACTACAGTTTGTTGACAGTTTTTGGATTTTCCACACATTCCGTATCTTTCGCGGATGGACTTAACTTTAACCAGAGAAAGTTCTGACATATTTCAAATGATTAAGCACAGCTACTAAAAATGGCTGTCACCACCGAGGTTTTAACGAGGGACCCTGAATTTGTGTGAAGTGCTTATTCACTGAGCTGCTAGACCGTGTTGTCAAACAAGTGTTTTGGGTGAATGGCTCCCCGCAGCTGCTGGTGCTGCGTGTGGTTGTGTAGCCACTGGACGCTCGCCACCTGCAGGTGGCGCCATGGCGACCAGAAAAGAGGGTGAGGGGGGCGCCGCGACGCAGACGCCAGCGTCGCCACACTCTGCGCATGCGCCGTGAAGTCCCCCTACAGACATGGCCGGCAGGCTAGTGCGTGGGGCTCAGTGCACAATACTCCGCACTGCAAACCAGGGCCTTCACATACTTACGTCACGTAGCACAAGGAAGCAGGAACAAATATTCTCGCACAGTTTGTGGATATTACTTTCCTGTTCCCTTTGTACCTCAAGCTAGGTTATTCTTAAGTACAGGGGACGGAAAAATTATTCTAATAGAGCAAACAACTACAGAAGAACAGTATGGTTTTGGGCGAGGAAGATCGACAATTGATGCAATTTTTTAGCCAGAAAAATCATAGGAAAAAGATGGGAATATGGAAAGGACATATTGACATAGGAAGCCTCTTGATAAAGTAGGCCTACTAAAGGATAGCATATGTTTAAATTTAAAAGGAATCGTGGAACTAAATGGGAGAAGACGGAACAGGAACTATGAAGAGAATTAGGGAAATGGTGGGCTGCAGTGGAGAAACATGGCCTGGAGATGAGTGCCCAAAAACAAGATACTGAAGATAGCAAGAAATACTGGCGCATCAAAGGAGGTGTTACTCGACAGCAAGAAAATTGGAATAAGCTAGGTAAGTATCAACAGAAAGATGGAGAAAGAAACAAGGCAGAGGATAAGGAAGAGTGAACAATTGTATCATCATATAAATGGTGTATTATTAAAGTGCAACATATGGAAAGAGCCAAAATCTGTCTTTAAAAATTATATTACCAGCCAATACTGACCTATGGCTCTGAAACCTGAAGTTCGACAAAGATAGAAATTAGATTACAGGAGGCAGAGATGAAGTTACTGAGATTGATAGAAAACGTCACGAGGAAAGATAAAATCATAAATGAAAATATCATGGAGAGAATACAAGTTGAAGCATTTGAAGAGTTGTTAATGAAGAAGTGACTGCAGTGACTGGGGCAAGTTATGATGATGGAGGAGGGGTCAATGCTGATGTTAGCACTCTTGAACTGTGGGATGGGAGGAGACCAACTGGAAGAACTCGAACAAGTTCGATGGACCAAGTGGAGAAAGACGCAGAGGAAAAAACTTTAGTGACCACCAGACTTGGAAGAGGGTGTGCAGGACGACTCGTAAAAGGGGAAACGTCTAACCATGATGATGATGATGATGATGATGGTGATGATTATGATGTAAGTGTGCTAGCTTTCTTATGAACAGTTTTGATATGTAACATGATAGCTTGGAAAAAATGTTGTCAGTAAACGAAATTGACAATATACAAGCAGTTAAAAAAACTGGAAATATTGTCCTTTGTTACTTGTTGGAAGAGCAATTTGGCCACCGTTGCGTATCAAGCTCCAATTGAGCATATGAAATTGTTATTGTTTCGCACTCACTTCGTAAATTATAAAATCCTTTTAGTGCTTCTGCGTGACTTACATGTCTTTGATCTGCTCATCTGCGATTTGAAATAGTTTTTCTAAGAACAGCTGTTATTCAAATATCACACGATCAAACTGCGTTTACAGCAAGATTAAGACAAGGAATGTCGTCTGTGTGACTAATGAGAGGAATTTAAAACACTAAAATTATAAGAGCTTGTAAATTCGTGCCTCAGACGCTTTCTGTTGTGAATCACTGACGTAGCCTTTATGGATTCAGTCATTTGTCCATCTGTCTGTCTGTCTGTATGACCGTTTGTCATACCCACATAAAATACTTCTACTCACTACCTCTCATCTCACTCACTCTACCTTTCATATATGCCATCGTTCCCTTCACGTAGCATTATTTCATTCACTCTACCTTTCATATATAACAATGGTCTACCCACGTTACCTCGATGCTACATCCACGTTACCTCCTACATAACACGAAAACTAGAAACTTTATAAATATGCACTATTTTAGTCCTTACTAACTTGAAAACGATGCTAACGCAAAATTCGAAAAAAATGGTTTTAAGATAGTTATGAGGTGTTTAGAGGAAAGGTGAAAGAAGAATTTTATTTGTGTGATGCTCATGGGATTCAAACAAAAACTAAAGAATCTGCTGCTAAAATTTTTATTTTTAATCCACAATTTCTACGTTGTTAGGTGAAAAAACGTAGAATATCTAATTTCCTTCCTTTATTTCCGAATCTGATACGTTGTATTTCTGAATTAATTAACGTGTGTGAGACAGTAAGTTTTAAACATGCATATCTCACGTTTCTTAAACACTGAAAAAACAAATAGCTTATCTTCAGACGCTAACATCTATAATCTCTGTGATACACTCAATATACTCCACATGTCTATCGTTTGAATTACTCAATAAACGGAATCTGTGAAAGGTAATTCAACATTTGCTAATGATAAAAGAAAATTTGAAGATTCACCACTTTTTCAGTTTATTTTTAGTTTTTCTATTTCTTTTTATTCTGATTTCGTTCATTGCAATATTTTTAAATATATATATAACATTCTTTATGAACTACTTAACTCATTTCCCTGTCATTTCTTGTGGCATAAATGTTCTTTTCCACCTCAATATCAGTTGCTCACTTCTTCCATGAGCTCTTCACAGTTTTTTAATGCCATTTCATTCATTTATTTTCTTACATTTTCACTTATTGGTAAATGATATATAGCTATTAGCTTAAATATGTGAACACCATATTCATATCTAAGTTCGAAATATTCTCCATGTAATTTAATTTTTTATAGTTTTTTTTCCATATTACTTTATTTCTTCGTTATTTTATATTTCATAGTTGATTCGTTCGGTTTTACAGACTCTCTCACTTTAACATCAAAAGGACTATTTTGCACAGTATTACAGAAGATTTTATATTTTTTTTAGCTTCCAAATGGTTACAGGCTTTTTTTTAAGTAATAAAGTTTTAAAATAATTGTATTGCCTATAATACACATTACCATGTTCACAGATTGCAGAATTTTTTAGTAGTCGTAGCACGATGTTTTGTTTAACATTACGTTTCCTTGGATCAAAGTATCCGTTAGATTTTTGTTTGATTACTTAAAAGATTGCCCTTTCTGATATTTTAAAAAAGGGTCAAGAAATCCTACTGAGTACTTTATAAAAAATTATAACTCACTTAAAAACTTCCATTGATCTTCAGGTCTAAAAGTGACGCTCGTTTTGAACTTGTGGAACACATCTACATTCTCGGGACGGCAAATGAAGCAACTGATCCTCTTTTCCGCAAAAGTTTCGTCGGGTTGAAGCAACAGATTCTTACTTGGGACGACGTTGCTTCGCCTAAAAATTTACTACAAAGACGGCGGCAGGTGGTGGGGGTAGGCTCCGCGTCTCCATGGCAACGGCCGTGACATCAGTGGAGCGTTGCCTGGGCGACGCACTGGTTGCCGTCTTCCCATTGGCGACATCGATTTCTTGGCGCCGTCTTGGCCAGCCGTCTCTGGTTGACGCGGTTCAGCCCACACTCAAGACGGAGAACACAGCGCTCAGTACCTCCTCGACAGGAGAGGGCTGCTGGAGCTCAAACAAGTTAAATGAAGAAAAGGAAATATACAGAGATTGTATTAAAAAAAAACCTAAGACTGATGAAGGAAGAAACCAGGCAACTTGGATGAGAAAAGACCAAGCAGGGAACAGCAGGAGACCAGGAGGAAAACTGAGAAAAGAGAATCAAAAGTCAGAGAGTCATCTTCCAGACGCAGTCAGTTACATTGAAGATATCCTGTCTGTATATACCCTCTGCTGTTAACTGGAGAGATTTTCCGGTCTCTTCCTCAGTGTTATTCTTTGTCATTAAATGCAGTTGTATCTGGGAAATACTTTCTACATATTATACATCAGAGAGATTTAAACACACAGCAGGCTCAATCAAGCATACTCTTCCGAAAGGCGACTGATTGTGGTGAAAATAAATGACATTCCATAAAGCTTTACACCCAACAAACGGATCGAAAGATAACGTAAAAATAATTTCACAAGGAATAAATTTCTATACCAAGCGAAAATATTATCACTGACGCAGTGAGAGAATATTGGTAAGTAAAATAAAATTCCACAAATTATAATTAATCGTAAAATATAAACTTTTCATTAATTCATAGACATCTGTCATGATTCTTAACCAATAGGCAAGTTTTAATTTTGTAATGACTTTGCCACACAACAGTACTTTTTTTTGAAAGTGCTATTAATGCAAATCGCATTGTATCCTAATGCAAGGGTTAGACACTGGTTACTGTTTAGTAAAATTAAATAAATTTTATTACAACAGAACCATTGCATTACTTGTGCAAGTGTCACCGTGGCACATTGGCGAAGGATGTGACAAATAAAATGGTACATCCGGCGCTGCTTACCAAAGTGGTACGCCTATAAGACAAATTAAACTATTTAAAGCATTGCTTTATGTGCCACATATCTCTTAAGGTGATTAGAAAAGGGACCGATAATTGAGAGAGGTCGATTCCTTATTAAATATTTTATTTTAAATCTTTGGAAGGCTCAAACAAGAGGGTTGTTTTTAAAATAAGGTCGTTTGTTAATAAGAAGAAAAATACTATAAATATCATTAAAAAATATCTATTTCCGTATTCTACTTACTATAGTCTAATTTTCTACTTATATACATTTTTGTTCAAACATGTGTCATACCATTCAACGAGTTTTTAAATTCTGGTGTCAAGGAAATCCATGAAGATTCCAAATCCATGACAGCAGTTGCATTTCTTCGTCGTCGTTGAACCGTTAACACCAAAAAACTCCTTTAAATACCGAAACAGGTGAAAATGACTGGGTGCAATATTTTGACTCTCCAATTTTGCTATCCACATCACAAACCAAATATTTACAAATTAGAGAAGGTTGCCCTGGACTTGGCTCAGTCATGAACACTAACCGGCCCTTCCTTGTTCATTCCCACCCCCTTACGAACTTTACTGTCACTCATAGCGTTATCACCATGTTCTTCAAAAAAATATCTGAACCTAAATTTATGCTGCTGCCAAGTTTATTGAACTCAAAAATCGAATTAAAGATCGTATCCCACAGTCGGTGATCTCAGCACGTAGATAAACGAAGATACAGCTGTAAATGGCGTCTAAACGAGCGCGCAAAGCATGCTGGGAGCAGACGGGCATGCGCACTGCGGCGATCACGTGTCACTCTCACTCTCATCCAAAAATTTACCTTATTTAAAAAAAAATTAATCCCCGTAATTTTACAACTGCTTAGCCATTTTAAAACTAGGACAACTTATTTAATTACATTTCACGGTTACGACTACGGCGTTATTTGACTTCAGTTCCCAAGTCTGTTTTTCTAGGAGTACGCAGTCTATAACGTAGAAGCACCCCGAAGTCAGCACAATAAATACGAAAGGATGTATCTCTGCACATATACAACATATTGTATGCTGAGTAAAATCCTTTCGGGTAGCTAGCCAAATGAGTCCACCGATAAAACACGACGTTTCGGTGGTAATATACTCTGCTACCATCGTCAGTTACTAAACATCGTGTTTTATCGATGAACTCACTGGGCTAATTACCGCAGAGGATTTTATTCATATTCAACGCCGCCAGTCTTACACACTGTATGCTGCTTCTATCTTCAATAAGCATATATGGTTCTTAAAGACGTAAAGTTGTTGAAGTCCATCAACTTATGAACTGATGTGCTGAAATAGTTCTTTACTGAAATTCCTTGAGTTTTTCTTGTGTCTGAAACTCAATCACGATGAATTCATTTTTCAATCTGTTCATGAAATTTCATACCACGATTCAATGAACACGAAATAACAATTGAACTGCCTGCACACTACTTCTAGTAGCCATTTTGTCTACCTATGAATGAGAAAGAGTGTTCGATATGAAAGCAGAAAGGTGGAAACGATATTGCTGACGACCCTGAATTAAAATTCACCCGCTGTGCAGCGCGTGTGCTGCTATCTGGGGAGAACACTCGGAATGATAATTCCCTCCTCGACCCGAGCAAACCTTCGGTGGCTCCTAAAGGAAGGAAGGCACGACTGCCACCCTCCCCACCCCGTTCGGCAAACGTCGGCTATGCTCTGGGGAGATGGAGGGGAGGCAAGTCACTGGCACCAACGTTTAGAGAAAAGAATCCAGTAATTTTTTTTTGTTCTTTGTTTCGAGGAGCCCCGTCTCAGGGTCCGAGAGTTTTCTTCCTCAGCTTGCAGACTCCGACAGGCAGCGCCGGAAACTCCATGAATAAATACTCTGCCGACAATAAATAAATTAAGAAAATGAGCGGAAGAAGGAGCTGGCGATGGAAACGAGCGGTATCGGGGAAAAAAAAACAGGGGGCAGAGAAGGATGGAAAAGCGCCGTCGGGCTCATAAATTATGCAGCGGCGCAAAATGTAGGCGAGAGGGTTCAGGGGACACCCGTAATGGGTCCGTAAACGAGCACGTGACTGCCGGCTAATTTCTACTGTGCGCGAAGTCTGTAGCGCTCCAGTGACTTAAGTATCGGCACAAATTAGAATTCACTCAGATGCAAAAACAATTTCTATTTCCGATATTTGTTAAAGTACAATAGTATGAATGGCCAGCAAATCTATCAGTTCATTTACGAAGATGACAGTGCCCTTGCAAAAACAGGGATGACAATTGAAGTCGTAGAACGGAAAGTGAGGAAATCTCTAACCGAACTCTTAAGAGCAACACCAAATGAAAACCACAGTTAATAATGCTTAGTTTATGCCTACAGGTACTCCTTTAGGAGAAATTTAAGAAAGAGGAAACTTCACGTAACATTGCATCTAGGAGAAATGGAAAACTGGTGGTGCCGTGATGTATTTATGCATCAGACTGAAACCAATATTTTCGTTCAGTCGCTACCATACTAAAAGAGAATGTGACGTTAAAAATATGTTAATCCGCAAACTGACAAGCACATCTTGGGGAGCGCAGCCAAGGTTCCATCCCAAAACATCAATTGGGCACCTGTGAAGATAGGAAATTCAGTACGAAGGTCGACTTGTTAATCGCCATATGCCGCAGGTCGGTGCAGAACCAGTTGTCAAGAAGATGACACAAGGTGTGGCTGTTGGCTGCCCTCTCAGTGGGCTATTAAGCCGAGCGATTGCAGTGAAGGTTAACAGGTCCAAATGAATGGTCGCATTCGTCCTGCGTAAGTAGAAGATCGATGGGCATTGTAGCAATGTTTCCCGTTCAGGGTAACACAAAATGTTGACCGACAGTCATCGCTGAACCCTGAAAAGTGAAATTGTCAAAAATGGGACACAATCCATCGCTACCATCCGACTTGAGTTTCATGCAGTAACAGAAGTATCGATGACCATTGGAAAGTTGCATACAGAGGCATACATACGTACTTGGATATTTCAGAAGAGAACTTGCACATAATCCCCACATCATGACAAGCAATTAAGGTCGAGACTCAGGATGTGTTTAGACCGTCGCAACTGGTCACTGGACCAGTGGAAATCGATTCTGTGGAGTGATGAGTTGAGGATTAGATTATTCTGGTCCGCTGAATGTGTATGAGTGTCTTGTTTCACCGCAGAATGACTTCTTTTGGGGCGTATATTGCCAAACAGGAATTTCGATGGTGGCAAAATGATTGTGTGGGGCTATTTCATGGCTCTAGGGGTAGGACCGCTGGTGTTTGTCCGTGGTATCATTAACACAGAGGCCTATTATAATATTCTGAATAATGAAGTGCTCCAAACATTGCGGAGTTTTTACGAAATGGATTTGCGTACCGTACTGTGTAGTGGAACGCTGACGACAAATGTCCGTCTATTAGACTGGTCCACCCAGACACCTGACGTCAACCTTATAGAACATCTTTGGGACGAACTGGATCGCCGGATGTGGACTCGTCAGGAATGGCCAAATCATGTTGTTCAACTCATGGAATGGTTGCATGAAAAACGGCAACGAATTCCAGTGAACGTCCTGCAAACACCTGTAGAGAGCATATCAGACAGGTTGGGTGTTGTTATAGCCACAAGAGGTGGCCATACAAGACTCTAATTGGGCTGACAACCACCGAGCAAACATGGTATTTTGTGTACTACTAGCAAAACCATCTGAAGCGCACCTTTAACAATACTAGAGTTTTTTAATTTTTTCGTTAGGAGAAACCAAAGATAGAACAAACTTTATCTAACACGCAGGCTAACAGAAATAGAAAACTGTCGGCTCCTTGAAGTATTTGGACGTCTAACTAAATCGAATTATCTCGTTCAGTCACCAGTACACCAAGCGGAAACTTATAGCTACGCTTTTAAGTGCTCAACCACGTCTCGTCGAATGAAGTGAATGTTTAGATGATTTCCGACATTATGAAGCTAGTGAGTCCTATTGTCAATAAACTTTAACGTCTAATAACGGGATGTCTGAAACCTACTGAAATAGCAGCAAACAATCACGCCCTTATCTGTTAGCTCTGTATCTCGTGTCATATTCTTGACAACTGGTTCAACCGGACCGGAGGTATAAAGACGCCTACTACAGTTGCAATAAGTATCCCAACATATGTTGGAAATTATAAAAAACTGGGGCCTCCATCACATCTATAATAAGTTATTTTTATTGCTTTACGCCTCGTCGACTGCTAACGTCATTAGAGGGGGGTTGGGACTGGAGACAAGTAACGGGAAGGAATTCGTTCATAGTATTTTTGAAGGAATCATCCGGTCATTCACCTGGAGTTATTTGGGGAAACCATGGAAAACCCAAATCTGGATGTCCGGACGGGGATTCGAACCTGCGTCCTCCCGAATACGAGGCCAGAACGTTAACCGTTCACCCACCACGCTCGGTCTGTCATAAGCATCCACATGTCTGTGCAAAGTGTAGTCCGTATCTTGTATTATCTGTACTAATATTACAAAAGTGAAGTAACTCTATCTTTAAGTCTGTTTGTTACGTTTTCAGGGATAAACACCTGATCCGATCTTGATGAAATTTGAAAAAGAGATACTATTGGCCATTGGAAACGACATGGGATACTTTCTTCTTTACAAATATTTTAACATGGAACTTTGAAAACTAACTGAATTTTGATAGACAGACGCATAGCATGGGTAATTGTGTGTAACGGTATGCCTGGGAATGGGCAGGTGGCTCAGCTTGCTTTCAAAAGTTGTGAGTTTGGTCCAGGCTCAAATCCCGTAGGGTGAGTGAATTTTTAAGAGTTGTTTTTGATCATATGAGCCGCGTATGGACGTTTCGTTGGCTAACTTCCTCGTTAAACTGTAGATCCAACCACGACAGAGGCGGAATATGTGGCAAATCGAATCTTTGTCACATAGACGGCCGTACAATTCTTCAAGACTAAACAATGCCATACGTATTTTATTTTTTATGCTCTATCGATCGCTCAGTATTTGTTTCTCTTGCAGATAATATTACAAATTCAAAATATCTTAGACTCTCTCTGTGTGTTATATTTTAATCACTAAACGGCAAAACAGATATCGATAAAATTTGGCATGGAAATAGTTTATATCATCAAGGAGACAGGATAATTTTTTCGGGATAAATATAATTTTTCGTCAATAAATATTGAAATCAACTGAATGGTGCCAAACAAACTGATATCGTGCGTAAGTCTCTAATGTTATATCACCGAGGCTGTTTTTCTCTGGCAGTCTGTTAGTGTATCACCTGTTCAAAAATTTCGTTTACGGACAAACATATTATATAAGATGTTGATTTTAGCTGCACCATACTATTGTTTTGTGTCTACCTTAAAGTTTCTGGCATCAGTGTACTTTGTCTTACTTTTTGACATGTTTATCAGGCGCAAATCAGATCTAAGTCCTGTCTCCGTGCTTTTTGGTCACTTACGGAATTACATCCTTCTATATCCAACTCTAGAAAAAAATTATAAGTCCACGCGTACGAAGATGCGGGTAACAGTTAGTAACAGTATATTTTTGTTTGTGGAATGTATATTTTGGGGGGGGGGGGCCGTCCCAGCAATCGTCTAGGTAAATACGGAAAACTGAACTCCTGCGCGTCCTAATTCTTGTGACTGCACAGAATTCTGTGAAGAAAATTCAGAGTCCTGGAGAAAAGTTTAGAAACAAATACAAATAATAAAAAAAAAACTTAGGAGAGTGTGGGCGTGGTAGGGTCTGCCCAGACGCATGCGAGCTCCTCGAAGGGCATTCCTGGGATTCTTCCCCCAGCAGTCTGTCGCTGTCAGTTGGCGGTGACGTGGGCGGCATTTGTTTCCAGAGGGCGAACTGCTGCTGCAGCCACGCCGGTCGCCATGGCAACTGCGGGGCCTCTCAAATTGATTTTGTCTTGAGGAGAAGAAAAGAGGGGAGCTAAGGCAGTCGCCCTCACTGCGGGAAAATGCTCACCCATTTTAAGATCGCATTTGCGCTTGGCGAAAAACGAGTATGGTGTATTTTGTACCAGTATCAAGAATTTTTTTCCTAATATAGGATATTAGTCTGCAACTGAGAATACGAATGATTCGTAGCTACGTGTTCTCTACTTTCCTCTATGGATGTGAAAGCTAGACCCTTCACCAAAATCGATAGAAAATAATTGATGCTTTCAAAATGTTGTCTCTTACGCATACCTTGCGCGCTGAAAATTTCAAACGAATAACTGTAAAGAAAGGGAAAACTCAGTATCTAGGACACATTATGAGAAGCGAGAGATACCAGCTATGTCAACTCATGATTGAAAGAAGATAAAGAGGGAGAGGTCTGTTGAAAGGAGAAAGATTTCATGGCTGAAGGACTCTCGGAGATCGTACTACTGTACGTCGGAAGAGGCTTTCCATACTTCAACGTCACGTCCAGAGAAAGCTATGTGGCCCGCCAACCTCCGATAGGAGAAGGCGCCTTAAGAAGGAGATCTGCGCCATATACGCATCTTAATGTTTTCATTAGTTGGATACAACATGTGTATACGAGTATAAAGAACACCAGAGGACCATGAGTTGATACCTGAGGTATAGTATTAATCTCATTTCACTTCACATCCATTGGGCAACCATTGATTTTTTACTATTTTCATGCATTATACTATTCCTGTCCATAATATAGTCACAGCTGGGCAGAAAACAGTTAATCATTAACTAATGAAGTTAAAAACATTGCAAAATTTTACCTTTTAAGTTAACCTAAAAAATCATTAACATTCTTCTTAATTTCCGTTAAAGTGAATTTCCATTAACTTTAGTCCGTTACATTGGTTGTCGTCATCATTCTGTTTGTTAGAATTGCGTGCCATGGAACGCTGATACGTTCGGCAAGTCGAATTGCGAAAGAATTAGGTAACGCGAGTGCGAGTGTGATGCATATATGTATAACTGTTACGCTAGGCATGGCTCTGATATGAGTGGAAAGGTTACAGTTGTGGAGTGTATGTATGTTACATCAGCAAACCGGCGATCACTACTCCTTTCAAAATCTGTTGGTGATTGATTTTGATATTTTAATAACCCAACTTTTTTACTACGAGGAATACAATGTCACTTTTTAGTTTGTGTTGGTTTGGAGTTTGGTAGTGAAATAAATTAAATTAACAGTCGTTGCATTACGACATGGAAACTTAAGATCTATAATCTGTTTGTGAAAGCAGCAACGCTATCAATAGAAAGGAGAAGATTAAAAATCATTAGCCACATTTATGCGGTTGTGTTGTATTTAAATCAGAATTGGGAGAACATTTGATTTATAAATTCAAACTGTGTTTGCCTAAACTTTCTACAATCAAGATTCACGTTTCTAGCATTAATAATCTTAAACTACGCATGAAGAGGATGCATACATCCAAATATTTACAGTTTGAAAAATAAAGTGAAAACGGGGTCCGCTCGTGGGAAAAGGAATAACAATTCAAATCCGCCTTCAGATGCTGTGGATTCTTTTTATGTAGATAGCAGCAGAAGTGTGTATGTGTGTGTGTGTGTGTGTGTGTGGTTTTTTTTTTTTTTTTTTTTTTTTTTTTTTTTTTTTTTTTAATCTGCACTGCAGTTAGCGACAGTGGCATACCTCTGGCTAGTGTGGAGCAATGCATTTAAATTTTTTCGTTGCCAACATGATTCCACTACTTCTTTCAGAATCCGATACGTTTGAGAAGGTAATTAAAACATTATACCCTAGTAAGAACTCAATTTCCACAGGGACATTGGGAGACTTATTGTTGATGGTTAAGTTTTAATGGATAACTGTAACTAGCGTTAAATTTGCCAAAATGTAACGCTTTAACGATTATCGAAGTTAACCTTTTAAGTAGTGGATTAACGATTAACTAAGTTAACTTTTTCACTAACTCTGCCCAGCTATGAATATAGTACACTAATTTATTTAACAGAATTTTATAATTGGCATAATCAAAGTCCTCACACTGACGATTCAGTTTGGTTGCTTTCGCATGCTGCTATTTCTAATATTGTTGACAACGCTGATAGAAGTGGAACTGATCTCTAGTTTTCAACCTGTGACGTATCATCACATTTATAATGTGGTTTTATTATTGGAAGTATGAGTGCATCAGTAAATAATCCCTCTTCAAAATATAAATTAAAAATATGTTTAATATGCTTCAGTATGCAGGATTAAGCCACTACATTACCATAATGCTTTTCATTGTTTCAGATATTTTAAAACATTTTCCATTTCACTAGGATTAGTGAAAAACGGAACCGAACGTTTAGCTTAAGTATTTACTACAAGCGAATCCTAAATATGGTAGAGATTGGTTTCTCGATTTCGGCACACTACTGTTCTGGTGGGATTTTATAAGGGGGTTAAGTGAGCCAGGGAGAGGGAAGTAAGCTGGAAGGAGACACGATGGATTGAACAGGGACAATCATAACTTTCTTTGTCCCGTCATTGTGTCAGAGTTGGTTAGAAAGATATCATTGCCTATGACCAGAAGGACGGAACTTACTTTTTTCAATAGCAAAAAGGATAAAAAGAAATAGAATTGAAATGTGATAGGGTGTAATTTATTTCATATTATATAGTTCAATGTTGTAATGCGTTCTATTTATGTGGCTACTGATTTTCGTATAGTACGTGATGGATTTAAAGCAGCTAAAGAATCAGGAAACTTTTAATGTCAGGAAGCAAGATTTCTACCTATTCCTCCAGAATAATATATGATTATCCACATACAATTCTGACTGCAAAGAATTACATTTTTCACCCAGCTACTTGGAATGGAAAATTCAAGAAAACAAACAGCAAAAAGACACAAGCCTAAAGCTATTAGAGGTTTCCCTTTTGTCCTTGCTTTTTGAGTCTGGAATATGCCGCAGTAGCTAGAACAGTGATGCATAATATGGTTGGCTATGCACTGTACTGTTAACTACACTAATGTAGATATATGTTTCTAAGATAAAAATGGGAAGAACTGTTAACGACCTTTAGTGGAGAAAAAAAGGGGGGGAGCATTTACATTATTACCTGATATTCGGATTTATCCGGATTTGCTATACATTAAGCTGGAGTTTCCATCATTCTTCAGTAGCAGCCTACGTGAATAACGTTTATTCTCTCAATATACGGACACCGTTTCAGTTATGTTTCTTTGCAATAAGTAAGGTCCGTTTGTGAGACTAAGAATGACTCGTTATCGCCGCTGTGGGTGCATTGAACGCCATTTGCAGCCCATACTGTCTGTCTGTGTGCTGCACAAGTTTACAATATTTTACAAAATAGATTCGCCCGCCAGCAGCGAGACGTGATCCGCAGTTCGATCCTTGAGTGCAAGATACCTGTCAGCAGTCTAAATTCGTCCTCAAATGACTCTGAAGAAAGCCACTGATTGATGGCTGAAACGTTAGATTTTGATAAATTGACGCGGTTGCACCCAGACGACCAAGGTAACATCGAACACGACCGCGGAAGTATGAGCACCCACGCTATGACAAAATATTTTGAAATTACTTAGAAAAGTGTATATGACACCGAAATAAATATTTTTAATGATATTTACAGTATTTTTCTGTTTATTAAAAAACGCTCCTTATCTAAAAGAAAATAACCCCCGTATTTCGTTACAATGATAACCCGGTTATCAAAGAATAGGAAATTTTGTTAAAAAAATGTTTTTGCTCCAGAGAAATTACTTTGTTCATATTTGTAACAAAGGAGCCCCTGAATTCCTTGAAGCGAATTGGAAAAATCACAATTCCAGGAATCCCGTTGCCATCAGCGGAAAAAATTGTACCTCTAGGGAACGTTGTAATTAAGGTGTAATATGTCCAACGCGGGATGAATTCCCCCTGGCCCGGTCGTTCATTATTATGAACATTTTTTTATTATTTTTTATTTTTATGGTTTTTTTTATTTTTTTTTTATTTTTTTTTTACATTTGGTCGATTCAGCAAATTCACAAATATGGCAGTGGCGTGAGGTGCAGCGTGATGGACACTGGAGAGCGACAATTCCAGCCACGCCCGTCACGGCCAACGCGCAGCCGCGGTCACTGGACACTGTCTGCTGGAGAAAGATTTATTCGGTAACATAAAATCGTTGCACTGCAACAGCTATCGGGCCGTGGCGTTTGTCACAGGAAAAGACTAGAATGTAGTTATCACATCTCGATATTCTTCTCGTGTCTTTTGTGTCAATAAGGCTACACAAATACTTTGGTCTCGGAAATTTCATTTAAAAATTACTTCTTTTAAAAAAATGCTGATAGATACCTGTTTAAAATTACACATGGCAAGCTATGCTTATCATGGCTTTTGTATCAATAAGGTGAAACAGATTTAAAAAAAAGGCTTATAGATACCTGTGTAATATCAAGCATACCAGCAGCAACTTAACATTCATCATGCATGTTACCGACCATGGTGGGTGAGCGTTTACGTTCTAGCCTATCATTCGGGAGGACACGGGCTCGAATCCCAATCAGGGCTTCCAGCTTTGAGTTTTGTATGGTTTCCCCGAAATCGCTCCAGGCGAATGTCGGGATGATTCCTTCAAACATTCTGTGGTCGTGGTCTAATTACTTCTATTTACTTTCCCACAGTTCATTCCCGCTTCTAATGACCTCGACGTCGACAAGGCGTAAAGTAGTAAGCAAAAAAAAATAAAATAAAAAAAAATGTGACCGTTAGCTCTGTCTACAACAAGAGAAAATGTGTTGACACACATCAACCAGGTTCCATATATTCGGTCAGAATGTAATACTGAATTGAAGTATGTATGAATGATTTGTAATAGTTATTAATTTTTTCTAACTTAGTACATTAAGTTTAAAAATATTAATTAGCAAAATAATTATAATTCTTAAAACTTAATATCATATTTAAATTTAGTATAATATTATAATTAGATTCATAAGCAGCAAGAAAAGTGGTCAACGATTGCGTTAACCAATTAATAATGTGAACTGTAAGTGCCAGTAACATGGGTCTCTAATAGTGTACTGTCATATGTGTTACAATTTATTCTGATCTGACAAGACGTTCTACTTGTACTATACATACGTATTTCCTAGTAGTAGCCGAAAGTCTTTCTGCAACTAACTAATGAAATCTGATGCAACAGTTTCTGCCCACACCGTCCTTAGTTCCAACTGTCATTCACATGTTCTGACCATGATTTCAAGATATCCTATCTTTTAACCAGCACTGGCAATCAAACGATAAAGCAGAGGAGCTCAAATAAAAAAAATATCTGAACATGGAAGCTCAGAACCAGAGTTAAATGATTTGAATTCCCGAAACACTAAGAGGTGCTTCCACACAGTCTCACTGTCTCATTAACACAAAACGTTTCAGCAGATGTCTCTACCATCTTCATCAGGTGAAACAGTGGATTCCGATTGTGGGTTTCCAATTCGACAATCATCAATATATACATATTTAATGTAACGTATATACTTTCTATAATCGAATACGGCTCCACAGCATTAATAAGTTGTTAGTATATGGGGTGAGGGGGGGGGGCTTAGTAAGTTTTGTGTTAAAGTTAGTATTTTTTTAGTTTTAACAGTTGGTAGAAGTAAATGCCAGAATCGCTGGCAGGGTGTATAACAAGTTGTAATGCACAGATGGTATTAGTCGAATAGGCTATTAAGATGATAAAAACTACTAAAGTGAAATAGCAATGTCTATGAAGTATTGAAGAGATAGTGTGTAATCAATTGTGTTGATGGAATTAGAGAGTGAACGTAATTGTTAAATATCTTCACTTAAATTTTTTTACCTTGCTGCGATTTTTGACTACTGACAATTGGTTGCCCTATACGCATCGTTTAATAAATCATTTGACTGACAAAATATTAAGTGGGGGGTGTAACAAATTCTAGGGTATATTCACTGTTTATATTCCGGCCAACAGATTCATACAAGCGCGGACTACCATTGTAATGTATCGTGTTAAAGATATAAAAGAGATTGTCAAGCAATAGCATTTAGAATTAGAAGTAGTGTGAACTTACACATTAAAACCCTCACAAATGGCTACCTCTGCCAGGATTATGGGATTAGTGTAAATCTTTCACATGCTGTATACTTCGACATATACATCTACTATTTCACTTATCGAGGGAAGATAACATAGAAGCATCACCCCGCGAAAAATTAAATTGTCACGTTGAACATTGCTTACTGTAAATTATTCCCTTTATAAATTTCCCAAATGAATCAGATAAAGAGCAGAGACAGTCATCAAGATGAAAATGATAGAATTCTTAACTCCTGAAGTGTAAACAAGCGTATTCTCCATTCCAGAGAGACCTTCCTGGAAGTTTCCAACAATCATGCTTGTATGAATGTTTCCGAGTAAAGGGCTGATAATGTTCTACCAGACATTTTTAACATGTTAGTGATACCACCTGTATGTCTCAACTTTAGGTACTACCATTTTACTAAGAGTAATCAGAATGATAAAATCCTGTGAGGAAAATATTTGACGCACCTGTCATTTAATTAATTTTGCAACATTCTAACCCTCTGGCAAATCACGCAGCGCATTGCGTGTGCACGTCTGTATTATGTCTGCATTCACACGCAACCGCAAAGCTGACGTGCAATCTGGACACGTCTGTCACGAGTGAAATCATCCGTGACTGACTACAGAGGGTGAGTGTGTTCTTGATACCTTTCATCTTGGGTAATTACTTTCCTGTTTCTCCGTTCAGACGACTCTAAAATTCACACGTCAAATAGAACTTTTGGATAGCATCAATAAAAGCATTTCTATCTGAGAATTAGCTTCTCTCATGGTCACTTACCTAAGTGAGTCCTTTGAGTGTTTATATTTGCCTGCAAATCCCTTAAGTTACGTTCTCTGTCCATCTCTTATGTGTATTAATTTATATGTCGGATCTTGAGTATGGGGTAGCTACTAGATGGCGCCACAGACGCAGCGAGCAGCGCCACAGTGACATCTACTAGGGCCTAATTAAGGGCAGCGCACAGCACACGGAGCTCTCTTCATGCCTGACCGCCGAGGCGACATCACTCCGTTATCTGTCACTGTGTATTGCGAGACTGAGTCTAGTAAACCGGATCCTTGTATCCGCTGTGTTCTCGTAGTTACTCTCCACTGTCCGAGGGATATCCACAGCCTACCTTCGCTGACGAGCCATCTACCTCGAACCGGGAACTCATTCAACCCGCCCGATTCCTGATCTTTCCCGGATGGTTCCGACGTATAGTTTCTGCGTTTTAGGTAAATTGTTACTGAGGCATGAGATCCATCTTAATTAATAATAATGATGACATTTTGCAAATAAGTGATAGAATTCAAGAAGAAAATTTAGCTTGAGAATTTTTTTATATATATAAATCGGTTCAAAGGAGAATGTAAACCATAATCAGCGTATGGTGCCTCAGTAATAACTTTAACGAAGATTTTTCAATTACTTACAGAATTTAATGTAATCACTGAATATGGGCATATAAAACATAGTTTTATGTACTGCATGCGCGGCCGCATAGCTCAGGCGGTAGGGCGTCTGACTACGGCTCAGAGGACCGGGGTTTGATCCCCGACGAAACCGAGGACTTTTCCTCGAAGCTGAACGTCCGGACGGCCCCTAGGCTCTCCCAACCTGCTATTCAATGAGTACCGTGGAGGAAACTCCGCGGGAAGGAAAAGAAAATGGCCTGGACTGTGTCGTTGACCACGGTAAGTCCACTCTAGTTCCTGCAGTCAGGAAATGGGAATACGGAGCATTACCTCCGCTAATACTACGGGTTACTAGTTGTGTAAACAATTTATTTTGAATAACCCGTGTAGGTTTCATTATAAGATCCCACATTTTGAGATAAAATTACGCAATGAATAGAGTTCAGCTTCATATATCGATCTAGGGCTCAGAAAGAAATTTCTAAAACTGTATATGTCGAGCACAACACTTAATGTTAGTTAAACATGGACGTTAGTTAATATAAATTTTAAAAAAATCCAAGCATTTAAAATTTGGTGGTATAAAAATATACTGAAAATTGAATGGGGAGGGAAAGCATGGAAGAAACATGCTGCAAAAATTAATGGTGGAAATGTTTGAGGAAGAGTCCCACAGAAAGAAGAGACAGAACAGTTGGTATTTGGTATAATTTTGAGACAGGCAAGATTGGTTAAATTGTTAGTGGAGACAACAGTCGGAAGAACGAGCTGTGAAAGATGACAAAGATTAGAATATTTGTGAAACAGATAATCGAGAACATAGTTGGTGAGGATACGTTGAAATAAGCGGTTGGCTCAAGATAGGAAGACACGGAGAATTGTATCAAACCACTCCAGGATCTGATGACAAGGAACTGAAATCGTAGCATTTAATATCAGATACAGTAACACTATTGCAGCTGTGAAAGTGCCAAGTAACACCAATCTTTCTTGATTAAATCTGCGAGTGACCTTGAATACTTGGAAATCGTGATTCATTTAAAAGGAGTAATAGGTATTATGCAGTCAGCAGCTGCGCTCAATAGAGGTTTCAGGCAACTTCAGTTTACTGAAACTAAAAAATTAAAAATTAAAAATAAAAAAATACTCTCTATCTTTTATGTAAACTCTCCTAACAAGTTTCCTATATCTATTCACATAAAAACCTATATATATCTTCCCGAATAGTTTAATACAAGTAGCACAACATTCACACAAACTAACACTTGTGCCTATCTTCACTTAACGGAATATAACTTTTTTTTAGCAATAATAAACAATTTAAAACTCTTATCTTCCAATATCACTCAATCATTCAATTTTCACTCCTCCAGTCGAATTTATTGATGTGGTAGTGAAACTAAACAATTTAATACTGATATAAAGTTGCCTAATTCGCCTCTAGATATGTCTGAAGTTATATGGACCGTCCACAACACAATAAAAATCATAGCACTTTCAAACACTGAACTTAAACACCAAACAATATTCTGAGCATTCACTAAATTTTCTGAAAGTCTTACGAAATGAAATAAACACTCAGCCAAACATTCACTTACACCTTACCAATCGTCGAACTAATTCAGCTACCAAGCAAAACAATATTTTACTCCTCTAAAGACTGTCTGTCCGCTATTTCTCAATTATAAGGAGTGGGCATACTCCCTCTGACAGCTATAACCCCCCCCCCCCCTCTCCCACCTCTCCACTGGCTCCTATTTATACATTCTCTCATGATTCTCTATATGGTGCAACCAGATGACATGGCTACAGGGTGCTGTTTTTCCAGTAATCACGTATGGTACAAGAATTTACAACTCACGATCTACGTAAACATTGAGCCATGCACTAAGATACGAAAATTGATTCAAAACACCTCAATTAAAGCCCTAAATAAGCTAGAGTATCTTTAAAAGTTATATCTGGCGGATAAACAATATGTGATAACAACTCCCGTCCTCCTGGAATCGGTCTTAGACGAAATACAATCATCTAGATTCCCTATCTTCTGTTGGCTATCTGGAAAATGTAATTAAAATCTAAATATGAAACCTACTTAACAGCGTATATACTAAAATGCGGCAGAAATACCTGGCTCGGATTACCTCGACTGTTGTGAAACACACAGTGGTAGCAAAAATAAAACGAACGTCCGGGTGCCTGCACAGATATGTAATATTCTCGCAACCTGTGGACATGTCGGTCAGGAATGAACCCCCACCCACCTCGTCCCGGGCAGGACACGCCGTGATTGCAGGCCCGTGTTTGCGGGAGGTGGGGCCGGCCGGCAATCTAAAATACGCCGCGCTCGCATAATTACAAAACACAGCTGTCAGCTGCCGGCGACACTGCGTCACCGGCGCAGTGACGAGCGGGCTGGTGGGTTGGTAACCCTGCGCACAGTGCGCCGCACCGCGCCGCCCACGGTGATTGCTACGCCCACCGGCGGCATCGTATTTACCCCAGACGTCACCAGCCGACGCACTGATGTCATAATTATTACGTGCCTCCCGGTTTTTGTTGGTCTCATTCGCTTTATTTATTTATTTATTTTTCTGTGTTCCTGCAGCGTAATTCTGCGCTGTCAGAGAGGTAATGATAACCAGAGATAAGTGCGGTCCGTGTTGCAAGATGATCTGTGATGTGTATCGCATTAATTAGCAACTGACGAAGATAACCAATAAGGGTTTGTTTGATGATAACCATACTTCCCATTAGTATTCTGCACTATGTGGGCCATGAAAGTTTGCTGAACATTAATTTCAACATTTCCTTGTGAAATAACTACTTGAATACGATGCAAAGGATATGGTACTGACGTTAGTTCCCACTAATTAAGCCATTCACTTTTTGTTCCGTTTTATTCTCTTTGATGACGGAAATTAACATTCGTTTACGAACACTCAAATTTGTCGAACACATAACATGTGTGCATCTGCCGGTCTCAATGTCAATCCAGCTGCTACTGAAGTCTGATAAGTGAGAATTCCTTTTCGCTTCCGAGCGGAGCCGGCCACCGATCCAGCTGACCACATCTCTATGCGAATTCTTGTTACCTCAACATACATCTGCGTGACTCAAACGCTGACGATAATTATACTTACATCAACTAAATGAAATACTCCACATGTGAAACCTGAGACACAAAATTATCCATGGTTTTACACTGATCTCAGGTAAACATATACGTCACAACAGTCATAGCATTGTATTAAGGTTGTGTAATATGGACACGTCACTATTCCGGCCCAGGGAACAACACTTTACATATTCCAATTTCGTTCACTGAGTTCAGCAGTGATATGCTGATGTTATCGGTCTCAGTTTCCAGCCAATTCTCCGTGGGAGGGAATTATCTAACAATAGTTCGGTGATCCTGACAAGCATTTCAGATACGGGGAGAAGTGGTCGGCTTCGTCTGTACAGTGCGCTACGAGCCATAGAAAGATTTTTATAATGTAACAATGTGGAATCTTTCTTAGAAATGTGCACGAAACCATACATGATTATCCATAACATATGATATTAAATACCATTTCTGCTCCATTTTAAGCCATTTAATTGCGGTCAGTCTTCTCTACAAGATATTTTTAAATTTCTCTGATATTTATTTTTTAATAACTAACAGATTTAAGTTCATTTTGCCAATTAGTCGTATTTCAGTTATTGTTTACGTTTATTGCAACTGTGGAACAAGGAAGGACAAGGCAGGACAAGGTTTCTTTAAAGCCATATGAGCTTTTATGTTCTTAATAGATTTCATCAGTGAGCCAAAGTGATCGCCAAGGTAATTCTTTCTTTATTTGTATCTATTTGGTTATATATTCTATTTAGGGCTTTACGAATCGTCAACGCCGAGTGCATTGGTCAAAGAGTAAGAAGCAATTAAGACCTTGCCTTTTTGGAGAAACCATACCGGATTTCGCCTCTAATGACTTCGGGAAATCATGTAAAACCAAAATCAGGACTTCCATAATGACAGTAGCGAGCGTTAGCCGTTTAGCCAGTGTAGAAAAAGCCAAGTGCGTCCCCTTACTATTGCAAGTAAATTATAATGATCTTCATTTGTGATCAGTTAGGTGACAAACCATTGCTAGACAGAGTAGAAATTTCGTCGTAAGTGATCGCAAGTTTCAGTATTAGCATTAATTCAAATTGTGGGATTCTTGAAACAATGAAACAGAGAAGATGTGCGAAATACGGTCAAAATCAATGCTTACGGTAATTTCGAAGTAGCAACACTGACCTTCAGAAATTGGAGTTAGGAATGCGATGAAGATTGCCAAGAAACAAATTACTGGTGGAAAGTGCAACTGAGAAACTTTATTCGATATCGGTGTAACAGTGTAGATTTTTAAAAAAAAGGTTGAAATTTTTTGATATGAATGTATAATGTTCTCGGATGACTAGTCGAATTAACAAAGTGTTTTCACACGAAATTGCAGGATCAGATTCAAGTAAATTCGATCGTGGAAATATCATGTGAAAATATTTCAATAACTCGGCTGGTTATCCGAGACCATTATATTAATTCCGAATGCTGAGAATAACGTCGTTCTTGTGTAATATAAACATATATGAATAGTACATTTTCTTTCTCGAGGGAAGCTTGTTGTTAGGATTGGACGTCTCCCTGCAATCAGGCTGGTCGCGTGCGTGATGCGTGTCCGATAGCTCACGGTCCAGAGAGAGAGCAGTTGGTAGATAGATCCCCATGTTCCACAATGAATAGTCGACTAGCTGCCTATTAATTACAGATGTGCTCCTTCCCCGGCGGGGAGGCGGGACGCGTGAAATAGAAGCGTGTTCACGGCTGTTGGGGGACGCTAATGGGGTTCGAGGGAGGCCGGGTGGTCATTTTGGTACGCCTTCATAAATCTCTCTTTCCCGCTCGAAATGCGGGTGACTGGTCCGCCGCCTGTCGCAGTTATTACAACTTCGTTTACGAGCTATGAGGCTAATGATCACCACACCAGAAAGCGTGGGTAACTGAACGATGATCCACAAGGAATTAGATTATAAAGCTTATTAGCGTTCTTAATGGACACGTGGGCCCCATCCAATATACGAGGGTAAAATCCTCGCACCCTCAGCCTTCCAGCTTAGGGAAAAGGTGGTAGTCACTGGGTGTCCACTCCAGCCTATATGGTCTGTGTGCAATGATTTTTCAACCAAAATTTTGCGGAAGAGCGACGGTTTTATGGACCACATGTGGGCGATCGTTGTCGTGAAGAATGGTTACGCCCTTGGTCAACATTCTTCGGTTCTGAATCGCCCATCTTGAGTTTTTTTAGTGTTTCACACTTTGTGGATATGTGACCATGAAAAAAATTTGCCGGAAAGTGATTCAGCACTGATAAAGACGTGGAAGATGGAGTTCGACTGATCATCAAAGACGTTTTGACAAGCTAGAAGACATGGGCACACAAAAACTGTCACAGCGTCTACAAATGTATCGACAGAAACGGCGATCATGCAGAAAAATACTAGATAGATCTTCAACCTTTAAAATGATGTATATATTATGCAGAAAACATTTATTCTGAATATCTAAATGCTTTGGTGACCTTACTTTTGGAATTACCCTCGTACTTAGAGCAACAGTTTTCCTGAACGCGTTAAAACTTAACCACATTCTACATTTGCTGGCAAGTCTGGAACCAGACAAACACACCAATAAAGGTTTTCTGATGGTGTAAGCAAATATTAACAGGGTACCCACATTCTGTCTCAGAAATACCAGCTTCACAGTCACAACAACACATTAGAAGAAAGATGGACAGTGCGTATGAACGATACTTGCCGCTATAATATTCCCAACGAAAATTTGGCGGTTTCGGTGTAAAATGGTGATGTTAGCGGCTAACTACGATAGCCAGAATTTTTCATAAATTTATTGATCATCGTTCTTCTCAGATAGATGTCAATATCTCCAGACTTTTAGTAATTTTAATTCTCATTATGACTTATAATAATTAACATCACTAGTTATCGTCAGGGAAAAATCTTTTCACACTTGGTAGAGTTCACAAAATTCTTCGAATTGGTAGTATTCTATAGCCACCATCCCGGATTTCATAAATTTCTAATGTGTTTTGTTTCTATTTCCTCTCTTTCCTACTTTTACTACGTTAGGGTTTGATGGTAACAGTTCTCTAGTCATTTCTTAACCTTTAGCTATTGACGATGGGGATATACTTTAATAAAATTGATCAAGCAGTGATTTCCGCTGCCTTCTGCATTGTATGTCGTTAATGTAATATGATTCTTTCGTCTGCGGGAACAATATCGTATCCTGGGGACAAAACAATGCACTCTGCCTTTACCAGTTTGTACCTCCTCCATGAAAGAGGTTGGCACATGACTGAATGGAGATATTCAGTTCCTGCATTCACCAGTCGCTGTTGATATAAATGTTTTTTTTGTTTATTTTGTTTTTTTGTTTTTTTGTTGTTGTTTTTTTACTGCTTTACGCATCGTCAACGGCTAAGGTCATTAGAGGCGGGATGGGACTGGGGACAAGGAACGGGAAGGAAATCGACCATCGACTTTTTGAAGGAAGCATCCCGGCATTCGAATTGAGTGATTTGGGGAAATCATGGAAAACCCAAATCTTGATGCCCGGACGGGGATTCGAACCGGCGTGCTCCCGAATGCGAGGCTAGAACGTTAACCGTTCACCTACCACGCTCGGTGATATAAATGTGGCTCCTTCTCTTCCACCTCCCTATCCAGTGTGTCGCAGCTCAGCGCATTGAGCGGATACAGTATTATCTTTCATTGAAAGTTATTTTAATAAAGTTCAGATAATTTCTGTCATCATTCTACTACATCATTATTTAGTATTTGCAATTAAAATATTGTTATATACTAAATTAACAAAATTATACGGTTTCTTTTCTGATTTGAGTGTTCTCATGCTTTTTGGATGTACTTCTGGATTATTCTATAACGCTCCATCTGCTACGTTTTAGTGTACAGACAGTTTAGTTACAGAATATTACAGCCCAGTGTTAGCCTGCTAGCATATCTGCTCTTTAGAATCGAATAATTACTGTGCACAAACTTAATTATAAAGTTACCTCTCTCTTTGGATTAAAATTTATTGCGAAATGCAGTTCGATATATAAGATTTCAACGAATTATGAATAAATGAAGAAGTTATTAAATTGACCATCTGTAAACTTATTTGCTACCTTCCGCAGGTGTCCAGATCAAGATTTATGAAGAAGAAAAATTATAACCAACAAGAATAAATAAATGAATCACTTACCTGTAAGCAGGCTACTGCCAAATGTGTTCCGAGGTTTCACGCTGATTCATTAGTCGATTAGTGGTTCGGAATTGTGCTTAACACCGGTAGCGTTTCAGTAGGATCCTTGTAGTGAGGCTTTTGTTGTTGTTGTTGTTGAAGACGCGTTATCCGTGGCAGTTTTAACGACGCTATGACAGAGTGGTATGATTCGCTTATGTTGTGGTGGGTATCCAACAGCCTTAACTGAAATCCAACTTGGGGCGCAATGCTACCATTCTTGGTGTAGACAAAGCGAATATCGATATCCGTAAACCTCAAATCATGACCGCCCCATATTCGTCATCAAAGTCACTGGGTTGGTTATTTACTGCAAACAGCAGTTCTAGATGCCTCCCATTCCACCTATGATCTAAATTTATTTACCACCGATGACGCTAAGCTACAAAAAACAAAAACTAAAATTCTTGACTGAAAAGATCAACTTATGTAAGATTGCTAGCTGATTAAGGAAAAACAATATGACCATTGTCTTTTTTTCTTGGCTCCAGCTTTAAAGGTATGTTAATGTGTGGTGTATATAAAATTACATAATGTGGCACAAACAGTAATTTACAGATACGTGTTTCACACAGAAAAAGATATTTAGTCTTACATCATGAATTTTAATTAATAGAGTAGTGCTAATAACACTCAATTCATTTATATAATGATTTTGCTTTTAAAAAATCTTTCAGGTTTGTAACAATTACTCTGGTTTATTAATGTTCCTGTACCTTTCCACTTGCCTTGCCGCTTGTGCAATTGTTCTGGATTATCTCTTACAGCTGACCAGCTGACACACGTCATTTGCCCTGGTATCTCTCCACCATAACTAAGATGTCCTTGTGAATCCTTTCATCATGTTTGTAATTTATATCTCTGCATTTGTCAGGGAAAAATTCTAGAGGAGAGCAGAAAAAGTAAATATTCAAAGTCATATTGTACGATAACTGATGGTATTTCTCTTCAAGCTCACATTTATATTTTTAATGCAGTTTTCTGGTCTTCACATCCTCTTCAAAAACGTGCCAAATAATTTTTCATTGATGTTGATTGCCTTTTTGAAGTTATTTTCTGTCACCTTGAAATCAAAGTAATGAAAATTATCTGTTTTAACTAGATTTATAATAAGAAAGAAAGACGCTTCACCAATCAGAAACAAAAAATTGGCAGAAATAGGTGAGCAAACAAAGAAAATATTTCTAGCACAAGATAACCTCACAATTCAGCTAGACGAAAACTAATCTCAAGTAACAATAACAATGCTCTCAGAAAAGTTAGCCAACGGAAAAATAAAATAAATTTTACAAATGTACCCATAGATATCCAAGAAGAGCCAGATCGTAAAATTAAGAGCTGTTTAACCATTTTAAAAATTGTACTAGTTTAATAACATATAGCTATTTTCAGGCAGGAAACGTATTTTTGTTTAACGGTGTAATTATTAATCTGTACTTACTTTACGGTTCTGAGGTTTACAGGAGCGTGTGCATTGCCCACCGCCCGTAGCGAGTACCAGAGTCGGACGCCACAATATTTTTCCCCGCCGATTTCGCGCCGCTGAAATCTTGCGAGTCTCGCTGGTTTGTCGCTGGCGGGCGATTGCAGATAAAGTTCGCTAACTGGCGCGAGGCAGAGGTGTCGCCGCTCTGACTTGTTGCGGCGGGCGCCAGCAGCGCCGCACTTGGGCCGCTGTTGCGCGCGGTGCGGCGCGCCACAGCCAAGCGGACGAGCCTGCTTGATTGACCGGCGCAGTGCAACAACCGTCCATGTGCGGACGCACAGCAGCGTCGCTGCCGCCGCCGCGCTTAAAGGCGAACCGACGCTCACCGCGTCTCCTTGCCGCATCACCGCAGAACGCAATCACGCCTCGCTCAACACAACAACAAATATGTGTGCTTTTCTGTATTTAGTCCACCAAATATCTACACTAATTATATCCAGATTAATATTGTATATGCGACAGTAACTCTGTCTTTAATTTAATTTGATTTAATTGAAATGGAGTACACACTCCGGTGGCAATTTCTCTACACATCCAACTTCCCACTATCCTGCACCCACCTACATTTGCCCTCTACAAATCTTAACTTTAAATTCTTTTAACGTTTTCGGTAAGTTATTCATCATTTCCCTTGGTAACTAATTCCAATCCCTGACACTCTTACCTAAAAAAGAAAATCTTCCCACACCCTGTTACTCCCTGTTTGTTACGTTTTCATGATTAAACACATAAACCGATCTTGTTGAAATTTGACAAGGAAATATTAAGCATCATTACGACGGAAATAGGACACCTTTTCGGGAAAAATAATATATTTTGTCATGAAATATTGAAAACGAACCGAATGGTGTCAAAACATACGGGTAACGTGTGTAATTTTCTGTATCTGTCATTAATGCTTGCTTTCTCAGTTTATGTATAATCTGTTCATACACTTGATGTACAGCAATGGCTTCCCCATGATATTATCTTAATGCTTGCGTTTTGAAACTCATTTTACGTAACTGATTCTAACCATAAAGTACTAAGTCGACGCGTGCGAAGTAGCGGGTAGCAACCAGTACGTCCATATATCGAGAAAATCTGAGTTTGCATCATTCTATGCCTCGATAATCAGGTTTATTAAATACTAGCGTAAGCCTTGAACTTTTTTGCGTATTGTCACGGGTCTAGAATATTTTAGGTTTTTAGGGTTAAAGATTATGTCAGGCTGATCTGATCTGACATAATAAGAACTTTAGCTGTGTTTCACTCTTAGGGTGAATAAAATCTCTGGGTTTGAAGAACTCAGAAATATTAATAGACGTATTAAAACCGGACAGGGACGATAGCGCTATCGTATAATTGTTTCAAAGGTCGTAGACTCGAACTTGCTTAAATACAAACTTAACTTGAAGTTGACCCTAAACGTTCACTCTGCACAATTTGTAGAAATTCTGTATGCTTCGAAAGCGTCATGTTGCTTTTTATTAAGGCTGAGTTCATACTGTACTCATTGGTCATAGTGTATGTGATAGCCTCAGGAATTAATACAGATTCCAGGTTATTAAATAGTTGATCAGTTCCGAAGAAATTAATTTGCCAGAATACTCGACTCGATAACATATTTGGTGTGATGTCCACTTTAAATAACCAAATAACTAACGTACAGCGAACATGAACAAAAGTCACTAACGAAAGTGGTCAGTAAAATACATAAAAAGCAAATAAACCGTAATGTATAAACATTGGTCAAGCGGTAACATTAGTGAGAGTTTTAATTAAATTGAAATTTAGCCTCGGACGGAATGACAATTGGCATTCGTGGTTACAGCAGATACCATGAGTAATTTTTATATTACTTTTATTAGTACTGACAAGTACTCGTAGTTCCACGTTATTTTTAGCCGTAAAGCTTTTTCATATTGTTTTAAGAACAAAACACTACGAAAAGCAAACTTAATTAATGTTTTCCGGCAATTAGTTTGAAAGCAGTTGCTTAGCTATTAAATTGTGGACTTACGTCGAATTTCTTGTAATGATGTATCTGGTCGCTGTTCATTTGCGAGCAAAGCCTCACGCGTGACGTCACCGTTCTCCAGCCAATAGCTATCGAGGTGACTCAATGAATGAGCTTAGCAAAATATATAGTAGATAGTTACCTAGTAGTACCAGTCTACCAGTATTTTTTTTTTTTTTTTTTTTTTTTAAAAAAAAAAAGCTTCAGTTCATCAGTGTAGCGATCGTTTATAATATAAAAAAAAGTTTATACCACCACGTGGGAAATTTATGAAGATACTCTAATAAGTATCCAAATAACGCTATCTCAAACTAGGCGAGTAAATTTTTGATAGGGTCTTTACAATACCACCTATAGCAAAGGAAACTCTCCGACTCGTATGTTTTTTATTTAAATATTTTTTTTCCCCTTGATCTGGCCGTTTAAGTACCACACTCCACCGGTCCCTATCATACACAGGTAGTCAGTGTGGATTATGAGAGAGGGTGGAAGGACTTGTATCCTACCCTAATTTAAACCTGCTTTGTTAGACGCGGTAAAGGAGAAATGTCTGCAGTGCCATTTGTCTGTGAAAGTGTAACTTCTTGTGTTCTGTGTTTTTTGATTGCGAAATGTATAGTTTATGAGGCGGAGATTGAGGACCGTACCAACTACAATCAGGATGGCGGGTTATTATTATTATTATTCAATGGTTTCTTGCATAGAGGTCATTCCCCCAGATACATTTTGCAAATAGGAAGGAATTCAACTTAAACCAAGTCTCTGACCTATGCAATACTACAGAATCTATGGACAGTCTATGTACTATGGATGATGACGAACCGGATTCCACTGAAAATCCTCAAGTATGAACCCGGATGAAGACGAACCGGATCCCACCGAAATTCCTCAAATACGAACCCGGATGAAGACGAACCGGATCCCACTGAAAATCCTCAAATATGAACCCAGATGAAGACAAGACGGACCGGATCCTACAGAAAATCCTCAAATATGAACCCAGATGAAGACAAGGCGGACCGGATCCCACTGAAAATCCTCAAATATGAACCCAGATGAAGACAAGACGGACCGGATCCTACTGAAAATCCTCAAATATGAACCCAGATGAAGACAAGACGAACCGGATCCTACTGAAAATCCTCAAATATGAACCCAGATGAAGACAAGACGGACCGGATTCCACTGAAAATCCTTAAATATGAGCCCAGAGACAGGAGAGATGTAGGAAGACCAGGAAGAAGATAACAGGCTACTAGGCCTCACACTGGATAGGAAGAAGAAGATGAAGAAGTAGATATTTTACAAGATTATACCACTGTTACAAAGTTATTAAATATATTGTATCAAACACAGTATAACTTAAGCTAAATCTTAAAATATAACAATCATGGAAAAGTATAATTTATTTATTTTTTTAATGCTTTCGGTGTCTGAGGCCATACAGCCAACTGGATAGTAATTATGTCACTCAGTACTTTCAGTGTCTCCAGTATGAAATTTTTACAGTTAATTAGACACACCACAGGACGGACATTACATTCACATACACAACACTTAAACAACCACGTCCGCGGACGGACTTGAACCGGCGACCTTCCGTACGTGGAGCCCGCACTCTAGCCCCTACACTACTGAGGCCGGCCGAAGAGTATACTTGGTAGAAAGTACAGCAGTTTTGGTTGCAGAAATGTGTGATTATATCAGATAACATCCCAGTCTCGTCTTAGCCGTTTATGCGGGTAACACATACAAAGATTCTCATTTGTTGAATTACTCATTACTTGTGCAAACATTGCAACCAGACCTCTCATCTTAGGTAAAGCAACTGTTTAACTGAGAGCACACAGTCAACACGATTCCCTCCATTCCGGCAGTGCGTTTGAAAGACAATCACATCTCGCAATGACAGGTCGAACTGCCAGAGTTCGAATCCCCCCTCCTAAGTACGCACTGGCCTGACTTCAATTTTTATGGCTACCTAACCGATAGTAAACGAAGTCCTAACTCTGGCGCTGCTCTCTCTATCCATCTTTCATTAGATCTTAGCTCGTAATTGAAATAAGTTCCAGATTTCAAAGTTACAGATGTTATATGTTTTGCTGCCCCATCCCCTATATCCTATTTTAAACATATATTTAGCTATCGTATATAAACTTTTTTTACCACAGCTTGTAGGTTAGATGCGTTTAAAACACGTCAAGTAGATAGTTAAAATATTTTTTTATTATTATTATTTTCGTTCAATAATAAAGTCTTGAGTGCATGTCTTTTTTTTTTTTTTTTTTTTTTTAAATCGGGTCTATCTAACAAACCGCCTTTACTTACGAACTTGATACGTGTCTTCAATATCGATCTTATTATTGTTCTTTTAACAACATCAGAGATCAGTTACATTCGATAGGTTTTACTCAACTTTGGCATCACCAAATTTGGAGCTTTAATTTGACATCAAATGTCCTTAATGATGCCAATTCTGTGTGTAATAGATGTATTTTTTTATTTTTGAATTGTGTAGCTTTTGTGGAAGATTAATCGCTTTACGTCTCTTCGTCGTCGAGATCATTAGAGGCGGAAAAGGACTAGAGCACGGATAGGAAGGAATTCTGTCATGGCCTTTTGAAGGAACCATCGTGGCAGTCACCTGCAATGAATTGACAAACCCAAATCTAAATGGCTGGAGAGGGTTTCGAATTCGTGTCCTCCTGAATGCGACGCCAGAGCGTTACCGCTCTCCAACCATGCTCGGTGAGGGAGAAATTAGGGGACCATCCCGACAATCGCCTTGATGGTGGCGGAAAACCGCCAATAAATCGCAGACAGGGCGGAAAGTACGGGAGTACAGGGCTCGTGCTTGGGCCCTTTGCACCTCCCAGATCCAGTGTGCGACGCCTCAGCACACTAAGTCACAATGGCGGATAAATTCTAAAATAAAAGCAACAGTAATGAAGACTATTACGCTTAGCGGGATTGTAAACTGATTGTATTTCAGTTAGGAGCCCATGTACTAAAAATTATGGTTTGGGCGCTGTAGACGGTGGAAATTTCAGAATGGTTCGGATATGGTGATGGTGCGCGTTTCACATTTCGTCAAGAAATCTAACAAGAGCTTCAAATCGAACAACAGAGTATAAGGATATTAACAACTTTGAACTACTACTTAAAGTATAGGGCTCACATCGTTCTTTAAAAGATTCACACTATTGGAAAATTACGTGCGGTTGTGTACTTAGTGCCTCAGACGCTTCTTGGATTTGTTCGGTGAGTTCTTCCTCGGACGCTACAGAAATATCATTCACTATACTGTCCATATTATCATACAGAAAATAGTCAAGTGGCATTAGGTCTCTATAAACCCAATTGTAATGCAAACCAGAGACTATGAAGCGATGTAGTGCATGCGTTTAACTGTTATGTGCAGCTCTTCTATCTACCCAACGCTAATGGCTGGTTGCATTGTTATTAGCAGACCAGAAACAATCGGCAGAAATATTGACATCCATATTTTTTTCGGACATGGCTCCTTTCCCATTCTATATTGTATCTCCTTCTACACTTTATAACTGTAATTGCACGCTACCAGTTTCTCTTACGTAACGACTAAAAATTTTCTTCTTCTTCACTCCAAGGATTAGGCACTAATGCCTGTTCGTTCTTCAATTTTTACTTTTATACCATATCTTCCTTGGTCTACCAAAGTATCTGCGTTCCCCTGACTTGTACTGCATCACCAGAAGTGGAATCCTTCCTTCGTCGATGAATTTTGTATGAGTTTCCATATCAACTGTAGTAGAATTCCCTTAAAGCTAAAGATGTTGTCATTGCATGACCGACGCTTCTGGGACCCTGGTTGCTCTTCTTGTATTTTGACTTTTGTTATGATCTTTAGTCTGTCATTTACTATTTTTGCGAATGTTTTATAAACAACATTCATTAGACTAATGCCTCTATAATTTTCACTTTCATTCCTTTGTCACCTTTTAAAAATAGATATAACCTCAGTCGCTTCCAGCTGCATGGTATTTTTTACTTTTTCTACCACTCATTGAATAGAGGTAATATTCTAAATTCACACAGAGGGCCTTCATATTTTAATTAAGGCGATGCCGTAATTTCCTATTTTTCAAATTTCTCAACACCAACGGTAATTCTGTTAAGGAGATGGGATCCTCAGTGCTATTATCCTGAAATTTCTCCGCTTGCGGATCTGTGATTCCAGTGAACCACTTATTCTTATAGTATTCCTTCCATTGTTGTTCATTAATCAACTTTATATCTTTCTCCAGTATTATTTAAACTGCTTAGCGCTTTAGATACAAAGTCTTGTCTTCCACTTATGTGCAAATCTTATTACCTGTTTGGCATTATTTCTTGCTTATTGTAGGTACTCTTCTTTTGCTTCTTTTCTTTCATTTATTTTGAAGGAATTTCGTACATGTCGTTCGTTTATCTTTTACCGTCTTCGCTATACAATTATTCCATAATCTTAGTCCCTTACTTTTCGTATACTTCTTTTTCTTCCCCATAGCTTCATGAGCTACCCTCTCTATGTGTCCATTTAAATTCTGTCATTCCTTATCAACATCATCTACCGTTGGTACCATTAAAATAAACTCTTGCAATCCAGTTCTTAAAGTCTTTTAATACGACTGAAAATGAAATTTAAAATCAAAGCGATCCGTAACATTAAATTCCATTGATCATCAATGAGAATATTTCAAAATAAGTTTCGCTGTGAAATAAACAGGTCGGAGAGAGTAAAAAGCTGATTACTTCGTGAAGGTAGCATTTTTTCGCGTACGTAGTTAATAAATAAGTACATTCTAAAAGGGTATTAATATTCTACGTATTGGTTTGCCAGAGCTATAGGAAATTATATGTAAAATTCTCCTCTCCTTCCTGCCGCAAATACGAGAACGATAAATCAGTAAAATTAGCGTTCGTCCCTCGCATAGCAAGGGAAACGAACTAAAAACTGTAAATTAAAAATGTTTTGATTTAATTTCGCCGAGGTTTAACCACTGCAACCTGTAGATACTCGCCGAACGCACTTATGAATTATGCGGAATACTTCGCAAGCGCGCATCAAATTACAATGTGTGCCGGCACCGTTTGAGACATTCTGCGACGAGCTCTGAATTTCCTCTGTTTGTATTTAATTATCGCTCCAGCTCAAATTAAATGTTTTAAATAACCGAGATTATTAATCAAAAGAACAGGCTTTCGGTCCTTTTTTTCGAAAAAAAGGAAAAAATATTCGCCTCGGTCCAAGCGGTATGAATAATTGAAGCTCAACCCTGCACCACTGCCGACTCCATTTTTTTTTATCTTTCCCTTCTCTGTCTCTCTGCAGGCAGAGAAAAAAAAACACAGCGAACGGTGGTGGCGGATCCCGAGGGACAATGCACCTGCTGGAACATCCCTGGCGCGGTGTCCATTGAGCTCCAGGATGGTGGAATTTCAGATAGCGCCGTTGCCTGGCTCTGGCGAACCATTCAACCATCTGTCCGAACCATTTCGGAACATGGACAGCGCACAAAACGTAGGAAAGCCAGTTAGAGTGCGCGAACAGGAAAAGCAATTCCAAATTTTTCGCTAAAATAAAGCACCGGCGCAAAATACGAGGTGTGATTGTGATCTGCAATATCGCTGCCATATCTGTCGGTCTGTTATCTGCTTTGCGATGCTGGGGACAGATACCGCAAGTCGTTAGCGCAGGTGAACAATCAATACACAGTTTTGCGCAGGGCTCTCCTCTTTTCCCGTAGTTCACTCTGCTGTTGCTGCACGTCTTGTTAAACAGGAATAATAAACTAAACTATTTTCTTCATTCTCCAACACGCCTATAGAGCTTTAGTAAGTGTAATAAGGGTATTATTCAGCTTTTTGTAGAGTAAATTTAATGGATTGCGCGCCTAAGGGGGCATGCATAAATGTGAAATGGGGGGGGGGGGTCTGGCGAAATCTCACCAAGGTGGGGGAGAGGGGTCTACGGAAAAATCACGCGAGGTTTTGTAAAAAAAAAAAATTGTTTGGACTAAAAAAATAAAGCCTACAGTTTGCGTGGAAGTCGATTTTTCTAGGGGGGGTTTTTCGGCGAAAAGTGGGGGTGTAACCGTATTTTGAAGGGTGAGACCTAAAAAAGGTCTGAAAAAGTTGCAAGGGCGATTTCTAGGGGGGCGGGGGGAGGGGGTTCTTAAAGACTAGATCTCACCAGAGAGGGGGGGGGGGGGCGGCCAGATCTCACGAAATCTTACGAGAGGGGGGGGGGGGTCCGGTAATCCGCAGAAACACCTCACGTAATTTATGGATGCCCCCTAAGGTAAATTTTTGCAATATACAAGCTCCGTGCAAGAAGTACACCTCGAAAACATGTCAAGAAATTGCACCAGAAGGAGACATATACAGCAGCGGAGTTAGGTAGGGGGTATTTCTTCAATTATCGTCGTGGTAGTGCACTGGCTTGGTGGAGCCAGTTTTCATCTATATTAGCTTAGAGCAGGGGTGACCAACCCGCGGCCCGTCAAGAACATTTTTTCCGGCCCGTGAGATTCGTCACACTTTTACAAAATATGTTTATTTTATAATGGTCAAAGAAGTGAAAACCAATGTATTAAAAAAAAAAATTATTTGTGTTTCGATACATTTACTTTTATTGTTAAATATTTCTTTACAATGTGCGTTTAGTATCATTATTATTATATCATCTATATTTAAATGTAAGAATAATAGTAAACACAATAATAATAACTCATTAGGTTTCAATTTTCACTCAAAAAAAATCTATAGCTGGTCTTAATCTAATATGGGGATATATAATTTTATATGCGGCCCGAGGAGTTATGATGCATTTACAAACTGGCCCGCAAGATCATTTTGGCTTAGAGCGTTGATTAAATCGTCTGGGTTTGTCATTTTTCAGCTGTTTGGAAGTAAGCGATGACCTTTCGCTTTGTGTTCTTCGGAATGAGGCATTTCCTATAATCGCTCGAGGTTAGGATTTTTTCCTCCAGGCAAAGTAATGTGCCAACTTTATTGAGTGTGACCAAAAGAGGTCGTTAGTCAGTTTAAGGAAGTAAAAGCTCCTGTTTAGATATTAGTCGATACTCAGATTCTGAGCAGCTGTAAAACGCATCAATCTAATTTAATTAAAATTGCAAAGGAGTGCATGCTCCGGTAGCAATTTCCCTACACACCCATCTTCCCACTTTCATACACACACATACATTTGCTCTCTATAAATATCAACTTTAAATTCTTTCATCGTTTTTGGTAAATTATTCATCATTTCTCTTGCCAACTTATTCCAATCTCTAACATCCTTACCTAAAAACGAGGATCTTCCTATACCCTTGTGCCTGAAATCGAGTGCCAGCATTCCGCTGTTTATAAAAGGTCTTAATGTAATCTGCACAAATTATGGTTTGGTAGGCCAGTTAGTATTATAGAAGAAAGTGCGTTATTTCGTCATGGTGCAATACATGCAGTGAAGGTTAGTAATATTAACAAAAGATGCTTGATAAGTCATCATTGCACGACAGAAACGTTTAGGGATTTTTGTAAATGTAGACCATATGATAATCATCATTACGTAACGTAACATTTGATTTAAAGAAGATTTCAGGGACCGTTAAGAAATTAGAAACTGAGAGTGGTGGTGTAACGGTTAGCGTTCTGGCCTCGCATTCGGGAGGACGGCGGTTCGAATCCCCTTCCGGGCATCCAGATTTGGGTTTTCCATGGTTTCCCAAATTACTCCAGGCAAATGCCGGGATGCTTCCTTCAAAAGGCCATGGCCGAATTCCTTCCCATTCCTTGCCCCCCATCCTTTCCCGTCTCTAAAGACCTCGCTGTTAAGAGACGTAAAGCAGATATAAAAAAAAGAAATTAGAACAAAATAAACACCTGTATAATTTTTCTGTGGTGGAATATTCTGAAAGAAATTTATTATTATACCGGTTGGTGTGTTTAAACCTAACTGTACATCTCAAAATACTAATTTCGAAATACTAATTTCAAATGCTGTATGTAAAAAAAAAAAAAAAAAATTACTGTTCTGCCGTGAGATTTAAATCGGATATGTTGTATTAGGTCTTTTTCCGTCTGGTAGGGTCGATAATATTAACAACCTCATAAGAGAAGGCAGTAGTACGACGGCACCGGGTTTTATCTTTACCCTTCTTTCACTTTCATAGATACAATACAAACAATACACAATACTTAACAACAACAGTGGTCTATACACATACGACTACACTCAGCCAACATAAGGAGGAACTGGCCAGCCTAACCCGTATCCATCCAGTACCTGTTCCAAGATAGAACACATATTTAAAATCAATGTTGTGGATGCTTATATCATGCGTGCAATTAATCTTAGTAAATGCATATAGGATGGCACGTACATACAAGTTCTTACTTTTGTCACCGTCTTTTGTTTGATGTGATGTAGATATGGCATGAAAACGCTCCATCCAAAAGTAACTGCCAAACGACCTGATCTATCTCTCAAGCAGCTTTTTCTTTGTAGCTGAGTTAGGTTTCATGCTACTACGGGAGGGAACATAGGTGTTGACATTACAGCTATCATCATTACTGCTAGCATCTTCCTAACGGTAGGAATCAGTGCTAAAATTTTTTGCTATTCAGTAAACGAATTGTACTCAATATTCCTTTATGTGTATGTGTAGTTCTTAACTAGGAATTGTACTCCAGCAAAGCAGGATCCCGCAATCCCTCGGGATTCCGAATATTCATTTGACATTCTGGCAGATCCGACAAAAATTTACGTGGATCCACAGTTTCGTAAAGTGAAGCGTTTTCGCCTTCTGGCACGTCAGTGGCTCGATCGCTTGCATCGACTACATGCCCGTACCTTTTTATTTGAAACTTGACTTGCGTCCGTCATTATTCTTAAATAAAGCATTTCACATTCAAGTAGTTAGAAACACTTGCCGTTTGTTTTTGTTGTATGCTATTACTATAAACTGTATTATGCTGTATATTTCGTACGATTTTCTAACTAGATATTATAAAACAATGATATGAATGAAATGTTATTTGCATCAATTACGTAATTACTTGATTTATTATCAGTTTGTATGGTGATTCTACATCAATTGCATGCTCAGTTATTTTTGTTAAATAGCACACCGCGTGGAGCGGGAAGGCTCTTCTTGGCCTCTGGCTATGCACGCATTTCTTTAAGGAGTTTGTTGGGAGTCGAAAGAATCAGCACTATTGCTTTGTTAAGATCTTTCTTCCAAAAGCGGAAGTGATTTACTACTTTACAAAACATATCTTATTTTTAGGATTTAATGTGATTTAATATTTTCATTTCAACAGCATACATAAAAGTACCAACTAATGTAGATTGGCTTCTTAGTACATAGGATTTTTTTTCTGTGCTGTCATCAGTCCTAGACTAGCTTGATGCAATCCTCCATCCCTTCCTATCCTGTGCTAACCTCTTCATCTCTACATATCCCTTACAACCCACTTTCTCAATTATCTACTTCATATATTCTAATCTCTGTCTACCTCTACAGTTCTTACCTTCGACTGTTCCCTCCACTAACAAATTAACCAATCGAGCATGTCTCAAAATATGACCTACCAGCCTATCTCTTCTTTCTGTAAGCTTCTTCCACAAACTTCTTTCCTCACCCATCATTTCCAAAACTCGTCCATTTCTTACTTTGTGCGACCACTTAATTTTCAGCATTCTTCTGTAGCACCATATTTCAAATACTTCAATTTTCCTTCTTTCCGGTATTCCTGAAATTCCATGTTTTCGCTGCCGTAAAGTGCTGTGCTCTACTCATCAATATCAATAACATGTTTGAAAATGGATGTACGGCATGTATTTATACAAAAGACTGAATAATTGCAATATTTGATTATTAACTTAACTACTAGAATTATATATAAAAACAAAATTTAAGCGCACGAAGTTAGTGTAAGCTATTAATTCAATGATATAATTACAAATAATCCTTAAGAGAGGTTATAGGTTGAAGTTCATATCTTTTTAAACTAAAATTGATGATTTTTATTACTTAACATTAGATAACATTCATTCATTTGTGGCGAGACAGTATTATATCAGTTAATACACAAAATGTTTACTAGGCGTGGATAGGAAGTTGCAGAAATAATGTGTTTTTTAATATCTGGAATTAACACAAAACATTTTGCAGTATTAGAGGGTATATGAGATATAATGATTTCTTAATATAGAAGAACCTGCAAACCGAACAATCATTCAAACTGTACCGGGTATCAAAATCCATCATCGGTAGGAGACAGTATCACGACACATTCATGAAACATATTATTAAATTTGATAACACTTCAGATACCTGTAGTGAATCCGACGGGATTGACGCAAATGTCGCGAGGGATTGAAAACGCTCCATTATAATCCTAGTCCATCATCCGCATGTTGTTTAGTACCTAAAGCATGGTGCACATAAGGCCAGTGTTTGTCAGAGGTATCATGGCTAGTTCTTTTTATGTAAAAGTATATTAGTGACTATTAGAAAGTTCTGTGCGCAGTTTTGCATTTTATACATGCAGATGAAAGAAGGATGAGGGTAAAATACTTTTTCGGCCTGTTTCAAGACTAATCTTCCGCTAACCATTACCCCATCCGACGGACAAATCACCATGTCGTATGTCACTCCATACCCTCAGGGGTTTAACCCAGGAGTTTGTCTTTCAGTCTCACGATTATCGGATTGTGCACCACGACCGTCCTTATCCTGCTGGTCACGTCCGGAACGATGAAATTCGCTCCATCTTATTGGTTCCAACCAGAAAATCCATTTCAGAGCACCAGAAACAATCACGTCGAGTCAGTGACCATCACCATTAGAGCAGTTAGTTCTTAAAGAAAGGGGCGTAAACTTATTCATACCAGCAATCTTGGGATGACAATATTTTCTTTTTGTCGAATGCCATCTCAACCAGCTGATATTCAGTCCCATTCTTTCAAATACTGCTAGCCAAATTGTTGTTCACCTTCATTACTGGTGGACAGCCGAGTTGTTTCGGAATATCGAAACACAGCCACTGCGTCTCGGAAGTGACGCAGTGCTGAGATTCGTATATTGGGAGTGTCCTCGTCGTTAATGTTGCCGGGAGCGTGAGAAGAATGTCGGATGTGGGCAGAGGAGGCGAGGTTTTCGCCATAAATCGCTCTGGTCCGCGTATCCCGCCGTAAAGCTCCGCCAGAGAGGCAGTAAAATGACCGCATTCACCAGCGAGTCAGCCCGTATCACGGGAAGTCTCCCGCGACCCACCACCAGTAAACGACGACAACCTTTCTACCACTCCGAATACGTAAGATCACATCACTTTCCTTTAAGCTTGCCTGTCAAATGCAAAAGACACAACACTCCACAGAGTTTTTTGTTTTTCCTGTTATCAGTCTCTCGGCTGGTTTGTTTCAATCCTCCTTCTCTTCCTACCTTGCGATAAGCTCCTCTTCATCTAAACACACCCCTAAAGACCTACGTCTTCAGTTATCTGCTTCACATATTCTAATCTTTGTCCACCTCTACAGTTCTTTCGCTCTTCTGTTCCCTCCACTAACAAATTAACCAATCCCGCATGCTTTAAAATGTGACCCACCATCATGTCCTTTCTTTCCGTAAGACTATTTTACAACCTTCTCTCCTTACCCAGCATCTCCATAACACGTTAGTTACGTACTTTATCTGTCCACTTTATTTTCAGCATCCATAGCACCACATTACAAATGCTGCACATTTTCTTTTTTCTGTTATTCAAAATGTCCATGCTTCGCTACCATAAGGAACTGTATTTCACATATAGAATTTTAAAAACTTCTTTTTAAGATCTAGATTAATTTTTGAAACTACAGATTTCTCTTTCGCAAGACGGCTCTGTTGTGTGCTATTCTGCTATTGACAACATTCATGCTTCGGCCGTCAGTTGTAATGGTATTTTCTAAGTAACAAAATTCACTTACTTCTCCTATTGCATCCAATCATATTTTTAAATTTAATCTACGGTCATTGCTATCATTTCCGTTACATTTCATCACTTTCGTCTAGCTTTGGCTTATATTTAATCCAAAATCTTCCCTCGTTACTTTGTTAGCGCCATTCAGTAACTTCTAAAGATCTTCAGTCTGTTCTTCTAACTGGACAATGTCATCAACAAACACCCAAGTTCATTCACAGTTAACAAATCTTACGCTGTGATACCTCGGTGGTGAAGTATCAGATTGAGAAGTCTCCATTTTTAATTCAGGTATTGGGCAGAATTTTCACTGTTCTTCAATTGAACTCTGTAATACGGCTATTAGAGATCATCGTACAGTTGGAGATGCTAGTATCAATTAAAAAAAAAAAAAAAAAAAACGATTTTTTTAATTGAAAAAAGAAAACAAGCGATTAGCGGTAAGGTACACTGTTTACATCATTAGTTTCTTGTATCTTAATTTTAATTTAATTTAGATGCGATGAAGCACTCGCTTTCCTGTACCCACCTACTTTTGCCCTCCATAAATTTCAACTTGAAATTTTTTCAGTATTTTTGGTAAATTATTCACCATCCCTCTTGGTAATTTATTTCAATCCCTGACTCCTTAAGTACGAAAGAAAATCTTATAACACCCTTATGCCTGAAATAGAGTGCCAGCTTGTGGTCATCTAATTGATAACATTTAGATGAATGGCTCTTGCTGGAACGTACTTTGGGACAAAAGTAGAAATCTCAAGCTTCATACCTTAGTAACAACAGGGTCAATAATTCGTTGCTGATGACATTTCGAGGAGAGGCGAAACGCACACGAAAAAATAAATTTAAAAAAATGTATAAAATAGTTGAAATGGCGTTATTGATTAACGTTTAATTTACAAAAATACTTTTTGTTGGATCAACTAGCTTTTTGCTATATATATACAGGATGTTACAAAAAGGCACGGCCAAACTTTCAGGAAACATTCCTCACACACAAACAAAGAAAATATGTTATGTGGACATGTGTCCGGAAACGCTTACTTTCCATGTTAGAGCTCATTTTATTACTTCTTTTCAAATCACATTAAACATGGAATGGAAACACACAGCAACACAACGTACCAGCGTGACTTCAAACAGTTTGTTACAGATAATGTTAAAAATGTCCTCCGTTAGCGAGGATACATGCATCCACCCTCCGTCGCATGGAATCCCTGATGCGCTGATGCAGCCCTGGAGAATGGCGTATTGTATCACAGCCGTCCCCAATACGAGCACGAAGAGTCTCTACATTTGGTACCGGGGTTGCGTAGACAAGGGCTTTCAAATGCCCCCATAAATGGAAGTCAAGAGGGTTGAGGTCAGGAGAGCGTGGGGGCCATGGGAACGAAACTAAAATGAGCTCTAACATGGAAAGTAAGCGTTTCCGGACACATATCCACATAACATATTTTCTTTGTTTGTGTGTGAGGAATGTTTCCTGAAAGTTTGGCCGTACCTTTTTGTAACACCCTATATATATATATATATATATATATATATATATATATATATATATATATATATATATAAAAGTATGTAAGGGAAGAAACTGATATCAGGTTACAGATTTACGCAACAACGTAGGAATCGCAAACTGACAATAATCAGAACTGACGTCATCAAATTCCTCACGATTGTTCACATGTGGCAATTTAGAGAACATTATAAAGTGAAGTCGAATAAGTTTTCACGAAACACATTTGTTCTTCGGTAATACGAACGATCAAGAATATTACTAGGTCTATTGATCTTGCAGTTGATACCGGAAGAAGAAGAAGTATATTTAAGGATATTTGTGGGATTTGAAATAAGATAATTTTAAAATTTAAAAGAATATACTCACTTATGCATCTTGTTAATTTTAAAAAGATGATTGTATTGTTTACAAGTACGCAGTCATGATGCCAAAAATCAAATGAAAAGTAGTTGATACAATAATGCGTCCATCTCACTTATTCTTAAATCTTCATATATAAGGATCAGTGAAGGAAAATAAACAAAATTCAAGTTGAGAATAAATGTTCAAGCTTCATGTATTAGTACGTCGATCTGACATCACTAATAAATAACATTTAAAGTTCGAGGATGTAAATTAATTACTAAATAGCATAGAAAGATGTTTAGTAATTAAAGGCGAATGATTTAAGATAAAAGCAAAGCAATGAAAATTAAGATTGTTAAAAAGTATTAGTTTAAAAACAATTTATTGTGTTTAAAATATGAGGTAACTTCTAACAGTAGATGTTAACGTATTACCCAGAAAGAATACTTAAGAGCCTCTGGGGAAGATCTCAAAGTAAAGACGTTGAGACTTTCATTTTCCTTCATGAATACCGTCTGACAGTGGACACTCTCTTGAACGAGTTGGCTCTGATTGAGATTTTGCAATCAGAAAATCAATTATAGGAAACTCAAAACAATAGACGCGTCAGCAGTCCGTTACGAAGTATATACGTTTCAGATCTCATGTCTTACTTGCTCTGTGACAGATGAATACAAATAAACGAAATTAGTTTCTTCTTTCTGGCAGCTCTTCAGTATCTGCATATACAATTTATACTCTGCAGCTAAGATAACAGCTCCATAGAACTGCCACTGTACCTATGAAAATAAAACATTGAAAATAATATACGATCGTCTGAAAGATTAAAAATACAAGTCATATTTACCGACAAATATATTTCGGCACAAATTAAAGTTCGAAGAAAATTTTTATCAAGCGTTTTATATGAATATTTTCTTCCTTAATCTTATAACTAAAATTAGGTGATACGAATTATTTAAAATATTATAAAAATCAATCCGTCAAACAGAAGTTTTCCCTAATTTTGCAATAAATAAGGAATGAAAATTAATATTCAGGAGGCGAAAAGCATTTCGTGAAAGGTAATGAAGGTGAAAGATTTCAAATACATTGGTTTCCCACTGAAGGAAGATGTGAATTGTTAGCTGGAAATAAAATATAAAATTGCATTGCTAAAATAAACTTTCGTCATAAAAAGTCTACTATTTGGCTCATTGTTGGATGGATTAAGGAATAAAGTTTTCGTTTTTAGCGTAGTACTAAATGATACAGGGACTTTGAGGAAAGATGATGTTAGAGGCTTTTGAGATGGGATCATGTTGAAGGATGAAAAAGATCGATTGAGAAAAGAATAATGAGGTTGTAATGGGAGTTACAGGGAGGAGAAATATTAATACTGTCAGAAATTGGAATGTATCGTAAATGAAAAAAAGGAGGTACGTCGAGGATTTCAAATGATAGATAATATTAATGAGTAGAAAAGCCAATATTAGAACCAAGAGAATGGTGGAAAATAAAGAGCAGTAGAGAAGATTTAGAGAAGAAAGCTAAGAACTACTTTTAGGCTACATAAGAACTCATTTTCTCTCGGCGTTGAGAATATATGAAATACTCTCGGGTGACTAGCCGAGAGCATTTCATAAATACTTTTAGGCTGTGTGTAATGCATTTTTGGTTTAAATCGACCTCCCAACGGTAATGAAACTCAAAGAATAAATGAAATCAGTGGCCTGTGATCATGAAAACTCATTTTTTCCACGTAAAACGCCTCAACTTTATTATTACAAAGTGTTTAGTGGGTCTAGAAGATGAGGTTGTGTTTATTCCACGCATAAGTCCCTAACAGCCGAACGAAGTGGGGGCCTTTCTCTTCATATGGATGAAATGCAGAATCTCGATTTGTACTTGTGGCAGTATACGTAACGTTGGTGGTTAGGTGCAAGTGTTTCCTGCACACCACTGCCGCCTCTGCGGCTATCCGTGGTACGTGACGGTGCGGAAGGGCCACTGGCCACAAGCTCTGCTGGGGTCAGCGGGGGCGGCAGGGGTCAGCTGGAGGCCCAGATGGAGGCGGCTGATAGCTCGAGGCGTCGCCGCCCCCACTGTGTGGCCGCAGGTTAAGGAACGCACGCATCACTACAGCACGACACGCTCCTCAGGCACTTGCCGTCTTAAGGGGCCTGTAGACGATCAAATTATTTGTCAAATTTTACGTGTTTGTCATTATTTGATCGTCTGCGGCACGAACAATCTACGTGTTTGATGGAAACCTTTACTGACGGCATGTTTCATTTAATGCTTCCCAAATTTCAATTATAATGTAACTCTGTACGAGGTGTTATGCAAGCCTGAAATTTTAAATCGTCAAAATCAGCGTCACTACTAGGTACCTCAAGGTTATTGATAATTTTTGAGTTGCTGGTATAGATTTGTGCATAACGATGTCCATTTTTTCAATGTGAGGATGAAGTAATGACAGTAATTCTTCAAAAGTTTTATGGTCCTTGCGCAGAAGGTTAATGCACATAATATTTCTCGTAATAAATTTTCGAGTGTATAATTTTTTCTTAATTTCAACAATTCTCTATAACTATTCCAGCGTCTACGCTTTTGTTCTTAATACACAGGGCTAGAGTCAACGTTATAAATGTTTTACCTTTATAACTCATTGCGGCACGGGTCACATCCCGATAAGGAAACTACAGGCTAGTTGGACAAATTTATTTGATCTTTGGTTTGAGCGTCTGCGATATTGTTTGATTAAAACGTGAAATTTGACCAACAATTTTTCCAAATAAATTTGATCGTCTGCAGTCCACTTTAGATCAGGAGACCTCACAAAATCATGCAACTATCAGTATAGATTATAGAAACGAGTTGTACAAGAGAACATCACATTGTTCATCCAAGAAACATACACTTTTCATTTGATCTTCCAGTATATGCACACTTTTAAATCTTTGTTTCGGTCCATTATCTGCAGAGGAATAAAGGAAGGTAAATCATCTCCAATGAAAATAATTCAAATTTCAGCTTTCAATGATCTTTGGAACACATTAGTAGATGGAATGGTTCCTTTAAAAAGGTCATGGAAAAATTCATTTCCTCACATTATCACTTGGAACTAAGCACCTCGCCTTTGACAAACCATAAAGCATTGGGAGGTGTTAGAGTTTCTGAGAGACTATAATAACACGGACGAGGCTCTGGCAACTGAAAGATTCCAGGTATAAGGAGTCCCACACTGCTTTCCAACGCATTAGGCTTGGTGAATGAGGAAAGTCGTCTAAAATTCGCAGTAAGGGCGGCTGAAATGCAGGTACCAGCACTCGATCCTGACCCACAGTACTTTTCTGGTCCAGGATACGGAGCTTTAACGGACTAAGCCACACTGGCGGGTATGACTCGTTACTACAATAAGATCACAAAAACACGAATACAGGAATCAATTGAAAGCACACATAGTCTAGACCCTCATACGGGAGTCTACAGCTGAAGCCATGTGACACCTAAAGAATCCAGTTTTCCTCCTCCGAGGAAGGAGCGAGGCCTCCTTTGATCATACCACGATGTGTCCACTTTGAGGCCGCAGCGTCCCCGATTTGGCACAGTGGCGCCTCACGCGAGAAGTGTGGTCATTCCCACCCGCACACAGTGCGCCGACCTCAATCCTTTAGCCGAGTGAACTGGAAATGTCAGAGGCACGCCCGCGGCGCAGCGTTCGATCTAGTGCAACAGCGGGCCAAGTCCGTAATTGAGGCCCACTAGCGCCTCTGGTGGCGGGACGCGCCAGCGCCCTCGCCGTCGATAGTCGTAGAAGCTACCACCGACACTGCAGCCGGAAATTGGTTTTCGCCTGCGGGTGGGAACCTGCTACCGCACAAAACAAAATGTTAAAACCGATGTTTTCGGTCCGCACAACTCGCGCTAGTGCCGGGACCAACTTTAATCGCACAGCCAACGAGTGAAATCATCTGACTACTTTGCCGACCCTTCATGCCTAGAGTCGCTGATGGTATGGTATCCCACCAAGTTTGGAGAGTACAGAGCCACAGACAAGACCGGGGAGAAGGAACAGTTACAGAAATTTGAGATAGTATTACCACCACCTTAATTAAATTTTGCAGATAGATTTTTCCAATCATACAATCAAGTCCAACGGCCTGACCGAGTGTAGTGGGTGCACGGATAACATTCTGGTCTCGCATTCGGGAGGACGCCGGTTCGAATCCCCGTCCGGGCATCCAGATTTGGGTTTTCCATGGTTTCCCCAAATCGCTACAGGCGAATGCCAGGATGCTCCCTTCAAAAGGCCATGGTCGAATTCCTTCCCGTTCCTTTTCCTCACTCCCATCCCGCCTCTAATGATCTCGACGTCGACAAGGCGTAAAGCCATAAGTAAAAGAAAAAAAAATGGCCTGGTGCTGTGACGATTAAGGATTCTCACTGGAGATTGAAATATCCCCAGTTCGAATCCCTGTCCGAACGAATATTTGCATAGGTCACTAACCCAGACCTCACCTCTTGAACAGTCAGCTATGTAATGTGAATTGCGCTATTCAATTTCCGTGGTTCAGATTCCACGTTAAATTTTACGTTCCCCTTACTAGGTAGGACTACCGGCTGAGGTTAGGTAGGGAGGAATGGAACTGTACCCCACCTCCAATAACAGGCTAAGTATACTTACTTCGGGGGAGGGTCCAATCAACCTTCGGGCTCAATACCAAGATTACCTTTTTTTCTTAGTTCCTTTTTTTCCTTTTTGTCCTTTTTTCCATTTATTTAGCAGTTAAAATTGATGTGTTTTGTCACTTCCCTCAGTCCTGCAAATGCAAGTTACTTTCACGAGCTGAGGATTCCGTGCGCATATTATTTTATAAAATAAATTTATCAAGAATTTTTTAAAAAATACTTGTAAAAACCGGTATTAAGTAATTTTTAATAGAGCATTTGTCTTAAAAAATCGCAAATAAGAAGTACTAGCCTCGTACACGCGACTTCGTACGCGTGGATTAAGATTTTTTTTGCCAGAATTAAATATAAAAAGTTGTTGGTAACGAAGGATTGGTCCCAAACAATATCGCGTCGGCATAATATGACAGGAAAGCTATCACTATATCATTCTACCGTCGAACCTGCCTCTTGAAGAGAATCAATTTCCAACATATTTCTGTCACTATTCGATAAGATTTCAAAATTTCGTGACTAAAACTGTTAATCATACTGGAAAAAATATCCTGTGCCCTTCATAGAGCTTTCCTTATAAAATTCCATCACAACGATGTAGCCATATAGTCGTCGAAACGTAACAAAAAGACAGAGACTTACTTCCGTATTTATATTAGTATTACTGTGGTTCACACTCACACACTGACTACGAACAACACCTGAGGGATCATTATAACGTAAAAATGTGTACACCTACAAAATTGCAAGACTACCTACGATTTGCCTCGCATTGCACCCCTAACTTTATAATATCTACAGTTTAACATTCAATCCAAATAACCTACGGCCCAGGCCTGACTCTTACGATGAAAAACAATTTTTAAAAATCTTAGCCTTTACGGAGATTTGAACCGGAGACCACGACGTTCGTAAGCAAGCTCTTTAGCCACTGAGCTGCCAGTTCACTACACGGAAACACGCTCTGGAGACGTCCACATCCAACATGTCTGTCTATCGCCGTATTTCGAAGTTATGACACTACATGTGTTATTTATACAGATAATTTTTCAACCAAATGTAGACAGTATTTTTCTCCTTGTTTCAAAGGATAAGTGTGCAAAGTTTCATCGAGATCGGATGAAAACTGTGGATTTGTATGAAGAACAAACAAACCAACAAACAAACAAACATACATTCATATTTATATGTAAAGATTGATAAAATTCTGAAAAAGAAATTTTACGAATACATTTATAACATGATTCACGAAAATTACCGTACATACATATGGCTGTTGGACTAAAAAAACAAAAACTAAAGAATCATTGTAAATTATAAAGTTTTCAGTTCAGTACTATCCACAAAAAAGTTGAAGCAAATTTTATTTCTAGTTATACGTTTGAATAAAAAAAAAAAAAAAAATAAATATATTTTTAGAATCAGCGAGTTTCAACTTTCATTTGATATCAATGAAGATCACTTTAAAAAATCCTCGAATCCTCCAGCAAACCAACAATAATTATTTTTATCCTCTCCTCTCGATTCTTTTTCTAGATCTATTATAGTCGTAAACAATACGCAGGTACAAATTTCTAATTTAACTGTTGGACGCTTTTTCTTTCACTCCAAAGATTTGGAACTCTTAAAAAAAGTAAGAAAAGGTCATATGTTTAATGTGTAGTTAAAATTTATTAAACATTAAAGACACAGAGAACAATGTTACAACAAATAAATTTCTACACTGACATATACAGTTCTATGATTTGATCCATTAATTTCCGAAGAGGTATACCTTTCCTTATGAGATCTTTCCCTTACTTCATTAAATACATGTAAGACGATGTCGCTATTACAGGCTTCTGTTCTGTAATAACATTCTTTTTCTGTACATAGATAGCGTGCGTCGATAACTGTACTGTCTTTATTGTGACGAAGTTGAAATGGGTCTTATATTATGTTCTGTTCCTAACATTGCAGGCTTGATAGTGAAATCTACAGAGACATTACTTTTTCAGCAGTTGATAACGGAAAACTGCGGCCATCTTGACGAAAAAACCTACTTGGATTAATAACCATTATAAATCGAGGTATAATTGTGTTTATTTGTTTAGAAAATTCTGCCCAGTTTACACGTATACGCAGGTTCATCATGGCGTTCGAAGGAGATATTCTAGACTGTTTAAATTCTTGTTATCTCTTTCATTGTTTCAGAACACAATGACTGCAAATCACATTAAAAATCTTTTCCTTAATGGTAAGGCTTACCTAGTTTCCGCATTGTCATCACTATCTCCACTAGTTAGTCGCGATCCACTAATCTTTTACGCATACTGGTACAATATGTGTGTTCATCAACAGTAACGATCTTGAAGTGTTTGTTTTATCACAAATAATCGAGTCCCGCAGGTCTTGAAGGCGGAAAACTCTCTCACTCCTTTCTGTTTCATAGTTTTGTAATATTCTAGAAGCTCCATTCCGTGATTCTATAGATCCACAAAAACATTTCACTCAGCAATATAACTTCTTTCACTTAGTTTTTTGTATTTCTTATATTATTAATACAATAATTAATTGAAATTCCAATTGCGATTTCCACAAAGCGCTGCGCTTCTAAGAAATATCTTTAGAAAGTTTTTTCTAAGTCTTTGGTCAATTTACTGAGTGGTGGGTGAGCAGTAATGCTCTGGCTGCGCATATGAGAGGACACGGTTTCGAATCCACGTCCAGCGATCTAGATTTGTGTTTTCCATGGCGTCCCCTAACCACTCCAGGTTTCCTTCAAGAAGGCCATGGCTGAATTTCTTCCCGCTCCTTGCCTCCAATCCTTTCCCGCCTCAAATTCCCTCGACATCGACGAGACGTAAAGCCATACCCAAAAAAAAAAAAGTTTCGTAATTCTGTTTAAATCTAATGTGTATTTGCTTACGAAGGTCTTTTATTGGAACTTATTATGAAAGAAGAAGTAAGATGAAATTTTTTGGAAGATTTAGGCTCCTGAAGATCAAAATCAAAATGCAGTTCCTTGCAGAAAAGTGAAAAAGCTGTACAAAGAGCAAAACAAGAACGCCACGACTAAAAATAAAAGTTAAATACTAAGGAAAATAATTCATCAGCCATGTTTAAAACCAGCAGAAACTAAAAAAGAAAAAAAAAAAATGTTGTTGGTACGCAGAGGATAATAATCACTGAATTATCAAAAGCTTGTAGAAACGAATATATGATTAATTAATTTCACAGGGATATCAACTACAAAAAAAGAACAACTCGTTGAAGACATAACGTATTATGCTCAAAATGAATGCTAATTTTAAAATCGCCGTGCATTTGAGATATTATCATCCAGCTGTTCAAAAATCCATCTGAAATATTATGTAATAAGGACCGTTTGATGTGGTCGAGTCAGTCCTATGTCTAAGCATAGAATATTCGTATATTCTTTTAATCTTGCAATATATTAAGTGTTTAGATTTTCAGAGGTTGGCAGAACGCAATACAAATGAAAGAATCTTTGGAGTTATGGTTAAATATTATGAAAGGTATGGCAGAGAGAAATTAATAAAAATAAAAATGTTCCTGTTGTTAAATTGAAATTCTATGATGAATAAGTCAACCCGTAATACAGTTTTTTTAATGAAAGAGGATTTGTATCAATCCTCGTAAGATGTATTTTCAGAAGTGGGCTATGTACGATAAATTATACACGGCCCAGAAAACGTGGTTATTGCAACCAACTGAAAGAAGAGGGAAGACATGCAATAGAACAAACGAAATTAGTAAATGGTGGTATTCAGAGAAGAGTATTAGAAGAATATCATTTAAAAGATATATATGTAATTTGGGATGCATAAGACAACCATTCGAGATGTAAAAATACTAGCATTAAAAAAAAAAAAAAAAAAGTGCGCAAGAAGTGTAACTTCTATGTATTTTTCTATACATTTTTTCCGTGTATTTTCATGTGTGTATGTTTTCGATGTTTTTTCACACGTAAGTTGACGAACGATGCTATCATTGTTGTATTTGTACAGCAAATATAAACTTTGTCCAAGTTATTCTTGTAAACAAATGAAACTAATAGATATAAACAAAGGGCAACTACCGAACAAAATATTTATATCTCTACAAACATGTATAGTAAACGTATCGCATGACGCGAAATAACTCAAAAACGATGTAACAAATACTCACTGTTTAACATCGGCTTGACAGCGGACAACATAGTAGTAACACAAGAACAAAGTTTCTCTGGGTGTTGAGGATTTATAAAGTGCTCTCGGGCAAGTAGCTGAGTTAAGGAATTGTTATCACATGATATTTCGGTGATCACAATCACTGTCACCCTCTTCTTCACAAAAAATGGCGACAGTGAATTTAAACACCGAAATATCTTGTGGTAACACTTCATTAACTCGGCTAGTTACCCGAAAGCATTTTACAAATATGGTAGTTGTGTTGCCGCGAGTGCGTACATAATTATCCAATTTCGTAGCACCTTGCATCAAAGTATCGTTAAGTGCGCATTGTAACATATCTACCTCCCCAATTACAAAATTAATTAATTTGTAAACATTATTTAGTTAAGTGTAGTTAATTATGATGTAAATATTTATTGTAATAATGTATATAATGTAATTACGAAGCTCGAGAAATCCACAGATTACCAAACACATTGTCAGTGGGTAGTGTAAGTACATCTTTAAAAGACAAGATAGAAATCATTGTTCTGGTGTGACGGACAGAGAGAAAGAGAAGAAGGTTGTTGTTTTCTTTTTTTTTTTTTTTTGCGAGAAAGCGCTGTCGGTTTCGGACTGTGAGTGCCACGGCAGCAGTATATGAATGTATTATTTATTCGAAAAGTAATATATTGTAATTATGTTTTGTTTTATCGAGTGTCTGCGACCTTTGGTTTGATTATTAAAACAGTTGACAGTATATGCTAACAACTGCGCGTTGTAATTTTCTGTAGAATTGGCGACCCGTTGATTGAGCTATTTTATGACGATTGAATATTATAATATTTAAAGAAGTGACCTCTACTCTGTTTACTTGGGTCAAAAGGCGACATATCTAGGGCCACGTCGTCATAAAACCTGCTGAGTTACGAGCAAGTTAATTAGTGGAGTTTGCTCGTCTTCGATCGGATGAATTTTAATTTTATGGAGGTTGCAGCATGCTCAGAACGTCACAGAACGTTGCAGCGCATGCGCAGTTAATGCGTAACTCGTAACGCTAACAAATTTACCCTATCACACCCAAAGAAGTTTCACTTAATAAAAATTCTTTTTTCTGTAATCATTTAATTAATTTCTTTTCTGTTTCAACCTTCTTATTCCTAGCTCTTTGAAAAGGTCTATGAAAATTGCGTGGAATTGAAAGAAATCAAAAAAAAAGAGGAAAACTGGTAACTAATTTTCGGGTAAACATTTAGCAGATATGATTGCAGTGCCTGGGAGTGTGGACTGAATGTCGCAGCGCTGGAGAGCTGGACGAGCCCGCTGCAGCAGCGGGGGTGGAGGAAATGAAGTCTGGAGTGGTGAGCACGAAAACTAAACAGGAGATTAAACCGGAACTCCGGGGTGGGTGGACCGTCGCGCACCCCGTCCCACCCCGTCGCGAGCAGGCCCGACGGGGGTGGGTGTTACGGCAAAAAATAATTACCGCTTGATTGCTTTCTGGAACGGTCCCGGCTGCTACCTGCCCCGTGTACGTCTTTAATAGTCGGAACGAGGCCGTCCGACAGACTGATACGCGGAATAACAGCTCCAGCGTCCACACACACGCTCGTCCCGACAGGGTAATCAACACACTGCTGGACTGCTCCTCTCTGAACAGCTCTTTGATACTTACATCGCAGACTGTACGGTCACCACCATATTTTTCATAAACAAGATAATACAAACAGTTGTAGGGAAAATAAAAACATGACAGTCAGCCGAATGCAGAAGCATTGCGTGGTATGATCAAAAACGAACACAAGTAACACTGTGACGTCACGCTCCTGGCCTTCGTTGCCAAACTAACAGCGGCCAGATATGTGATTACTAAATCGAAGTTACGCGCCTTGTTTAGTTACAAGTTTATTTCGCTAAGCATCCTTGAGAATGAATTACCACAACACTGAAAGAAAAGTATATAATGTGTTTAAATTAACATAGCAATTATTAATTGCTTATTATTTATTTATATTCCCTTGATGTAGATGTTTTCGTTAAATTCGTTGCCCGCAGATATGTAAGACAAAAACATTAATTTCTGAGCTGCAGTATTAGCAGTGTTTTGATCAGACTGAAATTTAATGGGGGTCAGAATTGAACAGAGGAAATGAGTAAATTAAGTTAAAAAAAAAAAAGTTATTTTCATGAGCACCATCATACTGAAAACATTACTTCATGCTGATATAGATATTTCTACATTTATCGCTATCTGTGCGGTCTGAACCAGGATTAAAACGAATATTATGGGGATTAACGTAACTTATTAAGATTGGCTTTTAGTCTTGTCTACTGCAGTTAGAAAATAATCTTTCGTTTTGATTTATTAAATCATTATCGGTGTTCTAAAACAAGTTTGTACAAATTTTGATATTTAGAATAACATGATTATGTAAACAATAATAGTAATCAGATACTAAATGTTAGTTCTAGCCTTATATTACTTTATTTACAGTTTTTTAAATATATATTACATTACAGTTGGTAACTGTTCCATATTGATATAAGTTTTCCTGTTTCTTGAGTTTCACAACACTCACTGTACAGTTTCGGCAAATAAAAAATGTTTATACACATTACTATTTCTTAACTAGCAACTGCTAAACAAGCGTTAATTATTGTTTACCCTGTTTTCCTGAGATCCTGATTGTCTAAAGAAAATGTAGTAGTAAGCTCTTTTTTTTTTTTGTTTCATGCTGTTAAATTGTATCTTTGTTACAGCGTTCATTTTTAGTTTCGTGAATAATATGTGGTCCGTGGGATGGATGTATTCGTTGATTCCCATTTTCCTTTGTTTAATGATTTTTGTATGTGGAAATTTTCTTGAATTGATAGTAGTTTTTTCCTGTGGTTTTTGACTTCCAATATTTGTATATCTGTTCCTACAACAATCAAAATGTTTAACTTATTAACATTTATTTTTAATTTGCTTTCCTTTCACTGACGCCATATTACTGAGGTCATTATTTCACTTTGTGCTTTGTTGAGATGCAGCCTGGAACAGGATGACAACTGAAACATTTTGACACAGTGTGAGGCACGAGGAATTGCCTTGAACATTATTTTATAACAATTCTATTTAGTTAAGCAAATGCGGAGAAACGAGCTGCCAGAACACTCCGTTAAATCCGTAACATAATATTTGGGATGACAAATTATCGTCTTTGTTAGTCACTTAGCCGTAGAGAATTAAATGGAGCACATAAGGAGGTCGAAGTTTGCATACGTGAAAAATCCTACCACATAAATGGTGTCTGTTCCTATTATTTAATATTAATTTTTAGCCCCCTGCTAGGTGCCATCGTTACGTGCTTCACTTCTGTCCCTCAAGATATGAGATCAGTCGAAATGTTATGCAATCATATTTTTCCTGTGTGTCTGAGTTTATGTGTGTACCGCAAAACTTCTGTCTCCTCTCTTCGATAAGTGGTGGGTTGACCTTCCATAGCTTTCATCTTTTGACATTTCCTTGTTCCATTCTAGCTTCTACAGTTACTATCATTAAAAGAATCATAATTGCTCTCTGAGATTTTATAAATTATTTAAAAAAGTTCCGGTTTTTATTAACTCTTCGTGTTTTTGTTGATTCAGTTAATGTGGCACTGACACCGGCTTAGTGGAAGGAAATTTCGTCATCAGAAACTGGCCCGCGGGGTGGGAGAGGTAGTGAAGCACAATTCCTATTCCTAGTAGCCTGATTTATTTATTTTTAATGGCTTTCGGCTACTGGGCCATACAGCCAGCTCAATGTGATTTGTTGCTATCAAGTATTGACACAAGGACACTACAACAAGGACAAGACATTCACAGACACAACACTAAACACCCATGCCCTCGGCCGGACTCGAACCGGCGACCTTCGGTACGCGGAGCTAGCACTCTAGCCCCTACGCTACCGAGGCCGGCTAGTTGCCTGATTGTCCTGGATCAAGCCCAAAGCGTCTCCGCAGTGCGAATGGAGTGAGAGAATGCGCCAGTGTTGTTGACGGCTCCTCCGTTTAGTCTGTCAGTCCCGTCGTTGTCTTTCGGAACAGCAGACCTGAATGTGCCGTCTTCATCCGTCATCTCAAACAACACAAGAAACTCAGGCAACACTATTACAGTCTTCCACACCCACAATAACAAATATGAACACGGGGGAAGGCAACGGGTAACAATTCCAGTTGATCTTCCAAACAGAGTTACCATGGAGGGATACACCCTTCATGGCAATCGCCTACGCAAGAAAACGCTTGAAATATGTGTAATGCAGAGCAAGAATATATCGAGAAGAAAACAATCCGCACGATAGCTCAACTGTGTCGGGAAGAAGAATAATGTAAATGCCGGCCTCGGTAGCATAGCGGCTACAGTGCTAGCGCCAAGTGCCGAAGGTCGCCAATTCGATTATTATTTTTTTTTTTTTACTTGTGGCTTTACGTCTCGTCGACGTCGAGGTCATTAGAGGTGAGGTGGGACTGGGACAAGGAATCAACCCGATATTCGCCATGGGTGATTTGAGAAAACCATGGAAAAAACAAATCTGGATGCCGGGACGGGGATTCGAACCTAATGCGAGGTCAGAATGCTTACCGTTCACCCACCACACTCGGTCTCGCCGGTTCGAGTCGACCAAGGGCCTGGGTGTAAGTGTTGAGTGTGTGTTAATGTAGTGTCCATAGTTAGAAGCTACTAAAACGTACTGGAGAAACTGAAACACATTGTGCTGGCTGGCTGTACGGCTCAAAATAACGAATACCATTTTTAAAATAAAAAAATATGTATATGTATTGGAAATGGAGAAAGACTGTACATCGTGTCACTTGATGGATCACCTACTTTCAACATTGAAAGATAATAACACAAAAACTTTACCCATAAAGAAAAGGGTTAAAAAAAACTTGATGAGTCTACATTCCATGTTTCTGAAGAATTATTTCTCTCGACCTCTCGTTACAGTAAAACGATTTCCAGTATTTATGGAATAAGAGGCAGTACATCTGCATCTATGCACAGCAACCATTATTTAATTTGCCGGGATAGTTATTGATGTCTGAGCTTAACTAACTTTTCATGTATTCGGCTCCCTAGCTACATGACAGAAGAAGGAACATATACATCCATTTCATCCTAATTTTCGTACGCCATCGTTTCATTTTTTAATGTATAGAATCATGAAATATGTCGTTATGTTGATTTTAATGAGGTAATACCCTGTTTCTTACACTCCCCTATCAGACCAGTCTGCAGTTTTATTCGAAACACTTCCATTAGAGCTTTAGTTGCCTTTTCGAAAGTACGAGATGGCGTGTTATATGGATTCTATCCGTAAAAAGATTATACGGACAGAGTTGGAAAATCAAAGATTCAACCACATGTTAACAACTCAGTTAGTAAATAGTTATTATGTTAGAAATTTAAATTTCAAATATAATTTAGTAATATTCAACTCGTTTGTAGAACAAGCAACGGGGAATCTGAAAGGAAAGTTTGACTGAAGAATAGGTACGGATGCACAAGATACGGAAAATAATTTGAGGTCATTACAATCAAAAGTAAATAAAGGAAAAATTAAATTTATAAAGGAGCTGGATTAGGAGTCACTGGAGGACAGCAGGAGGGTGATGATAGTGCTGGGAATGTACAGGGCATATGTCGATGGTGAGGCTTGGAGGGACATTGGTCAAAGAATTAGGAAGGGTAAAGACGACCATTACCACAAGCTGGCACTCGATTTCATGCATAAGGGAGGGGGTAAGGGTATCAGGGACTGGAAAAAATTACCAGGTCAACTGATGAATAATTTACGAAAAACACTTAAGGAATTTAAAATTTGTAAATCGCAAACAGTAAATATGAGAGTAATTTAACGCTCTAATTATATAAGACAATTAAAAAATAAAAGAGGTGGAATTAGTTGACAGGGAATTGTCACCGGGCGTGTGCTCCATCACAATTAATTTAATACTTTTTTTTTTAAATGGAATAACCACAAAGGAAGGAACATATCAAAGCAGATTATCTAAGAAAGAAACAGTTTGTTTTAGGAAGAAGAATCAATACTTTCGTATCACACACTGGCCTATGATTCATAGGGGAACAAAAACTGCATTTGAATGCGTAGAGAAGATATTATAATACAATGAGGAAGGCAGGAGAATAAGACTGGAACTATTTGAAATCTGTCTGTATACTACATATTCAAAACCAAACATACTGAATGAAATAAATTTTATAAAAGGCAGGAGATAAAGGAGTTAATGGAAGCATCTTAACAGAGAACATTGAGTGGATGGCTATTTAAGAATTCGTTCATTTTGTTAACAGAGTATGAAGGTAGATCCTATAGTGGAAGACGAGGCCACATGAAGTGAAAATTGAGGAGTCAAGTTATTTCAAAGTGGAGGTTATAAAATAATATGATGGGGACAACTGGAGGATTTTATAAAACTTGTCGATGGAGAGAGAATAGTTCATATAAACCAATAAAATAGTACAATCAAACCTATACAAAGTTTTTGAGTTTGAATGAAAGAAAAGTACTAGTTGATTTAAAACAGCACAGTAAAAATAAAATGTAATAGAAGAACTGAACAAACGAAACTAATTCCTTTCCTCAAATTGGTTTGACCAAATTTGGATTATTTTAAGGTTTGATAGAAAAGACCATCGTAAAAATTTTCACAATAGCTCTATCTTAAAAATAATTCTTTTTTTCTTCCTACAAATACGATCACGTCGTTGTGTTCATTAGGACTTATTTTCTAAGTTATCAAGAAATTTTATAATTCTAGTAGAGAGACATCTTAGAGCATGAAGTAAGTGTTCAAAATCCAAACAAATAAAAACCTCAAACCATGGTTGCCTCTTTATATACATTCTGGCCAGATGTAAAAATGACATCGATATCACAACATAAATAAATACAATTCTTTTTATTTTTTCCATATTTACTTCTATCCTTGCATTGCTATCATTGCAACTGGTGCTAGTATTTTGGTTAACAATTTACCAGTTTGAGATGGAGACATAGACAATTCATCATTTCCGTTAGAAAAAAAATAATTAAGATGCTCACATTAGTGGTTACTGGTATTTACGGAAGCTCAATGGTATATTGATAAAAGGAAATTTTGTTTTTACCATCTGATGTCCATTTGATTTACACTTCTATGTTTCAGAATGACGTTCTTGGAAGAAGCAGGAAAGATAATGCTGATACCATCGCGTGTGGCCAATCAGTTAAGACAGTTAATAACGCCAGAATATCGTCGCAGGATCTACGAATTAAAACAGCGAAAGAAGAAGCATCATAAATTTCCGGTCTTATTTCACGAACTGACTTTTAATCTAGAATATTAAATTATTAATAACTTAAAACCGTCTTGCCAGAAATATATAGCACAATATTTCTCCGGTGTTTTATGTAGCATAAATCATTAACAAAGTGAGATAGGTTATTTATGAAGCAATTTTCACCTCACGGTGCATATTTAAACATAAATAGATTGCGTAGTGTGGGTTCAAATTTGCTTGTAGATTCCATTTTCCTAGAGAACAGATGCTGAAATGCGATTTTCAAAGATGTTTAGTGTGTTTCATTTGAACTCGTTTAGATCCATTGGATAAATTGAGCCTTCGATTATTTTAAAGGGAATCCGACTTTCTTTCGTGTCTGTAAAACTAACAGCTGTTATTTATAGTTAGGATATAGATTTTTTTAAACAATATATTTACTATAAACACCATTTTGTATTAAACAAATTTAAAAAAAGTAATATAACTTACCTTTTAACTTTTGCCATGGCCAATATTGTCAGCTAAACATGCAGTTGATTGATTTCTCTACAAGTACTCCATTACAAGCAGAAAAAACGATGAAACAATATTTTACAATGTCTGTTTTTGTCTCTGTGAATGTCTTTCTTGTTTCATATCTCTAAAAATTATAGCAAACACTTCGAAACCAGAAAAATGTATTTCTAAGACCTGAATTTGTAGTGAATATTTTCAGATGCTATTGAATTAATTGTAAATCAATATTTTGATATTTCCCCAGAAATGAGATAACGCCAAACTGTAACATATTAGTTGCCTTTTGTTTATGTATATTCGCTTGATGTAGATGTTTACTTTATATTTTCTGATTGGTGTTGTAGTAAGCTAAAAAAATATGGATCATGGTCATATTACGATGCAGTGAGTGTATTAATGAGCGTGCGATGGAAGCTTTCATTTTCGAGCAGAAATATTAACATTCTCTCGCTAGAACTGTGTGAATGTTATTCAGGGTTATTAAAAAAAGAAAAGGTTGTTTTATGTGTGCCATCGTATGAAATCATTACTTCATTAAAACTAATAGGACCTACTACGAAGCATTATGTTAGTATGTGCATGTGACTGTCGCATGGTTTTTCTAGCGGCAATATTAACGTAGTTTGTGGTAAGGTTAAAATGTAGCTGAGACAAGAATGTTAACTAAATCTTTTTGTTACAAGGTACAAGGAATTTCATTGAGCGTTATTTAATAACAATTCTTAACAATAGTTTTTTTTTCAAATATAATTTTAAGTCATAAGTCGACTCATGACAGATTCGCGGTATTTCCCCATCGCGATATATATATATATGTATACAGACGGCTAGTTTTTTTATCAAACGGCTTAAAGCACTTAACTGATCTACAGTCCGCGTTGTTCATAACAAGAAGACAAATTGGAGATAGGTTTTTTTTACTTATGGCTTTATGCCTCATCAACGTTGGGGTCATTAGAGGCGGGACGGGACTGAGGACAAGGAACGGGAAGGAATTCGGTCATGACCTTGTAAGGAAGCATCCCGGAATTCGCATGGAGTGATTTGGGGAAAACATAGAAAACCCAAATCTGGATGCCCGGACGGGGATTCGAACCGCCATCCTCCCGAATGCGAGGCCAGAACGCTAGCCGTTCACCCACCACGCCACTCAGATAGAGATAGTGCTATAACAGTAAAAAATGCATTTAACGAATATTAAATGTCCAAAAACTGATACGTTTCAATAATAAAATTGTTGACATTTCAAAGCCTCCAGTGTGGAAATTCAGTGTATCAGAAGATCAATCGATGTGCTGTTTGGTGGAATGGGCATTATATAACTTACTGAGCGGCAGTAGTATCTATGAAAAATTCTGAATGGCAATGATAAGATAGCACTGAAGTTCTAAGACAGCTTCGAAACTTTGGTAAGTAGAAAAATCGTATGATCCATCCGTATTGAAGACTAGACACACAAATACATATTTCGTTGCGCAGCCCACTAATAGATTACAATGTTTTCAAGTTTAAGTGAAACGCTGGTTCCACACGCAGTTGTAATTCAAGTAATTAACGTTTTTGTTAACCTTGGTGTGATCTTCTTTATTATAAACAAAAAAGAATTAACTCTGTCTACTGAAAAAAAAAAGAATTAAGCAAATTTGATAACAGGGACTTTCCCGGCTCATGAGGATTTACATTTTGATGTTTATTCCTCCGTTCATAATAACTAAAAGCTTCTAAATATGAAATTTCCGTAATTTTATAGACTCAGTGTTTCATTTTTGTTCTCTGCAAATCGTTTTAAAATTGTCCGTATATTGTGTCGACAATTTGATCAACCTTACAAATTTCGGTGTTATGAATAAAGTTTCGCGTACTGTCAGGTATACTGAACACAATAACTTGAACTGAAACTCATAAATAATATATTATTTGGATGTGGACTATTTAAAGATTAATTTACATCTAAAAATTGCTACTTTAGATGAACAATCAGAAAAAGGCACTTAATGGAAAATTCCGTAAGGTCTGTGTCGAAACCACAGCCGCCAATCTTTAGGGCAGGGGTGTCCAACCCAAATGATCTTGCGAGCCACTTTGGAAGTGCATCATAACTCCGCGGGCCACATATAAAATTATATATCCCCACTAGAGACATTTTTTTGGAGTGAAAAATTGAAACATGAGTTATTATTGTGTTTAATATTATTCTTACATGTAAAAATAGATAATATAATAATAATTACATTAAACGCACATTTCAAAGAAATATATAACACTAAAAATAAAATATAAAAAATATTTTGTAAAAGTGTGATGAATCTCGCGGGCCGGAAAAATATTGAAGGCGGGCCGCGGGTTGGCCACCCCTGCTTTAGGGTGTTGGCTACCCTATCTGTGCTGTAGGTTTTTGTTAATGCGGCATCAAAGAAATAAAAATGAATTTTATTTTGCAAAGTACAAACGTTTTGCGGGATCATTGTGAAGGGATCATTTTGACAGTATTGTCAGTGCGTGAAAGAGTTAGTCCACTGCAATACAAACACCAGCATTGGCAGATGTACACGGTCGAGGGTGGACTACACTCCTCTGTGGAAACCACGCTCCTCCTGCTTGTTTTTCACGCGTCTTCGGTGAGTCCCATGATGCTCGAAATTGGACATTTTCAGTTTTTTTGAATTCGCCATGATCTCTTTACTCTCCTGCTATTACTGTACATTATACCCACAGTATTTGATAATCTGGTTTCAGCGGCACCTCTTAATGTATAATCATTTCGAAGTCCAGAGATATACTAAGTATAGCAAAGTATATCACGCACTACGTTTCGCAATGAAATATATTTTAAATGGTGCAGCTTGTAAGTCTGAACGTCACCAGCTATGTCCTATGTGCCGCAGAAAATTCCGCAACATTTCCCATTAACGATTGCGTTCATCCAGAATTGCCTTTCTCTTCACTCCTGATTATCGTCTGTCTCGATACCATCGCTGCAGAACTAATCACACACCCTGCATATTGTTTATGCTGACGATGTCATGGTTGCCTGTGATTCTCGTCAGGAATTGAAACAAAAAGTGTAACGTTAAAGAATTTCCCTGGACAAAAACGACCTGCGACTTTTAATGTAAGGAAGACTGGGTGGAACTGTGGAGTTCCAAGTGATGGATCTGTTAACACCGACAGTATTGAACTCTTTAACTCATCTGAGTTCAAATACCTCGGAACAATATTCTGTTCGAATGTTCAGACACTCCCATACGTCCAAATCAGAGACAACACTGTCTGGTTGAAGTGCCGTCAGGTCACAGGTGTTCCCCTCAAGTCAAAGGTACTGTACATCTTTACCTTACATCAAATATTTATACAACCATCGTTCGACCAATGGGCTGTATGGAACTGAATGTTGGCCAGTCATGAAAAGACGTGAACAACAGCTGCATGTCATAGAAATGAACATCTTTCACTGTCTGCAGGAATTTACTAGATTAAACCGCATCAGAAGTGGCAACGTTCGGGTGTCATTAGGTGTGGATTCAAATCCTAACAAAATGCGGGAGGGTCGTCTGCGATGTACGATCACCTACAGCACAGCAACAACTCTTCAGTTGCGAGAACTGTACTTGATGTAAGTCTTGATGGCTGAAGACTACCAGGACGACCTAGCAAGTGCTGGCTGGATACCTTGCGGGAGGACATGCCACTAGTGAATACCTCACCTCAGTATGCACAAGATGGTCTTAAATGGAAGAACAAGTTCAATAAAGCAGACCCTCCAATGCGGGACAAATGCTAGGTAGAAGAAGTAGGAGTACACACCACGTTTCTCATTTTAACCGCAGTATTTTTAAATATTAAAATCTGCTCGAAATTAATCAGAGATCTTCTTTGTTACGCGTTTCGGTCATTACGCATATTTATTATTCGTTTCGCGCAAATACAGTTCCTCAGTGAAACCACGGATTACTTCGTAGTACTTAAGTAATAGCTTTGCGGAACATGCACAGTACGTCTAAATGACAAAAGTATCAGTATTGTTTCACAATTCTAGCTAGTGTGCTTCCGTAAATACATAGAATCAAATAGTTTTGTTATTTTTTGGGCAGAAGACGCTTTTTTTTGGGCTATAGGTAGAAAACTGGGAGTGACGGTTTTTTATGTAGGTGTATTGTTATCATATCATCATCATTTATTGCTTTCACGGACCTTTAAGGTCTATAGCAGAATACAAAGGGTACAGGCCATAAATATAACAGAAACATAGTGCACATTGTACAATTACAGAGGTATATATTACAAATAAATAAGACAGAAATAATAATAATAAAAAAACACTAGTCAGTCACAACTTCGGTAAAGGAGACATTTAGTACAGATGGTGGTCCAACGCTGTCGGTCCCCAGCCTCCTCTTCTGCCGCTGTCGGCCCACTTGCCTGAGGACTGCCAATACCCGATCCTTCCATCTCGTCTTCGGGCGTCCCTTTGGGCGTCTTCCAGCAGGTTGTGAGTGGAGAACACGGTTCGGGAGGGATCCATCGGCTTGGAGTATGTGCCCAAACCACTGTAGCCTCTTCTGCCATAATACTCGGCCGATGTGTGGCTTTGCATACCGCTGGTAAAAGTCTTCTTTTGTTCTTCGTTCCCATTTAGCTTCTCTGGTATTGCAGATGGGTCCATATATTTTGCGAAGTACCTTTCTCTCGAACGCACAAATTGTTTCTTCAGTTGTTGCTGAAGTTGCCCAAGTTTCACAACGATATAAAACTACCGGGCGTACTAATGTCGTGGACAGCCGAATCTTGTTTTTTTGTGATATCAGCCGAGATCTGAAAAGATTGTTTAGGCTGAAGAAGATGCGATTGCCGTTTATCAATCGATGCTGCACCTCTTTTGTTACTTCACTTTTACTGGTCAATATGGATCCCAGGTATTTAAATTCTCTTACTCGTTCGAAGGGAGACCCGTCAACAATAATGGAGGGGAGATGAGTTTGATGCCGCGAGACAACGAGATATTTTGTTATCATATATTTTGTTATCATATACACAAAAAAGGACAGAACTCTTTCATTTTGAAGTTTGGAATCTTTCTTGTTTTCATATGCAGGAAAAGAAAGCAAAAAAAAAAAAAACTTTCATCCAGTAGAAAAAATAAAAATTATACGGATACTGTTTATAGTTTACAGAAAAACAATTCAAGGTTCATGTTGCTCTCATATACAATCACTGCACGATTTATTGTCCTAAATAAAAATAACAACATTTAATTTAATTGCGATGGAGTTCATCCTCCGGTGGCAATTTCCCTACACACCCATCTTCCCCTTTTCCTGTACCCACATACTTTGTCCTCTAAAAATTTCAAATTTAAATTCTTACAAAATTTTTGGTAAATTATTCATTAACTTATTACAATCCCTGATCCCCTTACCCATGAAATGAAAAACTTCCGACACCCTTGTGCCTGAAATCGAGTGCTAGCACATGGTCATAGTCATCTTTTCCCTTCCATGCATTACTCTTAATCCTTACCCCAATATCTTTCTGTTTCTATTGTATGAGTAAAAACAAAACATTTCGCTGTCAAATAAATTATGGTGTGAATAACAGAGATATCATTGTGATACATACAAATGACAATATCAGAAATAGTATTCGTTTTGATACCAATAGGCTGTCTTATTATGCACAATTGCTGAAGACTTGAGATGTCACCAAGAGGTAAAAACTCGGATTACCAGAGTGAAGGAATCGTTTAATACGAAGAGGCGACTATTAACTGGAAAAGCGTTCATAAAAGACTCGGCAAATGTCTTGTATAAAGTGTGGCCCTTTATGGGGCAGAGATGTGGACGCTGAGGCGAGAAGAGAAAAACAGTTAGAGGCGTTTGATATGTGGATGTGGAGGAGAATGGTTAGGATACGCTGGGTGGATAAAGTAAGTGATGTTGAAGTGCTGGAAAGGGTTGGTGAAAAGAGAAACATACTCCAAGTCATAAAAGAAAGAAATAATAACTGGGATGGGACACTTGCTGAGAGGGGAGTGCTTGCTAAAAGACGCCTTGGAAGGATTAGTTTGTGGACGAGAGTGAGAGAAAGAAAAAACGCGCAAGATTACGGACAACATCAGAGAAAAACGACAACTACATGGACATGAAGACAAGGTCAGAAAACAGAAGAGCATGGAGAACAGTCATGAAAACCTGAACCTTGATGATGAAGATTACAGTCAAAAGGAATATACTATAATTTGTAATGTGTTGTGGTAAGACTTATGGTCAATGCCCCCACGCTTAACCGGAAAAGCTGTCAAACACAGCAAGGTAGCGAACCACCCACCCCGGAGGTCAGCGACCCCGCCACGGTGGTGAGCCCTAGGGGACGCTTTACTCCGTGACGCGGCACTAAATCAGCTCTGTTTAATGGGAAGAGACGTTAAGTGCCGGCTCGCCAGTTATGATAATTGCGTTTTTCCACAAACACCTTTCCGGTCGTGTTAATTGGAAGCGGTTAGGGCAGGAGGCTTCGTTTCGTGCGGAATGGCAGCGTGGGTCCTCCCACAAGTGGTACTGCTAATCAGCAATTCAGCTCCAAGACCTCTGTTTCTGCCACACCTCTGTTTCACCCACGGAAAAACCTTAAATGAGTGTTGGCTAAAGTTTTAGCACCACCTTCGAAAATTCATCTGAGAGAGCAAATTGTTTAATGTATACTTGTGCTGCATTTAGGACTCTACGGCGAAAGCAACAAATATTTCGAGCGCGGAACCAGAATATACTTGACAGTGACATACCTTTAGTGATGTTTCTGGTTGAATGCCTTATGTCAGCGTTTCTCAACCATTTTCAACCGACTACCAGTAAATTGTCTAAATTAAGGCAGCGAACAACTAACTTAAAAGGGCTTAATTTTTTTACCAATGTGTACGTTATTAATATCTGCGACATATCTTACTGTAACATTGACATAACGAATCTAAAAGTTGAAACACAATTTGAAACTGGAAGTGAGGTATTAAATATTGACCAGGTTCCTAATATTTAATATCCAAATGAATGTTACTATAGGATTAATGCTACGCTTTATCCCGACGAACATACGCAAAATAAAAACATAGACCTTACACTTGTTATTTTTGTTTACTTCACCACTTTAATGTTACAAACCATACTACGTAGCGCGGTACCTTACCTACTACAAGAAGATCAGGAAAAAATTGCCAGATTTTTACTGGCCATATTCATATCTTTTAAACAGTCGGGCTTCTAGTATATACTCGATTGTATCCGTGGTTCGGATTCCACGTTAAACAGTCCCCGTACCTGGTTGTAATTACTGGGTTGGGATAAGGCGGCTAAGACAGGGGCGGAATGCGCAGCCAGTAAAAACCCTGTCACCGGGGAATTATAGGTGGCTCAGGTGTCAGATTGAGGGATGAAGGGTCTCTGGTTCGAATCCATGTCTCGCCTGCGATTTTAATAGGCTCTTAACCTGCCCTTCACCTCTGGCATAGCTTGCTTTGTAATGTGAATTACGCCAGAACACTTCCGTTGTTCCGATCCACGTTCTGTACCTGGTAGCTCTACCGGGTTAGGTCAAGGCGGCTAAGACTGGGCGGAATGCGCAGCCAATAGAAACTCTGTCACCAGGTCATTACGACCACGCTGAATTATTATATTTACTCCTTTATACCCTTGTACAGTAATAATAGTGTATCTAAATTTATAATGCTCTGCATGCAGACCGCTTGAACCACACGTTGAAAAAACACTGCCTTGTGATAAATATCAATAATAGGATGATTGTCAGAGGTAAATTTTAATGTGTATAGTGGAATTAACAAGTTCAACAATAAGGTTTGCGCACGTCTTTCTTTAGGACCCATATTTCATATATAAAATTACCGCGAATTCTCTCTATTAGTTGGCACATTAAACAGTATACTAGTTGCCACCCAGGATTATTCTGACCCAGCATATTCAAATATAGAGTTGCCTCACAGCTGTCATCTAGTATCCATAAGCTAAACAACGGATTTTCCGAGCACACTTCATGAGAACCCAAACATTCAACAAACGAATTGTTGTACAGCTAGAGGACCCACGTATTCAGCAACACACCTGAAGCACAATTCTCCCCAGAACCCTTAAATTGAACAATAAAATTGCTATACCTTCTTTACAACCCACACATTGAACAAATTCCAGGAAAAAAAGGAGTACAGCGTTAAACTACTACGAACTTGGCGTTTTGCAAACTGGTTTGCGAATATTTATAGGTAATTTGCAAGGTCGCCACTTTCACCAACGTATGTAACTGAACTTACACTTTTCAGCGAC
>CM061914.1:143261545-143325013 GCA_031002005.1 Vandiemenella viatica | reverse complement strand
TGACATAATTCTACGGGTCACATGGCGGCTGACCACATCATAACTACGAAAGTCGAAGCTATTATTATACGACGAGACTAATCGCTAATACTACTAGATGAGAACAACATTTCACATTCATGTATGATATGAAGTTACTTGTCAGGAGAGGAGTATTAAATAAAAAGAAATGTGATTTTGCAGCAGTTGCTGCATTGACTACTACGTTGGTTCGCTATCATTAGATGGCAATAGCCATTGAAGAAGACCGAAATTTACATTCAGCAAACACTATTCAGTTATGAGAACACAATATTGTAAACTCTAACAATCAGTTAACTTTGTCAAAATTCAAATATTGTAATACTTACTCGAAATAGTAGTGGAATTGTTTTACCCGACAATAAAGAAAATACCTTTGAACATTATTTTGAACACAATAAGTGGCCGATAACAACTGAAAATTAATTGAAATATGGTATCTGCTTTATAATAAACATTCTGAGGTATAAAAATTAATAACTGTTACAATCACTCAATATACGCTCAAAATTATTTTACATTACACTTGAAATACATACGCTGCCTCACAAAAAGAAATGAAGCACCCAGAAGGGAAAGAGGGAACTAAATGACACGTCGCGCGTTGAGAATGTATGTGATGTTACTCCAGTGATTACAAAGTTGAGTCAAATACACGAAGAACTTGGAAGTATGAACCAACTTATCAATACGGTGTTGCACCGCCAGTGATTCGGTTGGGTGCAGAAACGCGATTGATCGCTTAACACGATGTGATGCCATTCATTGTATTCAGCGACTCTGCTCCATCTCTGATGAGCATCGTCGGGGATAATGACGGCGACCTGGAGAGAAGTCTCATTCTTCTAATGTTTTGGAGAGGCACAGCGGTAATACTCCTGCGTTTCATGGTCTGATGGCTTCAGGTCACTTCTGGTAATGATTGATGGAAATCGGACGACTCAACGCTACATCTAGAGCATCCAGCGTCCTCATGTGTGACCTCTCATGCAACAGTATTGTGTTCCCATTTTTCATCAGGATAATGTTCGTACTTACACGTCCATACGTGTCTCTATGAACTCTCTGCGTGAGGTAGAGATACTCCCATTACCAGCAAGATCCCCCTACCTGTTCCATATAGAACATATGTGGGACCAGCTAGGACGTCAACTCCGTCCCAGTGCTAGTATCCAAGATACCAGTTACAACAGTTGTGGGTCACTTGTGTGAGGTATCCTTTTTTTACTGTTATTTTCTCTATATTTTTAGCGTTGACATTTAAAGAAGAAATCCTGGTTGGACTTACCACTCTTTCCAGGTTCTTTAAAGTCTCTTCTGTAATTGATAGCACGCTCTGGGCGATAAATGTGTGACCCAAAATATCGTCACACACGTTTTTTGGCTATCACCTCGCAGATTAAATGTAGTTATACACTTCTCTATGAAATCAAAGTAATAACAACTAATATTTACTAACACTTAGGATCAACTCAGATATTACAACATAAGCTAAGACATTATGTTGGCACCACTGTTCACGTAAATAAACGGTATGGCTACTAGCTGTGTGTTAAACAAACAAGATTAAGGTTTGAACAATTAAAAAACAGTGAAATAGTAACGCTGACAATATGAGGGAAGCTATTTTTGACCAAAACAACAGGTTGGTTCTACAAAAGTACAAAAAAAGCTGTTCCCGACTAAAATGTATCTGTTTCTACCAAAATTAGTGAGTGTACTTTGTTAAATGTTACTCATGCATACAAATAAAGCTTATTTCTTAGCAATACGTTGTATGTATACTTACAGTCACTGATGATGACACATTCCATAAGGGCGAAACGCTTCCTATCTTAAATGAATTAAATAAAAGTTGCTAAGAGGCGATGTTTTCATTTAAAAATCTTTAACAAGCAACTGCGGAAGAATGGCTAATAACCATTGATGTTTGTTCGAAGGACGTTGAGACACTTTTGCTCTTGCCGTAAGGATAGAGTTCTCACGCAGCTGGTGCGTTGTTGTGAGTACCTGGGATCGCCGTCCCTTGCCCTGCCGGAGAGATTTTAGTTTACGGCAGCGCGCAAGGTCGGCGCAGCCATAACTCAGCTGGCTGTGGCGGCTGCAGACAGGCGCACCGCGGGGTGCCGAGCCCCCAGGGGAGGAGCGGTGCGGTCACTGACGTGCGGCGGGCAGCCTACGCGGACACGTGCAGCTCCACAGCCTGCGTCTCATCATATGACGAGAACCAAGTCGCCGTCTGTCAGAACTCGTTTCCGTTTCCGAGTTTATGTTTCTCACTTGCAGGCACTTATTTTGGCGTCGTTGATGCCTGATCAGGCCAATCTTGACGTAAGATAATCGCCCGCATACTTGAATCTAACTGTAGCTGGTGGGTTTTTTAAATGGTTCGGTTCGTCGAGTGTTTTTCCATTACAAGGTTCTCCACCCGTTTTCGTGGTTCCTTTTCAAATAGTGCTACAGCAGCGGAGGTGGTTTTGCGTCAGAGAGCAAGGTCTTCTGCAAGGTGGTCGGAGGTGTTCAATTTTTTTTTTTTAGTTGGTCTTTGTATCACTTCAGGTACTACGAGGTATTTTCCAGTCCTGAGCTCACCATACAATAAATGTCAAAGTACTTGCAAGAGAGAATGCCAAGAGAATGACTTCGTTTAAGGTGGATTTCAACTTGCCAGGAAGAGTCCCCTGCACTTTAATTTCTGAATCATCGTCCGCTGCTCATATAATACGAGACCTGTAGTATGAGGTACTTGCTAAACAAGTAACAATATGATAAGACCAATCACAAAGCAGAATGCTGTTTTATATACACGATATAAATTTCAAAATCATCTTCTTAAATACCGAACAGATTGCAACCTATTTCATCTATATCCATATCCTAACATAATTTTAATATTTACTATCCAACTTTTATTTGATTTTTTGAAAGAGAAAATTTACAATACAGTGAAATCTTACCAATTGGATAAATGATATTTTGAATAATATGCTTTTGCCCCTACAGCAAGCAGAAAACTTAAGTCGTCCATAGGGGGCTATCCTACGATTTTAGTTCACCTATGCTGTCATCCAGCAAACTTCTCATTCGCTCTGTACCTGCCAACATTTATTACAAACACCAGTGTCAAATTTAAGGAGAAATCTGATTGTCTGCATAATTTTCTGACAATTTCCTCACTATACGCCAGGTATTGTGATGCTTGGAACAGAAATGATTTCTGCGATAAGTCGGTACAATTCAAACACCACGGCATTGGCGGTATACAGTTATTTATCTTGGCCCCCTTAGGCCAGGAGGTTTATGAAAGACAGGCTGCAGTTTCTGGAAATAAGCGTCTTAACTGTTTTGCTTCTCCTAGTCCCTGAGACAGTGGTTAGGTCAATACACTTCCGTTACGTGGAAACGTCTCAAAAACAGTTTTCTGTGGTTCACAGTTTTTACACGTTGATGTATTTGAGGTTTGTTGAAATTCAGTTGGCACTCAAAGCTGATGCAATAGCGACCTACTTCATCACTCAAACCTTTTAAAACCTTAGTACAATAGTCTTCGTTCATTGTCAGTCTTGCTGGATAGTATTCTTAGACATATCCACATTATGAGAAACAAGACTTTCCCGGCGTATTTTTGATACGAAATCTTTGCGGATTCTCCGCCGGATACTACTTTCGAAACACAAGCTTTCGGCGGCTTGGTCTGCCGCCATCGTCAGGTCCATTGTACGTACGTGACAAATAGAACCCGCGAAGATTTCGTATCATATCCACATTGTCCCGGCCAGTCGTTAGCCTTTGCATCAATCTCTGTTTTTATTTTCTGCTTTAGTTGCTTCCATTCTTTACAGTCTTTGTTTAGCAACAGATCTAATCAAATCGCATTCAATACGAAGAATTACCATCTGGGTTAAGAAAACAGTTTTCATAGTTCTGGCATTGCTGTGGTTCTGGAGGAGATTGTAGTTTACCAGTTTCCATAAAAACTTTCAAATCCAGAAATCGCAAATATTTTTTTTTTAAGTAGATAATGTACTTTTGTTTTATATGAAATTAGCTACATCACAAGAAATTAAAACACGAGGCTGTTCATTATCTGCGCAACCTATTTTTAGTAGAAAAGTTGGTGACAACACTTCTCATATCCAAAATATCAGTAAGAATAATTTGAATCCAAACGGAAACTAATTATTGTTTTTAAAACAATTCATAAATATCATTCACGTTTTTGCATCACATCCACATACACTACGTTTTGGTGATGAGTGCTAATGGGGTAAATGCTTCTTTAGCATCTTGGCACATTGATACGATTCATAAAACCCTATTCCTCTCATGGATTCACCTCCATATATTCTGTGATTTAAAACATGCGCCCATATATATATATCTATCCAGCTTATCAAAAATCACCTTTCAGATTCATTGATTCGTATTATTTGACATTAAGAATGGAATAAACGCATTATCATATCAAAATATGGTAGTTTTAGGAAAGAAAACAATAAAAACATGGAAGATTACATACACCCATCAATGTTTACTTCAACAAGCTATGGCTGTACTTGAACAGCAACTACAACCTTACCACCTTCAGAAGGTAAATGTGTCAAGACAATTTTGTATCAAGTGCTGATTTCTCTGCGTGTTTCTTACTTCGCTGAATGGAGGAAGCCCAATTTTTGTGAACTATCTCACTCACATACGTAGCTAAACTTACCGAGGAACCTAGATTAAACTGTAGAAATCGCCGTGTTTGTAATTACGAAGATACTTATGACATTCATTCCCCAGGAGTCAAGGAAAGGTTCAGCGTCAGTTTGGGGGCATGTATTATCGTGATTGGGCCGCCTGCCATTTTACCAGCTAACCCGGCTCATGCACCTCATGTTCTTGCTAGAAATGTTGCAAATGTTATTTGAAGATAAACTTGCTATCCTTGCTTCTGGCTGTATGCCTCATCAACGACGAGGTCATAAGAGGTGAAAAGGAACTGGAAGGAATTCAGCGACGACCTTTAGAAGGAACTATCCATCTGGATTAATCTGGGGAAACTATGGAAAACCCAAATCTCGATAGTTGGATGGGGATTCAAACCTTCCTTCTCCCTAATGCGAGGCAATTAGCATGCACGGTGGGACGACAAACAATTAAAGATTTGTCCAGAAATATTATTTGAACAGGATGGTGCACCAACACACATTAATCTTGCTGTCATAGATCATTTCAATCAAACATTTGCTGAAAGATTGAGATACTATGGTGGTCAAGTTAATTGGCCTCCTAAATCACCTGTTTTAACTCTGTAGAACAAGAGTCGCATTAACTTGACCAGTAGGTTTGAAGGGAGTCCTGGATGCACAACTTTAGACCGCGTCATAGAAAATTCTACAAAATCATAGTATTTTGGGGAGCATGCTTCGAAGATAATTGTGTTTTCAACAAACTAAAATGGCTTCGCTTATCATCAGAAGACTTAATGCCATTTAGACAACTGACACTTGAGCCTTAGAACCCAACATGTTCAACACTTTTCATTTTTACACAATTATTTTTCTATATACCTAATACATGGAAACGGTACGTTACCGCAAATTAGTTCTCATCCAAAACTTAATCAACGCAGTCCCCTCTATAAACTTTAAGAGCTTGTAATAGAAATTTCCAAATATTTGCTGAATTAACTGACTGAATTAAAAGTTTGGGTTACAGTGGAACGATTCTTGATCTTGAGGCGCATGAGATTTAACATGGTTCGTTTTGATTGTTAGATCTTTGAAGTTGTACACGAAGAGAAAATCTAAGTTCTTAAAACCTGTAGAAAGGCTACACTCACTTGAAGAACACAGGAGAGCAGAATTCCACGGATACTGACTCAATTAACGAAATATTAGTGTAACGTGTAAGTAGTAAATTAACTCCAGTCTAGTAGCCTGAAAACTTAAATTACCTCTGAATTAGATAAGCTGTATTAGGGATTTCATTTTAGTGCATTTGAACTATCCAGCGGTAAATGAAACTAGACATAACTTCGTAGCAGCGTCAGTTTGCTCGTAATTCAGATGGTAAAAACAATGACAGATTAATAATAATCTATAATATTACTTTTTTTGCCTTCCACAGTTTTTGCTTTGAATGTTTCACAAAAGGTTTTCTTAGAAAAGGGGATTTTGAATGAATGAGTTGTGTGCAAGCTTAACATTATTCTTGGTTCTGCTTATGGCTTTACGCTTCTTCGAGGTCATTTGTTGTAGAAATAATTTAGGGCAAAAAAACGGAAAGGAATTTAGCCATGGCCTAGTAAGCAACCATCGCGACATTCGTTTTGACGATTTTAGGAAACCATCGCCGGACGGGGATTCAAACCAGCGTCCTCCAGAATGCATGGCCAGAACGTTACTACTCACCCACCACGCTTGTTTGTTACTTCTGGATGTTATCATACAGTGCAACAGACGTTAGAGTTCAAATACAGATAAAATGATTTCAATGACCATAATAATACCTTGTCTAATACTGAAAGTGAATTGAAATGTTTACTTTCGGTTGGCGATAGAGATTGGCCATGTTTTCTTTTCTTTTTTAAATTAAATATGGAAATTGTTTATACGATATTACCTTAACACTCTGTATCTAACAGTTCTAGGAATCATCAGATTAATGACTATATTTTTCAATTGCCTTTAACATACTAAAGATTGTTATGTTTTCTTTAAATATAGATGGACTTTCTGTTGCCGATAGAGAATTGGACATGTTTTCTTTTCTTTTTTAAATTAATATGGAAATTGTTTATACGATATTGCCTTAACACTCTGTATCTAACAGTTCTATGAATCATCAGATTAATGACTATATTTTTCAATTGCCTTTAACATACTAAAGATTGTGATGTTTTCTTTAAATATAGATGCCTATTTCCTGTCATTTCAGTCTTGATTTTATTATCACCGTGCTAAAATCTGTAGCTTCATCTGTGAATGAAAAATGTAGAACAAAGTTTTAATAAGGTAATCAAGTTCAACTGTTTGTTCGTGTGGTACCTCAATAAAAATTATCAAGTAATTATAAGCCTCGTGAACTATCTGTTAATAACTGCTTCGCTAAAGAGTAATCGTGCTCTTCAATAAACAATGTATGTTATCTAAATAAATAATTATAAGATGCTCCGTAATTCATGTGAATGAGCGCTTGGTTAAGACTCGTACGAGATTAGATTTCCGTTGAAGCCGAGGTTATTCTAAGAAGCTGATCATTCGGAATGCCTCCCAGGCACACTCAGCCTGTTGTCGAGTAAGTACCTAGAAGTTCCTTTCTCAGTCGGAAAGGCAAAAAATGGGTCGAGCTTGGTGCTGAACATTTTATTTTTACCTAGGTTGTGATGGGAATGCATAGCGCTACCTCCGAAAACTCAGCGGGAAGTGGCAGAAACCGTAGAAACTACTTTACCTTCAATAGAGCTCTTCAAGAAGTGATTCGTGCAGTTTTACGAGCTGGCGATGGAGTTTAGATTTGTCGCGCCTTCCGCCTCTGTCATAGCTGGTTTTGACAATGATAACTTTCGAAATATTTATTGAGTAAAAGAATAACCAATACCCTGTTCACATCATCAACAGTGTTAGTTCCCATGTTCGCAGAAAACTGGTTTATTTATTGTAGAAAGTTCATTCTTCATTCTGTGGGGTTCTGCAGCAGATAAAGAAGTATGTATGCGAAAAATCAAAGTGTTTGACCTTTGAACGTTGGAGGTAGGTACGTTCTTTGTTGGCGCGTTGCGCTGGTGTGAAACGCGAGACGCTGCTGGTAAGTAATGACGCCGCGCTGTTGATTGATGCGGCCCCGGGCAGGTAGGTAGCGCTGTCAATGGACAGACGGATACCAGCCTATTTGTTACTTGTCGCTCGCTACCATCCAACAATCAGCCGGGACCATTGTGAGTCGCCGCGGGGTAGCGACACCTCACACTAGGCGCATACCCGCAATGAACAAGTAGCGGGCACTGGATACACGGCCACCAGATGTACCGACACTCTCTCTGTACACTAAGAGTTTCGACAGTCATGGTCAAACAAGTACTGCACAAGTACTATCAACATACACGACCCCAGCACTGAACGATTTTTTTAGCTTACTTTCATGCAGCACATCACTTTATTAGTGTCCTGTTTCTTCAGCCTACTAGTATTAAGTTTGTACCGTTTACTTCTTTAACATCCACTAGCATTAGTTTATACCAATAAATGATTAAATAGTTAAACATGAATACTATTAACATTTTAGTTAGTATTTTACTCATAAATATTATTAAGTTTTTTGTTAGTAGTACTCTTGAACTTAATTTATACCAAATGTTACATAAGTGTTGTACACTGTTAGTTTGTGTAAGGTGTATATTATTTACTGTAAACACCTGGTGTGATGAAAGAGAGGGCTTGATAGCCATAATCTTTCCAGGCTAAAAAAACCTTTAAATAAATTAATTGTTAGCAGTAACATTTTTTCAGTAATAAACAAAAAAAGGAAATGACGTCATGCCACCTGGCATGCTAATTTCTCCTCCAGTGCTGATAACGTCTGTCGACGTCAACTACATCATTATAAATCTGTAAGCAATGTCTGAGGGGTATGAACCGGTATCACGTAAAAAATACCGAATCAATTTGGATTTTTAGAGCTAATGGTCTGGGCGAGAATCTGCGTAAATAGTTAATGACTTAAATGTACCCAGGGGCTGAGCAAGTAACTGAAATCATTTCTAGACGGAAAATCGTCGGCCACGGATCCCACTGTATTTGACATATGCACTCCTTTCATGAAAAATGAAAATAAATTACATAATTTAACTTAATCTGTTTAATATTTTGACTTTAAATATTTAGTTTTTCAAGTTTTCTGGAATGCATTAAACAAAAGGAATACCCGAACCATACGTAATAATCATTGCTAATATTTAATTTACTGTAAACATCACGCGCTTATAGTGGTTGACAGAAGAAGAAGATACTAATATTTTAATTTTTTATATTTCATTTGTCTCTGGTTATATACATACTCCGTTATAAAAATGTTGATAAATTTAATTAAACGGAATTCGTTGCTCAAACCACCACATAACATATTAACTCTTTAATAAGAGTAACAGAAATGTGATATTTATACTAAGTATTTTTGTAATTTGTATAGATATTAGACTGTTTTTTTATGTTTCACGATAACCGTGTCTCAGCAAATTTGATAGTGATATCTTATCTAACTCGACAATTGGAAAGTAAAGAATAAAACTTTGTGATATATCGCTTACCGGCAGGCAATTCTCGAGATATAGGAAAATCATTTACATCTATAGTTCCTCGTGCCTTTGGCGACGTTTTTAATCTGGCCACAACCGTTAGGAAGAAAACAAAAGTAAAGTTAACATCGCGATACAGTGAACATATTATTGCGCGTGTTTTAGTGTTGTTGCAGTTCAAGTTGAAGGTGCATTACGAAATTAATTGTTATAATTTATGGTACGCGTACTTGGAATCGTGAAATAGACCTTGTTGTCATTACCCAAATTGTAGTTATCAATGAAATTAATCGGTTTAGGTGTATCTGAATCGTTTGATTTTGTAACGACAATGTCAGTACACATGGTAGTAGGATGAAACGTCGCCTGGACCAGAATGATCTTGCAACAACATAAGACATAAGGAATTTAATTATTGTTAGTAATTATTAAGATGCTTTTGTGAATGTCATGCGTAGTATTAGTGGAAACTACTCCCGAAAACAAAACACCCGTTGTGCATGTCCAGCTTGTATTTCCTTGTGACTTTACACACTATACGCTAAAATTTCTTCCGACCTTCGCTTGATAAGGATATCAGGGATTAGAAGGCAGCAGTTTTCTTCAATATCCATGTTCAAACGAATAGCAAGAAACCTTATAAAGACAACAGAGGACGCTGTAAAGAGGTTGTCATCTTATTGTGACACTATCTGACTGCAAACCGTGGAAGACAGTGTTGCATCTCCGTGCCGGAAAAATCTCCGTTCACATATCAGATTTGTTTACCATAGCAATAACGGCAGAGGATTTCACCTCTTCCACTAAAGCATCAAGAGCGGTTTCTGCTGAGTGTATTACCGAGCTTGGTGGGTGAGCCTGTCTTACAATGACTCCCATGACTTCTGATGTCGGATTCAGAAGGGTTTTAAGACCTAAAAAACTCATGGAAGACGTCAAGATATCCCATGATAACAATGCTCCAAGAAAATTTGCCTTTGTCCTATACATACATGGTATCACTGACCGGATTGGGAAATTGTTAAAGCTAGTGGAGGTGCGAATAATGTATAAGACTCACTGCAAACTTGGCCAATCATTAACCAAGGTAAAAGACAGGTTACAACCACCAGCTTACGGATGTTTATGAAATTCCCTGTGGCTGTGGCAGTGTTTACATTGGCGAGACAGACCGCACTGTGGCGGAGAGACTTAAGGAACACTATAAATATAACAACAGCGACAAATCCGCCGCAGTTTGTCATGCCATTAACTCCGGGCATGAAATAAAATTTGAAGACACGAGGCTACTGTGGAGAGAAGACCAGTGGTGGCCTCGACGTGTGAAAGAGACAGCAGAAATCTTAAGGAATACAAACAGCATCAACGAAGTTGCTTGGTGCTCGTTGCTATGTCAACATAAGCAGTTATCTCTGATGACGGCTGTAGGATACCAGCCAAAATTTCAGTTTATGAAATAAACAACGCGGCATACCACGAAAATCTATTAATCATGAATTTAGAACAGTGACTTTGTTCTTGGTAAAGCATACAGTGTAAACCAGAAAAAACACTCACTTTATTGTAGAGCATTGTATGTTTGTATGTTCTCGTGATGATGTCAACAATCCAGGAGCCTGCTTTTACGACTACGAATTTCCGATAGATAATTCACGGTCAAAATTCTAAAACAAAAAAGTGGTAGGTCATATTTAAATTTGAGATAATTAAAGGAGTTAGCTCATAACTGCTTCTGAGTGATCATTTCGAAAACCCTCACGTTTTCTGAACTATTTTTAAAACATTCTGTTGGTGGAGACAGAGTCAAAGCTTGTAATTAAATAATAATAATAAAAGAATAACATAATTCATCATCTCACTTCTTACAAGTTAGTAACTTGGTATAGGGTCGTTGTGTTTGTTTACAATTACAATTTTCAGTAATATGAATCCAACTTAAATTCGTTTAGCCCTCATTGCCTGACATATCTTCTCATAATCCTCTTCTTACTTTCATCCTCAGTTCACAATGTAGTTTATCTCAGTTCCTTAATTGATCTTTTAAAGTAATTGAGATCTAAGTTACATTAGAAGCGGAAATGTGATTTAAAGGGTGATCAGTGAAGTAAACGGGCTCAACAAACAGGAGCGTTGTAAAAGAGCAAAGTATTCAAAGTTTAAAAAGCTTTAAGAAGTACTTTCTGAATACTTGAATATGATAAACGGTTATAATGCTCATCGGAAATTCTTTCGTTCAAATTTTGTCAAGCTGTATTCTTCGGAGTTTCACCGCAGGTTAGCTAACTTAAATATTCGTTTATCTGCGTACTTCCCAAATTTATTACGTGAGCATCATAACAGCTAAGTTTACTACTGTTAGTATATGGTAGCAAAGACTACAGAATTTCTTCTTGAAACAACTGATCGAGCGTCCAATATTGCCAAGGTAAATTGGGCGAGTTCGAAGTAAGCAACCTCTCGGTCAACAGACATGACCGGCTACAAAGATTCCCGGGGGATTCGGAAGGCGGCCCTGATTGAACGCTGAGAGCAGTGTAAGAGTTTGACCGGAGGCGGGCTGGTCCCCCAGAGACCGTGCCGCAGAGCTGCCCGGTGGCGTAGCTTGGTTTGCCGCGGGGATCAATACCGGAGCCTCTGCTGAGGAGAGAGGCGCACAGCCGCCGTACAGTGTCGCGCGAGGAGGTACAAACCTGCATCTGTACTGCCTTTATGCTCTCGGAACATTGCTATAGTCAACAACGTTGTTACTGTATCTTCTGATGTATTACATCCGCAAAGCAACTAAAAATACTGAGTCACGATTCAAAATTCTGACAAATAGTCAGCTTCGCTCGTCGTTAAGAATTTATAAAATGTTCGAATTAACGAAGAATTATCACACGATATTTCGGCAATCACATAATTGTCGCCATCTTCACCATCTTCAACGTTAACTTCGATAGCTACCCGAGAGCATTTTATAAATTATTTACTATTTACTCTTTTGTTTTTTCGTTACAATTGAAACAATTCTCGCTACTAAGACTGAGGCAAGTAACCTATACTAGGTGGTGTGGTGTCACTAGACGTATAATTGGATAAAAGTGTAAATAATTATAATTAATGACTCTAAGGTATATGATTAAACAAGAAATATAATTACGGATCTCAGGTTCCTGTAGTGAAAGTGAGGCATGTAGTGTATTTTATTTAGGAATTTTAGGCGGGCATTATGGGATGAAGGTGAAGTTTAGAGGTCAGTCACCCTGGTCCCGCCATGAGTTTGTTGCAAAGAGCAGCGTGGCATTTTACTACCCCACAAACACAAAAATCATCTCTTGTGAGGGATATTTATTATCTGTCTGTTCGTCCATAAGGTAGAAGAGCTGGATAATAGTAAAAGAAATTTGCAAAGTCAGAGATGGTAACAACAACGTGAGAAAGACATTAAACAATCCAAATCACCGTTACCCAAAGAGTATTTAAGGCCACCGAAGACAATAGGGTCCTCAGTTTGCTTAGTTTTGCTCAGCGTGATCTATGGTTGTGTCTACCTGCACCGCAAGCCTGTCCATATTACGTAAGTTCATTTTTCTCTCTGATGCTCTTTACTAAGGCTCGCTCTTGCTATGGTGATCGTTGAAAAGAAACTCATTACGTGAAGATGAATCGTTAGTGTTTGTAATGTCTGTTTGGACGATTTTTATGAACTTCCTGAAGTGCGTGTGTGATTGAAAATAATTGTGACAAGGAAATGGATTTTCTATTAACTCAATTAGTTGAATTACATGCTGGAATGTCTGACGTTTATCTTTGTGCCTGATCTGCTTAAATATAACAGACTTTTCTTTGAATAGTGTGGTTCATCTATCAACTTAGTATTTTATTCTTTTGTTATCGTTCATGTCCTCTAGTACCTTGCTGTTAATAAGTGATTTGTTGATAGTAAATACAGACAACCTCCGGGAAATGAAGTACGATTGCTAATAGTTAACAAGAAGAATTATAAAAGGCTTGGGTAGAAAGGTTACGGTTGCCCGTGCGAAAATTTCACTAACAGTTTTGTAGCAATTGTTTATTTTTCAACTGAAACTAGTACTTAGCAAAATACTTACAACGTCTTGCAAAAAAAAAAAAAAAAAAAAAAAAAAAAAAAAAAAAAAAAATTAGAAATTACACTCATAGTTTATCAATATCTGTGTGATATCTGGTGCTGCTATCTGGTGGCAATGCGATCACTCCTTATCGATGCTAGCGGAGCCTAGCAGCTTGAATCTGAACTATTGCATAACCGTGACCTTTAATTGTTCATAATTTTCCCACTTACGGGTTGAATTTCAAAAACTTTCTTTCCTAATTAATGATGTAAGCAAAGTGACTAACCAAAGTTTTAAAATATTTTATCGATTAAAAGAATTTCACCAATTGATGTATACAGACAGTTCCAATGTTTAAAAATTTTCACGAGGGATATTTCGATTATTTTTAAGTTGTTAATGTCTTCCATAGTAAACTATAACACTGGAAAAACGTAACGACTATAGTACCAGTGTCCTGTGCCAGATTCAAACCAGCGACCGTTACCGCATGGTAGGCGTTTCCTCGCCCGCTCTCGAATACAGTGATACTGTGCTCGGAGTAACACTCAGGAGTGCTGAGATCTGTGTATATGCTTCATTTGGCTCTACTGTTCATATTAAAGAAACACGTTAAACAAGTATAAGTCAGAAAACAAACATCTTTAAAGTTTACATGCCTGGAGACAAAGGTCCATAACCGCTATCTTCTCTTGGAACAGATCATCTTTAGTCATATACAGACATTGACAGGACTTACTGCAACAACAGAAAATTTAGTAGCAAAGTATCAATACAAATAAAAAAAAGTTTGCAGTGGTCTGAATTGCAACTGGTTTCTGAAAATTATACCCTGATTTTAAAACACCGTATAGCGACATTTTAAATTTGATTTGAACAGCGTTGCTTTACAAAACTGTTATAAATTCTATTAAGTATTTTATAATTTATAATTTGCTGAGCCGAATGAAGCATGTAGTATGTTATATTGAAAAAAAAAAATGCTTTTCGTTAAAAAAATAAAAAATCTTTAAATTCTTTATATGAAATAGAATTACTTTTCCTCTTTGTTTTATAATTACTGCATGTGATTCAGTGATCAGCGTTTAATCTCTGGCTAAAAGTATGTTTATTAGAATAGAAACTCCATTAATTACAATAATAAAGGTAAACAAAAACAAAGATATTAAATTAGTGCACCAACTGCAAATGAAGCAATTACAACATGTGTTTGCTAACGCGTAAGGTCTATTTTACAAATTATTCATATAAATCATACGCGATTAATGTAAACAGAACGTTAAAAATGTTGGTCATTTTAAGATCGCTTTCAGCTTATTTAGAATAATTAGTCACAAATATAAATGTTTCTGCAGTCTAACATAGAAGCCCAATTCGCATATTTTTATAGTAGGCAAGCAACGAGAACAAAACGAATTTCTACCTGTGAATGAGCGTTACTGGAAGTAACAAGCATGCCTGTACTAGTTTTACGAAGAATTTGAAGCTGTATGATTGTACCTGTATTGACCGTTATACATACATATATATATATAGAGAGAGATAGCTGATAGAGCCCAGAGGCTCCTACTACTTGAGTTTAAGACTTTGTAACATTAGTATGTATTTACCCAATCAGTTATTAATTATTTTCAGGAGAATTATTTGATCTAGAGAAATGCATTGAAGATTCTTTTTTATAAAATATTAGAAGAGCTCTTTGATATGTATGAAAGTTATATTATAGTGTATGAGTTGTGATTTTTTGTTAGTGTCAAATATTTAAATAAAAGTATATTATGGGAAGTGCCAGTGGTGGCTACCGTATTTTAAATGGATTCTCTTAATTGATAATAAATTTTAAATTTTGTATAGTATTATTATTTAACGTCACATTAATGCAATTTGGAGTTAAATCATAATGATATCGATTGTTATAAAAGTAATTTTAAAATAGCTGATTGTTTATGAGGTGGTATTTGGTGGTGTTATATCTTCATGAGAGCCGGCTGGTTGCTAGCTTAGTACGCGTTCAGATGTTTCCCTGGAGACAGATGTCTGATCGGTCAACAAGTACTGCGAGAGAAGTCACTCAGCTAAGGTGTTTTCAGAACAGGCATTCAGCTTGTTAATCAGTTTGTATACGTTGGTCAACTCGGAGAGAAGATTGATGTAATGCTTTATCGTTGTAATGAATGAGTTGATCGTCTACTTTACCACACATGAAATTACTTTGTCACTGTAGAGTTTAAGAAATTAAATAATTATCTTCAGGAGAATACAATGTAATTTGCTGCAGGATTATATGCATCTTCGGAAAGTGTTATCACTTATAGCGTAAATCATAAGATCATGGCCTTATAACTCGAACGTGAAATAAAATGTGAATGTCTTTAGACAGAAGGGTTCTTTTAATAAATACTTCATCAGCAATATTGGTATACATTTTATAATTTTCAGTTTTATTTTTAATGGTTCTATCACAGCTCATTAAATGCTGTAGTCTATCGTTAATTAATATGGTCGTAATTGCCTGGTGACAGGTTCTTATCGGCTGCACAATCCACTCCAATCGTAGCCATCTAGCCTAACCAGTAATTCTACAGGGTATAGGGAACATACAGTTTAACGTGGAATCAGAACCACGAAAACGTTTTGACGTACTTCACATTACACAACAAGGTGTGAAGATCGGGTTAAGGGCCTATACAGGCTGTTACAAAAAGGTACGGACAAACTTTCAGGAAACATTCCTCACACACAAACAAAGAAAATATGTTATGTGGACATGTGTCCGGAAACGCTTACTTTCCACGTTAGAGCTCATTTTATTACTTCTCTTCAAATCACATTAAACATGGAATGGAAACACACAGCAACAGAACATACCAGCGTGACTTCAAACACTTTGTTACAGGAAATGTTCAAAATGTCCTCCGTTAGCGAGGATACATGCATCCACCCTCCGTCGCATGGAATGCCTGATGCACTGATGCAGCCCTGGAGAATGGCGTACTGAAATGTGCAGGAGCTCCATCGTGCATGAACCACATGTTGTGTCGTACTTGTAAAGGCACATCTTCTAGCAGCACAGGTAGAGTATCCCGTATGAAATCATGATAACGTGCTCCATTGAGCGTAGGTTGAAGAACATGGGGTACATACTAACGAAACTAAAATGAGCTCTAACATGGAAAGTAAGCGTTTCCGGACAAATGTCCACATAACATATTTTCTTTGTTTGTGTGTGAGGAATGTTTCCTGAAAGTTTGGCCGTACCTTTTTGTAACACCCTGTATAAAAACCCGCAGAAACAGGAATTCGAATTGGAGACCATTCGATGTCCAGTCAGAAGCCTTAACTACTGATACACCAGGCCGCTTACTCTATTGCAGCAGATATACAGGGTGTTAAAATAAAGTGTAAAATATTTTAGGAGGCGATAGTACGCATCAAAATAAAACAAGATATCTTAGTTGGTCCTGCACGTGATGACATGCATTGAAGACGTACAGTACCAACCAAGACAGTTTCAAAGAGTACGTGATTCCTTACGTCTAAGGGCTGAGGCATACATTGCTGTGGATGGGCGTCCCATTGCGGACCTGTTATTAACTCGAAAAGTATGCGTTGGTTACCCTATGTTTATTAGACATGTTTGTCTTATTTTGATGCATACTGTCACCTCCGAAAGTATATATTGGCAATCGCCCACAAGAATTGCTTGTCTGGATTTTCCACAGTTTTGGTTAATATTGGACATAAAGCTATGCAACAACTTACCCTGAAGTAGGTCACATAAAAATTATTGTGCAGCAAAACAGCTTGTGAGGTACACAACCTCACATTTGTGTGATTTTACATTAATTAAGCTATTTTTTTATTTAATAAATTGTAATGGTGTGTATTAACTCGGAATTTTTAAGTTCAAAGGTCAGAGAATAACAAGATGAATAATGAGATCTCTGAAAAATAAAAGAAAAGTCAAGACTGAGTTGTTGAAGAGAAGATTTGAATGGAGAGGACGAGTTTTGGTTTTTTGGAATGAATAAGTTTGAAAGAAGAGATGAAACAGTTTGGCTCACTGGAGAAGCCACAAGAATCCTGGCGGGGTTATTAATAGTAAAATATTAGCCTGAGGGCAGAAGGTTTAGGGTTATGGATAAAGATAATGTTATATGACTTGAGAAAAGAGAATTGTTTGTTAAATATAAAATATACAAGTGATGAGATAAGTAGAAAGTGTTTTGATTTGAGATTGAGATATATGTAGATATAGACAAAGGAATTAATTTGAGTTTGTGTGATAAGAATTGGAATAATAATAATTTTGATTTTTCAGCGTGAGTATCATATTAAAACCAGCGCCGGACAAAGAGGGGTTAAGGAAATCTCTATATACTGGTCTGGTGCTGGGAATAAGAGGCAATAAAGTATATAAATATATTTTAAAAATATACAAAATAGAGACGTTACAAATAAGCTAAACACAAATAGTCTTTTGTAGAAGTGAACAGCGTACAATTAAGAATTATCAACATCTGCAGTGAATATTTGTAATCTAGAAACAGAAAAGATGAGGAAATTGCAATAGTAGAGTGGAAGGTAACGGTGTGTTGTACGGGTCCCAAAAATAGAAAGAAGATCGAATTGTTATTTAAGTGAAATCTGCGCTAAACTGCTCAGATCGGTTAGTTTATTTTACTGGTAGGGTGCAGTAGCTAAGCCAGTTTAAAATCAGCTTAACTACACTACTTTTCTTTGAGCCAAATAAAATTTATCTGACGAATGCAGAAAACTAGGCAAGTACACAGAAGACTTGACTTATCTATAAAATTCGTTTTGTGAGGTCAACGTTTGCACCGCTTCCTCTGCTGTCATCTTCCGATGTGTTAAGGCGGCCAGTTACTGTGGTATAGCGACGCTTATTATAGATACGACCTCTTTAACACCAGGTCTAATCCACGCGTACTGGGGCGCCATATCAGGAACGATGACGTGCGATGCATTAGGCACAGAGATAATCATCAATTGCCGCAGCTATCGAAACTTTGTCCTTAGAAAATAAAATTTGGTGGTATGCACTCGAAGATTGCTAAGTAATTTCACACTAAGAAAAGTCAATTCTCACATTTAGAGAGCATTTTCTAGTAGTATCCTGGAGATTGAATACCCTGCACTAGTCTAGCTCATAACGAAAAAAAAAAGCCTAAAAATGTAGCAATCTGAGATTAGACTCGTTTTTCTTCCCCTTGTCAAACATTGTGGTTCCTTTCTATATGAAAAATGTTGTCTGATATAATATTCCACTGCTTAATAGACTTTTTTTGGTTGTTTTTTCACTGCCCTGGTTTCGCTGTAAAATCCAGAGTAACCTGTTTTTATGCAGCTGGTTGTTGCAGAGAACGATAAGATTCCAATTTCGCACAGCCCCGTCGCGGCGCACATCTGCCCGCCCTGTTGTCAACTCAGCAGGTTGTTGGCTGTGTTGCGGGCTGCCGGATCAGCGCTAAGCCAGGCGTCTGTCGAGCGATCCCGCGCCGACACTGGGCGAGCACGCGTCCTTACGTGGTCTGTGTGTGCGACACAGCGCAGTAAGTTCAGCACCGCGTAATCGAGTGAAGCGTAGCCAGACTGCAGAGGTTGAGATTCATGAGCTACCACTGTACATAAGTACAATAGATTTGTAAAACCACCTGCCAATGTGGTTACATATTTCTTTGTCTGAAATATACATCTCGCCATTACAACCACCCAGTTATTTCACAACACTTTATTCCCTACTAGGTTTTTCCAGCAATTTAGTTCCCCTAGCCTGTTAATTTGTGAACCATATTTTTAAAATATTTGGGTAAATAATCGGCATTTACTGATACATAATTGATTTCGTTCTTCTTGTATTTAATATAAGCGTTGAGTTTGTGTCTCAGATTAATATTGATTTCATTCGTCTTCTGATTATTTGCTAGTTGGATTCGTAATCCCGATCGATTTCCAAAAGATGAAAAGTATCCTTTGTGCTAACTCAGACTATATTCTAACTTCGTGCCAAATTTAATTCAAATCTGATGAGACGTTATATGGTAATTGAGTAATCCATCCAAAGATCAAACTTTCACATTTATAATATTATTGTGCCGTAAATTGTTTGAATCGACGTAAAGTGGAATCGTGATATTGATATCTTACTTCTTGATATTACTTCTTTCTTAAATAACAAATTCGATGTTGAAATACGTAAATCAATGAATGGAATGGTAAAACATACACCACATATTTTGTGATATGTGTGAGGTTTAGATAATCTTATACAAATACGTTCAAGCAGCAAAACTCACACACTCCTGAACGAATTTTGGAATAGAGAACATTACTCTCTTTCAGTCAAGTAGTAAAAGACACTACAACAACGCTAGTAACAACGTCCATGAAAAAATCTTCAATAATCCAATTCGGTAAATAAAGAAGTTAAATATTCCACCAAAATGATTTTGTATAATATAACAGAAAATATCTGCAAGCAGAGGTGTCGAATAAAATGTCTGCAACATTTGGTCTTAAACAAATGCTGCCAAAAACAAGAGCTAACATGAATCTCGCCGATAGACATGAAAATCCATGTAATTTCAATTATCATTGCTGATGTAACACACAACAGACATTGATTGCAGATGGTCGTTGAATGTTAGAAAGTTTTAAATGGTTAATTTATTTGAACATATATGTCGTTACTTTTATTTTACTTATAACACCTACAAAAATAAATACAAATGCTTCTAACTGTTAATTTAAGTTCAGAACTGTATACATACACGCAGTTAAGGTGACTGTTATACAGTAAAAGTATACTCTGGACCTCGAGATGGTATTACATTTATCAACCATTAAAAGTAATATACGAATATACCAGATAGATATAAACGAATCTAACATTCTTCGCTGATAGTGTAGGGCCAGTTTAATAAAGCACAATTTTCCTTACTGATACACTTGAAAAATTGAGTTCTATGTCTCTTTAAGTATTTTTGCGACCATAATTTACTATTACATTTTATTTAAATAATTCTATAATTACCCTGCTAGCTCAAAAATAATGTTTGTCAGTACCATCAGTCATAAAGTTTTATCCACTTCAGTATATACGTATTCCGGTGAATAAAAATTGATATAATTGGTTAATCGCACTGTCCAAATTGGATTTTTACCGTTAAAGACTCAGTAAAACGATTAAAATTACCCAAGCCTACAAAGAAGCAACGAACACTCTCGCTTGCTAGTATTAATAACGTTTTAAATGCACACCAAAACTTTATAGAGTGAAAATTAAATTCATGTGAACTACGGTCTGATGACAGTTTCCCGATTTTCGACACATTCAGTATCTGTCGCGGTTGGACTTAACTTTAACCAGGGAACGTTCTGGAATATCTCAAATGATTAAGCACAGCTACTAAAAACGGCTGTCACAACCGAGGTTTGAACGAGGGACCCTGAATTTGTGTGAAGTGCTTATTCACTGAGCTGCTAGACCGTGTTGTCAAACAAGTGTTTTGCGTGAATGGCTCCCCGCAGCTGCTGGTGCTGCGTGTGGTTGTGTAGCCACTGGACGCCCGCCGCCTGCAGGTGGCGCCATGGCGACCAGAAAAGAGGGTGAGGGGGGCGCCGCGACGCAGACGCCAGCGTCGCCACACTCTGCGCATGCGCCGTGAAGTCCCCCTACAGACATGGCCGGCAGCCTTGAGCGCGGCGCTCAGTGCACAATACTCCGCACTGCAAACCAGGGCCTTCACATACTTACGTTACGTAGCACAAGGAAGCAGGAACAAATAATTCTCGCACAGTTTTTGGATATTACATTCCTGTTCTCTGTGTACTTCAAGTTAGGTTATTCTTAAGTATATTGGTCGCTTGCATTAATTTAGTTGCAAGGGTAATTATAGGGGCATTGCTGAGTAACGGCTTGAAAATATACGGAAAAAATTTTCAAATAGAGGAAACAACTTCAGAAGAAAAGTATGGTTTTGGGCGAGGAAGATCGACAATTGATGCAATGCAATGCCAGAAAAATCATAGGAAAAAGATGGAAATATGGAAAGGACATATTGACATAGGAAGGTCCATCATAAAGTACTAAAGGAAAGCATATGCTTAAATTTAAAAGGATTCGTGGAACTATATAGGAGAAGACGGAACATGAACTGTGAAGAGAATTAGAGAAATGTTGGGCTGCAGTGGGGAAACATGGCCTGGAGATGAGTGCCCAAAAATAAGATAATGAAGATAGCAAGAAATACTGGCGCATCAAAGGAGGTGTTACTCGACAGCAAGAAAATTGGAATGAGTGAATGGTTTGAGTATTAGGGAAGCTAGGTAAGTATCAACAGAAAGATGGAGAAAGAAGCAAGGCAGAGGATAAGGAAGAATGAACAATTGTATCATCATATTAAGGATGCAATATGGAAATGGAAAATACGGAAATAGCCAAAAAAACCTGGAGTTCGACAAAGATAGACATTAGCGGATTACAGGAGACAGAAATAAAGTTACTGAGAGCGATATAAAACGTCACGAGGAAAGATAAAATCAGAAATGGAAATATCGTGGAGAGATTACAAGTTGAAGCATTTGAAGAGTTGTTAATAAAGAAGAGACTGCAGTGGTTGGGGCAAGTTATGATGATGGAGGAGGGGTGAATGCTGAAGTTAGCACACTTGAACGGTGGGATGGGAGGAGACCAACTGGAAGAACTCGAACAAGTTCGATGGACCAAGTGGAGAAAGACGCAGAGGAAAAAACTTTAGTGACCACCAGACTTGGAAGAGGGTGTGCAGGACGACTCGTAAAAGCGGAAACGTCTAACCATGATGATGATGATGATTATTATGATGTAAGTATGCTAGCTTTCTTATGAACAGTTTTGATATGTAACATTATAGCTTGGAAAAAATGTTTATAGTAAACGAAATTGACAATAAACAAGCAGTTAAAAAAACTGGAAATATTGTCCTTTGTTAATTGTTGGAAGCGCAAATTTACCACAATTGCGTATCAAGCTCCAATTGAGAACATCATGTTGTAATTGTTCCGCACTCAATCCGTCAATTACAAAATCCTTTTAGTGGTTCTGCATGATTTAGATGACTTTGAACTGCTCATCTGGGGTTTTAAAACAGTTTTTCTAAGAACTCTTTCTGGAACTACTTTCTTCAAAAACAGGAACATTCTTCATACTCTCATGGAAGATTTTGTTGGCAATAAAATATATCACAGTCGAACAGCTATTATTCAAATAGCACAGAATCACACTGCATTTACAGCAAGATTAAGACGAGGAATTTAAAACACTAAAAATATAAGAGCTTGTGAATTCGTGCCTCCGACGCTTTCTCTTCTGAATCAAGGACGTAGCCTTTATGGATTGAGTCATTTGCCCATCAGTCTGTCTGTCTTAAGACCGTTTGCCATATCCACATAACATACTTCTTCCCTCTTTACCTCTCATCTCACTCACTCTACCTTTCATATATGTCATAGTTCCTTTCACTCTGCCTTTCACGTAACATTATTTCATTCACTCTACCTTTCATATATAACAATGGTCTACCCACGATACCTCGATGCTCCATCCACGTTACCTCCTACATAACACGAAAACTAGAAACTTTGTAAATGTGCACTGTTTAGTCCTTACTAACTTTTAAACGATGCTAACGCAAAATTTGAAGAAAAATGGTTTGAAAATAGTTATGAGGTGTTTAGAGGAAAGGTGAAAGAAGAATTTTATTTGGGTGATACTCATGTGATTCAAAAGAAAACTAAAAAAAAACCTGCTGCTCCAATTTTTATTTCCACAATTTGTACATTGTTAGGTGAAAAAATGTAGAATATCTAATTTCCTTCCTTTATTTCCGAATCTGCTACGTTCTATTTCTAAATCAATTTACATGTGTGAGACAGTGTTTAAGTTTTAAACATGAATATCTCACGTTTATTAAACACTGAAAAACAAATGGATTATCTTCAGACGCTAACATCCATAATCTGTGGGATACACTCAATATATTCCACATGTCTATCGTTTGAATTACTCAATAAACGGAATCTGTGAAAGGTAATTCAACATTTGCTAATGACAGAAGAAAATTAGAAGATTTACCAGTTTTTTTCAGTTTTTTTTGCAGTTTTCCTATTTGTTTTTATTCTGATTTCATTCATTGCAATATTTATATATGTACATATAACATTCTTTATGAACTACTTAACTCATTTCCCTGTGATTTCTTGTGCCATAAATGATCTTTTCCACCTCAATATCAGTTGCTCCATTCTTCCATGAGCTCTTCTCAGTTTTTTAATGCCACTTCAATTTTTTTTACATTTTCACTCATTGGTAAATGATCTATAGGAATTAGCTTAAATATGTGAAAACCATATTCACATCGAAGTTCGAAATATTCTTCATCTAATTTATTTTTTTTATTTTTTGTCTATATTACTTTGTTTCTTCGTTATTTTATCGTTCATAGTTGAATCGTTCTGTTTTACATACCCTTTCACTTTAATACCGAAAGGACTATTTTACACTGTAATACAGAAGATTTGAAAATTTTTTAGCTTCCAAATGGTTACAGGCTTTTTATTTTTTTAAAGTAATAAGGTTTTAAAATAATTGTATTGCCTATAATGCACATTACCATGTTCACAAATTGCAGAGTTTTTTAGTAGTCGTAGCAGGATGTTTTATTTAACATTACGTTTCCTTGGATCAAAGTATCCGTTAGATTTTTGTTTGATTACTTAAAAGATTGCCCTATCTGATATTTTAAAAAAGGGTCAAGAAATCCTACTGAGTACTTTATAAAAAATTATAACTCACTTAAAAACTTCCATTGAGCTTCAGGTCTAAAAGTGACGCTCGTTTTGAACTTGTGGAACACATCTACACTCTCGGGACGGCAAATGAAGCAGCTGATCCTCTTTTCCGCAAATGTTTCGTCGGGTTGAAGCAACAGATTCTGACTTGGGACGACGTTGCTTCGCCTAAAAATTTACTACAAAGACGGCGGCAGGTGGTGGGGGTAGGCTCCGCATCTCCATGCCAACGGCCGTGACATCAGTGGAGCGTTGCCTGGGCGACGCGCTGGTTGCCGTCTTCCCATTGGCGACATCGATTTCTTGGCGCCGTCTTGGCCAGCCGTCTCTGGTTGGCCGCGGTTCAGCCCACACTCAAGACTGAGAACACAGCGCTCAGTACCTCCTCGACTCGAGAGGGCTGCTGGAGCTCAAAAAAGTTAAATGAAGAAAACGAAATATACAGAGATTGTATTAAAAAAAAACCTAAGACTGATGAAGGAAGAAACCAGGCAACTTGGATGAGAAAAGACCAAGCAGGGAACAGCAGGAGGCCAGGAGGAAAACCGAGAAAAGTGAATCAAAAGTCAAAGAGTCATCTTCCAGACGCAGTCAGTTACATGGAAGATATCCCTTCTGTATATACCCTCTGCTGTTAACTGGAGAGATTTTCCGGTCTCTTCCTCAGTGTTATTCTTTGTCATTAAATGCAGTTGTATCTGGGAAATACTTTCTTCATATTATACATCAGAGAGATTTAAACACACAGCAGGCTCAATCAAGCATACTCTTCCGAAAGGCGACTGATTGTGGTGAAAATAAATGACATTCCATAAAGCTTTACCACCCAACAAACGGATCGAAAGATAACTGTATTTCACAAAGGAATAAATTTCTATACCAAGCGAAAATATTATAACTGACGCAGTGAGAGAATATTGGTAAGTAAAATAAAATTCCACAAATTATGATTAATCGTAAAATATAAATACTTTTCATTAATTCATCGACATCTGTCATGATTCCTAACTAATAGGCAAGTTTTAATTTTGTAATGACTTTACCACACAACAGTACTATTTTATTGAAAGTGCTATTAATGCATATCGCATTGTATCCTAATACAATGGTTAGACACTGGTTACTGTTTAGTAAAATTAAATAAATTTTATTACAACAGAACCATTGCATTACTTGTGCAATTGTCATCGTGGCATATTGGCGCAGGATGTGACAAATAAAATGGTACATCCGGCGCTGCTTACCAGAGTGTTACGCCGATAACACAAATTAAACTATTTGAAGCATTGCTTTATGTGCCACATATACATCTTTTAAGGTGATTAGAAAAGGGACCGATAATTGAGAGAGGTCGATTGCTAATTAAATATTTTATTTTAAATCTTTGGAAGGCTCAAACAAGAGGGTTGTTTTTAAAACAAGGTCGTTTGTTAATAAGAAGAAAAATACTATAAATATCATTACAAAATATCTATTTCCGTATTCTACTTACTATAGTCTAATTTTCTACTTATATACATTTTTGTTCAAACATGTGTCATACCATTCAACGAGTTTTTAAATTCTGGTGTCAAGGAAATCCATGAAGATTCCAAATCCATGACAGCAGTTGCATTTCTTCGTCGTCGTTGAACCGTTAACACCAAAAAACTCCTTTAAATACCGAAACAGGTGAAAATGACTGGGTGCAATATTTTGACTCTCCAATTTTGCTATCGACATCACAAACCAAATATTTACAAATTAGAGAAGGTTGGCCTGGACTTGGCTCAGTCATGAACACTAACCGGCCCTTCCTTGTTCATTCCCACCCCCTTACGAACTTTACTGTCAGTCATAGCGTTATCACCATGCTCTTCAAAAAAATATCTGAACCTAAATTTATGCTGCTGCCAAGTTTATTGAACTCAAAAATCGAATTAAAGATCGTATCCCACAGTCGGTGATCTCAGCACGTAGATAAACGAAGATACAGCTGTAAATGGCGTCTAAACGAGCGCGCAAAGCATGCTGGGAGCAGACGGCATGCGCACTGCGGCGATCACGTGTCACTCTCACTCTCATCCAAAAATTTACCTTATTTAAAAAAAAAATAATCCCCGTAATTTTACAACTGCTTAGCCATTTTAAAACTAGGACAACTTATTTAATTACATTTCACGGTTACGACTACGGCGTTATTTGACTTCAGTTCCCAAGTCTGTTTTCCCAGGAGTACGCAGTCTATAACGTAGAAGCACCCCGAAGTCAGCACAATAAATACGAAAGGATGTATCTCTGCACATGTACAAAATATTGTATGCTGAGTAAAATCCTTTCGGGTAGCTAGCCAAATGAGTCCACCGATAAAACACGACGTTTCGGTGGTAATATGCTCTGCCGCCAGTGTCAGTTACTTAACTATTATGGCAGAGGTTATGGCCACCTAAACGACGTGTTTTATCGGTGGACCCACTCTGCTAGTTACCCCAGAGGATTTTGTACATATTCAAGCCACCAGTCTTACATACTGTATGCTGCTGCTCTCTTCAATAAGCATATATGGTGCTTAAAGATGTAAAGAAGATGTCGAAGTCTATCAACTTATGAACTGATGTGCTGAAATAGTTCTTTACTGATATTCCGTGAATTTTTCTTGTGCCTGAAACTCAATCACGACGAATTCAGATATTCATTATGTTCATGAAATTTCATACCAGCATTTAACGAACACGAAATAACAATTGAACTGCCTACACACTACTTCTAGTAGCAATTTTGACTACCTATGAATGAGCAAGAGTGTTCGATATGAAAGCAGAAAGGTGGAAACGATATTGCTGACGACCCTGAATTAAAATTCACCCGCTGTGCAGCGCGTGTGCTGCTATCTGGGGAGAACACTCGGAATGATAATTCCCTCCTCGACCCGAGCAAACCTTCGGTGGCTCCGAAAGGAAGGAAGGAACGACTGCCACCCTCCGCACCCCGTTCAGCAAACGTCGGCTATGCTCTGGGGAGATGGAGGGGAGGCAAGTCACTGGCACCAACGTTTAGAGAAAAGAATCCAGTAGTTTTTTTGTTCTTTGTTTCGAGGAACCCCGTCTCAGGGTCCGAGAGTTTTCTTCCTCAGCTTGCAGACTCCGACAGGCAGCGCCGGAAACTCCATGAATAAATACTCTGCCGACAATAAATAAATTAAGAAAATGAGCGGAAGAAGGAGCTGGCGATGGAAACGAGCGGTATCGGGGGAAAAAAAACAGGGGGCAGAGAAGGATGGAAAAGCGCCGTCGGGCTCATAAATTATGCAGCGGCGCAAAATGTAGGCGAGAGGGTTCAGGGGACACCCGTAATGGGTCCGTAAACGAGCACGTGACTGCCGGCTAATTTCTACTGTGCGCGTAGTCTGTAGCGCTCCAGTGACTTAAGTATCGGCACAAATTAGAATCGACGCAGATGCAAAAACAGTTTCTATTTCTGGTATTTGTTAAAGTACAATAGTATGAATGGCCAGCAAATCTATCAGTTCATTTACGAAGATGGCAGTGCCCTTGAAAAAACAGGGATGACAATTGAAGTCGTAGAACGGAAAGTGAGGAACTCTAACCGAACTAGCAAGAGCAACACCAAATGAAACCCACAGTTAATAATCGCTTAGTTTATACCTACTCCTTTAGGAGAAATTTAAGAAAGAGGAAACTTCACGTAACATGGCATCTAGGAGAAATGGAAAACTGGTGGTGCCGTGAAGTATTTATGCATCAGACTGAAACCAATATTTTCGTTCAGTCACTACCATACTAAAAGAGAATGTGCCGTTAAAAATATGTTAATCCGCAAACTGACAACCACATCTTGGGGAGCGCAGCCATGGTTCCTTGCCAAAACATCAATTGGGCACCTGTGAAGATAGGAAATTCAGTACGAAGGTCGACTTGTTAATCGCCATATGTCGCAGGTCGGTGCAGAACCAGTTGCCAAGAAGATGGCGAAGGTGTGGCTGTTGGTTGCCATCTCAGTGAACTATCTGGCTGGGCGATTGCAGTGAAGGTTAACAGGTCCAAATGAACGGTCGCATTCGTCCTGTAAGTAGAAGATCGATGGGCATTGTACCAATGTTTCCCGTTCTGGGTAACATAAAATGTTGACCGACAGTCATCGCAGAGAAGTGAAATGGCTACAATCAGACATGAGTTTCATGCAGTAACAGAAGTATCGATGACCAGTGGAAAACTGCGTGCAGCTGCCTACGTACTTGGATATCTCAGAAGATAACTTTCACATAATCCCCTCATCATGATAAGCAATGAAGTTTGGTGACTCAGGTTGTGTTTGGACCGTCGCAAGTGGTCACTGGACCAGTGGAAATCGATTCTGTGGAGTGATGAGTCGAGGATTGCATTATTATGATCCGCTGGATGTGTATGGGTGTCGCGTTTCACCGCGGAATGACTTATTTCGGGGTGTATATTGCCAACTAGGAATTTCTATGATGGCAGAATGATGGTGTGTGTTTATTTCACGGCCCTCGGGGTAGGACCGCTGGTGTTTGTCCTTGGTGTCATTAAAGGCCCGTTCCCACGATCCCTTGTAACGAAGGCGAGACGAGACGGGACGGGACGAATACTCAACCACACGCCATGGGAACAGGGCCGCCTCTGCTAGCGGAAATGAGACGCAGCTACCCACTCTGAGTCGGCAAACATCACAGGCGTGTGTAGCGGTGCGCTGTTGCCATCGGTTTGCAGCAGCGGTGCGCAACCCTTCTGTTGCTGTAAAGTGCTCTGTGCCAAACGACACTAGGCAACGTGGTGGGGAGGTGGCGGCCAGTTAAGCGAGGACTAACCTGCGGCGCGCGGTCGTCCCTACACTTCGGCTAATGAGGTCCCGTCTCGTCTCTCCTCTCGTACAAGGGATCGTGGGAATGCGCCTTAACACGGAGGCCTATTATAACATCCTGAATAATGAATTGCTCCAAACATTATGGAATTTTCACGACCATACCATACCGTGTAGTGCTACGCTGACGACAAATGTCCATCGATTGTATTGGTCCGCCCAGGATCCCTGAAGTCAACCTTAAGCCGCGTTCCCACGACGCGTCACTCGGCGCGTGGTTGTGGACGCCTTTCATCTTTGCCACTTATACTAGCAGGTACGGTGCGCCTCAAACCCACCGCCAGGCGCTATAAGATGAAAGGCGCGTACTACCTCACTACGCGCCGTGGGAATGCGGCTTTATAGAACATCATTGGGACGAACTAGATCGCCGGGTGTGGACTCGCCAGGAGCGGCCAAAACCTGTTTTCCAACTCGTGGAATGGTTGCATGAAAAACGTCAACGAAACTAAGAATCGGATCTTAATGCTGAAGAAAGAAGTGAAGATCAAGCTGAAAGACAAGAAGCCCTCAGCTAACTTCCATTCACACATTAGTTTCTTGCTGTTTTTAAACATGTTGCGAATTGATTCTCTTCATGAGAGAGGTTTGATGGTAGAATGGTATGGTGACGGCTTATTCTGACTCCGTGCTTTTAGGTCACTTACGTAACTACATCTTTCTATATCCAACTCGAGCAATACAATTCTAGGTCCACGCGTACGAAGTTGTGGGTAACAGCTAGTAAGAGTATATTTTTGTTTGTGAAATGTATATTTTTTGGGGGCCGTCCCAGCATTCGTCTAGGTAATTACGGAAAACCGAAACGTTAGGCTCTTTATATCACTCCTGCGCGTCCTAATTCTCCTGACTGCACAGGATTCTGTGAAGAAGATTCAGAGTCCTGAAGAAAAGTTTAGAAACAAATGCTAATAAAAAAAAAAAAACTTAGGAGAGTGTGGGCGTGGTAGGGTCTGCCCAGACGCATGCGAGCTCCTCGAAGGGCATTCCTGGGATTCTTCCCCCCAGCAGTCTGTCGCTGTCAGTTGGCGGTGACGTGGGCGGCATTTGTTTCCAGAGGGCGAACTGCTGCTGCAGCCACGCCGGTCGCCATGGCAACTGCGGGGCCTCTCAAATTGATTTTGTCTTGAGGAGAAGAAAAGAGGGGAGCTAAGGCAGTCGCCCTCACTGCGGGAAAATGTTCACCCATTTTAAGATCGCGTTTGCGCTTGGTGAAAAACAAGTATGGTATACTTTGTACCAGTATTAATTTTTTTCCCTAATATAGGATATTAATCAGCAATTGAGAATACGAATGATTCGCAGCTACGTGTTCTCCACTTTTATGTATGGATGTGAAAGCTAGAACCTTCACCAAAATTGATAGAAAGTAATTGATGCTTTCGAAATGTCGTATCTTACGCATACCTTGCGCGCTGAAATTTTCAAACGAATAACTATAAACAAAGGGAAAACTCAGAATCTAGGACACATTATGAGAAGCGAGAGATACCAGCTATTGCAACTCATGACTGAAAGAAGATAAAGAGGTAAAGGTCTGTTAAATGGAGAATGATTTCATGGCTGAAGGACTCTCGGAGATGGTACTACCGTATGTCCGAAGAGGCTTTCCGTACTTCAACGTCACGTCTAGAGAAAGCTATGTGGCCCACCAACTACCGATAGGAGAAGGTGCCTCAAGAAGGAGATCTGCGCCATATACGCATCTTAATGTTTTCATTAGTTGGATACAACATGTGTATACGAGTATAAAAAACAGCAGAGGACCATGAGTTGATACCTGAGGTATAGTATTAATTTCATTTCACTTCACATCCATTGGGCAACCATTTATTTTTACTATTTTCATGCAGCTTATACTATTCCTGTCCATAATATAGTCACAGCTGGGCAGAAAACAGTTAATCATTAACTAATGAAGTTAAAAACATTGCAAAATTTTAACTTTTAAGTGAATCTAAAAAATCATTAACGTTCTTCTTAATTTCCGTTAAAGTGAACTTCCGTTAACTTTAGTCCGTTACATTGGTTGTCGTCATCATTCTGTTTGTTAGAATTGCGTGCCACGGAACGCTGATACGTTCGGCAAGTCGAATAGCGGAAGAATTACGTAACGCGAGTGCGAGTGTGATGCATATATAACTGTTACGCTAGGCATGGCTCTGATATGAGTGGAAAGGTTACAGTTGTGGAGTGTATGTATGTTACATCAGCAAACCGGCGATCACTACTCCTTTCAAATTCTATCAGTGATTGATTTTGATATTTTAATAACCCAACTTTTTTACTACGAGGAATACAATGCCACTTTTTAGTTTGTGTTGGTTTGGAGTTTGGTAGTGAAATAAGTTAAATTGACATTCGTTGTATGATTACAACATGGAAACTGAAGATCTATAATCTGTTTGTGAAAGTAGCAACACTATCAATAGAAATGAGAAGGTTAAAAACCATTGGCCACATTTATGCGGTTTTGTTGTATTTAAATCAAGATTGGGAGAACATTTGATTTATGAATTCAAACTGTGTTTGCCTAAACTTTCTACAGTCAAGATTCACGTTTCTAGCATTAATAATCTTAAACTACGCATGAAGAGGATGCATACATCCAAATATTTACAGTTTGAAGAATAAAGTGAAAACGGGGTCCGCTCGTGGGAAAAGAAATAACAATTCAAATCCGCCTTCAGATGCTGTGGATTCTTTTCATGTAGATAGCAGCAGAAGTGTGTGTGTGTGTGTGTGTGTTGTGGTTTTTTTTTTTTTTTTTTTTTTTTTTTATCTGCATTGGAGTTAGCGACAGCGGCATATCTCTGGCTAGTGTGGATCAATGCATTTAAATTTTTTCGTTGCCAACATGATTCCACTACATCTTGCAAAATCCGATACGTTTGAGAAGGTAATTAAAACATTAAACCCCAGTAAGAACTCAATTTCCAGAGGGACATTGGGTAGACTTATTGTTGATGGTTAAATTTTAACGGATAACTGTAACTTGCGTTAAATTTGCAAAAATGTAACGCTGTAACGATTATCTAAGTTAACCTTTTAAGTAGCGGATTAATGATTAACGAAGTTAACTTTTTCATTAACTCTGCCCAGCTATGAATATAGTATTCTAATTTATTTAACTGAATTTTATAATTGTCATAATCAAAGTCCTCACACTGACGATTCAGTTTAGTTGCTTTCACATACTGCCCTTTCTAATATTGTTGACAACGCTGATAGAAGTGGAACTGATCTCTAGTTTTCAACATGTTACTTATCATCACGCTTACAAAGTGGTTTGGTTATTGGAACTTTGAGTGAGTCAGTAAATAATCCCTCTTCAAAATATAAATTAAAAATATGTTTAATATGCTTCAGTATGCAGGGTTAAGCCACACCATTAACATAATGATTTTCATTGTTTCAGATATTTTAAAACATTTTCCATTTCACTAGGATTAGTGGAAAACGGAACCGAACGTTTAGCTTAAGTATTTACTAGAAGCGAATCCTAAAGATGGTAGAGATTGGTTTCTCGATTTCGGCACACTACTGTTCTGGTAGGATTTTATAGGGAATTAAGTGAGCCAGGGAGAGGGAAGTAGCTGGAAGGAGACACAATTGATTGAACAGGAACAATCATAACTTTCTTTGTCCCGTCTTTGTGTCAGAGTTGGTTAGAAAGATATCATTGCCTACGACCAGAAGGACGGACCTTACTTTTTTTCAATAGCAAAAAGGATAAAAAGAAATAGAATTGAAATGTGATAGGGTGTAATTTATTTCATATTATATAGTTCAATGTTTAATGCGTTCTATTTATATGGTTACTGATTTTCGTATGGTACGTGATGGTTTTAAAGCAGCTAAAGAATCAGGAAACTTTTAATGTCAGGAAGCAAGATTTCTACCTGAGCCTCCAGAATAATATATGATTATCCACATACAATTCTGACTGAAAAGAAGTACATTTTTCAACCAGCTACTTGGAATGGAAATTTCAAGAAAACAAACCGAAAAAAAGACAAAATCGTAAAGCTATTAGATGTTTCCCTTTTGTCCTTGCTTTTTGAGACTTTAATATGCCGCAGTAGCTAGAACAGTGATGCATAATATGGTTGGCTATGCACTGTACTGTTAACTACACTAATGTAGATATATGTTTCTAAGATAAAAATGGGAAGAACTGTTAACGACCTTTAGTGGAGAAAAAAGGGGGGGAGCATTTACATTATTACCTGATATTCGGAATTATCCGGATTTGCTATACATTAAGCTGGAGTTTCCATCATTCTTCAGTAGCAGCCTACGTGAATAATGTTTATTCTCTCAATATACGGACACCGTTTCAGTTATGTTTCTTTGCAATAAGTAAGGTCCGTTTGTGAATGAGAATAAGAATGACTCGTTATCGCCGCTGTCGGCGCTTTGAACGCCATCTGCAGCCCGTACTGTCTGTCTGTGTGCTGCACAAGTTTACAATATTTTACAAAATAGATTCGCCCGCCAGCAGCGAGACGTGATCCGCAGTTCGATGCTTGAGTCCAAGTTACCTGGCAGCAGCCTAAATTCGTCCTCAGATGACTCTGAAGAAGGCCACAGAATGATGGCTGAAACGTTAGATTTTGATAAATTGAGCGGTTCCACCCAGACGACCAAGATATCATCGAACATGACCGAGGAAGTATACGCAACCACGGTATGACAAAATATTTTGAAATTACTAAGAAAAGAATATATGACACCGAAATAAATATTTTTAATAATATTTACAGTATTTTTCTGTTTATTAAAAAACGCTCCTTATCTAAAAGAAAATTACCCCCGTATTTCGTTACAATGATAACCCGGTTATCAAAGAATAGGAAATTTTGTTAAAAAAATGTTTTTGCTCCAGAGAAATTACTTTGTTCATGTTGGTAACATAGGAGCCCCTGAATTTCTTGAAGCGAATTGGAAAAATCACAGTTCCAGGAATCCCGTTGCCATCAGCGGAAAAAATTGTACCTCTAGGGAACGTTGTAATTAAGGTGTAATATGTCCAACGCGGGATGAATTCCCCCTGGCCCGGTCGTTCGTTATTATGAACCTTTTTTTTTTCATTTTTTTCCTCTTTTTTTTTACGTATGGTTGCTGCAATTCAGCAAATTCACAAATATGGCAGTGGCGTGAGGTGCAGCGTGATGGACACTGGAGAGCGACAATTCCAGCCACGCTCGTCACGGCCAACGCGCAGCCGCGGTCACTGGAAACTGTCTGCTGGACAAAGATTTATTCGGTAAAATAAAATCGTTGCACTGCAACAGCTATCGGGCCGTGGCGTTTGTCACAGGAAAAGACTAGAATGTAGTTATCACATCTCGATATTCTTCTCGTGACTTTTGTGTCAATAAGGCTACACAAATACTTTGGTCTCGGAAATTTCATTTAAAATTCCTACTTTAAAAAAAATGCTGATTAATACCTGTGGAAAACTACACATAACAAGCTATGCTTATCATGGCTTTTGTATCAATAAGGTGATACAGATTAAAAAAAAAGTCTGATAGATACCTGTGTAATATCAAGCATACCAGCAGCAACTTAACATTCATCATGCATGTTACCGACCATGGTGGGTGAGCGTTTACGTTCTAGACTCTCATTCTGGAGGACACGGGTTCGAATCCCAATCAGGGCTTCCAGCTTTGAGTTTTGTTTGGTTTCCCCGAAATCGCTCCAGGCGAATGTCGGTATGATTCCTCCAAACATTCTGTGGTCGTGGTCTAATTACTTCTATTTCCTTTCCCACAGTTCATTCCCGCTTCTAATGACCACGGCGTCGACAAGGCGTAAAGTAGTAAGCAAAAAAAAAAAATGTGACCGTTAGCTCTGTCTACAACAAGAGAAAATGTGTTGACACACATCAACCAGGTTCCATATATTCGGTCAGAATGTAATACTGAATTGAAGTATGTATGAATGATTTGTAATATTTATTAATTTTTTCTAACTTAGTACATTAAGTTTAAAAAATATTAATTAGCAAAATAATTATAATTCTTAAAACTTAATATCATATTTAAATTTAGTATAATATTATAATTAGATTCATAAGCAGCAAGAAAAGTGGTCAACGATTGCGTTAACCAATTAATAATGTGAACTGTAAGTGCCAGTAACATGGGTCTCTAATAGTGTACAGTCATATGTGTTACAATTTATTCTGATCTGACAAGACGTTCTACTTGTACTATACATACATATTTCCTAGTAGTAGCCGAAAGTCTTTCTGCAACTAACTAATGAAATCTGATGCAACAGTTTCTGCCCACACCGTCCTTAGTTCCAACTGTCATTCACATGTTCTGACCATGATTTCAAGATATCCTATCTTTTAACCAGCACTGGCAATCAAACGATAAAGCAGAGGAGCTCAAATAAAAAATATCTAAACAAGGAAGCTCAGAACCAGAGTTAAATGATTTCAATTCCAGAAACACTGAGAGGTGCTTCCACACAGTCTCATTAACACAAAACGTTTCAGCAGATGTCTCTACCATCTTCATCAGGTGAAACAGTGGATTCCGATTGTGGGTTTCCACTTCGACAATCATCAATATATACATATTTAATGTAACGTATATACTTTCTATAATCGAATACGGCTCCACAGCATTAGTAAGTTGTTAGTATATGGGGTGAAAGGGGGGGGGGGCTTAGTAAGTTTTGTGTTAAAGTTAGTATTTTTTAGTTTTAGTTGGTAGAAGTAAATGCCAGAATCGCTGGCAGGTGTATAACAAGTTGTAATGGCACAGATGGTATTAGTCGAATAGGCTATTCGAATGATGAAAACTACTAAAGTAAAATATTAATGTGTATAAAGTATTGAAGAGATAGTGTGTAATCAATTGTGTTGATGGAATTGGAAAGTGAACGTAATTGTTAAATATCTTCACTTAAAATTTTTTACTTTGCTGCGATTTTTGACTACTAACAATTGGTTTTCCTATACGAATCTTTTGATAAATCATTTGACTGACACAATATTAAGTGGGGGGTGTAAAAAATTCTAGGGTATATTCACCGTTTATATTCGGACCAACAGATTCATACAAGCGCGGACTACCATTGTAGTGTATCGTGTTAAAGATATCAAAGAGATTGTCAAGCAATAGCATTGAGAATTAGCAGTAGTGTGAACTTACACATTAAAGCCCTCACAAATGGCTACCTCTGCCAGGATTATGAGTTTAGTATAAATCTTTCAAACGCTGTATACTTCGACATATACATCTACTATTTCACTTATCGAGGGAAGATAACATAGAAGCATCACCACGCGAAAATTTAAATTGTCACGTTGAACATTGTTTACTGTAAATTATTCCCTTTATAAATTTCTCAAATGAATCAGATAAAGAGCAGAGACAGTCATCAAGATGAAAATGATAGAATTCATAACTCCTGAAGAGTAGACAAGCGTATTCTCCATTCCAGAGATACCTTCCTGGAAGTTTCCAACAATCGTGCTAGTATGAATGTTTCCGAGTAAAGGGCTGATAATGTTCTAACAGACACCACCAGTATGTCTCAAATTTAGGTACTACCATTTTACTATGACTTATCAGAATGATAAAATCCTGTGAGGAAAATATTTGACGCACCTGTCATTTGATTATTTTGCAACATTCTAACCCTCTGGCAAATCACGCAGCGCATTGCGTGTGCGCGCACGTATTATGTCTGCATTCACACGCAACCGCAAAGCTGACGTGCAATCTGGACACGTCTGTCACGAGTGAAATCATCCGTGACTGACTACAGAGGGTGAGTGTGTGGTTGATACCTTTCTTCTTGGGTAATTACTTTCCTGTTTCTCCGTTCAGACGACTCTAAAATTCACAAGTCAAATAAAACTTTTGTATAACGTCAATAAAAGCATTTCTAGCTGAGAATTAGCTTCTCTAATGGTCACTTACCTAAGTGAGTCCTTTGAGTGTTTATATTTGCCTGCAAATCCTGTACGTTACTTTCTCTGTCAATTTCTCATGTGCATTAATTTGTATTTTCTGCGTTTTAGGTAAATTGTTACTGAGGAAATAATGATGACATTTTGCAAACAGAATTCAAGAAGAAAATTTAGCTTGAAAATATTTTTGTTTTTATAAATCGATTCCAAGGAGAATGTAAACAATATTAAGCGTATGGTGCCTCAGTAATAACTTTACGAAGATTTTTAGTTATTTACAGAATTTTATGTAATCACTGAATATGGGCATATAAAACATAGTTTTATGTGTTGCATGAGCTGCTGCATAGCTCAGACGGTAGAGTGTCAGACTACAGACGACCAGGGTTCGATCCCCGTCGAAACCGAAACCTTGAAGCTAAACGTCCGGACGGCTTCCACGCCATCCCAGCCTACTATCCAATGAGTACCGTGGATGAAACTCCTCGGAAATGCAAAGAAAAAGGGTTGGACTGTGTCGCTGACCACAGCACGTCCACTCTCATGCCTGAGGCCAGGAAATGGGAATACGGATCTCTACCTCCGCTAATACTACGGCTTGCTAACTGTGTAAACCATTTATCTTGCATAACCCATATAGTTTTCATTATAAGATCCCACATTTTGAGATAAAATTACGTAATGAAGAGAGTTTAGTTTCATATATCGATCTAGGGCTCAGAAAGAAATTTCTAAAACTGCCTATGTCGAGCACAACACTTAATGTTAGTGAAGCATGGACGTTAGTTAGTATCAAAAAAAGGGAAAAAATCCAAGCGTTTAAAATTTGGTGGTATAGAAATATGCTGAAAATTGAATGGAGAAGGAGAGTATGGAAGAAACATGTTGCGAAATTAATGGACGAGAAGTTTGAGGAAGAGTCCCACAGAAAGAAGAGACAGAACAGTTGGTATTTGGTATCATTTTTAGACAGTCAATATTGGCTAAATTGTTAGTGGAGGCAACAGTCGAAAGAACGAGCTGTGAAAGATGACAAAGATTAGAATATTTATGAAACAGATAATCGAGAACATAGTTGGTGAGGATACGTTGAAATAAGCGGTTGGCTCAAGATAGGAAGACACGGAGAATTGTATCAAACCACTCCTGTATCTGATGACAAGCAAATGAAATCGTAGCATTTAATATCAGATACAGTAACACTATTACAGCTGTGAAAGTGCCAAGTAACACCAATCTTTCTTGATTAAATCTGCGAGTGAAGTTGCACAACATTCACACGAACTAACACTTGTGCCTATCTTCACTTAACGGAATATAACTTTTTTTAGCAATAATAAACAATTTAAAACTTTTATCTTCCAATATCATTCAATTTTCACTCCTCCAGTCGAATCTATTGATGTGGTATTGAAGCTAAACAATTTAATACTGATATAAAGTTGGCTCAATCGCCTCTACATATGTCTGGAGTTATATGGACCGTCCACAACACAATAAAAATCATAGCACTTTCAAACACTGAAATTAAACGCCAAACAATATTCTGAGCATTCACTAACTTTTCTGAAAGTCTTAAGAAATGAAATAAACACTCAGCCAAACATTCACTTACACCCCACCAATCGTCGAACTAATTCAGCTACCAAGCAAAACAATATTTTACTCCTCTAAAGACTGTCTGTCCGCTATTTCTCAATTATAAGGAGTGGGCGTACTCCCTCTGACAGCTATAAACCCCCCCCCCCTCTCTCCCACCTCTCCACTGGCTCCTATTTATACATTCTCTCATGATTCTCTATATGATGCAACCAGATGACATGGCTACGGGGTGCTGTTTTTCCAGTAATCACGTATGGTGCAAGAATTTACAACTCACGATCTACGTAAACATTGAGCCATGCACTAAGATACGAAAATTGATTCAAAACACCTCAATTAAAGCCCTAAATAAGCTAGAATATCTTTAAAAGTTATATCTGGTGGATAAACAATATGTGATAACAACTCCCGTCCTCCTGGAATCGGTCTTAGACGAAATACAGTCATCTAGATTCCCTATCTTCTGTTGGCTATCTGGAATATGTAATTAAAATCTAAATATGAAACCTACTTAACAGCGTATATACTAAAATGCGGCAGAAATGCCTGGCACGGATTACCTCGACTGTTGTGACACACACACAGTGGTAGCAAAAATAAAACGAACGTCCGGGTGCCTGCACAGATATGTAATATTCTCGCAACCTGTGGACATGTCGGTCAGGAATGAACCCCCACCCACCTCGTCCCGGGCAGGACACGCCGTGATTGCAGGCCCGTGTTTGCGGGAGGTGGGGCCGGCCGGCAATCTAAAATACGCCGCGCTCGCATAATTACAAAACACAGCTGTCAGCTGCCGGCGACACTGCGTCACCGGCGCAGTGACGAGCGGGCTGGTGGGTTGGTAACCCTGCGCACAGTGCGCCGCACCGCGCCGCCCACGGTGATTGCTACGCCCACCGGCGGCATCGTATTTACCCCAGACGTCACCAGCCGACGCACTGATGTCATAATTATTACGTGCCTCCCGGTTTTTGTTGGTCTCATTCGCTTTATTTATTTATTTATTTTTCTGTGTTCCTGCAGCGTAATTCTGCGCTGTCAGAGAGGTAATGATAACCAGAGATAAGTGCGGTCCGTGTTGCAAGATGATCTGTGATGTGTATCGCATTAATTAGCAACTGACGAAGATAACCAATAAGGATTTGTTTGATGATAACCATACTTCCCCTTAGTATTCTGCATTATGTGGGCCATGAAAGTTTGCTGAACATTAATTTCAACATTTCCTTGTGAAATAACTACTTGAATACGATGCAAAGGATATGGTACTGACGTTAGTTCTCACTAATTAAGCCATTCACTTTTTGTTCCGTTTTATTCTCTTTGATGACGGAAATTAACATTCGTTTACGAACACTCAAATTTGTACTGAATGATAAATTCCACTATTTGTCGAACACATAACATGTGTGCATCTGCCGGTCTCAATGTCAATCCAGCTGCTACTGAAGTCTGATAAGTGAGAATTCCTTTTCGCTTCCGAGCGGAGCCGGCCACCGATCCAGCTGACCACATCTCTATGCGAATTCTTGTTGCTTCAACATACATCTGCGTGACTCAAGCGCTGACGATAATTATACTTACATCAACTAAATGAAATACTCCACATGTGAAACCTGAGACACAAAATTATCCGTGGTTTTACACTGATCTCAGGAATACATAATCGTCACAACAGTCATAGCACTGAATTAAGATTGTGTAATATGGAGACTGTTGTATATTATTATTCAGTCACCGATGTTATATTTCATTAACTCCTTTTTGTTTTATAAGTAATATGGACTGATATATCGTCAGGAGTACAGAATCATTTTTATGTTCTTGTGGCGAATATTAATTTATTTATTTATTTCTCGTGTCCAGGACATAACAAGTTGAAAAAACAAATAACATTAATTAATTAATATTAAACTATAAACACAATTATATAGAATGTGACCAGAATTCCGCAATCTTGATGGCCTTCTCGTTTGCCCTGTAAAGGTCGTCGATATTGCAGGTTTCAGGGAGATTCCTGCATATCAGAAGATGATGTGGGTTCTGAAGCTCACCACATTCACATAGATCGTTGTCATTAGTGTACCCCCATTTTTTAATATAATATTTACATCGGGACACTTCAGTTCTTAATCTGTTTAGAGCCTTCCATATAGCATATGGCTGATTACATCCAGCAGCCGGTGCCTCTTTGATGTTCCTCCACTGTTCTTCAGGCAACGAATTTCGCCATAGTTCTAGACGGCGTGCTCCAGTAGAAGATGTTATGGCTGTAGTTGATTGTACGAAGCTCTTCCTTGACTTCAGCCTTGTGGGTTGAGGTTCGTGTCCAAACAAAGGGTGTCTGGGGTCTGTTTCTTGTTTCCTCTTCTCCCTCTCTGCAGCTGTTTTCCTACGAATGTCAGGTGGTGCTTTACCCATGATTTGGTATATTTTACTAATAGGAGTTGGTTTTAGGCAACCTGTTACAATGCGACCAGTATCATTCAATGCTATATCAACCTGCTTAGCATGTGCAAACTGGTGCTGAGTATTCTGCTGCAGAAAAACAAATTTCAAAATAAACGGTTTTTTTCAAAGCCAGCTCTTTCAAATATATCAATAAACAGCGAATATTAATAATAATAGTCTTTCTTATTTTTCACTTGACGTTTATTTCGCCTTATTTCATTTACAAACACACCGAAGAATTACTCAGGTCCTTAGTAGCTGACAGTAACCTTTATTTCAACCTATCGCCAAACTGCGAACTAACCTTGTCCAGTCGCTCGACAGATAAAAAAAAAAAAAAAAAAAAAAAAAAAATCCTCTCATGATGTTTTTTCTGGTCTCTATAACAACCGATTTTTTCCTAAGAGTAATTATTCTATGAATATTCTGTTATACTCCGGCCCAGGGAACTACACTTTACATATTCCAAGTTCTTTCACCGAATTCAGCAGTGATATAATGATGTTGTGATCAGTCTCAGTTTTCAGCCACTTCTCCGTGCGAGAGAAATATCTAACAACAGTTCGGTGCTCCTGACAAGCATTTCAGATACGGGGAGAAGTGGTTGGCTTCCTCTGTCCAGTGTGTTGCGAGACATAGAAAGATTTTTATAATGTAACAATGTGGAATCTTTCTTAGAAATGTGCACGAAACCATACATGATTATCCATAACATATGATATTAAAGACCATTTCTGCTCAATTTTAAGCCATTTAATTGCGGTCAGTCTTCTCTACAAGATATTATTAAATTTCTCTGATATTTATTTTTTAATAACTAACAGATTTAAGTTCATTTTGCCAATTAGTCGTATTTAGTTATTGTTTACGTTTATTGTAACTGTGGAACAAGGAAGGACAAGGTCAGGACAAGTGTGATTTCTTTAAAGCCATATGATCTTTTATATTCTTAATTGATTTCATCAGTGAGACAAAGTGATCGCCAAGGTAATTCTTTATTTATTTGTATCTATTTGGTTATATATTCTATTTAGGGCTTTACGAATCGTCAACGCCGAGTGCATTGGTCAAAGAATAAGAAGCAATTAAGACCTTGCCTTTTTGGAGAAACCATACCGGATTTCGCCTCTAATGACTTCGGGAATTCATGTAAAACCAAAATCAGGATTGCCAGATATGGGATCGAACATGTGACTTCCATAATGGCATAAGCGAGCGTTAGCCGTTTAGCCAGTGTATAAAAAGCCAAGTGCATCCCCTTACTGTTGCAAGTAAATTATAGTGATCTTCATTTGTGATTAGTTAGGTGACAAACCATCGCTAGACAGAGTAGAAATTTCCTCGTAAGTAATCGCAAGTTTCAGTATTAGAATTAATTCAAACTGTGGGATTCTTGAAACAATGAAACAGAGATGAACTCTGATGTCAAATTGTTTGAGAAGATGTGCGAAATACGGTCAAAATCAATCCTTACGGTAATTTCGAAGTAGCAACACTGACCTTTAGAAACTGGAGTTAGGAATGCGATGAAGATTGCCAAGAAACAAATTACTGGTGGAAAGTGCAACTGAGAAACTTCATTCGATATCGGTGTAACAGTGTAGATTTAAAAAAAAAAAAAAAAAAAAAAAAAAAAAAAGGTTGAAATTTTTTGATATGAATGTATAATGTTCTCGGATGACTAGCCGAATTAACAAAGTGTTTTCACACGAAATTTCGGCGATCAGATTCAATGTTACCAACTTCTGGTGGAGTAAATTCGATCGTGGAAATATTATGTGAAAATACTTCATTAACTCGGCTAGTTATCCGAGAACATTATATTAATTCCGAATGCTGAGAATAACGTCGTTCTTGTGTGATATAAACATATATGAATAGTACATTTTCTTTCTCGAGGGAAGCTTGTTGTTAGGATTGGACGTCTCCCTGCAATCAGGCTGGTCGCGTGCGTGATGCGTGTCCGATAGCTCACGGTCCAGAGAGAGAGCAGTTGGTAGATACATCCCCATGTTCCACAATGAATAGTCGACTAGCTGCCTATTAATTACAGATGTGCTCCTTCCCCGGCGGGGAGGCGGGACGCGTGAAATAGAAGCGTGTTCACGGCTGTTGGGGGACGCTAATGGGGTTCGAGGGAGGCCGGGTGGTCATTTTGGTACGCCTTCATAAATCTCTCTTTCCCGCTCGAAATACGGGTGACTGGTGCGCCGCCTGTCGCAGTTATTACAACTTCGTTTACGAGCTATGAGGCTAATGATCACCACACCAGAAAGCGTTGGTAACTGAACGATGATCCACAAGGAATTAGATTCTAAAGCTTATTAGCGTTCTTAATGGACACGTGGGCCCCATCCAATATACGAGGGTAAAATCCTCTCACCCTCAGCCTTCCAGCTTAGGGAAAAGGTGGTAGTCACTGGGTGTCCTCTACTGCGATGATTTTCGAACCAAAATTTTGCGGAAGAGCGACGGTTTTTTGAACCACGTGTGGGCGATCGTTGTCGCGAAGAATGGTTACCCTCTTCGTCGACATTCCTCTTCTTCGGTTCTGAATCGCCCGTCTTGAGTTTTATCAGAGGTTCACACTTTGTGGAAACGTGATCATGAAAACAATTGGCCGGAAGGTGATTCAACGCCGATAAAGAGGTGGAAGATGAAGTTCACCTGTTCTTCAAAGACCTGGTGACAAGCTGGAAGACATGGGCACACAAAAACTGTCACAGCGTCTACAAAAATGCATCGACAGAAAGGGCGATCATGCAGAAAAATAATAGATAGCTGTTCAAACTTTAAAGTGATTTATATATTATTCAGAAAACATTTATTTTGAATATATAAACGCTTTGGTGACCTTACTTTTGGAATTACCCTCGTATTTAGAGCACCAGTTTTTCTGAAGGCCATAAACTTTGCCTCATTCTACATAATTTGCTGTTAAGTCTGGAACCAGAAAAACACACCAATAAAGGTTTTCTAATGGTGTAGGCAAATATTAACAGGGTACCCACGTTCAGTCTGAGAAATACCATCTTCACAGTCAAAAACAAAACATTAGAAGAAAGGTGGACAGGTGCGTATGGACTGTATCTGCCGCTATAATATTTCCAACGAAAAGTTCGCGGTTTCGGTGTTAAATGGTGATGTTAGCGGCTAACTACGATAGGCAGAATTTTGCATAATCGTAAATTTGCACATCGGTCTTCTCAGATAGATGTAAGTGTCTCCGGACTTTTGGTAATTTTAATTCTCATTATGACTTATAATAATTAACATCACTAGTTATCGTCAGGAAAACAAAATGTCTCCGGACTTTTGGTAATTTTAATTCTCATTATGACTTATAATAATTAATATCACTAGTTATCGTCAGGAAAAAAAACTTTTCAGACTTGGTAGAGTACATAAATCATTGACTACCCCCAACTTCTTCGAATTGGTAGTATTCTATAGACGGCATCCTGGATTTCATTAATTTCGATACTAAAGTGTTTTGTTTCTATTTCCTCTCTTTCCTACTTTTACTACGTTAGGGCATGATGGTAACAGTTCTTCAGTCATTTCGTAACCTTGGTCTATTGATGATAGGGATATACTTTAATAAAATTGTTTAACCAGTGATTATCGTTGCCTTCTGCGTTGTATGTCGTTAATCCAATATGATTCTTTCGTCTGCGGGAGCAATTTCGCATCCTGGGGACACAACAATGCCCTCTGCCTTTACCAGTTTGTACCTCCTCCATGAAAGACGTTGGCACGTGACTGAGTGGAGATTTTCAGTTCCTGCATTCACCTGTCGTTGTTGATATAAATGTTGCTCCTTCGCTTCCATCTCACGATCCCTCAGCGCAGTGAGCGGGTACAGTATTTTCTTTCACTAAAAGTTATTTTAATAAACTTCAAATAATTTCTGTCATCATTCTAGTACATCATTATTTAGTATTTGCAATTAAAATATTGTTACGTATTAAATTAACAACGTTGTACTGTTTCGATTCTGATTTGAGTGTTCTCATACTTTTCGGATGTACTTCTGGATTATTCTATAACGTTCCATTTGCCTCGTTTTAGTGTACAGACAGTTTAGTATCAGAATATTACAGCCCCTTGTTAGTCTGTGAGCCTGTCTGCTCTTTAGAATTATGTAATTACTGTGCAGACATTTGATTATAAACCTACCTCTGTCTTTGGATTAAAATCTATTGCGAAATGCAGTTCGATATGTAAGATTTCAACAAATTATGAATAAACGAAGTGATTAAACTGACCATCTGTAAACGTAGTTGTTACCTTCCGCAGGAGTCCAGATCAAGATTTATGAAGAAGAACAATTATAACGAGCAAGAATAAATAAATGAAACTGAAGTGAACTACACTTAACGGTTCCTTGAAGTTTATTACTCGGTACACAATACAACAGGTAAACCATAAACAAATGTGGGTACAGTTATCAGAAGACCGTCGAGAATTTCAGCCTGGTCCTGATCCGGGGTAGAGTGACGGCTTCTACTTCTCGCGAACTTCCGGTGGTCTTCTGTAGTTGACGCTGGTTCAGCGGTCAGGCTGGAACTGGCGGTGGAGCGGCCGGCTACGCTTATATAGGCGGCCTGGCGCAGGAATTCCGTTGTGTGGTAGTACGGCGACCTCTGTAAGAAATAGTCCCACTTAGCTTCTAGATGATTCTATTTGTTTTCCTGGTTTGTTTTGATTCCTCTGCGCCTGTTTGGAGTCGTATATGTATCCCGGCGTGCAGGCGCGTTGTGTGTGAGGTCTGCCTGGCAGGGGCCTTTACTGGCAGACTGAACATACCTCCCTCCCGGGGGGGGGGGGGTGGAAGCGATGTCTGCGACGTCTGCGATGTCGTCTGCCGCGGCGCCCTGGAGTAGACTATGAAGGCTACCTCCAGGGGAGTACGGAGCTGTTCCCCTGGCGATGCGTGCCGACCTGCGTCGTGGTGCAGGTTGTGGTGGAGGTACTTGTGGAGCTAACGGCATTGGTTCGTCGGCGTCGATGGCCGGGGGCTGTACGGGGGGCGCTGAAGATGGTCCCCGCAGGTGGTCGAGAGGCTGCGGCTGAAGGGTGTCGGAGCGACCGACAGGTTGTGGCGTCGTTGGTGGCGCTGTAACTGTCCCTGAGCAACGGTTAGACGGCAGGAGTGGTGGAGGTGGCAGGGAAGGAGAGGAAGAAGTGGATGGCCGTGCCGTGGTGGAAGAGGACGGTGCCGTGGGGTAGCGGGGACGTAGTTGGTTTCGATGGCGTCGCACTATCCGGCCATCCAGGCTGACGTCGAACAGTTGGCGGCCCCGGGGCCGCTGGATGACCCCCGGAAGCCAACCGGCCCGGGAGCCAAACCCGCGGGCCCAGACTAGGGAGCCCGGGGTGAAACGGAATGGGCCCGAAGGTACCTGTACTTTGGGCGGGGGTAAGAGGAGATGGAGGAGAGTGCGAGGTTGGCGGCCATGCAGCAATTCCGTCGGGCTTTTGGCCCCCACTGGAGTGGTTCGATAGGAACTGAGGAAGAGTGTCAATGCCTCTTCGAGTTTGTGACTTGTGGTGTATTTGGTCATTTGGGTTTTGAATGTTCTGACTAGCCGTTCCGCCTCCCCGTTAGATTGGGGGTGGAAGGGCGGGGTGAGGAGGTGTTGGATATTGTTGGCGGTACAGAAGGATAGGAATTCCCGACTTCGAAATTGCGGTCCGTTATCTGTGACGATAGCGTATGGTAATCCTTCGATGGAAAAGATCTTCGTGAGGGCTGAAATGGTGACCTCTGTGGTGATTGTGGAGCAACGGACGACATATGGGAAGTGGGAAAAGGCATCCGTCACTAGGAGCCACTGGTGGCCTAGGAATGGGCCAGCGAAGTCGAGGTGAATGCGTTCCCAGGGTCCGGACGGTGCCGGCCAGGAAAGGAACTTTTGAGGGGGGCGGGGCAGTTGTTGGGCACAGATGGTACAGCGCCGCACCATCTCCGTGACATCCGTGGTAAGGCCGATCCAGAATACATGGCGTCTGGCAAGGGATTTGGTGCGGGCAATTCCCCAGCTTCCTTGGTGGAGAGTTTGGAGGATTGTCGGTTGTAGGGATCTCGGAACGACGACCCTCGGGGTGGAATTTGGTTCTGTGCGGAGGAGCACTCCCTCTACTACTGAGAGCTGGTGGCGGTTGGAGTAGTAGAACTTGAGGTCTTGATGATGGCGTGGAGGGGAACGTGTTTGCCACCCGTGTTGGATGTGGTGTCGGATGACACGGAGGAGGTGGTCCTCCCCTGTGGCTGCCGCGACTTTTGAGGCCGTGACTGGAAATGTCTTCAGTGCTTCTTGTATGTCATCGTCGATCTGGAACACCAGAAGTTCCGACTTGTCGAAGGCAAGGTCTGGTCCCTGCGGTAGTCTGGATAAGGCGTCTGCATTGGCATGCCTGGAGGTGGTACGGAAATGCATGGTATATCTGAACTGGGACAGGAATAGTGCCCAACGCTGGATGCGGTGGGATGTTTTGGTAGGCAGACGTGTGGACGGATCAAATAGTGATAGGAGTGGCTTGTGGTCGGTAATGAGATGAAAAGAAATCCCATATAAAAGGGAATAGAATTTGGAGCAGGCAAAAACAATAGCTAGCGCCTCTTTCTCGATTTGAGAATATTTAAGCTGAGCAGCCGATAGGGCTTTGGAGATGTAAGCTACGGGGCGTTCCGTGCCATCTGGTAATTTATGAGACAGAACTGCCCCCACACCGTAATCGGATGCATCTGTGGCAAGTATCAAGGGGAGGTTTGGAGTGTATGGCATGAGGCATGCTGCGGACTTGAGCTGCTGTTTAAGGGTGTGGAATGCGGTCTCGCAAGCTGGGGTCCAACGGAACGGGACATTCTTGCGACAGAGGTGGTACGGGGGTGCTGCCACTTGTGCTGCTGAGGGTATAAATTTTCTGTAGTATGAAATCTTGCCTAAAAAAGATTTCAACTGATGTAGATCCTGAGGCCGAGGTAAGTTGGAAATAGCGTCCACATAGGAAAATGCTGGGGAAATGCCTTCCTGAGCGATGATGTGACCCAGGTAGGAAATGGATTGTTGAAAAAATTGACACTTGGAAAGGTTGCATTTCAATCCTGCTGCACGGAGGCGGAGGAAGAGTAGGCGGAGGTTGGTCATGTGTTCGGCAGCGGAGGGTCCCGTGACGACTATTTCGTCGAGATAGTTGATGCATCCCGGAATATCCTGGAGAAGTTGTTCGAGATACCGTTGAAAAAATCGCTGGAGCACTGGCCAAGCCGAACATGAGCCGGTTGAGTTGGAAGAGGCCAGAGGGAGTGTTGATGACTGTGTGTTGTCGGGACTGGATATCCAAAGGGATTTGAAGGTATGCTTCTGCCAGGTCAATTTTTGTAAAGTAGGTACCTCCTGCTAGTTTACGGAGGAGGTCGTCCGGTCTCGGAAGTGGATAATCGTCTACCAGCAGATGCGGGTTGACGGTGGTCTTAAAGTCACCACAGAGACGTAAGCGGCGTCCTGGCTTCTGAACTATGACCAACGGCGTGGCCCAGGGGCTGAACCGCACCGGCTGGAGGATCCCTTCGTCTTGGAGACGTTGAAGTTCTTCCTGAAGTGGTTGTTGAAGCGCTACGGGTACCTGGCGTGCCCGGAAGTATCGAGGCCGTACGTCCGGCCGGAGTTGGAGTGATGCTTCGAAGTCCTTTGCACAGCCGACGCCTGGTGAGAACAGGTCCTGAAACTCGGTGCAAAGGGCGTCCACTTCAGGAAAAGGAACATGCTGAGATACGAGGTGTATGTTATCCTCAATTGAAAATCCGAATAAGCGGAAAGCGTCCAGTCCAAATAAGTCTGCTGTGAGAGAACTGTTAACTACTAAAAAGGGGACTGAACGATGTACAGACTTATACATGACGTTTGCTGTGAATTGTCCCAGTAGTGCTATTTCCTGTTTGTTGTATGTCAGGAGGCGCTTGGGGGCCGGCGAGAGGGGGGGCGAGCCAATTTGCACATAAGTAGTATAATTAAGCAATGAGACTGCTGCTCCTGTGTCGACTTGTAGGCGCAGAGGCTTGCCATTGACCGTAACGTCAATAAAAAGTTTGGATGCAGTGGAAGTGTCTACCTGATTGATATCCATAGGTGCGCCGCTCAACCTGTCTTGGTAAGACCCTGGGCGGCGAGAGCCGGGATTGGCATTGGTGGTGTTGGTGCGGCAGACGGACGCCAGGTGTCCTTCCTTGCCGCAACGTGAGCATTCAGCCCAACGATCCGGACAATTTTCCCTCTCATGTGCTGAATAACAGGCGGGGCAGGAGGGTAGGCGGAGCGGGCTGCGGCGTCGGCGCTGCGGGATCCGCTGCTGCTGCCGAGACTTGGTGCCCCTGCCGGAACGGGCCGGTTCGATGTCCTTCTGAGGAAGCGGTCCCCGGTTGTGGTGTCGGGAGGAGCGCGACTGGGAGCTCTGGATGGCGGCGACGTCCTGTGTGTCCTGTACGTCGGTTCGGATTGCGGCCACATCCGCCCAGGACTCCAGGCGGCGATCTGCGGCCGTAGATATTTCGAATTTGTAGGCAAGTTCGATGACCTGCTCCAGGGATGGGTCCTCTAACTTGAGGGCGTCATGCCGGAGTGCGGCATCGGGTGCAGCCTGTATGATGTGATCACGCACCATGTCGTCGGCGTAGGATTCGTGGGAACAACGAGTTTGAAACTTACATTTTCTGCTGAGGCCTTGGAGTTCGGCCGCCCACTGGCGATACGTCTGATCGGGCTTCTTCCGGCATTGATAGAATTCGACGCGGGCCGCGACGACATGGTACCGGCGTCTGTAGTATGCATTCAGTGTCGTACAGATGGTCGTGAAGGTGAGGGTGTCGGGGTCTTGTGGCTGAAGTTTGGTGAGCAAGACATACATCTTCGATTGGTTCCAGGAAAGGAAATATGCACGTTGGTCTTCTTCTTTGGTTATGTGGTGAATTGCGAAGTGTTGTCTTATGCGCTTCTCGTAGGTCTCCCATTCCTCGACGTCGTCGTTGAATGCTGGGAACGGAGGCGGGGCCGTGGGTTGGCGGAGATTCCTGACTTCCGCAATCAGTTGTTTCTGAGATTCGAAGAACTGATGTAGAAGTCCTTGGAGGAACTGTTGCCATTCCGTAGGTGCTGCTGGCGTAGCCATGATGGTCGAGAGTTCTTATCCCAACCTTGTCGCCACTGAAGTGAACTACACTTAACGGTTCCTTGAAGTTTATTACTCGGTACACAATACAACAGGTAAACCATAAACAAATGTGGGTACAGTTATCAGAAGACCGTCGAGAATTTCAGCCTGGTCCTGATCCGGGGTAGAGTGACGGCTTCTACTTCTCGCGAACTTCCGGTGGTCTTCTGTAGTTGACGCTGGTTCAGCGGTCAGGCTGGAACTGGCGGTGGAGCGGCCGGCTACGCTTATATAGGCGGCCTGGCGCAGGAATTCCGTTGTGTGGTAGTACGGCGACCTCTGTAAGAAATAGTCCCACTTAGCTTCTAGATGATTCTATTTGTTTTCCTGGTTTGTTTTGATTCCTCTGCGCCTGTTTGGAGTCGTATATGTATCCCGGCGTGCAGGCGCGTTGTGTGTGAGGTCTGCCTGGCAGGGGCCTTTACTGGCAGACTGAACAGAAACACTACCTGTAAGCATGCTACTGTGAAATGTGTTCCGAGGTTTCGCGCTGATTCATCAGTCAATTAGTGGTTCGGAATTATACTTAACATCGGTAGCGTTTCAATAGGATCCTTGCAGTGGGGCTTTTGTTGTTGTTGTTGTTGAGGACGCATTATCCGTGGCAGTTTTAATGACAGAGTGGTGTGATTCGCCTATGTCGTGACTTGACGGGGTGGTGGATATCCAACAGCTTTAACTGAAATCCGACTTGGGGCGCAATGCTACCATTCTTGGTGTAGACAAAGCGAATATCGATATCCGTAAACCTCAAATCATGACCGCCCCATATTCGTAATCAGAGTCACTGGGTTGGTTATTTACTGCAAACAGCAGTTCTAGATGGCCCCCATTCCACCTATGACCTAGATTTATTTATCAGCAATGACGCTGAGCAACAACAAACAAAATTTTTTTCTTGACTGAAAAGATCAAATTATGTAAGATCGCTAGCTGATTAAAGTAAAACAATATGACCATTGTCTTTTTTTTCTTAGCTCCAGCTTTAACGGTATGTTATGTGTGGTGTATATAACATTATATATTGTGGCACAAACAGTAATATACAGACACGTGTTTTACACACTAAAAGATAATTAGTCTTACAACATGAATTTTAATTAATAGAGTAGTGCTAATAACACAATTCATTTGTATAAAGATTTTGCTTTTAACATTTTTTTCAGGTTTTTAACAATTACTGTGGTTTATTCATGTTCCTGTACCTTTCCACTTGTCTTGCCGCTTGTGTAATTGTTCTGGATTTTCTCTTACAGCTGACCAGCTGACACGCGTCATTGGCCCTCGTATCTCTCTTCCATAACTAAGATGTCCTTGTGAATCCTTTCTTCATTTTTGTAATTTATATCTTCACATTTGTCAGGGAAAAAATCTAGAGGAGAGTAGAAATAGTAAATCTTCAAAGTCATATTTTACGATAACTGATGGTATTTCTCTTCAAGCTCACATTTATATTTTTAATGCAGTTTTCTGGTCTTTTTTCATCGAAAATCTCTTCACATCCTCTTCAAAAACGTGCCAAATAATTTTTAATTGATGTTGATTGCCTTTTTGAAGTTATTTTCTCTCACCTTGAAATCAAAGTAATGAAAATTATCTGTTTTAACTAGATTTGTAATAAAGAAAGAAAGACGCTTCACCAATCACAAACCAAAAATTGGCAGAAATTTTACGATGGAAATAGGTGAGCAAACAAAGAAACTATTTCTCGCACAAGATAACCTCACAATTCAGCTAGACGAAAACTAACCTCAAGTAACAATAACAATGCTCTCAGAAAAGTTAGCCAACGGAAAAAAAATTACATTTTACAAATGTACCCATAGGTATCCAAGAAGAGCCAGATCGTAAAATTAAGAGCTGTTTAACCATTTTAAAAATTGTACTAGTTTAATAACATATAGCTATTTTCAGGCAGGAAACGTATTTTCGTTTAACGGTGTAATTATTAATCTGTACTTACTTTACGGTTTTGAGGTTTACAGGAGCGTGTGCAAAACAACTGAGTGGTCATTGCCCGCCGTAGCGAGTACCACAATATTTTTCCCCCGCCGATTTCGCGCCGCTGAAATCTTGCGAGTCTCGCTGGTTTGTCGCTGGCGGGCGATTGCAGATAAAGTTCGCTAACTGGCGCGAGGCAGAGGTGTCGCCGCTCTGACTTGTTGCGGCGGGCGCTAGCAGCGCCGCACTTGGGCCGCTGTTGCGCGCGGTGCGGCGCGCCACAGCCAAGCGGACGAGCCTGCTTGATTGACCGGCGCAGTGCAACAACCGTCCATGTGCGACAGCACAGCAGCGTCGCTGCCGCCGCCGTGCTTAAAGGCGAACCGACGCTCGCCGCGTCTCCTTGCCGCATCACCGCAGAACGCAATCACGCCTCGCTCAACACAACAACAAATATGTGTGCTTTTCTGATATTTAGTCCACCAAAATCTACACTAATTATATCCAGATTAATATTGTATATGCGACAGTAACTCTGTCTTTAATTTAATTTAATTTAATTGAAATGGAGTACACGCTCCGGTGGCAATTTCCCTACACATCCAACTTCCCACTATCCTGCACCCACCTACATTTGCCCTCTACAAATCTGAACTTTAAATTCTTTTAACGTTTTCGGTAAGTTATTCATCATTTCCCTTGGTAACTAATTCCAATCCCTGACACTCTTACCTAAAAAAGAAAATCTTCCCACACCCTGTTACTCCCTGTTTGTTACGTTTTCATGATTAAACACATAAACCGATCTTTTTGAAATTTGACAAGGAAATATTAAGCATCATTACGACGGAAATAGGACACCTTTTCGGGAAAAATAATATATTTTGTCATGAAATATTGAAAACGAACCGAATGGTGTCAAAACATACGGGTAACGTGTGTAATTTTCTGTATCTGTCATTAATGCTTGCTTTCTCAGTTTATGTATAATCTGTTCATACACTTGATGTACAGCAATGGCTTCCCCGTGATATTATCTTAATGCTTGCGTTTTGAAACTCATTTTACGTAACTGATTCTAACCATAAAGTACTAAGTCGACGCGTGCGAAGTAGCGGGTAGCAACCAGTACGTCCATATATCGAGAAAAACTGAGTTTGCATCATTCTATGCCTCGATAATCAGGTTTATTAAATACTAGCGTAAGCCCGTGAACGTTTTTTGCGTATTGTCACGGGTCTAGAATATTTTAGGTTTTAAGGGTTAAAGATTATGTCAGGCTGATCTGATCTGACATAATAAGAACTTTAGCTGTGTTTCCCCTTTAGGGTGAACAAAATCTCTGGAGTTTGAAGAAATCAGAAATATTAATAGACGTATTAAAACCGGATAGGGACGATAGCGCTATCGTATAATTGTTTCGAAGTTCGTAGACTCGAACTTACTGAAATAAAAACTTTACTTGTAGTCGACCCTAAACGTTGACTCTGCACAATTTGTAGAAATTCTGTATGCTTCGAAAGCGTCATGTTGCTTTTCTTTAAGGCTAAGTTCATACTGTAATCATTGGTCATAGTGTATGTGATAGCCTCAGAAATTAATACAGATTCCAGATTATTAAATAGTTGAGCAATTCCGAAGAAATTAATTGCCAGAATACTCAACTCGATAACATATTTGGTGTGATGTCCACTTTAAATAACCTAATAACTAACGTACAACGAACATGAACAAAAGTCAAACGAAAGTGGTCAGTAAAATACATAAAAAGCAAATAAACCGTAATGTATAAACATTGGTCAAGCTTTAACATTAGTGAGAGTTTTAATTAAATTGAAATTTAGCCTCGGCCGGAATGACAATTGGTATTCGTGGTTACAGCAGATACCATGAGTAATTTTTATGTTACTTTTATTAGCGACATGTTACTGACAAGTACTCGTAGTTCCGCGTTATTTTTAGCCGTAAAGCTTTTTCATATTGTTTTAAGAACAAAACACTACGAAAAGCAAACTTAATTAATGTATTCAGGCAATTAGTTTGAAAGCAGTTGCTTAGCTATTAAATTGTGGACTTAAGTCGAATTTCTTGTAATGATGTATCTGGTCGCTGTTCATTGCGAGCAAAGGCTCACGCGTGACGTCACCGTTCTCCAGCCGATAGCTATCGAGGTGACTCAATGAGTGAGCTTAGAAAAATATATAGTAGATAGTTACCTAGTAGTACCTGTCTCCCAGTATATATTTTTTTTTTTTTTAAAGCTTCAGTTCATCAGTGTAGCGATCGTTTATAGTATAAACAAAAATTTTATACCACCACGTGGGAAATTTATGAAGATACTCTAATAAGTATCCAAATAAGGCTATCTCAAACTAGGCGAGTAAATTTTTGATAGGGTCTTTACAATACCACCTACAGCAAAGGAAACTCTCCGACTCGTATGCTTTTTATTTAAATGGTTTTTTTTCCTTGATCTGGCCGTTTAAGTACCACACTCCACCGGTCCCTATCATACACAGGTAGTCATTGTGGATCGTGAGAGAGGGTGGAAGGACTTGTATCCAACCCTAAATCAAACCTGCTTTGTTAGACGCGGCAAAGGAGAAATGCTGCATTGCCATTTGTCTGCGAAAGTGTAACTTCTTGTGTTCTGTGTTTTTGATTGCGAAATGTATAGGTTATGAGGCGGAGTTTGGGGACAGTTCCAGCATCCACCCAGATGACGGGGGTGGGGGGGGGGGACAGTATAAAAACTACAATCAGGATGGCGCGTTATTATTATTATTCAATGGTTTCTTGCATAGAGGTCATTCCCCCAGATACATTTTGCAAATAGGACGGAATTCAAGTTAAACCAAGTCTCTGACCTATGCAATACTACAGAACTCTATGGACAGTCTATGTACTACGGATGAAGACGAACCGGAACCCAACGAAAATCCTCAAATATGAACCCGGATCAAGACCAACCGGATCCCACTGAAAGTCCTCAAATATGAACCCGGATGGAGACGAACCGGATCCCACTGAAAATCCTCAAATATGAACCCGGATGAAGACGAACCGGATCCCACTGGAAATCCTCAAATATGAACCCGGGTGAAGACGAACCGGATCCCACTGAAAACCCTCAAACATGAGCCCAGAGACAGGAGAGATGTAGGAAGACCAGGAAGAAGATGACTGAGACCGTAACAGACTACCAGTATCAAGAAGATGAAGAAGTAGATATTTTACAAGATTATATCACTGTTACAAAGTTATTAAATATATTGTATCAAACACAGTATAACTTAAGCTAAATCTTACAATATAACAATCATGAAAAAGTATAATTTTTTTTTTTTTTTTTTTTTTTTTAATGGCTTTCGGCATCTGAGGCCATACAGCCAACTCGATATTAATTATGTCACTTTCAGTATCTCCAGTATGAAATTTTTACAGTTAATTAGACACACCAAAGGACGGACATTACATTCACGTACACAACACTTAATCAACCATGCCCGCGGCTGGACTCGAACCGGTGACCTTCCGTACATGGAGCCCGCACTCTAGCCCCTACGCTACCGAGGGCGGCCGAAGAGCATACTTGGTAGAAAGTACAGCAGTTTTGGTTGCAGAAATGCGTGATTATATCAGATAACATACCAGTCTCGTCTTAGCCGTTTAAGCGGGTATCACATACAAAGATTCTCATTTGTTGAATTACTCATTACTTGTGCAAACATCGTAACCAGACCCCTCATCTTATGTAAAGCAATTGCGTAACTGAGAGCACACAGTCACACGACTCCCTCCATTCCGGCAGCGCGTTTGAAAGACAATCACATCTCGCAATGACAGGTCGAACTGTCAGAGTTCGAATCCCCCCGCCTGACTTCAATTTTTATGGTTACCTAACCGAAAGTAAACGAAGTCCTAACTCTGGCACTGCTCTCTCTATCCATCTTTCATAAGACTTTAGCTCGTAATTGAAATAAGTTCCAGATTTCAAAGTAACAAATGTTATATGTTTTGTTGCCCCATCCCCTATATCCTATTTTAAACATATATTTAGCTATCGTAAATAAACTGTTTACCACAGCTGTAAGTTAGATGCATTTAAAACACGTCAAGTAGATAATTAAAATATTTTTATTATTATTATTTTCGTTAGATAATAAAGACTTGAGAGCAAGTCTTTATTTAAAAAAAAAAAAAAAAAAAAAAAAGAGTCTATCTAACAAACCGCCTTATTTTACGAACTTGATACCTGTCTTCAATATCGATCTTATTATTGTTCATTTAACAACATCAGAGATCAGTTACGTTTGATAAGTTTTACTCAACTTTGGCATCACCAAATTTGGAGCTTTAATTTGACATCAAATGTCCTTACTGTATAAAAAGGGGGGGTGGGGGACGTGGTGATTATTATTTCCAACACCTACCTTACCTTCATACCTTAATACGTGAGTCATTAAATATGAATATGAAAATGATTTTAATGGTTTCAAAAAGGTGAACTAGAAACATGAATATTTTGCACAAAATTATATCCAATTTATTGAGTCTTATGGCTTATACAAGGCCGGGTAATAGTTAACTTTACGTTAAACATATTCCAAAGACAACAAAAACAAGCAATACCCGACGTTTACAATCCGCCGATGAAAAGCAAACATAAAACTGAATTAAATATTTCAACAATTAGCAAAGTCAACATATTATCAACGTGGCAACAGGGCATCAAATTGAAATTAACATTTACCACAAAAAGGAGTATCCCAGGGGCGCCATATAATGTTAAAAAGCATAGTCTTGAATTTACACAAGATCAGCAAGATGCTTGGAATTTGAAGTTAAACATGAAAATTAGTTAGCTCAGTGATTTTATGACGGGAGCAGAGTCTTATCTCAGTGCCGCTTAAGGGCTCGCAAGTCTCGTCAAATCCCAATGAACTGTGACTGTATGCGTCGGTACTTTACCATGATTGCATCGTCGTGATGACGTGTGACACGCACAGTGCCACTGCAGCTGCGTAAGTCAGGATAGTGGATTCGCCAACGTTACCACATCAACTTCCAGATTATGGCAGGCATGCCATACAACTTCTAGCTCCCCAGAGCAAGAAAGTGTGATCAGACACAGTCACTGATCACCGGACGAGAGCGTGTCGGCTGACACGTCTGCACAGTGGCTCGTCCCGACAGCAAGTGTAGTCAAAAATGGCCTCTTCTCCTCTTCCTCGGAAAAGTCGTCTCCAACTCGCCACATGCAACAGAATCCCTTGAATTAACATTTGTGAACCCCTATAACGTTCACGATTGGTGCATCAATATATGTCCATCATCACGGGTTTCATATCGTAGCTGGTATTTGCTGTCCGCTCGCGCCTATTCTGGTCGACCTTCAAGACACCAGAGGTGGGGGGTGCGAGGTCGATGGACCCTCCAACTAACGGTCCGCGCGCGTCCTCTGCTTTGTGAGTTAAGGCGCCTGTCTGCCGGTGAAACTTGCCATTGTCCCGGTCTCTGAGCGTCTGAAAATGGCAGTTCCAACTTCCCATATTCAATACATTACTGAATAGCAAGTTTTGTAGAAATTAAAATTATAATAATGATAACTCTGGCCGCCTGGGTTTTAATATACAATTATTTACCTATACAATGTCCCTATTATTTATGACATTTACAACTTACATAATTCAATATTATAAAGAAAATCTGAATATTAATTAATTATTTAATTATATTCATTGTGGGTGACTCTGTCATACCACATTACTGATGCCAATTCTGTGTGTAATAGATGTATTTTTTATTTTTGAATTGTGTAGCTTTTGTGGAAGATTAATCGCTTTACGTCTCTTCGTCGTCGAGATCATTAGAGGCGGAGAAGGACTAGAGCAAGGATAGGAAGGAATTCTGTCATGGCCTTTTGAAGGAACCATCGTGGCAGTCACCTGCAATGAATTGACAAACCCAAATCTAAATGGCCGGAGAGGGTTTCGAATCCGTGTCCTCCAGAATGTGAGGCCAGAGCGTTACCGCTCTCCAACCATGCTCGGTGAGGGAGAAATTAGGGGACCATCCCGATAATCGCCTTGATGGTGGCGGAAAACCGCCAATAAATCGCAGACAGGGCGGAAAGTACGGGAGTACAGGGCTCGTGCTTGGGCCCTTTGCACCTCCCAGATCCAGTGTGCGACGCCTCAGCACACTAAGTCACAATGGCGGATAAATTCTAAAATAAAAGCAACAGTAATGAAGACTATTGCGCTTAGCGGGATTGTAAACTGATTATATTTCAGTTAGGAGCCCATGTACCAAAAATTATGGTTTGGGCGCTGTAGACGGTGGAAATTTCAGAATGGTTCGGATATGGTGATGGTGCGCGTTTCACATTTCGCCAAGAAATCTAACAAGAGCTTCAAATCGAACAACAGAGTATAAGGATATTAACAACTTTGAACTACTACTTAAGTATAGGGCTCACATCGTTCTTTAAAAGATTCACACTGTTAGAAAATTACGTCCGGTTGTGTACTTAGTGTTTCAGACGCTTCTTGGATTTCTTCGGTAAGTTCCTCCTCAGTCGCTATAGAAATATAATTTACGATAGATTCTGTCCATATTACCATACAGAAAATAGCCAAGTGGCATTAAATCTCTATAAACCGAATTATATTGCAAACCATTGACCATGAAGCGATGTAGTGCATGCGCATAACTGTTACGTGCAGTTCGTCTATCTACCCTATGCATTATTATTAGCAGATCAGAAACAATCGACAGAAATATTGACATCCATGTTTTTTTCGGACATGGCTCCTTTCCTATTCTATATTGTATCTCCATGTACATTTTATAACTGTAATTATACTATACCAATTTCTCTTACGAAACGACTAAAAATTTTCTTCTTCTTCACTCCAAGTATTAGGCACTAATGCCTGTTAGTTCTTCACTTTGCACTTTTATATCGTACCTTCCTTAGTCAATCAAAGTATCTGCGTTCCCCTGATTTGTACTGCATTACAAATCCTTCGTTCGTCGATGAAAGTTATATGAGTTTCCGTATCAACTGTAGTAGAATTCTCTTAATGCTAAAGATGTTATTGCATGACCGACACTTCAGGAAACCTGGTTGCTCTTCTTGTATTTTGACTTGTGTTATGATCTTCAGTCTGCCATTTACTATTTTTGTGAATGTTTTGTAAACAACATTCGTTAGAGTAACGCCTCTATAATTTTCGCGTTCATTCCTTTGTCACCTTTTAAAAATAGACACAACCTTAGGCGTCTCCAACTGCATGGTATTTTTTTACTTTTTCTTCCACTCATTGAATAGATGTAATATTCTAAATTCACACAGAGGACCTGCAGATTTTAATAACGGTGATGCCATGCTTTCCTATTTTTCAAATTTCTCAACACCTACTATAATTCTGCTAAGGAGATGGGATCCTCAATGCTATTATCCTGAAATTTCTCCGCTAGCTAATCTGTGATTCCAGTGAACCACAGATTCTTATAGTATTCCTTTAATTTTTGTTCATTAATCAACTTTATATCTGCATCATCTTTCTCCTGTTTTATTTAAACTGCTTAGCGCTTTAGATAGAACTTTAGATAGAAAGTCTTGTCTTCCGTGTATGTGCAGATCTTATTACCTGTTTGGCATTATTTCTTTTTTATTGTAGGTACTCTTCTTTTGCTTCTTTTCTTTCATTTCTTTTGAAGGAATTTCATACATGTCGTTCGGTTGTCTTTTACCGTCTTCGCTATACAATTATTCCATAATCTTAGTCCCTTACTTTTCCCATACTTCTTTTTATTTCCTATAGCTTCATGAGCTACCCTCTATATGTGCCAATTTAAATTCTGTCATTCCTTATCAACATCATTCACCGTTGGTACAATTAAAATAAACTCTTGCAATCCAGTTCTTAAAGTCTTTTAATACGACTGAAAATGAAATTTAAAATCAAAGCGATACGTAACATTAAATTCCAGTGATTATCAATGAGAATATTTCAAAATAAGTTTCGCTGTGAAAACAAAAGCTGATTACTTCATGAAGGTAGCATTTTTCGTGTACGTAGTTAATAAATAAGTACATTCTAAAAGGGTATTAATATTCGACGTATTGGTTTGCCAGAGCTATAGGAAATTATATGTAAAATTCTCCTCTCCTTCCTGCCGCAAATACGAGAACGATAAATCAGTAAAACTAGCGCTCGTCCCTCGCATAGCAGGGGAAACGAACTCAAAGCTGTAAATTAAAAATGTTTTGATTTAATTTCGCCGAGGTTTAACCACTGCAACCTGTAGATACTCGCCGAACGCACTTATGAATTTTGCGGAATACTTTGCAGGCGCGCATCAAATTACAATGTGTGCCGGCACCGTTTGAGACATTCTGCGACCAGCTCTGAATTTCCTCTGTTTGTATTTAATTATCGCTCCAGCTCAAATTAAATGTTTTAAATAACCGAGATTATTAATCAAAAGAACAGGGTTTCGGTCTTTTTTTTCGAAAAAAAGGAAAAAATATTCGCCTCGGTCCAAGCGGTATGAATAATTGAAGCTCAACCCTGCACCACTGCCGACTCCATTTTTTTTTTTTTTTATCTTTCCCTTCTCTGTCTCTCTGCAGGCAGAGAAAAAAAAAAACACAGCGAACGGTGGTGGCGGATCCCGAGGGACAATGCACCTGCTGGAACATCCCTGTCGCGGTGTCCATTGAGCTCCAGGATGGCGGAATTTCAGATAGCGCCGTTGCCTGGCTCTGGCGAACCATTCAACCATCTGTCCAAACCATTTCGGAACTTGGACAGCGCACAAAACGTAGGAAATCCAGTTGGAGTGCGCGTACAGGAAAAGTAATTCCAAATTTTTCGCTAAAATAAAGCACCGGCGCAAAATACGAGGTGTGATTGTGATCTGCAATATCGCTGCCATATCTGTCGGTCTGTTATCTGGTTTGCGATGCTGGGGACAGATACCGCAAGTCGTTAGCGCAGGTGAACAATAAAAATACACAGTTCTCCTCTTTTCCTGTAGTTCACTCTACTGTTGCTGCACGTTTTGTTAAACAGGAATAATAACCTAAACTATTACATTCTCCAACACGACTATAGAGCTTTAGTAAGTGTAATAAGGGTATTATTCAGCTTTTTATAGAGTAAATTTCATGGATTGCGCGCCTAAGGGGGCATCCATAAATTACGTGAGGTGAAATAGCGGAGGGGAAGGGGGTTCGGTGAAATCTCACCAAGGAGGGAGGGAGAGGGGTCTTCGGAAATCTCACGTGAGGTTTTGTAAAAAAAAAATTTGTTTGGACTAAAAAAAGTCTACAAATTGAGTGAAAGTCGATTTGTTTAGGGGGGTATTTCGTCGAAAAGTGGGGGTGTAACCGTATTTTGAAGGGTGAGACCTAAAAAAGGTCTGAAAAATGTTGCAAGGGCGATTTCTATGGGGGGAGGGGGTTCTCACGGACTAGATCTCACCAGAGGGGGGGGGGCGGCCAGATCTCACGAAATCTCACGAGAAAGGGGGGGGGGCGGGTCCGGAAATCCGGAGAAACACCTCACGTAATTTATGGATGCCCCCTAAGGTAAATTTTAGCAATATAATGCTCCGTGCAAGAACTACACCTCGAAAACACGTCAAGAAATCGCACCAGAAGGAGACATACCTGTATACAGCAGCGGAGTTAGATAGGGGGTATCTCTTCAATTATCGTGGTGGTAGTGCACTGGCTGGTGGAGCCAGTTCTCATCTATATTAGCTAAGAGCAGGGGTGACCAACCCGCGGCCCGTCAAGAACATTTTTTCCGGCCCGTGAGATTCGTCACACTTTTACAAAATATGTTTATTTTATAATGGCCAAAGAAGTGAAAACCAATGTATTAAAAAAAATTATTTGTGTTTCGATACATTTACTTTTATTGTTAAATATTTCTTTACAATGTGCGTTTAGTATCATTATTATTATATCATCTATATTTAAATGTAAGAATAATAGTAAACACAATAATAATAACTCATTAGGTTTCAATTTTCACTCAAAAAAAAAATCTATAGCTGGTCTTAATCTAATATGGGGATATATAATTTTATATGCGGCCCGAGGAGTTATGATGCATTTACAAACTGGTCCGCAAGATCATTTTGGCCACCCCTGGCTTAGAGAATAGTGTAAGTGTTGATTAAATCGTCTGGGTTTGTCATTTTTCAGCTGTTTGGAAGTAAGCGATGACCTTTCGCTTTGTGTTCTTCGGAATGAGGCATTTCCTATAATCGCTCGAGGTTAGGATTTTTTCTTCCAGGCAAAGTAATGTGCCAACTTTATTGAGTGTGACCAAAAGAGGTCGTTAGTCAGTTTAAGGAAGTAAAAGCTCCTGTTTAGATATTAGTCGATACTCAGATTCTGAGCAGCTGTAAAACGCATCAATCTAATTTAATTAAAATTGCAAAGGAGTGCATGCTCCGGTAGCAATTTCCCTACACACCCATCTTCCCACTTTCATACACACACATACATTTGCTCTCTATAAATATCAACTTTAAATTCTTTCATCGTTTTTGGTAAATTATTCATCATTTCTCTTGCCAACTTATTCCAATCTCTAACATCCTTACCTAAAAACGAGGATCTTCCTACACCCTTGTGCCTGAAATCGAGTGCCAGCATTCCGCTGTTTATAAAAGGTCTTAATGTAATCTGCACAAATTATGTGTTGGTAGGCCAGTTAGTATTTTAGAAGAAAGTGCGTTATTTCGTCATGGTGCAATACATGCAGTGAAGGTTAGTAATATTAACTAAAAAGATGCTTGATAAGTCATCATTGCACGACAGAAACGTTTAGGGATTTTTGTAAATGTAGACCATATGATAATCATCATTACGTAACGTAACATTTGATTTAAAGAAGATTTCAGGGACCGTTAAGAAATTAGAAACTGAGAGTGGTGGTGTAACGGTTAGCGTTCTGGCCTCGCATTCGGGAGGACGGCGGTTCGAATCCCCTTCCGGGCATCCAGATTTGGGTTTTCCATGGTTTCCCAAATTACTCCAGGCAAATGCCGGGATGCTTCCTTCAAAAGGCCATGGCCGAATTCCTTCCCATTCCTTGCCCCCCATCCTTTCCCGTCTCTAAAGACCTCGCTGTTAAGAGACGTAAAGCAGATATAAAAAAAAAGAAATTAGAACAAAATAA
>CM061914.1:143064267-143260545 GCA_031002005.1 Vandiemenella viatica | reverse complement strand
ATAATTTGATCACTCATATTCTATATAGTTTATTTTTAGTTTTTATTATTTCTATTTTCGATACTTCAATTAAGTGTCATACTTACTATATTTAATGTATTATTTTTTATTTACTTATTCAAACCGTCAATTCCTTCTTCAACGAAAACGCACTGATAGTCATTTATATTATATCAGTACTTTACGTCTTCCTACATATTTTTCTGCCTATTTTCTTCCTCAAAATTCTATGTACTAGTACTTTAAGTTTCGTTTGTTTTCTATGTGTCAATTTCTTGTATTATATAGGATAAGTATATAATTTAAATTAAGCCTGTCCGGTCCACTGACTCTGGAGTTTACTCCTCGAGTAAAATTGTGCAAATACTATATATTCTTTACATGTAAATGAATATTTGCAAAAATATATTGTGATGCAACAGTCAATATATCAATTTATTTATTTAAACAGTTCTCTCATTTATTATTATATTTGGGATCCTAAACAGTACATGAATCTTATTGCACGCTTTTTATATTATTCGATTACTATTATAGAAAAAAATTTCACGTTTGAAGAGTATTAAAAGTGTCTACAATATTTATTAAATGGGTTGACGACATATTTAAGCACTTTGTGTTTTAAAACCACACAGAACACATCAGCATAATGTATTCGTGTCCATTCTAAGCACCCAAAAACTTATTTTGTATAGAAAGTATAAAAAAAAAGTCCTAACTGCAAGACGCAAGAGTCTTGCAGGCTTGGTCTTGTTCTTGCTTAAATCTTGCACAGTCAGTCTTGGTCTTAGTCTTGCTAAAATTAGGCGGTCTTGGTCTTGGTCTTGGTCTTGCAAAAATGCAAGACCAAGACCAAGACTGCAAGACCAAGACCGATTTTGGGCAACACTAATTACCTTACATCAAAGATTTACACAACCAATGGTGCTGTATGGAACTGAATGTTGGCCATTCATGAAAAGACATGAACAACAGCTGCATGTCATGGAAATGAGCATGTTTCACTGTCTGCAGGAATTTACTTGATTAAAGCGAGTCACAACTGAAATTATTAGGTGTGGATCCAAATCAAATCCAGACAAAATGCGGGAGTGTCGATGGTACGATCACCTACAGCACAGCAACAACTCTTCAGCTGTACTTGATGTAAATCTTGATGGCTGAAGACTACCAGGGCGACCTATCAAGTGCTGGCTGGATACCCTGGGGGAGGACATGCCACTAGTGAATGCCTCACCTCAGGAGGCACAAGATCGTCTTAAATGGAAGAACAAGTTCAATAAAGCAGACCCTCCAATGCGGGACAAATGCTAGGTAGAAGAAGTAGGAGTACACACCATGTATCTCATTTTAACCGCAGTATTTTTAAATATTAAAATCTGCTCGAAATTAATCAGAGATCTTCTTTGTTACGCGTTTCGGTCATTACGCATATTTTTTATTCGTTTCGCGCAAATACAGTTCCTCATTGAAACCACGGATTACTTCGTAGTACTTAAGTAATAGCTTTGCGGAACATGCACAGTACGTCTAAATGACAGAAGTCTCAGTATTGTTTCACAATGTTAGCCAGTGTGCTTACGTAAATACATAGAATCGGAATTTTTTGTTATTTTTGGACAGAAGATAGTTTTTTTTTTTTTTTTGCTATCGATAGAAAACTGATCTGGGTTTTCCATGGTTTCCTTTGATCGCTCCAGGCGAATGCTGGGATGGTTCCTCACAATAGCCCATGGGCGCCACCTGCCATATCCCTTCCAAACCATTACCTTTCCTGATAGGTGCAATGCACCCTCCGCCAAACACTTTTAGTGAATCGCGGTGTAATTGTAATAGTAATAGTAAAACTGGGAGTGACGTGTTGTTATATAGGTGTGTTGTTATGATATACACAAAAAAGACACAACTCTTTCTTTTTGAAGTTTGGAATCTTTCTTGTTTCCATATGCAGCAAAAAAAGCCCCAAAAAAAAATCATCCAGTATAAAAAATAAAATTTATACGTATATTGTTTATAGTTTACAGAAAAACAATTCAAAGTTCATGTTGCTCTCATATACAATCTTTACACGATTTACTGTCCCAAACAATAATAACACTTAATTTAATTGGGATGGAGCGCATCAACCGGTGGCAATTTCCCTACACACCCATCTCCCATCTTCCCCCTTTCCTGTAAACACATACTTTGCCCTCTAAAAATTTCAAATTTAAATCCTTACAAAATGTTTGGTGAACTATTCATCATTTCTCTTGGTAACTTATTCCAGTCCCTGACCCCCTTACCTACGAAAGAAAATCTTCCCACACCCTTGTGCCTGAAATTGAGTGCCAGCTCGTGGTTATAATCATCTTTTACCTTCCATACATTACTCTCAATTCTTACACCAATATCTTTCCGTTTCTGTAGTATGAGTAAAATCAATGCATTTCGCTGTTAAATGCATTATGGTGCGAATAACAGAGATATCATTGTGATACATACAAATGACAATATCAGAAATAGTACTCGTTTTGATACCAGTAGGCTGTGTTATTACGCACAATCACTGAAGACGTGAGATGCCACCAAGAGGTAAAAACTCGCATTGCCAGAGCGAAGGAATCGTTTAATAGGAAGAGGCGACTATTAACTGAAAAAGCGATCATAAAAGACTTGGCAAATGTTGTGTATGGAGTGTAGCACTTTATGGGGCAGAAATGTGGATGCTGAGGCTAGAAGAAGAAAAACAGTTAGAGGCGTTTGATATGTGGATGTGGAGGAGAGTGGATAGGATACGCTGGGTGGATAAAGTAAGTGATGTTGAAGTGCTGGAAAGGGTTGGTGAAAGAAGAAACCTACTTTAAGTCAAAAAGAAAGAAATAATAACTGGGATGGACACTTGCTGAGAGGGGAGTGCTTGCTAAAAGACGCCTTGGAAGGATTAGTTTGTGGGACGAGAGTGAGAGAAAGAAAAAACGCGCAAGATTACAGACAACATCAGAGAAAACAAAACTACATGGCCATGAAGAGCTGGGCAGAAGACAGAAGAGCTTGGAGAGCAGTCATGTCCAATCCTACCTTATAGTAGAACACTAATGATGATGATTACAGACAAAAGGATCATTGTAACGTGTTGTGGTAAGGCTTAAGATACAATGCCCCCACGCATAACCGGAAAAGCTGTCAAACACAGCAAGGTAGCGAACCACCCACCCCGGAGGTCAGCGACCCCGCCACGGTGGTGAGCCCTAGGGGACGCTTTACTGCAGTAAATCAGCTCTGTTTAATGGGAAGAGACGTTAAGTGCCGGCTCGCCAGTTATGATAATTGCGTTTTTCCACAAACACCTTTCCGGTCGTGTTAATTGGAAGCGGTTAGGGCAGGAGGCTTCGTTTCGTGCGGAATGGCCGCGCGGGTCCTCCCACAAGTGGTACTGCTAATCAGCAATTCAGCTCCAAGACCTCTGTTTCTGCCACACCTCTGTTTCACCCACGGAAAAACCTTAAATGAGTGTTGGCCAACGTTTTAGCACCACCTTCGAAAATTCATCTGAGAGAGCAAATTGTTTAATGTATACTTGTGCTGCATTTAGGAGTCTTCGGCGAAAGCAACAAATACTTCGAGCGCGGAACCAGAATATACTTGACAGTGACATACCTTTAGTGATGTTTCTGGTTGAATGCCTTATGTCAGCGTTTCTCAACCATTTTCAACCGACTACCAGTAAATTGTCTAAATTGAGGCAGCGAACAACTAACTTAAAAGGGCTTAATTTTTTTACCAATATGAATGTTATTAATATCTGGGACATATCTTCCTGTAACATTTGACATAACGAATCTAAAAGTTGAAACACAATTTGAAAATGGAAGTGAGGTATTAAATATTGACCAGGTTCCTAATATTTAGTATCCAAATGAATGTTACTATAGGATTAATACTACACTATATTCCCGACGAACATATGCAAAATAAAAACACTAGACCTTACACTTGTTATTTTTGTTTAATTCGCCACTTTTATGTTACAAACCATACTACGTAGCGCGGTACCTTACATCTACTACAAGAAGATCAGGAAAAAAATGCCAGATTTTTAGTGGCCATATTCATATCTTTTAAACAATTGGGCTTATAGTATATAGTCGTTTATATACGTGGTTCGGATTCCACGTTAAACAGTCCCCGTACCTGCTATAGTCAGCGTCATGAAATTAGGCCTGCCAAGGTCACGTAGTCTCCACTGCCTCCCCTGCCCGCACCAACCCTCTGTCCCTTGGTTGGGCCGGCGACATTGCCACATTAGCTTTTGCCGGTCGTCCATGCGTATCTTTACACGCGGTCGCTTTATTTCCTTAGTTTAAGGCCTATTCGAGTAATGTTAATGGTGGTGATGTTCAGGAACATAATCATGCAATTAGTGTATTAACAGACAGAAGTAATATTCGCGAACCTGCAGGCCGCCTGGGCATTGGAAACCTAATTAAAATCATTGTAGCAGATATTTTAAAGTATTTTTAAGGAATATTACCAATAACTAATACGCAAAAATAAAAATAAAAATACTTCGCTAAATTACAAACACTGACATGGAGGTATTTGTGGCAGTCATTTCTCTGTATAATCGATCCCTTACATTTTATAAATTAATTTTCGTTTTTTCTTTGCTTTTGAAGATTTCTCGCGAAATTTGTCATGTACGGGCCGTTGTGTACAATGACAATAATAATTCTTACAGAAGCTGAAAATATCTTTTCTGTGGAGGACAGGAAATATGTTTCTCAGTCATAAACGAACCGACCGACCAGCCGGCATTACGGCATGCGCTGCGCGCAATCATTCGCGCAAATATAAACTGTGAAACAATCCAAAAAGGGGTTGTCTGAAGAGGCTTTGCCTGCTACCAGAATTAATTTCAGTATTTTCTTAGAAACTTTCTCGCTGGAAGTTTTTACGTAAACAAATAAAACGTAAGTTAGTCAGCGACAACATTTTACATTACACAGCCGAAACAACTAAGTGCTTCGTGTAACTTTTTTTTTATTATTCACATGTTTCCCTATTTAATGAATAGAATGTATTCGGTATGAGTCTGTTAACTTTCAGGAAGGCGCATAATTTTTTTTGAGTTATTACTTATTATTTTTATTGCTTTTTCTGTCGGTTGAAGTGAAAAAGTATTTTGATTTCTAATTTTCATGGAAACACATTACTATTTTTTTAAAAAACAGTCACACAAATATTTGGAATTATAAAGCACATCACCTTGTCCCGCATGTTAAGTATTATGTTTTAGAAATTTTTTCGCACTCATTACTGAAAGTTGATTTTTTTTGCTGATTTGCAACACTGTTCGGATACTGCGTGACCTTCACAGGACTAATTTCGTGACTGCCACTATAGTAACTACTTGGTTGGGATAAGGCGGCTAAGACAGGGGCGGAATGCGCAGCCAGTAAAAACCCTGTCACTGGGGAATTATGGGTGGCTCAGGTGTCTGATTGGGGAATGAAGGGTACCCGGTTCGAATCCCTATCTCGCCGGCGATTTTCATAGACTCTTAACCTAACCTTGACCTCTGGCATAGCTTGCTGTGTAATGTGAATTACTCGAGAATATTTCCGTTGTTCGGATTCCACCATAAACGGTAGGTCCCCTGTACCTGGTTAGGTCAAGGCGGCTATAAAGACAGGGCGGAATGCGCAGCCAATAGAAACCCTGTCACGAGGTCATTACGACCAAACGGAATTATTATATTTACTCTTTTATACCCTTGTACAGTACTAATAGTGTATCTAAATTTATAATATTCTACATGCAGACCACCTTAACCACACGTTGAAAAAACACTGCCTTGTGCTAAATATCAATAATAGGATGATTGTCAGATGTAAATTTTAATGTGTATAGTGGAATTAACAAGTTCAACAATAAGGTTTGCGCACGACTTTCTTTAGGACCCAAATTTCATATATAAAATTACCGCGAATTCTCTCTATTAGTTGGCACATTAAACAGTATACGAGTTGCCACCCAAGATTATTCTGACCCAGCATATTCAAATATACAGTTGCCTCACAGCTGTCATCTAGTATCCATAAGCTAACAGCGGATTTTCCGAGCACACTTCATGAGAACCCAAACGTTCAACAAACGAATTGTTGTACAGCTAGAGGACCCACGTATTCAGCAACACACCTGAAGCACAATTCTCCCCAGAACACTTAAATTGAACACTAAAATTGCTATACCTTCTTTACAACCCACACATTGCAACAAATTCCGAAAAAAAAAAAAACAGTACAGCGTTAAACTACTACGAACTTGGCGTTTTGCAAACTGGTTTGCGAAGATTTATAGGTAATTTGCAAGGTCACCACTTTCACCAACGTATGTAACTGAACTTTACACTTTTCAGCGACATGTAGTTTCTCGAATAATAACACCGATAATACAGCTTTAACTTCATTTTTATGTTTACCAACCATTTAGAAAAACAGATTAAAAACACATTAATGAACAAAATGACATGAAGTTCCGAGCGAGGCTGTTCTCTCGCGATAGTAGGGGAGTTAAATAAGCAACGTAGAACTTTCAAGATAACATTAAAACAGTCACCCGGATCTTCTGGAGAGTTTTAATAGCTCTAACCATAGAAATCGTACAAAAATGTTTTACAAAATTACTCAATATCGTTATAAAACATTTTAAAATGAAAATAGAAAATATTTAGAGGCATCCGATCATCAGATTAACAGATTTAGACCATTCCAAATAGCCAAAATTATATTAAAAACACTTTAGATTGCACAACATTCTCAACTACAGTAATTTAATGAACATTTCAGACACTGTATTGCTCTTAACCAAATTACAGTTCAATTAAAGAATTTTCATATATCAAAACAGTACAAATTCATAGGTAAAATATACTAATTTATAATCAACGACTCCGGATCTCTCTCGGCCATAAATGTAATTCATTTCAAGATTTGGAATTAGAAGCTGGAAACGTAAGGCTCTTACAACAGCATTTTTTCCCCAACGATTTATCCAAAATAGCTGTTTTTTAAACTAAGGCGCAGCTCACGATCATAAAAATTAAAGAGTAGCATATTTCTACAAAATCAATTCAGTTAATGATCTGCCTCATTATGTTGCTTTTTGCTTTGATTAAAGAATCAGCAAATAGTTTCTGATATGGTTAAAACTGGGAACAGTGTATTTAAAATTTCGGAAGTAGAGCAGAAGAGGAGACGAACAAGTTATTGGAAGAGAAAAGAAGAAAGCAATCCATTAAGGGGTTACCCATGGTAGTCCATAGACCTTAACGAAAGAAGAAGCAGTAGGATTGTGAGAATAAAACCGCTTAACTGAAATAAATAATTTTTGATGAATTGTCACTATCTCAATTATTTCCTTTACATTAAAGATCTATTCAATTGATTAATTATAATTGATAAAATTGCGATGGAGCGCCCTCTCCGGTGGTAATCTCCTTACACACCTTCTTCTCCTTTCCTCTTCCAACCTACTTTTGTCGCCGGCCTCGGTAGCGTAGGGGCTAGAGTGTTAGCTCCGCGTGCAGAAGGTCGCCGATTCGAGTCCGGCCGCGGGCATGGGTGTTTAACTGTTGTGTCTGTGAATGTCATGTCCGTCCTGTGGTGTGTTTAATTATCTGGAAAAATTCATCAGGCTGGCTGTGTGGCCTAAGATGCGAAAGCCATTAAAAAAAAAAAAAAAAAACCTGCTTTTGTCCTCCGCTAATTTTTACTTTAAATTCCTTCAGTGTTGTCGGTAAATTATTCATCACTTCTCTTGGTAATTTATTTTAGTTCCTCCCACCCTTTCCTAATATTCCCACACCCTTATGCCTGAAATCAAGTGCCAGCTTGTGTTCATGATCTTCCAAGCACCATTCTTAATTTTACCACCAATATCTTTCCATGCTTCATCACCAGTATAGGCCTTGTACACTCCCATGACTCTCTTCACCCTTATTATATCCTCCAATGAATCCCACTCCCGGTCCTTTATCATATTAGTTACCGATTGTGTTCTGCGGTAATTTCCAAAGACAAATCTGGCAGCTCTCCTCTGCACCCCCTCCAACTCCTATACTTGATACCCAAAATGTGAATCCCAGACTACACCACCATATTCCAGCAGTGGTCTGACCAAAGTTTTGTACCCCGATTCCCTTACTTCTCTAGTGCATTCCCTCATCACTCTACCCAACAGGTGAAGGATAATGAGAGGTAAGACTCAATTACAATATATTGTATCCAGCATGGTGGTGTATTATTTCAATGTATTGTCTAATTCGAATGCTGTGTTTCGTGTTCTCATAAAAACTTGAACATGGCATTAGCATGATGATAATGTAGAAACAACTGAACCATATGACATGTTGATCTTATCTTTGTTTCAAATTCTCATTTATGTAACATGTGCGAAAATAAAGTACGGAAGATTCAGGTTTAATTGAACACAATCAGACAGTGAAAATCAAAGATCCCTAAAATACTCTCCAAAATCAGGATAGAAATCATGGTTTAGTCTGAAATTTAAGAGAAAGATGGGAATTCCATTTAAAAAAATCCCATGAACCAGCAATTGTGGATGCACGCAATAAGGTACCACCGTACAGGAAAGGGAAGGTACTACAATGGGACCATTTTCGATTCCTGGGCCCCGCTTATCGGCCATCTTGATTGCGGTATTTATACTGTTTTTCCCGCAATTACATATGCGAAAGCTGGTATTGTACCCAATCTTTGCCTCATAAACATTCATTATACAAATTAAATACTATTAGTATCGCAGAGACCATAAGTTAGTCGAAATCCCCGGCAGCTGGCACTTTAACTTCCTTATTGCTCCAGTACTGATAATGCTTGGTTCTAACAACCTACTGGAAATAGCGCGTAAAATCTTAGTTACAAACAGTATTAGAATCGATGATTAATAGGGTCCTATTGGTAAATAATATTAATAATAAATTACTATAACCATACTATAAACAGGAAACAGACCGCAGACACCCTTTATTTGGACACGAACCTCAACCAACAAGGCTAAAGCCAAGAAAGAGCTTCTTACAGTCAACTACAGCCATAACATCTTCACCTGGAGCGTGTGGAACTATGGCGAAATTCGTTGCCTAAAGGGCACTGGGAGGAATATCAAAGAGGCGCCGGCTGCGGGGTGAATCAGCCATAAGCCATATGGATGGACACTAAATACGAGGTGTGTACAAAAGAACCGAACTAATTAAATATCGCACCAACGGCTGCAGATAAAATTCTCTGACTTCCGTGCACACTAGTGACATCTCTCGGCAAGAGATTGCCTCTTGTCGCACTACGGTCGCTTGCATTAGTTTACGATTGACAGGCCGGTTGAGTGAGGTCGTGCGCAGAGTGCTCGTCGGATTTGTGAGAATGAAGGAATTGGAGGAACAACGCGTCTGTGTGAAATTTGTGTTAAACTTGAGAAAACTTTACCGAGACACTTCAAATGCTTAAACAAGCATACGGGGATGACTGCATGAGCAGAACACAGTGCTATGAATGGTTTAGCGCTTTAAAGGAGGCAGGAAATTCGGTTACCGGTTACCCTCCACATCAACAGACGACCCACATGTTGAGAGGGGTTCGCACTGTGATTTGTGAAAATCGCCGTTTGACTGTCCGTGAGGTTGCTGAAGAAGTTGGCATAAGTGTAGGCTCTTGTAATCACATCCTGAGAGAAAAGCTTGGGATGCATCGTGTCAGCGCAAAAACTGGTGCCGCGCTCGTTGACGGACGAGCAGAATGAGAATCGAGCTAGGATCTCTAAGGAGTTGCTTGAAAAAGCAAACTGATTACGAAAACTTCCTCAAGAATATCATTACAGGCGATGAAATATGGGTTTATGGGTACGATGTGGAAACGAAGAGGCAGTACTTTCAGAATGGGTGGGGAAAGGATCTCCTCGACCAAAGAAAGCGCGGATGAGTCGGTCGAACTTCAGGTGTGATAGTCGTGTTTTATGATTGCAAAGGAGTTGTGCCACCATGAATTTGTACCATGTGGTCAAGTGGTAAACAAGGAAGTCTACCAAGAAAATTCTGACACGATTGAGAGATGCTGTGCGTAGGAAAAGGCCTGAACTGTGGGAGAATCAGTCGTGGATGTTGCACCATGACAACGCACCCGCTCACGCATCGTTGTTTGTCACGAATTATCTGGCAAAACATCGCACTCCCGTTGTGCCTCAGCCACCCTATTCTCCAGACTTGGCTCCGGCAGACTTTTTTCTCTTCCCAAAACTGAAAAACACTTTGAAAGGACGTCGTTTCCAGACCATAGAAGAAATTCAAGACAATGCGACGAGAGAACTGCGCGCCATCGGAGAAATTGCATTCCAGGAGGCGTTCCAAAACTTGAAAAAACGATGGCAACGGTGTATTGATAGTGAAGGACAGTACTTTGAAGGGGACAGTGTGTAAAAGTTAGTATGATGAGCAATAAAGCAATTACAGCAGAAGTTCGGTTTCTTTTTGTACACACCTCGTAAGATTAAGAACTGAAGTATCCCGATGAAGATCTAATATCAAAAAGTGGGGTTACACTACTGAAAATGAACTATGTGAATGTGGTGAGCTGCAGGACCCACAACAACTACTGGTATGCAGGAATCTACCTGAAACCTACACTATCGATGATCTTTTTAGTGCAAATGAGAAGGCAATCAGGTTTGCGGAATTCTCGTCACATTGCGTTTATTGTGTTCTATATTCCTTAAGCTTAGTATTAATTAATTAATTTTATTTGTTTTGTTTCATCTTGTAAGGTTATGTCCTGGACACGAGAAATAATAAATAAATAAAACTATAACCATCATTTGGTGAAGTTTCTAACTTTAAGTTTTCTCCCTGTTACTAACAAATACAGGTATGTGTGAATATTATTGCAGGACTGAAGCTGAAATTAACGATTACGTACATACAAGTATGACGTAGAGCATCAAAATTTCCACCAAAACCGAGACGAATTCGTTTGCTGAGGACTTGAATATGAATGGAACAATGCGGCCACAAAAACGCAAACAGAGATACTTCCTCCGACGTGCCAGGAATGATATGTTTTAGTAAATATTTGCGTTCAGACATGGAAAATGTTACATCAAAAATTGTTGAATTTGGAGCAGCGCGGAGCTGGGTACACAGACAAATATTAATTTGTCCCAGGCGCTGTCGGAGCCGGCGCTGAATTTTAAATTGCACGCGGCTCTCGCAGTAATTATTCCCGTTCGACATGAAAAAGTAAACGGCGCCCGCTTTTGATGGAGAACTGCCGTGACGTATTAACGCGTCCGGTCTGTTTGCGCCTGCGTGATTGCTACATCCCGCTTCCAGCATCGCCGCTGGGTGGAAACTCTGTGGCGACGACACGGGTTTGTGGAATGCGATTTCGGAGATGGTTTACAGTCAGAGGACTGTGAACAGCTGCAGTGTGACCAGGTTAGCATTGAATCGAGACAAATGTCAAGAAGAGTTAACTTATTAGGTACACTCTTTGGCAAAAAAAATGACTGTGTGCGCCTGAGACTAAGTCCATTATTTTGCACTATGTGGCATCACTGGAGAATTTGTTGAAGGCATTGACTTAAGGAAATTAATAACAGATGGCGCTGAGTTGAATACCCGCAATGATGCCACATTGTGCGAAATAAGGGACTTAGCCTCAGGCGCCCACAGTCAATTTTTTTTCCAAAGAGTATACACAGATCAAAAAAACTAAAGGTTGTTTATTACTATAGGGTGGGGTCAGAATTGCTTGTTGAAGGCTTGAAGTGTAAATATCTTGGCATAACTTTTGACAATAAATTCAAGTGGACAGCGCACATTGGGCAGGTGGTAGGAAAAGGTTATAAAATCCTTCATTTACTGGAGAGGGTGATAAGAGGATGTACCATTGAAGTTAGGGAATTGCGTTATAAAACTTTAGTCAAACCGTTGGTTGAATATGTTGGTGTAGTTTGGGACCCAAATTTTGGTTACCAAATACAGGAGTTGGAGGGAGTGAAAAGAAGAGCAGCTAGATTGTTTGTGGAAATTATCGCAGGACCCAGTCGTTAAGGGATAGGATAAAGGAGCTGAATTGGGAGTGATTGGAGGACGGGAGTGGGTGAATACAGTTCTGGGAAGGTACGTAGAAGGCATATGTTGGTGATGGGGCTTGAAAGGATGAGATGACCATGACTATAAGCTGGCACTCGATTTCATGCATAAAGGAGTGGAAAAATTTTGTTTTGTGGGTAGGAGTGTACTGGATTGGAACAAATTACCAAGTGAAGTTATGAATAATTTACTAAAAACGCTGAAAGAATTTAAAATTCGAAAATCCGTAAAGTAGTTGGGGATGGAATTTAACCCTCAAATTATATAAGATAATTAGAAAAATAATAAAAATGAGTAATTAGATGACTAAGGGAAATGCCACTGGAGCATGTGCTCTATTGCAATAATAATAATTATTATTATCACTATCTTTGCGACGACACAAGAATTAAGACATTAGCAAGTAGACAGTAAGAGTTCAGTCAGTATACCGCTATTTGCTAATGATATTGTACTGTTAACAGACAAGAGTAAATATGCTGAGAACGGCACGAACAAAATTCTCAGATTGGAATTGGTACTACATTTAAACCAAATAAATTCAAGAGCCCTCAACTGTAGCAAAAAAAATATAATAATGAAAGTAGACTGATTAATGGTAGCAAGGGGATGCAGCAATAGGGAACCCCTCTTCTAGTAGTAGAGAGAGAAATACAGTATATGAAACAAATTTTCCACTTTTATTAGCGAAAAATAAATTTTGTTCAAATTTATGCAGAACTCTGGAAGACTAATTCTGAAATAAGTTAAATGAGTGAATGTCTTTTTTTCATGTAAAACCATTTTGAGCGATTAGTTTTCCTTGTTTTTGCCCCACCGTGTAGCTAATCCTGGCGACGGCCTTGCATGCAGCAAAAGATATTATTCTGTTATTTAAAATTGACATCATCCCGCTGCTTCGTGAATACGGATCTTGGAAGCACAGTAATGTTTTTGCCTTTTGTTTTTCTTCTTGTAGCAAGTCACAGATATTACTAACGTAGTATCGTTGTAACCTTTACCATAAATTAAACTCCACTATTTGCTTATATTTGATATAGTGGTTTGAGTATCGATTTCATATACTTATAGTTCAGAAAGTTGAAGAAATAAATAATCAAATTTACGTAGTAAAAAACCATATTAAGAATGTCCATTGCGTGGAGTGTTTGTTGTTTTTTTCGAAAAGAAGTGTTCTCCTTAGATGCAATCCCTGGCACCTATCTCTGCTAGGTGCGAAGGAAGATAGCTGCCTCGTACCCTCTGACGCTTGGTGCTGTTGCTAAGTAAACAAATAAATGTCTGACAAAAGCCGTCCTAATTGCATTTTTAGGCGTTTTTCAGCATTCATCTAGGTTCCAAATTTCCGCCGTGTAAGATGCAGATTTTACCAAAAAAGAACACATATTTCATAGAAATCAAGTTACGCGAATTGACAAAGATGGCAATACTTAAGATACCTCCATTGCTCCAGCAACTGACAATCCTGGTTCTAACCACCCAATGGAAACATTGGGCAAATCTTTAATTACCAGCTACGATGAGAATCAATGTTTTGTGTGACCCCATAGAATCCATTCGCAAATAATAATTTTATATGGCGATCTGGTGGCCTATTGTTTAAGGCGTCTGACTGGAGTTCGAATTGTGGTCTCGGCTTGGATTTTCTAAAAAGCCCCTTTCTCGATCTTTGTCTCTGGCACAGCTTGCTGTTTAATGCCAAGTTCACCAGAACACTTCTGTACTTTGGATTCAACGTTAAGCTGTAGGTCCCTTCAAGGGCTAACAACCCTAGTTGTTACACGGACGTGTACACATCCAAAGCAAATTCAAGCCAAACGAAAAATTAAAGTGGTCCTAGTTGGCCAAAACGAACATATAAAAAAAGTATATGTATCGATATTAAGAGACCTGCGACTTGACAGATCTTGGAAGGACAATCTAACCCGGTAAATTTTACTTACTATTAGATGTGTTTAATATTGCACTTGCTGGGGGGGATAAGTCTAGAAAGCTGGATAAGTTCTTTCCCTATAAGACTGCTATAGGCTTTTTTCATGAGATGTAAACTTAGTTTAGGGGGTTGGGGGTGTAGTCTACGCTGGAGCACCCTAGCAATTACAACACGCAGACTATCCAATTTTCGTGTCAGCGCGGCCGGCCCAGTGGCGGGGCTCGCTCGGGGGCCCGCAACCGCGCCTGGGTCTTGATTACCGGGAGTTATCGGTGTCACTTTTCTAATTACCCGTAATTAGCACCCACTAATGGGCTTCCTCTCTCCGCACTCCTTAATCGACAGAGCCCCGGGCAGAGGTGCACAAATCAAGGCGCAGCTACTGCCTCCGTTTGGCGTTAAGTGAGTGCCTTCGAAGGCCAAACCCGGCATTAAGAACGCCAGATCTCATCGGGCCCCGTGGCGCTACTCCGCCACTCTGTCATTAGGCCTGCTCTATAGTGGGAATCAAAGCGCCGTAACGTGACGTTAATTGTGTCGGGAACGTATGATGAGCGCTCCACACGCACTGTTATAAAGATGAACGGGTTGTGTCTTTAGGAGGTAGAAGGTCCTTATTTAAGGCTACTCAGAACTCACCGAGGACTATTAACGTCTTTAGGATTCTAAATGTTTGCTGCTGAATAGCTAACAACTTACTCAAACGATTGTGGGTTACAGAACATGTAGTTTAGGTAAAAAATTACTCCTTCTTCGTCTTCTTGTGAACGTCTTGCCCATGTCCGATGGTCAATAGTTATAACGGGGATGTTTAACGCCTGGGTAGATGAACTAGTGTGATTTCCGTCATTGCCTTCTCTAATGTGAAAGTGTTCGTAAGTATTGTTGTAAGTGATGATGACTGTGATATTGTGTATGTGTTTAGTGTAAGGTGTTTGTATTGTGGATGACAGATGAAAGAAGGGAGAGGGTGAAGCTCGGTGCCATCCCATTCAGTCCTATTATACCAAAATATTCCAACTGGTCCCCATCCAACGGACACATTGCCATCAACTGTCTCTTATGACCTCTCAGTGAGAGGTCAGGCTCTCACCTTACGCACTGGGGAGAGGTTTGAGTTATAACCCAGTAATTTGGCGCAATATTTGGTGATTAGTTGACCATTATAATATGACATATTGCTTATTCTTATCGCCTCGTGGGGATGAGCGTAGTTAACAACTGCGTGAGCAGTTGTACTACCATCCCTAGTTGATTTTCTTGTGGCTGGCATTGGCAACGGTGGTTGTGTTGATCCTCATCGTATCTGGTAAGGTGGTTATGATTGGTCAGATTGCCGTGGGTAGTCTTATCCTCAGCGTCCTACGATCATGGTACCACAACCAACAGAGCCAACTGTACGGGCTTAAAAATACATCACAAAATACAAAATAATTTTGGAAGATATTGTGCAATTAAATTCACGAAAATTGTTAACAGTGTGGTAAATTTAAAGGATACGTTAGTCGGCCGCTTTTCTCAGTTGTCGGTACCGTAAAATAGAGAGTAGGTGTTCTTGTTTTAGTAAAAAAATTCTTGAAAGCTGAAGGTAGGAATGATCTTCTTGTCCAATTATCCAGCTGTTCAATAATTACCGACTGCATCTTTAGTGCAAGACACAGAAACGTACTACACACACACCAGAGCATTTACTGCTTGTTTCATTATTAGCAATTTGAGCTCGGAGGTTTTGTCTAAGACATTTCCTCCGGCGTTGTAGTATGGAAGTCTTTACTTTTGGTGTGTAATTACTGGTGCTCTGTCTGTTTATTAATAGCTTGTCATAATTGACGGGGATCTTCTTGAGAATTATTGTACTGCCCTAAGTTGGATGTGAGCGGATTTTTTTATTTGCGTGCGGCCCTGTAGAACGATTTTGTTATCTGAACTATCCTGTTCCTCAGGGATGGAACACACGCGGCTTCGTGCAGATCAACTGGGGGAAATCGATTGCACACGTAAAGTGCTCTTCGAAGTGCACGGTTCTGCATTGTTTGCAGACGGCGCAAGGCAAATTTGGAGGCGTGGAATACCGGAAAGAAAGAAAATTGAAGCATTTGAAATGTGGTGCTACAGAAGAATGCTGAGAATTAAGTGGACAGACAAAGCAAGAAATGAACGAGTTTTGGAAATGATGGGTGAGAAAAGGAGTTTGTGGAAGAAGCTTACAGAAAGAAGAGACAGGCTGGTAGGTCATATTTTGAGACATGCTGGATTGGTTAATTTGTTAGTGGAGGGAACAGTCGAAGGTAAGAACTGTAGAGGAAGACAGAGATTAGAATATATGAAGCAGATAATTGAGGACGTAGGTTGTAAGGGGTATGTAGAAATGAAGAGGTTAGCACAGGATAGGAAGGGATGGAGGATTGCATCAAACCAGTCGAAAGACTGATGACAGAAAAAAAAAGCCTCATACAGGACTCGCGTACTCCATGATCGGCCTGATGAGGCTGCAAAATATAGTGACGTCGGTGCTGGCTTCAGACACAGCCAGCGTAATATGTTTTACTGACGGGTTCCCATAAAAAACTTAGTCAACAACCCGAAGATTGATTGGTTCTGTCTGAAGGAGGAATACTAAGCCATTGTGTAAGAGATAGCACAGCAAGTTCCTTTACGAAATGTCTTTCTACAAGAGGGAAAACTACAATATCAAAGAGACTGTCAGTATTTGATGAAATAAGCCGTCTGCACTCCAAAAAAGTGCGACTCACAATGCCCCAAAAGAGCTAAGGCTTACTGGTGGTCAAAAAAATAATGTATGCCTCCTACATTGCGAGTTTCAATCCGCACCACACGCGGATGCTGAATCAATCAGTAGATTGTTCCGGAAGCAATACTCACACAGCCTTCGACAATCACTTCCAAACGGACGCGTTGTCTAGACGAGTTGTTTCTCAATTACCAAGTTAGTTTATAGATTACTTAAATTCAATGAAGTCTGTTCATAGGAGCAGCTACAAATATATTTCCAGAACGAAACACGCACCGCCTCACCATATACCACAGGGAAGAGAGTAATACCAAACGACTGATCACGCTTAATAAAAGCACCCAGTTAACAGGTAACTTGGTTTAATTTAATTGCGACGGAGCATACGTCCCGATGGAAATTTGCCTAAACATTCTACATCTACATCTACATACATACTCTGCAAATCACAAACATTGTGGGTGGCAAAGGGTGCTAAGCACCAATCCTAAACCCGCCCATTCCAATCCCGAATAGTGCGAGGATGCGATGTGTATAGTGACTGCGGAGTAGATATCTTTGTTGTGTAACAACTTTTATCGGTCGGTGACGTCAGTGCATCCATTGGCTGTTGCTAAGCGTCACTAATTTTCGTCACGATTTTCAAGTCACTAGTGCGCGTAAAAAAGTTTCTTCGAAACCATTAAAAAAATTCACTGGAAACGTTTTTATTCTGACGTCATATTTCTCGTATCACAGGCCTCTAAACCATATAACCAACAATACTGACCTTAAATATTTCTCCAAATTCATTCGTTTTGTCCCTGAAAGGCGGATTTAAGTAAAATTTGGCGCGTTTTTAGCAGACATAGATTAATCCATTTCCCTCTTCATGAATCGATGCCTCTATCACACCTAGCTTTAGTGGTGAAATACGTTTCTATTCGGAAGTCACCTTACGTATCATGTTTCTCATATCATAGGCCTTCGCACCATACTTTGCTGTTTAACTAGCAACAATAACTAACCTCTAATAAAACTCGAAATTCATTTTGTTTGGTCCCTGAAAGACGGATTTAAGTAAGATTTAGAGCGTTTAGCCACACATAGGTAACTCCAATTTCTCGTCGTTAATCGATGATGATAAATCTTTAGAAAATGTTGGTGAGTACATTTATCTTGGCCATCTTGAAAAAATGAGAGGTGATGTAAGACCCGAAATTTTCTGTAGAATCAAGCTAGGATGACAAGCTTTATGGAGACATTCTATTATCCGCAAGTCTAATATGACCACAAATCTAAAGAAAATAGGTTACGACCAGTGCATTCTTCCTGTGCTTACATACGGCTGTGAGACCTGGATTCTAAATGAATTTACAAAAGGTAAACCAAGGGCTGCCCAAAAGCTATATAAAGGTCAATGCTAGGCTTAACTAGAAAAGGCAAGAAAAGAGCAACCGGCATTGGGATTAGTTACGAAGGTCACAGACATCTTAGTAAGGGCAACATCCTTGAAGTGGCAATGGGCCGGCCATATTGCGCGGAGAAAAGACCAAAAATGGACAAAAACAGTGTTTAATGGGCCATCCACAAATTACGTAACACGAATTTCATGATTTTTGGACCCCTCCCCCTCCCATGTCACAGGTTGTCACATTTGTGGGACCCCCCTCCACTCCCCTGGTGTCACATTTTTGCAATTTTAAATTTATAAATTGAAACAGCACTTCTAAAATGATTTATTTATTTCTAGTTAAAAAATAATTTCAACAATAAATCAAACATTTAAGAAAATATATTTAAAAAAATCGAAATAAAGATACAAAATTGAGTCATCATGTGTCCATGGATTTTGAACCCATTCCTTGATACTGTTTATATTGGCATAATAGCTACTTCATTCTTGATTTCGATAGTGTTGGGAATATTAGATGTGTCAACATCATCTTCATCCAATCATAAAGCATCGTCATCGTTTAATAAGCAAAGAACTTCCTGCTTCGTCTAGCGGCAATGCTTTGTAGACGAATCTTCATGATGGGGAAAACCTCTATTTGCCTATTATGTAATTGCTTATGTTGGTTAGTGGCTTTGTGTGATGAAAAATATAGTCCACAGATGCCACATGATCGTTTAAATAAGTATGTCTCGACACTTGGACAATACGAGCCAAAAAGTGATACAAATTATGCATGTGATGTCACAAAGTTTATGACACATCCCCCTCCATCCCCTTGTGACACGATGTCACACTTTGTTGACCACTTCATCCCCCTCAAGGTGTGACATAATTTATGGATGGTCCCTTAGAGTGGAGCCAAAGAGATCACTGCAAACCGAGAGAAAGTAGATCATACCGATAGGACTAGGATTGCTCAAGTTCTACCTGAATTCATCACTTTAAGAGGCCATATCAGCAAATGATTGAACTGGCTGATAATCGATGCCTCCGCCACACCTGACATGAAACAGTCACACTGAGTGGTCAATCTGTGTCGTGCTTGTCGGAAGATCCTGAAACGCAGTCATAGGTATTCCAATCCACGTCCACCCAAACCCGGAGTGCGGAGGAACCACAAACGACTCCGTAATCCGTCCGACGGATAGGCAGGCGACCGCTTATGCGAGCTGAAAGCCGGCGAGTGACGGAGTACAAGGCACGACTTTGTGCTGAGCGTCCCTTTGGCCCTACGAGCTGTCGTTATTATTTTACTCGTCTGCCGGCCGAGAGGAAAGGGCGGTTTCTGGGTGAGGAACGTAACCTCCCCTCCCCCTCTACCAGCGTGTAAGCCTTTCAGCAGCTACGTCGCCCTAAACGTTTCATGTGAACGTGCAGACCCACGCATGAGTTCATGCGCTTCGCCAAAGAGACCAAAAAGAGATGTAAAATCAGAGACAATTTAGCAAAAATAAAATCCTAGCATGGCTTGCGTTGCTCGTGCTCTATCGAATGTGTGAAAGAGAGAAGAAGAGGGAAAAAGTAAAGGGTCGCAAAAAAAGGGAGTGCGATATTTCGGGTGTAATGATATTCCGGGCATGAATTTTGAAATTATACACGCGGAAATAATTACGAAGCAACGTGAAAGCTGAACAGCGATACCAGAGGCTGTGATTTCGCCGCTGTTGGTCGCTCAAAGCGTTTTCCCGCTCCCAGCTCGCCAGAAAGCGGTTTTTATGTTCCGTCAAAGCGTATTCCCACTTTGCGTCTCGTAAAAAGCTTCCTGTACTCGCTATACGCACGTTAAGAAGATTTTGTACTCTTGGTTTCATGAATATTCGCAGTGTTTATGGCAACACAGACAGCAAATCACAAAACTTGAGTGAAATGTAGATTCTTCGTCAATTAATTCGTTATTAAGGTGAATACAAACCCATTTTTAAACAGGGTTGTCGAATTGCTTCTGACATTCTACTTTCTTTTTGCTAAAGTACGAGATAAACCGACATTTGACACTTTTCCTGTAAAGAAAAGGTGGATGTGAAGTGATAATAAGTGATCTTTTCCTACTTACTTTAATATAAATTTCTTGTATTCTAAAGACATAATGTAATATGGTATCTATAAGTATAAAATGTTCAGTAGTGTGTGATTCACTTCACTGAAAGCTGCTTACTTTAATCAGAGACTAATCTATATTGTCTTGTAATGTAATAATTCCGACATCAAAGAAATCTGACGCCTGTGTTGAAGCCAAAGTTGACTGCAGTTGTAACTTCTTTGACGTCGACCAGCAGGGAAATCCTTTAAGCACCGAAACAGGTCAAAATAACAGGGTACAAGGTTAGGCCTGTAAGATGCATGATCCAGTTGTTCCCATCCAAAAGACCGGATTAGAGTTTGTGTTTGCGCTAGAAACACATGGCCTTGCATTGGGTGTGACTTATCTTCCACACCAACACACCTGTCCTTAAACGTTCCCATCCATCAACCATGGCATTCTCATCATACACTTCACAAATCTGACGATGAATTTCCACTGCTGCCAGGTTTCTTGAACTCAGGACTCGAATTACAGATCATACCTCACAGTCGGTGCGAGAATCTATTTTCTTAAACATTATAAACTTCTAAAGCTGAGCACACCGACAGACTATATGGTTGAAATGGCTTCAAAACGCGTTTGAGGCATGCTGGGAGCAGACGTGATCGAACATAATTTTCATTCAGAAACTGACCTTATTTAAAAGATAAACCTCACATAATGATTATGACTTTTCATCGTACTTTCAGTGCTTAAGAACATTAATTTATTCTTTTCACCAAGGTTAATAACATATTACAAGATTGTTGGTGGCTCAATTAATATGATAAATAATCAGTCCACCATAAAGTTCACTTGTTTTTATTCTCAAAGAAAACACGAACGTCAGGAATACTGGTTACATATAATTCAGAGATTGCATACAACACTTCTTCCACAGACAATACACTTCTTGGCCGTCGTAAAATTGAGTTGGTGAAAAAACCTTCCCGAAAAACCAACTGTTCCTCAGTCTCGGATGTTTGCTTTATACTGTACAAGAAGCTACACTGAAATTTCTAGAACACTTAAAAAGATACCGACAGATAATTCTCGAACATTAACAATACTTAAACAATTTAAACATATTAAAAAATAATCAGAATTAATACATAATCATTTACCATCATTATAAAATGGTCAGAAATGGAAATTAAAGATATTTAAACACAAAATTATCCACAGAAATCATTTTAAACTATAGCAAATTGTTCTTTAGACATCGTAACTTGCATTAATACTTGGAATTACAAAGCAATTCTCTTGTACAATTCTGTTCTTAAACATATTAAATGGCCTCTAAATAATTTCTTTTCATAAAACAAAGTCTATATACATTGATTTACAGGAAATTGCAAAACAAACCTACCAGATCATATTCAAACAAACTCTAGCTTACTATAAGTGCTTCATAAAATACAATTCCATTTAATTTTATGTTTGAGGACTGTTATAATATACAATGTCAGACTGTAAATCAACCGTACCGGATTACTTTTTTTTTTTTTTTTGCGTGATTTTAAAATCTAGCGAAAGTTTGAGAGCTCTCTTTGAAAAGTTGCGCATTTTGTACGTTTCTAGTATACCTCGCAACGGTTTTTTTGCTACGTCTATGAACATCTTTGAATAAGAACTCTGATATAAACATGAGTCATGACATAAGCTATTCCAACAAAAGTTAATCTGCGAATACTTGTTTACACTGTCATTTGTTGTAATAAAATCAATAATCAAATGCCTTAAAGAAAGTATAAAGCACCTACGTTCAGCTATTCTTCAATATTCACTTTTTTTTTTTTTTTTTTTTTTTTTTTTTTTTTTTTTTGTAACAGTTTAACGTCCCTTTTTAACAACGTGGTCTTTAGAGACGGGAAAGGATGGGGGCAAGGAATGGGAAGGAATTCGGCCATGGCCTTTTGAAGGAAGCATCCCGGCATTCGCCTGGAGTGATTTGGGGAAACCATGGAAAACCCAAATCTGGATGCCCGGACGGGGATTCGAACCGCCGTCCTCCCGAATGCGAGGCCAGAACGCTATCCGTTACACCACCACGCTCGGTCAATATTCACATCAATGCACAGCAACGTTTAACAGTGTGAAGACGATATGTATGTTAGAGTCAATATATGAAATGTACTGGTTCGAAGTAATATATATTTAAAAAATTTGGTCCGCCTAGTAAAATTACAGACATTAATCTATAAAAAGTATATTTTCATTTTTAGACATAATAACGAGATTTAAAAGAATTATCTGTTTTAATTAAAAAAATTTCACCTATACTTTTCTTGAACCTGTGCATGATATACGTATAAAAATTATTTATAACAATATTACAACATTAAAAAAAATCCCATGCTCACGTTTAACGTCTTTTTTTGTGTGTGTGTAACGTTATTAGTTGATGCATAGTTCAGCGAAAAGCATTGATTTCAATATTAGGCAACGTAACAATACGTTACACCTAGATGTAAAGCTGTTTTATTGATATATTTTCTATTCATAATACACGCAATACAGTTCGCTGGTGAAGTGTGAAGATAAAAAATAAGCTACTATTGTAAAAATACTACGTAATAATTTGTAGCCCCTAAAGCTTGGTTCAATAAGTTATAGCGCCAAAGTACTGGAATGGAGAAATAAGGCAATATCTGTGTTTAAATACATTAACTGTTTGGTATTATTCCATTTTAATGTAATCAGAAAATTCGCTGCTAAATGTAAATAATACAGATCTGTCAATATGTATTGTAACAACGCATATTCGTTGGCAGGCCTTCTTTAAGAAATGGTTTTTATAATATCTTTGTTCAGCCGCGAGGAACAAATACAAACAGTCTTGTTAGGTAACTACCACGTGTGTAGTCCGTTTGGTCATCATCAAGAAAATCAATGTGTAATTTGTGAAAAGTCTTATTAGAAAAGGAAACTGTTAGATTTGTGGTAATATGCTGAAGTCCAGTATGTCTACATAACAGAAATACAGTGGTGTATATTAACTAATGTAGCGAGGTCTTTAGTAAGAAATTGCAAAGTATAAAGTGTAAGCCATAAGATTTTTAATCATGTGCTAGTAATAGGTAAAAAAAAAAAAAAAAAAAAAATTGTGCGTGGGTGAATCAGCCAGATTTGATATGTAACCTAGATTTTTTAAAATTAAAGCAATGCAGGAATCTAAGGTGGGCTGATCTACTGATGAGGAAATTAGCTGCCAATTCAAAAGAAAATGTCAATATTTTGTGTCCGTTAACATCTAAATGGTTGAAGGAATTAAATACCTCATACAGCGCAATTCGACATTGGCGGATCTGCGAATTTTAGGATCCGGGGAAAAAACCGTCCCCATTGTCGTCAACCAAATGCTCAGGTTTGCCCACTCCCCAAGATCCGCCACTGCAATTCAATTCCAACATAAAACTGTTTCAACTTTTAGACTTTTTTGTGATGACAATCACTACTACTTCTATGTTCCATACTTTCCGTCTGAAAGCCATTGATTACAAAGTTAGAATAATGTGAAATGCGTTAGTCCCAGATAAATGGGTCACTATTCTCTCCAAATACAGATCGTTTCTAGAGATGAAATCACAAGATAAATTGTCCCACTACCCTAAAAATAATAAAAACTGTTCAGAATTCATCGAAATGGAAGTACAGTTTCGCATATTCCTCATAAAATTTTAAATTTGATCAGCAATTTATTACTGAATAAAAATAAATAATTTATTAACACTTCACGTTTAATCACATTAACAGCTGATAGCATATTTAAAGATTCTGATACGCAGATATCACATTTTTATCGGGGAAAATAGAAATATTTATTCATAGAGATATAAAATCCTGATCCTTATTATCACAGTGTCTTCTTCAAAAAACAGAGGGTGGGGGATGAGCGGTAATACTGTCCTCGCATTCGGGAGGACACGGGTTTGAATCTCCATCCGGGCATTCAGATTTGGGGTTTCGATGGTTTCCCCAAATCAATCCAGGCAACTTCCGGAATCCTTCCTTCAAAAGGCCATGGCCAAACTTCTTTCCGTTCCTTATCCTCAGTCCTTTCCCGCCTCTAACGATCTCGACGTCAACGGGGCGTAAAGCAATAAGCAAAAAACAACTCTTGGAAACTACATTCTTTTAACGCGACCTTGAGCTCTATTGACGCGACGCGAGGTATTATCTCGCTGGAACTTTCCGCTGGAAGTGAAGGTGACTGCTGTGTAGCTGGAACAACACCTGTTAAACGCGCAGTGCCGTGAATCCACGCCGTCATTAAATCATAATAGCAGGGACCGTGAATGGCGATTACGGTGCCTGAGCGATCCCACCACCCACATTTCCTTCCGACCAACTTCGTACCGTTTAGGCCAGGGTTAAAAGATTCGACACTCAATCTTCGGCTACGGTCTGAACCTACGTTTTCCCACCAGCCACTGCACTCGCATATTGCCCACCAACAGGCAATTTGTCTTTCACGGTTGCCTATATTAATTCGTTTCGTCGTTACCTTGCGTCGGATACAGTTAATGGAAGATAACAATCCAATAGCTTGTAATCTATGGATTTAAGTCGAATTTAACGCCCCAAGTGAACAATGCGGTTCATTAAATTGTACAAAACTCATGCAGTCGAGAGATTATAACCCGCCTGCAACCACGGAAAGGAAATTAAAGAACTAAACTCGTGGTTGTTATCCATAGGTCACTTTTGTAGCCCGCAGATGGTCAGCGATTACTATAAAATGTGATTACTGCGAACTTATCCCGAAAAATTATCGTTAAGGTCAAATCATTTCGTAAAAATCTCCCTTAATGGCAGCTCTACCATAGCCGTGGCGCAGCAAATTAATGACGGATCTTTTGTAACTAGTCGAGACAAATCTAAAGTGAAGAATAATTTTTTTTGATATCTCGGTTAGTTCTCGAGATATCGACTGTCAAAAATTAGTTTTAGGCATAGTTACCTGTGGCTATGGCTAAGTTTTTTCTTATCCAGGTCAGCACTTCAACCTGGTCACCTCAATTTTGAGATAGTATATTTTGAGATCCAAACAAGACATCGAAACATTTTTTTCTTCACTTTTGATTTTTCTCGTCGAGTTACATCGTTAAATCTGTCTTTGGCGAAATTTTTCTTCTGGTTTATTCCGATTTTCAAACTAACCACCTAACTTTCAAAAAAAAAACAGTAATAATTTTTATTTTTATTTCCAACCTCTACTTGTAGTCCATGCTAATTACGGTTTTCCGTAATGATCAAAACGAGTCGTTCTCTATTTTGCCACAAAAAGTGCACACGTTACTAACAAATCATTACTCAATACTCAGAACACAGCTTAGACTATTCACAAGTAGATGGCGAGACTGGTGCATCTTCGTCCTCTATAGCACTGGGTATAAATTTCATTGCTAGATGCATAAATTACTCTATCAAAGTTAACTTTAATTTTTTTAACCAATGCGATAAATCCCTTTACCATCGATTATACTATGCCAAATACAGAGATTACAACTGCGAGTTGGGAAGAAAATATTTAATACTTTTGTAAAACTGAAGGGGATATACAAGTATTCTTCAGCTTGATTTCAAAAATATTGTAAAATCCACTCTAAGTATATTCTAATAAACTAGTCGTGTTCAAATCAATAAATGTAATTTGATCTTTGAGTACCAGCTGTGAAACAAGTGAAATAAATCATACCAAAAATACTGCTAATGACTCGCAACATGAATTTATAGTTTACAAATGTTGTTTAAACAGAGTAAACGGTCCTACTATGTAGTAGAAGAACGCATGCACCAAGCAATGAATACATTATATATATAAACGCAACGTTGAGTAATCAGCTGTTAATTTAATTTAATTTTTATTCCCTACGGACAGCAAACTGAGTTTTGGGATATAAAGTTTTTGAGTGATGTGGTATTGAGTAAGCACCTGATGTTTACAGTCTATCTTGCTGGTACGAAGCAAAGTTCACATTTTTTCTGCAACCATGCTTTCTCAATAGCATTGTTGATACAGAAAGTCATGAAAGAGGAAGTGTCCATAGCAGTCGAACAGGTGCTACTATATTCAGAACAGACAAAGCAAGAGGCGGCGTGATGCTGTTAACAGAGCGCTGGTAGTTTAATGGTCCAGGAAACCCCACCGACAGAAACAAAAGACTCTCGGTGGGGTGCTGGTGTACGGGTAAAGCCAGTGTTGCCACCCCACTGTCCCAAACACATCCAGCTGGTACCGTCAGTCCATCAACTTGAGGGAACATCGTTTCAAGAATTCATACACTTTCAGATAACTGTTTCTTTTTGATAAAATCAAGCTGAGGAATCAAGAACATCCTGATTAACACGATAGCAACAGTAAAATAACTGTACGTTCCATATTGTCATTTGTAGCAGACAATCCTAAACACTTCAGTGTTAATACCAACTTAGAATTTTCAAATAATATCAATAACTGTAACATTGACTAGAATCGATCTATTTTCTCCCAAAAGGAGTTGATTGTTCAAATTTTGACGGCCTACCAAGTCCGGTGGGTGAACGGTAACGCTATTCCTAGTTTCCTATTAAGAACTCAGAATTTAATCACACCAAAACTTACGTTTGTCCACTTATAATAACGCTTGTGTGATGTTTAGGTTTATGCAATATACTTTGGTGTCGCATATCATGCGTATTTGTTTTATTTTATCATAACAGAGCAATTTATCATTTAAGGAAAATGACTCAAGAATATAAACTGACATTTTGAATCTAACTGCAGTGTGACACCAACAAACAAATATTTTGACAAATACAGTTTGGGGGTAAATATGAATAAATCATCGTGATGTATCGTAATATAAGTATGTATGACGGACGTACAGTTTGATAAAAATCACGCATAATTTATCATTACTTTTAGTAATAGCAAAAGATAAAAAACTGTACACGAGATAGCTGAAGTAATACGATATGATTATCGAGGAAACCAATATTCACAAATACATAGATCTGTTTATCAAATGTTGCTACATTTCGGCTTTATTATCATCATTTGAAATGCCATCATATAATCATTCTGTTTCCAGTTCACCTAATTTTGCCATAATTTATATTCGTGCAATGTAAATGAGAACGCTAGGTAAGGTAGATAATTGGAAGCTACACTGATGATCAAAAGAAACCGTTATAGGCATGCGTATGCAAACACAGAGATATGCAAACATTCAGAGTACGGCGCTGCGGTCGGCAACGCCTATATAAGATAACAGTTGTTCGGCGCAGGCGGTCGATCGGTTACTGCTGCTACAATGGCAGGTTATCACGATTTGAGTGAGTTTGAACATGATCTCATAGTCGGCGCTTTAGAGACGGAACGAAGTAGCGATAAGGTGGGGTTTTTCTCGTACGACCATTTCACGAGTACACCGTGAATATCGGGAATCCGGTAAAACATCAAATCTCCGCCATCGCTTCGGCCGGAAAAGAGTCCTGCAAGAACGGAACCAATGACGACTGAAGAGAATCGTTCAACGTGACAGAAATGCAACTCTTCCACAAATTGTTTCCGGTTTCTATACTGGGCCATCAACAAGTGGCAGCGTGCGAACCATTCATTGAAACATCATCGATATGGGCTTTCGGAGCAGAAGGCCCACTCGTTTACTCTTGCTGAGTGCACGAAACAAAGCTTTTCACGTTGCCTGTGCCCGTCAAGACCGCCATTGGACTGTTGGCGATTGGAAACATGTTGCCTGGTCTGACGAGTCTCGTTTCTAATTGTATCGAGCGGATCGCCGTTTACGGGTATGGAGACAACCTCATGAATTCATTTACCCTGCATGTCAGCCAGGGGACTGTTCAAGCTGTTAATGGTGTGGAGCGTGTGCAATTGGAGTGACATGGGACCCCTGATACGTCTAGATACGACTCCTACAGATGACACGTACGTACGCATCCTGGCTGATCACTTGCATCCATTCATGTCCACTGTGCATTCCGACGGACTTGGGCGATTCCAGCAGGACAAAGCGACACCCCACGCGTCAAGAATTGCTACAGAGTGGCTCCAGGAACATTCTTCTGAGTTTAAACACCTCCGCTCGCCACCAAACTCCCCAGACATGAACATTATTGAGCATATCTGGGATGCCTTTCAAAGTGCCGTTCAGAGGAAATTTCATCCCCCTCGTACTCTTACAGATTTATGGACAGCCCTCCAGCACTACTTCAGACATTAGTAGAGTCGACGCCACGTCGTTTTGCGGCACTTCTGCGCTCTTGCGAGGGTCCTACACGATATTAGGCAGGTGTACTAGTTTCTTTGGCTCTTCAGTGTATAATACACATTACACCACAAGAAGTTGTGAATGAGAGCTGCATACGAATTTATCAGAGGAGTTAAAATTTGAGAAAGTAATAAGGAGGTAAGCATAAAGATGTGGTAAACTCTTTCTATCAGCCATTCGAGTTTCAAGAGGAAATAGAAGTTTCTAGAGGCTCCAACATTCTATTTTTGACATATTTTGTTTCCACATGATAATTTTATCCCACAACCCAAAAAGCATATTCCAGTATAGGCTGAAATGTGTTATTCATGCCAGTAAATTTATTTATTTTGGATCTGAAGATTTCTAGTAGTTTGCTGGAATCTGCATGCCTACTCACTTTATGTAGTCATTCCTATCGGAATGTATATCATCAATTCATACTTTAATATATTTATTGGGGAAAAGCTATTCCTTCATCTGTTATCTAAAATAAAATAAAAATTAGCGAATCTGGAAAACATTCGAATTTGAAGCATCAGTTTTTATTTCCGACCAGAAAATCATCTCGTCGTTGGTCATATCATGAAGAACTTTTCTTCATACTTAATATTCGAAAACACCAATTAAGTTTTCTGATAGTTGCTCCTTCCGGCCGTTCCTGAATTTTAGTCAATTTCTAAAGCACATAGAGTTACAGGAAGGACTTTTAAAAATATAGAAGGCATTCGGCGATACAAACATTATTTTTTTTAACTGTGCTTAAAAATATTACATGTTTTTTCACGAAGTTATAGTACTGCTTAATACGGAGAACAAAAGATAACCATACCACTTAATGAAAACCTTACATAACCAATCTCGATTTTCAAATTGGAAGCCTTGTTGCGCCGTACCATTTAGCCTGTATGTTACCAAAACAGATTTTTTTTTTTTTTTTTTTTTTTTTTTTTTTAAATTCCTTCTGAATCCTGTATTAGCGTTTCTTACCAAAAAAGTTTTTTATTTTATTGACTAAATCTTATGTTGCAACTATAATACCATTTTTGTCTCGAGAATCGTTTATCACAGCAACACTATCATAATCATAACGCTGCAGTTTACTGATGAATTCTTATGTAACTCCACAAAAAAATCTAAAGAGAATTTTTATTATTATTTTTTTTATTTTTTGAATCTCGCTAAGTTCTTGAAATATTGAGTGTCAAAAACCAGTTATAGGTATAGTTGATTAAGCTTTTGTTGACGTTTTTAATCTGGTCAGGGCTTATTTCAATCTAAGCACAACTGCTAGGAAGAAAACGAAACATCTATTGTTTATGTCCAGCGTGTAGTTCCTTGTGCCTTTAGTAATTTTTTTTCAGGTCCAGGGTGGATCTAAATCTAACCATCTCAATTTTTAGGTAAGATATCTGGAGAATTAAGCGAGAAATGAAAAATTTTAATTCTTTACTTTCGATTTGTCTCATCGAGCTACATAAGAATCCATCACCAAATTGCTGTACCACGGTTATCATAGAATTCCCATTATTACCTTGCAGTGAACTCAACATTGTCGTGATGCTTAAGTTAATTTGTTCAGAACGGGGGTCCCCAAAGAGGTCGATACCAACCCCGAGGGCTCGATAAGAGTTCTTCAGGAGTCGATTAATGCACGGTGTTTGAAAGGGGGTCGATTAGTACTAAAGAGAATAAGTTAAACTGTCTCGGGAAGAAATGGGAATATTCCAATAACAATTCGAAATACGAAACAAACGAACAGATTGAACCTGGATAACCGTAGTGATTTGCGAATAAAACGTAACAATTTTCAACAGAATATCAATTATCTTGCTGTTGTATTTCAGACAAGTCAATCCCACTAATATCAACTATTTTAATAAAAAGGTATGTTTGTTAATATATATTTAAAGCCATTTTTTTATGAATGATTGGCACACCAATGCAATTGAATTTGTTCTTTTATTTCCCGAATGCGTTTCACTTCATTCTCTTCAGTGATTCTGTATTTTTTCATCGGTCACATATGATTATAATAGTACAGTGTTTCAGCATCGGTTATGTTTGTTACAGCAGTTTGCATTACAGTTGTTGGTTGCATCTTTGTGTATAATTTCGTAACATTTTCACTGCACTCTGGTATATTGGTTTCTGATGTCTCTGAAAATGTAAGCCATCAGAAACCAATATATCACAGTGCAGTGAAAGTGCGACACAATTATTCACAAAGATGCAACCAACACCTGTAATGCAAACTGCTGCTACAAACATAACCGATGCTGAAACACTGTACTATTATAATCATATGTGACCGATGAAAAATACAGAATCGCTGAAGAGAATGAAGTGAAACGCGTTCGGGAAATAAAGCAACAAAATCAATTGCATTGGCGTGACAATCATTCATAAAAAATTGATCCTACCGCAATTGAGGAAATGGCCCACAATATCCAGATATAATTAAAGTATTTAATAGTAGTCGCAAAATTAATTTTCTTCCAATATAATTTACGTTAAATTTTCAAAGATAATTGTATACTTTCGTTTTATGACGCGTACTGTTTAAAAATTATAGACAAATTTCCATCTACCCATAATTTTGTTATTATTTTCTAAGATTATAATAACAGTGGAAAACATCACTTTTTTCTGTTAATATTGTGACGGTACGTCATTTACTATAATATTTTAGTATCGAAATCGTGTAAGTATGCTAAGTTTCACTGCAGCCAGACGTCGAGTTAGCACGTCCTGCTGTTCGAGTTTCTGCCGATCGACAGTTCAGGTTACAAGCTACACGTGCAGTGCTGAGCCAATACTTTACCAGCAAGCCAGAATACATTGATCAGTCTCACTTCTTCACTGACGAGCTACAAGTTAACATCTAGGCCTCGGAGATAGATATTTGCTGCACCAACCTTACCATTCTTTGTTAGTTGTGAACTATAGGGCTAAATTTCATCCCTGGGATCAGTATAATGGATTACAGAATACCTCCCAATCTTTTACAACATCGCCTGTAGATGATATACGGTTCAGTACAGATTAAATGAGGTTTCCAGAAACATTGTTTCATTTCAAGTAACTCATAGCTGTCCGCTCCCTCTCCTAGATACAAGTTACCCTCGATGCTCATATTTATTCAGCAGTACAAGAGAAGAAGAGGATAGGTCCGAAGAGCAAGATTCCAAGAGCAGAAGATACATGAAGAAAGTCTGCGCAAGTCATAGGGCATCGTAGGGAAAACGGAATGGAACCCACGTGTCAGTCATCCTGGCATACCCAATCACTAATATAACACGATCCTGCAGCTAGGGCCAACAATATTATTGGTGGATTTTATAAGATATGGGAACTATAATAATAAGTAAACCTGCATAACAGCACAAGGAAAGAAATTAAAAATCAGAAATGCCAAAAACGCTTTTTTTTTTCTTTTTTTTTCTTTTTTTTTTCTTTTTTTTTTAGGGTCAATAAGAAGGCAAATATCCTATGAATGGTTGATGGTATAAAAAGTTTGGAAACCACTGGTTGACACAGTACTCGTAACTATTCTGCAATTCGGAGTTTTGTTTGAGGAATACTTGTCCTTGCAGCTGCCTTCTTACTGGGCCACGGCTATCTAGGTATAAGGCCACTACCAGCACCTCTGCTACCATCTCGCCAATTACGGCTCAACGGCTAATTGTGATTCGCCGCGCAGGCTGGCGTGTCCGCCTACCGACTCGAGTAGCTCCCGCCATCACACGTGACGAAACATCGTCCACAAAGCCAGCGTTTAGCGGTCGCATCCGCTATCTGAGCGAGTACACCTGTCCGCACTCCGAAATGACATTTCCAGCGAAGGCACGCCGCGGGCGACCTTTAATTTCTTGCGGCTGCGTTTCGTTTTCCGGGCTGAATCCGCACAGGCCGACATCAAAGAAGCTCATCTCTCGAGTCGAAATTACTTTCCGTCTTAACGTGGTAATTATTATTTGCGAAATGATACACCGCGGTTTCGTGGAGTGCGGTGAAAGGCAAACAGCGGGTTGGGAGTTGTGGTTGGGCTGTTCCGTTGAGGTCGCACACGAGCCAACGAGCACACGACCCGAAACGACAAAATGAGTTCGTACTATTACATCTTTCTTTTATTTATTTTTTTAAATGAAGGAGGGGTGGTGAAAATGAATTTTACGTCGGTGCTACCAAGTTATACGAGGTTTACGCGCAAAGGTTGAACACATTTTAGATACTAATGTTTCCCACTCTCACAGACGCTATGCAATCTATCAGTTTTCGAAATAGCATCACCCAGAATCGCTACTCGGCGTATAGTCTTTATACCACGAAAGTGATACCCCAAGAAAAAAATGTTTTTTTTTTTTTTTTTTGCTTAAGGCTTTAACCCTCGTCGACGTCGAGGTCATTAGAGGCGGGAAAGGACTTGGGGGGGGGCAGGAACGGGGAAGAATTCGGCCATGGCCTTTTGAAGGAAGTATCCCGGTATTCGCCTGGTGTGTTTTGTGGAAACCATGGAAAACTCGAATCTGGATGCCCGGACAGGGATTCGAAACCGCGTCCTCCCGAATGCGTGGCTACAAAGTTAAACGTTCACCAACCAAGCTCGAAAAATAAATAAACACTTGTTTCTCGAGCTAACATAAACAATATGTAAGTCACCTTCGAACCTCATCCTGAACTTCTGAGTTCAAGTATATGAAGAAACCCTTATTGAAATATAGAATATTCTTGAGTTTGGTCTATAGTATCGGTTGACTAGTTCTATTATTTGAAAAGGCAGTCATATTCGTCCGTATCAATGGGATGGCTAGTTATAAAAAAATCGTATAATTTCACCAAACTTTGACAAGTTACTGTGTTAAAAGACATAAATGTAATGGTTAACATTAGCCCTTCAATTTTGCTTCCAATTTATCTATGATAATGGTATAGGCTAGTTCACTGCTAAACTGCTCAGGCAGTTTCATTGTATGTACCATATTTCACCAAACGTTGCAAAATATGTGTTTCATGTTATCAGCTCAGAATGTTGTCTGTGTGGTCTACATATGTAGTGAGGAATTTTAACTCCTGTCAGTTTACTGCAGCTACATACAGTTTAGGTTGAAATACTACTTCCTGAAACATAATATTGAAATACGCTCTGAATTGTATCACTGGCCATCGTAAGTGTTCTCTAATTTAGTGGTTGATTTTCTTCTCCTTATATAATTATTTTGGATGAAAGAACTAGTTAGATTACACAAAACGATTTCCCAAATTATTTTTGGAGCTGAAATTTAGTATATAATTTTCTGTTTATAAAATGTGGTGTGCTATACAATGAAAAAGGTGTAAGTTAAAATGAGGAGAAATGTGTAATATTTGTAATGATAGCCGACGTTAACACCTTATGAATGTTGATCATGAAATCTGCCACACCGTTAAGAAAAGACAACTAATCTGCGGTTGTTGTATGTAACTTTTTTTTTTTCAATTAAATTTGTGTACACATGTTTTAACCTCAAGGGACAATTTCCAGAAATGCTGTGGTAGAATCGGGGCACGTTTTGGTTAAAATTGCTTAATTTTTGTTATTAAACTCATTTTTTATGTTACTCAATTGTCCATGTTTGAGATTAGCTGTCACATATGCGTGCATGTGCATGCTAACCTCATCCTGAAGTTTTGATTCAAGTATATGAAGAGAACCTTTATTTTCCGTCACTTTTTACTCAATATTTTGGGTTTGGCTGCCTTCGATGTGTTATTCATCGTTGGCATGATTTTCATATTGCGGCTGCATGCCCTTGCTGGCGCCTAGCATTTAAACCTACTACCAGATAGTACTATGTAGACTGCTAATTGAGAAAGTGAACTGTTGACAGCTGTGAAACGTGTCGCGTGGTTGAAAGAGCTAAATGCGACACTTACCCTAAAAGTGGTGGCACTCTCACTGCCTTATGTGGTGGAAGATGTTTCCAGTTGACATCTATAGGGGGCAATAACTTAAAATATGACGTAGGTAGCTCCTTAGAATGATCTCAAGAGATACATTTATTGCAGAAAGTTCAATATAGGCATACAGTACAGATCATACATGCTTCCAAGCAATACAAATGTCGGAAGTGTTTCGATACGTTCGACACAAAATGATAGTGGATGTTTTCCGAGCCAGCGGAGGGGAGAATTTCGCAATGTTGGTCAAAAATGGTAGGTATACTAGGCATGTTTCTTTTAACTGATTGGTAAACATGCGTACTCCCACTCGAAAGGCTCAATACCCTCGGCACAACAATGCCAAGGCACTGGCACGCCTAGAAATTGCCACAGGCAGAAGGGAACTGATATGATCATAAGAAAACTGAAGGTGTTTTTCACATAAGATCGTCTTTGACGAACCATAGCCATGTTTTCCCCTCAAAGAGTGATAAAATGAGCCCCCAAAAATTTCCTCGTCCTAAACAGAGTTACACGTTGTAACGAGCCGCGCTGTCACCACGTTACAAGGTGCATTTTTATTATATATGTAATAATATAAGAGTAATTTACATAAATCTTGGGCGACCACCTAAATAGATTTTTGTTGTAATTTTATAAAGTACGCAAGATTCCAAGTGAGGACTGTAATGAAATGATGAACATACAGTGTATCTTGGTAAAGCGAACATTCAAGAATTATTGAGCTATGTAGGCTTGAAGCTAATCTTGGTGTTCCCAAACCTTGGCGACAAGAAGTCGCGGATTTGGGATTTGCCAGACCACACACTCTGCTCCCTAGGGATAGGCGGTCAACAAGGGTACTCACCGGGCGGGAAATGCCAAAGTCGTCCCCGAACTTAGCCGAATATGTCCGACCTCTGTTCGATACGATGGCCAAATCACACATCGGGGATATCACGTGACATTAGGTGCCGACCTGAAGATCCAATCCAAATGAGCGTATAACTTAAAATCCTGGGAATTTCTGTTGTATGTGAGCTTCGAGACTGCAAAGGGGCGGAGCGAGAAGTTTCCTCGTGGACCGAAGAGCGAGGAGATGGACATTCGAACTTCGATCGTCGAGTCCAAGCTATGCGAGCCTAGTCTGAGGTTGACTTGGAAAGTTGACTTCTTTCGCCAACTGCTGCTGTCGGCTTGATGGAGCAAGCTTATCGCAGCAACACAGCCGGTAATGCGATGATGCGCATTGTCAGACCAGAGATGCCTATAGCCGACTTGTGAGATAATCTCACATATCGTGGGTCCACTACAGTCACCGCAGACATCAGACGCAGGACTACAATGGTAATTTATTACGACCAAGCCATCTGATTGTGCATTCCGTGAAACAGAACCCGTAAGCGACTTTGAGAGGATAGGTCCATGTTCTCACTTTGTAATTGTAAAAACCCCTGAGCTAGCGGCATAATTTGCCAGAACTAGTTATTTTCGAATGATATATTGTTCATTCTGGCGCCCATGATTTTCTTTTTAACTGTAAAGTCACAGTATTATGATACCTTTGTCTGAGGTCGTCATAACTTGTATTTTTTATTGTTTCCAATTGTCATTATTTCTTGCATTTTGATTCTGAGATATATTTAAAAGTAAATATATAATTGTTTGCTTGCCCATGACGGCTAATTGTAACTCTGAGCGTTGCTTTTTTGCTTTTATGACTTTGCCAATTTGTGTTAATGTTAACGGTAAATTCGCTCGGACTTGTAATCGCCAGTGATAAGAAAATAAATATCATATTGTGACAATTTTCCTGAATTCCAACTAACGTCGAAATTCTTGCAAAATTAATAAATTTTCACTCCTTCATTAAAATTAAAATTAAAAAAATCCACAATTATTAATCATAAAGGTATGAACTTACGAGTGCGGTGAAATACTTCGTACACCAACCTATTTGAGTCGCAGTGACAGGAAAGATAAGATTAGAGAAATAAGGTGACGCACTAGTGCTTACATTAATTTTTTGTTCCCTCGTGACATTCGGGATTTGGATGCGAAGAGATTAGTTTTGGTTCCGAACACTCTGCCACCCACGATTTTGTGAATTGCGGGGTGTATATGTAAATGTAGACATTCAATGATTGAGCTGCTCGCCATAATTCTACATCGCGCACGTCTCACTTTCCTTGGTGCCAACTGGCTTCCCTGGGGATTGGGCGCTTGCTATTAGCTAGGTATCACGCAGCTTTCACATGCACATCACATCAGGGTGCCTCCTGCCTTCACGTGCACTGCTAAGCTGACCTTGGAGGACAGCATCGAGTCACTCAAAGGTACTGACGTAGCGGTACACCGTTTAGCTCCACTCAGAAATAAAACTACCGTTCTTAATTATAATAATCCGCCACAGATAATAATAAAATAAAAAACTTTTTAATGTACCATGTTTTTATAGCGGAATAAACAGTATAAAATAATTTCTCCAATCCTTATGAGGGATAAAACCATATACAGATTTCTAACGTCTTCTAAATTGTCATGAAAATTTATACTTGAAAATTTTTGATTACTATTAAAACACTTGTAAGATTGGTGACGAAAATCATTGGGCGCGTCAATGCATTAATAGCTCTACTAAAAATTTTATTGTACCACAAAAAATGTGAACTGATAAGTAAGTTCTTTCACACTCTCTACACATCTTATAGTTATGTATTCCATACGCCCAATTTTTTTCGTCACCAATCTTACAAGTATTTTAATAGCTATCAATAATTTCCAGGTGTAAATTTTCAGGACAATTTAGAAGAATTTAGAAATCTGTAGATAGTTTTATCCTTCATAAGGATTAGACAAATTAGTTTATACTTTTTAGTCCGTTATAAAAAACTTGGTATATTAAAAAGATTTTTATTTTAATATTATTTTCTGCTTTTTAGGGTTATGTGAGTGAAAATTTGTAATTGATTTTAAATACTTTGATGACATAATCTCATAGATATGCTACAAATTCCAGTTTTTTTTAAAACTAGAAAACATTTAATTGAGTTATTTAAATCCCTGGGATATAAGGAACAAAGAAAAAAAAAAAAGAATTATGCATATCCATCGTTTCAATCTTAAGTTATGGTCTGGAGTTGGAACAAAAATTCAATAGAAAAAAGCACTTTTAGTTCTGCCAGAAATCTTCAGGCAACATTCCCAATTTTGTTTCCCTAAAAACATTATTGAGAGTACTGCAAACATTTAAAAAATTAACCTAATCGGTCCCTAGAAAATATACTTTCAGTTGTTACCGACATTTCCTACTTTCCAAGCAACTTTTCCATTTTACTTTCTCTGGAAACCTTATTCAGACTATTAAAAACATTTAAAAAATAGTTAAATTGGTCCATAGAAAAAGTACTTTCAAGCTTTCCCGAATTTTCCAGGCAACTTTTCTAATTTTTCTTTCATTAAAAACCTTATGCGGACTATTATATACATTTAAAAAAAATTAGCCAAAGTGGTACACAGAAAAAAAATACTTTCAGTTTTCTCCGAATTTTCCAATTTTCTGGGCAAGTTTTCAAATTTATCATTAACTAAAAACCTTATTCGGACTATATCGAACATTTAAAAAAATTAGCCAACTCGGTCCATCAAAAAAAAAAAAACTTACTTTCAGTTTTTTTCGAATTTTCCAATTTTCCGGACAACTTTTTTCATTTTTTCACATTTTCATGCATTGTCATCCACTTCTGAGCTATGGTCAAAATTTCAAATCTCTAGCTCATCGAGAAGTTAGTTTAAAATCAATGACTAAATTCCACCCGAAAAGACAAAGCCCAAAGCAAGTTAATAAAAACATTTTAAAGTAGAAGATACCCGCGACTTCGTACGCGTGGACTTAGAATTTCACTGTCAGAATTGAATATAGAAAGCTGACACCAAGTCGGCATAATATGACAGGAAAGCCATCACTATATCATTCTATCGTCGGACCTGTCTCATAAAGAGAATCAGTTTCCAACATATTCACAAACAGAAAACCAAACAAAGTTGCCTAGATGTGGAGAGGGGGAGGGGTTAACTAAGGACAGCTTTATTTCAGATTGGTCTTTTCATCTTCAACATGAACATTTGATTCTTGGATTTTTTAATAACTTCAGTTGCTCGTGCTCTGCTAGAGCAACCACTTAGGCCAGATTTACGCCCGCTAGGCATGTCAAAAAAGAAAACAAAATAAACTGGTGCCAGAAACATTTAGACAGACGCAAAGTAATGGTACGGTGCAGAGCAAATCGAAATCTATACTAAAATACGCTTTGTCTGCACAAAACAAAAGAACGATTACGGTAGAAAGTCAGAAAGTAATAAAAACATTTGATTTCATATGCTTCATCTGAACGAGTTGCATCAAGAATTAATCTTCGGGTGCCTAATAATCACAATATTGAAACAACTAGCATTTTAAAAAACTCTTGGTGTCAAATATTCGTACACAGAATTTATCATTTAAATAATAGCTAAGAGCGCAGTGGCGAAAAGTTTTCATTAATGACTCATTTGATTTACTTGATAAATATACTTAATTAAATGTGTGTAACTAGACTGACATGTTACCTTTTAAATAGAGTTAACATGTTTATATGTCGGTATTTTTTTCGATTTAGATACAAATAAATATATATATATATCGAGAAGCCTATATTTTTTAATCAGTTCTCTATTGTAGGGCTTTTTCAATCTGCTTACGATTATGATGTATATCTTTCAGTTGATTTGTCAAGAACAAATTGTCACAGTTTTTAACTAATATGGAACGTGAAGATATAGAAAAGACCGACAGATTTTTTCATAAATATACATAATTTAATAAACTAAGCATATTAATGAATAAATTTGACAATTTAAAAAAATTAAGCATATTACTGGTAAAATTAGAATACAATCTATGCCGGCACTTACCACATTAATCACGCAAGATCAAATATTTAAATTTTGTGATGTTATGGTATGCCTGCGAGAAGGTATTCGAGAATAAGAACTGAAACACGAAAGGAACTAAAAAACTGTTTATTGTAAATTCACGACGATTTAGAAAACATTACAAAAAAGTTTTAAAAAATGTTTGTACATAGTGGCTCGCTTATGGACTTTGAAGACGACTGGTGTATCCAGACTTATGCAATCCATTTCGTGATCACGGCACCAGAATTAAGGTTGCATGTGAGGCTTACGGCCGCTTAACCACAAGAAGTTTGGTTATACGTTACTCATTGGATATCAGACTGAGTGCACAGTGCAACTGGAAGTTCTGATCGTTAGAAAAATCCTCATCTCCTTCAACCCAAAACCCTATTGAACAAGTCCACAATCAACCACTCAATCCAGTGAGCTACACTGCCGTCTGTTCAGAAAGTATTGGACATTAATAACGCACCGAAGCAAACAAAGACGCAGACAAACTCGAAATTTCTTTACCTATATAGATTGTGAGTAGAGGGCAAAACTCGTGTGAGTGGGTGTATAGAACGACGGGAAATTACTGAACCAGTCCAATCTAGATACGTGATTCATGCTTATGTTGCTTATAGACGGGTCACAGTGAGGGCAGAAATCATTTCCCAAAGACGGATTATTGACTCATACCCCAAAAATATCTGCACCTTTCTGTTTTGAAGGCAATATGGTTTTCTTACTTTTGGGCTAGTAAGGTAACCGTATTAATCCAGGTAAATAATTATTCCTGAACTAAGTTCTAAATGCTTGTTCTTTATATCGTACCTGATCCCTTTATGTATTCTTTATTAGTCCTTTCCCAAGCTTATGATGAAAAAAGTACGAACAAGCCTGGCTGGTCATCGGTAAGATTCAAGCGCAGAATTCGCAAGGTACCAGTTTTATTCCAGATTATAGTTTTCACGGTTTTCCGATTTAAGTTAATGGGAATTCCGACAAGGTCGAATGCCATTAAATAAATAATAAATCAATAAAAAAGGTTTATTTCCATGTATTGTCCCCAATTTTCTCCTGGCTCTAATAATCCTGATAAAACCGAGCGTGGTGGGTGAGTGGTTAACGCTCTGGTCTCAAAATCGGAGGGACGCCGGTTCGAATCCCCGTCCAGGCATCCAGATTTGGGTTTCTCAAGGTTTCTAAAGGTTTCTCCGAATCACTCCAGGCGAATGCCGGGATGCATCCTTCAAAAGGTTATGGCCGAATTCCTTCCCAATTGGTATTGACTAGTTCTTATGCTCCTGAAGGCAGATTTGTTTAATTGTAGTAAAAATGCATGCCATATATAATATTCCCACCAAATTAGTAGAAGCAGAAGCCCAATGTTAGCCTATTCTAGTTTTGCTTTCTTGAAAGGCACCAAGGAACCATCGAATGTTACGTGCCCATCCTCCAGACGAATCACCATCACCCGTACCACACGTCCTCTGTGCGAAGAGGTTTGGATGATTTGGATTCGTGCACCACCGCCTCTCCTACCTTGCCGACCAAGTCCTGATGAAAATTTCTCCGACCACGTTGGCAGACACCATGGGCGCCGGCAGGATTACTTTAAGGGAGGTGCATCTGTATCTTTTTATACATTATATGTAACGCTTATTACTTGTTTAAGTAAGGATACTAAATTTATTGACAAGGTGTTGAACAAATTTGGACAACAACCTATGAGCCTTAAGTTATAATTCATACAGTGAATTTAATAATAAAATTTTTGTTTCTTAATCTTTTTCTGAGCATTTTCTTTCATAGCAGGGGGAGAGGGGTGTAAGTGCACCCCCTTGCACCCTCCTCCCGGCGCCCATGGCAGACACCATCATGTCAGCAACGACCTGAGCTATATATCGGGTAGCCGAGAGGTGGTTGCTATTATATTAACTATCAAACATTACTAAACATTTTCATCTAACTTTAAGTTTAACTTGCAACCGAAAGGGGGGGAGGGAGGAGGAGATTAGCTAGGAGATGTTAATTCTAGCAATTTATATCAGGTTCTGACACCAGGTAACCTTTGATTACGCAGAGACTACCAAACTGCGATTGATTTTATACTTTCTTACCTCTTGGAAATAAAACTCCGTTCTCACTTCTTTATAGTATCAACTTCCGTTACCAAAATACTAAATCAACATTATCATCATGAAACACAATATAATAGCAGATTGAGGGGCTATGGATTCTTTAGTCTACGAGTATTATTGAGAACAAACAGTGCGGATTAAGTTACAAACCATTTAATGTAAAAAACCTAACATACATTTTAGTCCGATTCCAACTAACTGACCTGAAGACAAAATGACACGTCTTTGCATTATTAAACTGAATTTACTGCTCAAGGTTATCACATAATTACTGCCTTTACTTTAACGAATGCTTCCTACAATTAATCACTTATTAACTCAAATAGGCCGCTCTCTCTCACACATACACAACATTCACTGAAATGTAACGGCGACTGCATAATTCTTATAACTAGCGGCAACTTCTACCAACACAAATAAATGGAAGCCTAATCAACCGAATAAGTTACACCGGGGCAGTTTGAGCTACTTTACGACATATTATCCAACTTCAAACCAACCAAATACTTTTGGAGACAATCTGACTAACTTAGAAACCAAACTTATTGACTTTGAGATCAAACCGAATAACTTGATTGACTTGGAGATCAAACCGAGGCTTGCTGCGTGTCTTACCTTCTGTAAGCGACTACATGATTACTGCGTGCTGTCCCGTAAAGAATGAAGACCGACTGGTGGGCGCAAGTTAGCTTTGTACCAAGCCTGAAAATGCTGACGCTAGGGCGTCACCACGTGACTTATCCGTGATAGTGCTTCCGCTGGCTACTAGCAGCGACTTATAACTCGCACATACAATGACAAAATTTACGTACCAATTCTCAAATAAAATTAAATCCTGTTTATAATCTTGGTTCCCTTACAGCTATCAGGACTGGTAGATTTCTTACTATCTCTCAATTATAGTGTGATTTACGGCAAATAAATCTATGCACTTAATAATCTATCATCGATGCGTCCTATTCCACTATACTGTGTATGAATAGCAACTATTTACCACGTTTCAAGTTCTCTATTAAATACAGATATTTCAAGACAGCTGCAGAAATATAAGGTGTTTACATCGATTGGTGCAGTAAATGACCTACTACAGTCAGCACCTTAACTTCCAGAAGCAATCCATTTTGAAGATGCTTACATCAATTTGTGAAAGAAAAAACCTTCTGCATTCAACATCTAATCCTCTGGAACACCCTTTCCCAAAAATTTTCAACGGTGTACTCCTTAATATTAATAATAATTATTATTATTAATAATTGTTTAAAAAATATAAAAACAGCCTTCAAAAAAAGCACTAAAATTTTTAAATCACTTTATAGCTTGCTTAGGATAAAGTAAATCTAAATGGATAATATTTTACATTACTGTCATTGAAATTTTTACATTAATTACTTATTTTTGGAGGGGTGTAAAGGGGAGAGGGGTGGTTTTTTATTTGTTTTTTTTGTCAGATTCTACATGAAAAATTACATGTATATGCCAACTTTGATGATAATCGGTCAAATGGTGTCGATTGTAGCTTTTTATGAAGAACATTGACCATAGTTAAATGGGTGGAAGGAGGGAGGAGGTTGAGCTTTGGCAGACCAAATGCTGACAGGTTTTTTTCTTTGTTTTAAAGTATACATGGGCAAAGTTCAATAAAAATCAGATAAGATATGTAGGTTTCTATAAAATTAAGGGTGTAAAGGGGAGAGGGGTGGTCAATTATTATATTTTTGTCAGAAACCTTCTCCATGAAAAACTACATGTAATTGCTAACTTTAATGGAGATCAGTTAAATGGTGTCGACTGTAGCTTTTAATAAAGAAAATTGGCAAAAGTTAAGGGGGTGGATAGGGGTTCAGTTTTTTTTTAAACCAAAAGTTTAAAGTATTTTTCTCTTTATTTTTGGCTATATATGTCCAAAGTTTCATCGAGATCGAGAAAAAAATATGGATTTGTATAAAAATTAAGGGGTGGCAGTGGATAGAATGGGTGGTTTCTCAATGAAATTCATATGGGACCACTTTGGAGGTATACCCTATCCACTAAAAAAAATTCATTTAAATCGGTTCAAAATTAGCGAAGATATCGCTAAACATACATAAAAAAAAAATTACAGACGACTTGAGAACCTCCACCTTTTTTTGAAGTCGGTTAAAAATTGACTATTCTTGAACTGTCATTTGATAGTTCGACTCGCATCTCACCCATTGTGGCCAGAGCTCATGTGTTCTCACGCCTCCATTTATCTATTCGTAATTATTAATTTTGTTTTGTCCGCGGACCCCTTGGGATAGGGCAACGGACCCACGGGGACACTCTGCTCTAGAAGTTCTGCGCAAGGTGGGCCCATTTAAAGTGAATCCAGATGGATTTAAGTCCCTTACTGCATGAACCGATGCATTTACTGACGAGCTTGTTCAACAAGAACGAGGAACTAGCTGTCAGTTTCAACAAATCTGTTGTATCTTATTTCCCTTTTTCATTAAAAAAAATATGGCACCTTACGTCAGTACCTCGTGTTTGACCCTAGGCATTCCGAACTCAACAAACACCTACCTTGACTCTTTAGTTTACAATAGTGATGGGTATGAAGTATTTCCTCATTGTGCTGTAATTTAGCCGCCACTGCGTTGTCGCTTTGATGTTTGCCCATCACCTTGCCTCACGCGTCGCACTACTGTGCTTTCACAGCAACAACAACAACGCAGCGGCGTAACAACGGGCGCCATTAATCTCCGTCTCGTTGGCGAGTCGGCCGGTTAATGTGGGAGTCATGCATACGTCATACAGGGGTCGATCATGACGAGGGGGGGCAATCGGTCACAAGTGACGCCTAACGTCAGGTATCGCCGCGGGGGGCCTGAACTCTGCCATCTGGGGAGCAGAGGCAGTCAGGCGACCTCTACACAGGGAATACGTAGTGCTGTTTCACTTGTCGGATGCTTACAGATCTTCAGCTTTTACACTCGCATTTGGTTGCACTAAAGGGCTCACCTCATTGTAATTACGGCTAACTACAATCTGGATAACGGGGGTTCTGATCCCGATAAAGCCAAGCTCTTGTGTCCCAAACTAAACTGCCAGAAGTCCTTTCCACCATAACATTTTCTTCCGGCAGTCGTATTAATAGAAAGGTAGGACTGAACACCAGTTATTAAACAGTAAATCAACTCATCAGGCTTTTCTAAGTTAGTTTACTAGTTATTAATATTTTGTCCGTGGTGGACTTGTGGAATCAGCGACTGTGATATCAAATTTGGTTGATAATTGAATACAGCGACCAGTCACTGTGACTGGTCGCTGTATTCAATTATCAACCAAAATAGTTTACTTTATTTCGATTAATATTTCTTACGTCGCTGCAACTTGTTCGTTCAGAAGTAACTACCCCTTGGCAAGATGAATAATCTGTTGATGAAAATAAAGCCAACCCTATTGGACTTTGCGCGCTGCAACAGCGTTTCAAGGGTTGTAGGTTTAAGCCTAGCTCAGCGCACAGTTATTTGTTCTCTGTCTACCTCTCTTTTCTTTCGACTTGTAGGTCACGAAAGGCAGGTGGGAACTGGGATGCAAGAAACGGGAATGAATCCTATCATTCATCCAGCGGATAATACCGGAAAACCATAATCTGGTTGGTCGTACGGGGATATAGTTTGTAACGTCTTGTTTATGACGTTATTAAAATTAGAATAAAATAATGAGATGCATTAATTAATATGTCAATTTGCAAAATTAATCCCGGGTAAGCGCCAAGAATGGAAGTGTTCTCTACCCGAGAGAAGCGACATTCCAATTATGAAATACTTTTAATCAAAGCAATTGTAATTTTAAAATACCATTAAAAAAAACACAAATATTCATCTATTCAAATGATATACTGGTGCATTGGAAAGGAAGTTATTGAAAGCAGGGTTTACAACACCTAGTATTTTCTTTGAATATAAAATTGATTGGTTTATTGAACAGAACTGGACATTAAAAGTTTCTTTTGAACAATTTAGAGCATGATTCTCATCTCAGAGCGTTGCCTAGGGTTGAATGACGCAAGAGTGTCTATACATCGCCGGCGTTCTTTACCGTAGCAGATGAGTTGCGGAAAAATCAGACGGACCCTGTTGATCAGCTGGGCGCAAGGTCATTTGGCGAGGTAGCTCCCCGGCAATCTCCCGGGGTGCGCCGGTGCGGATTGTTTGCTGACCAGAAACAGAATGTCTTCTCTCCCGCTTGTTCGCTCCGTTGAAAACTTGCAGGCTCCCGAGTTTTAGCAGACGCAGGAAATTTCAGCGAGTGGCAGCGTTTGGCGGGTCGTCCACGATCTCCATTGGCGCTCCTCATGCAACATAAAAAACTTATGGTTTCTAAAAGTTCGTAACACAGTTTGATTCGCTGGTTCCCAACAGAGGTGTTCCGTAACCTGACTTTTTCTCCGAAGCATCGTTTCTCTAGTTTCAACTTTCTACTGTACCAGGAAGATCCTCATTTCGGCACAGTCCCTATACGTCCTTTGAATTTCATTGAATGTGTAAAGCTTTTAAGTTTACGGCCTGCCATAAATCGTTCGGTCTTTCAGCGTAGGTATGAGTCACCTGGCTCTCGCCGATGCAAAAGAAACGTGGAATTCACACGCATAAATTTCCCGTCACCAAGGGACATTACAAGTTATTTATATCGAAAAGTATTCGTCTTCTGACGTCGTTACTGGGTCAAAAACTATAGAAATAAATAATCCTATTTCACTAAATCATAGAATCAATAACAGATTATAGGTGGTAGTTTGGCCTCTATACCGAAAGGGACAATCTTTGTACTTTTTTATTTTCAAAAAATTGGAAGACTAGGAGACCTTCCAAGAAATATGGATTTAGTTTACTATAGAGGGAGGTATCAATGGACACATTTTCTATGGGACTGAATTGTGTTCGAGACAACACATTACAAATAAAATAAAAATAAATAATCGAACGATTTTTTCTTACAAATTTATTGGCCAATTGGACCACTCTTCAAAGTATTTATACAAAATATGTACATCAGAAAAGAAACATTCCCTGTTCCATCCATTGCACAGGCAGGACTCGAACATGAAACCAAATATCTCTGAATTGATCGCAGTATTTGTATTACATCACTTCAACAAGCCAAATAGATAGAGCTATAATAAAATGACTGAAGCAATTTCATAAACTTACTGCAGCTATATTATTTGACATATGCTCACTAAATTCTACATTCATATAGGAAAACTCATATTACAAGTGCTCTACATGTGTCCTCTTACTGATTCTGCAGATATTAAGTCGATAATCAAATTCTTGCGACACTCGGTACATGTCCCCATCAATCTGTTCAAATACACTGCTAATACCTGCCCACATTTCTGACTGGTTTGTTGGCAGAGGGCCTCAAACACTGAAACTCTCACACAACTCCACACACACACACTCACAAATCGCATCAACGGTGCTTTTGAATAGATTGATAGTGATTGCTGCACCGAATGTAACAAGAATTTTGTTTATGGACTTGAGATCTGCAAAATCATTAAGGGAACACATTAGAGCACTCGTAATATGTCAACAAACAAACAAACAAACAAAAAACAAACAAAACTTTTCCTAGATTGTGAAGATTTGTGACGACATGTCAGTAACATAGTTCCGGTAAATTTATCGAATCACTTCAGCCATTTATATTAATCCTGTATTATTTCGGAACTAGCTCAGGGAGGTTAAAGGAGGATACATTGCAGGGAAGATTTCTGAGTATTGTCATCTGTGTCCTTTCTGGGTAACATTGGTAACAGTGGTTTTCTTTAACATTATTTTTGAATCGGAGAGCGGTATTGTTCAGCAAACCTATTAAAATTCTATATTCCATCTTAATTTTAATAAATAAATTACGCCAAAGCAATTAACTCTTTAGTATTTATTGGTCTCCCGAACGCGTTTCACTTCTTTTGCAGAAGCATCTTCTGCGGGTTTTTTCTGTTAATTATGTACAAAAGTTATAAGCAGGTTATGTTGTGTTTGGTACAGTGGAATGAATTATTATCTAACTTATCATCTACTTACATTTTGTGGTCTATTTCATTTCTTTTAGCTCCATTCTCAGTATCTGTGCTCTTGCAGTTTTGGTGAGAAGTGTCTTCATTATTTGGATTCACAACACTGCACTTTATTGCACTGCACTGCACTGTTTTTTTTTTTTTTTTTTTTGCGAATTGTCGTTCTGTTTTGTTTACTAAGTATCGAGTTTGTGTAGTTGTGCGGTGTTGTTTTGTTTTTTCAGTCTTCCATTTATTTGGCGGGTTTTTTCAAATGTAGATGATTTCAGCAGTTTATTGTGATTCTTTTCATTATTTATTGCTGTATTTCCTGTGTTGATGTTTACATTTTATTTTAGTTTCAGTGTTTTGTATAGTGTTGGGTGTGTGAGTAAAGTGCAGTGTTGTGAATCCAAATAATGAAGAAACTTCTCACCAAAACTGCAAGAGCACAGATGCTGAGAATGGAGCTAAAAGAAATTAAATAGACCACAAAATGTAAGTAGATTATAAGTTAGATAATAAGTCAGTCCACTGTACCAAACACAACATAACCTGCTTATAACTTTCGTACATAATTAACAGAAAAAAAACCGCTGAAGATGCTTCTGCAAAAGAAGTGAAACGCGTACGGGAGACCAATAAAAACTAAAAAGTCAATTACTTTGGCGTAATTTATTTATTAATATTATCAGCAATTGAGGAAAATGATCCATAACATCCAGATATATTCCATCTGTTTCATCTATGTTTCACCATGCGCCTGCCACACCACTCCAAGTTAGGTATTGCAGTGCTATAATAATACTGGTGGTGTGGTTTCATGTGATTCAGTACGTAATTCTTTCCACGCTCCTAGATGCTGCCCTGCGGTGACTAAGGCGAGCAACATGTGCGTGGATTAGCCGACAGGTCTGCCCTCTGGGGACGACAGCTGCGGCGGTGCAGACCTCCAGGTCATCAGCTGGGCGCCCGATTGTGCCCGAACACCCAGGGGAGCGCTTCAGGAAAGGGATCTGAGGCCCAGCTGGGATACAGACGTGATACATCATCTAGGCTACGCTGCGGAGATGTAAACACCCGTGTCGAGTTGTACTACAGTGTTACTCTTTTCCACGCTCTCGTAAGCTGGTACCAGAAGGACACGGGTTCAGATCAGTTATCCAGATTTGGGTTTCCCATGGTTTCCCCAAATACCGGGATGTTTCTTTTGAAAGGCCATTTCGGAATTACTTCTCATTCTTTTCCCCCAGTACTTTCCCGCCTTCAATAACCCCTACGTTACAAGGCGTAAAGCCAGAAGCAAAAAATATAAATTAAAAATAAAGAAAAACAGTTGAACCAATCAGGCAGAAGATTCTAATACTTTTGAAAGTCTTTTTCAACATCTGCTTTCTAACAACGATTTAATACCCACCTACTGTAGCGTATCACCAGGGGGGGGGGGGGGGAGAATTATTAATTAATTATTAATATTTTTACGCTATACAGGGTACTATAATTAATGTAAATTATTCAAATGAGAATTGGATGATTCTGGGATTTGAAAACTGTCACAAAAAGACATTTTAATAAAGATTTTTACAATGGCATCTACAAATCTGAGCGTATTTACCATTACGTTATTAAACAAGAGGTTTTGCAACTTTCTAAGCAACGCTCAGACGTACAATGAGCCCTTTAAAATGCAAGCAAACAAGTATAGTTGTACTTTAAAAATCTCACAATTATTCTAATACAAAGTATGTTACCAGTTATGATGATGGCAAACAATAATGAATTTTAATAGGTTGGGACGCCACGAATGATTTAACTGCATTCGACAGTTACACAGTCTAGCTCAGTGGTTTATCAGATCAGAGCAAGGATCTTTATCTCAGATGCGCTTACGGGTACAGTTTCACGGAAGTTGCAGGCTGAATGGCTTCGAAGAAACACATTACCGTTCCACGGCAGGTAGCGCTGAGCGTCGTAACTGGCCACGCCAGCAATATGCGGCAAGTCGCAAGTCAGAAGTGCGCCTCAGATGGTCTCCAGGACACAAGTCAGCCCAGCACACATGGACCACAAGTCACCAGTGACTTGTCTGGGCTCCCAACTGGAGGGAAGTCAGGCAGGAAGTGTCTCGTCTTTTTCTGCCGCCATGGAGGTAAACTCTGACTCCGCCTCTTGTGGCTCGAAGACGACATAGAACATAAAATTCCCCGAATCTTAGTACTATGTTCACTGTGATTGGCTGACCATCTGACGTCATGTGAATCTGTGCTTCTCTTCGCCGCGTTAAGTCTCGGCAATCTTCGAGAGCCGATGTCTCCTTCGGGAGGAAGGAATTCTGTTTACCGCCGGCCCGAGAGAAACCCCTAATCCTCTTACCACTCTGTCAAAAAGGCGCCAGCCCATCTGCCCTTCACTGAAGCGTAAAATCCTTGCCTCTTATCCTTTCAAACGCATCTTTTGAACATGCAGTGGACATCCCAAGAAATGGAAAAATATTCTATTCCTTTACTTTATATACAATAAAAAGTTATATGTAACAGGGAGCTTAGCGAATCGTTACACTACCGAGCCTGATAAAACCAAATAATTCCCATTCTGTTTGTGGAGGTAATAATATAGCATAAGAGAAGCTGAACTCTACCAGGTATTTTGGGAAAAAGAGAGACCTGATCTATGACTCAGTCACTTCTTTTTTAAATGTCCTGAAACCAAACTTTCTCTGTCGACAGGTATAATATGGCTCATTCATGTTATACAGGATTCCATGTGACTTTGAGAAACGTGTGCCAGAATTCCTGCTGTAAAACTGTATATTACAGAAGTCAGGTGAAAAACATCTCGAAACCAAGCAACGATATTGCAAACAGTAACAAACATCTCACCGTTGTTGCGTTACTTATTTATTTATTTTAAAAGTTTCATAAGCTTGTGTAAAGTACCAGAACTTAGAAACTATAGGAATTGATATTTATTGAAACTCGGAATTCTAAACATTTTAGATAATTAATATTTATTTTAGTTTCCTACACTTAAACAAACTAAAAATAGAACATAACTGCGAGACCAAAAGTCTGGGAATAAAACGCTACGATCCATTGCTTTGCTTTATTTCCACCTTATCGAAGAAAGTTTTTATTCTGAAGGCCCAAAATACAATTATGGAGTACAGTAATAAAAACATTGGAACGTTATAGGCAGACAATAAATTCAGATACATAATATACGACAAAAAAGTCACAATTACACAAGAAGCTGAGGACATTAAAAATAGTTGTTGGTGATCTTAAGAGGAGAAACATTTTTTTAATTTTTAATTTATGTTGAGAAATGAAAGAGAAAATGTATAACAAAATTTTTGCTGTGAGAGTGTTCCTAATGCAAAGATGATCTTTATATACCAATAAATTTATTAAATAAATTTACTAATTTTAATTAAACGAAACCTATTCTATACCCCATTACTGTGCAGTTAACCGGAAATTTCTTGCCAGTGGAATCACTGCTAACTGACTTATTAGATTCATAATAATTTGAAACGAAGAGAGCAAGAAAATTATGTAGAAGACATGTGGACATGAATAACTGAAAATGTAAATTTTGTATCACTAATTCCTTAGCACTACAGTATCTGCATATTCCAAAGCAAAGATTTACTCACATCTCTCGATTCTTTGGTCGACGGTCTAGGGCACATGTCAGAAATGATGTCAAATAGTAACATCGATAAATAGAAGGGGGAAATCGGAAAAGGATCTTATTACTACAAAACTATGAGGTACCACGATTTCTGTGTATCAATTACAATAACGCAGTCACCAGGGATACAAGCAGTAGGTAACAAGATCGACTCTGCCTGTTCTCGAGATGTGAATATCTTCCGTAACCTCGAAATCGAATTGTGCCCGGCACAGCACCTCCGCTACACTGTATAGAACGTAAAAAGGAAAGACAAAGTGCGTCTGTGTTTGTGCGGGCAGCTACCGTCATTACGTGGAGCGGGTACGTGCCCGAGAGGCGTCTTGTAATCAGGGTCGAGCCGTCCGGGCACGTAGCCAGCCCTAAATACCGCCCAGCCACTGCCTCCGCCAAATTACTTACCACGGCGCCACCGGAGTGAACGGCTCCTGAATTGACCCGGCCGCTCCGGTGATTGCGTATTTTTAATGCTCCTCGCGGCGTCTGCCGATCAGGGAAGCATTGTCCCACGAGATGAGCCGGGAGGCTTTCATCTTGTTGCCGCCTGCAAGAAGCTGGCATTGGATGGCGTCACGAATGAGAACTACTGGACCGTTCAAATATGGGTTGCGTTCCAGAACGTGGCTTCCGTGATGTTATGAAATTGCCGCTCCTTTACCATTACGGAATTCGGATTACCGCTCCGATACCAATACTGGAAAATGCTTTCTTAGATGGCAGAGTAGTAATAGTAGTAACAGTAGCAGTGGTAGAAGTATAAAGCGACATGGTGAAATCTTAAAAGTTCTAATCATAAAGTGGACAGGAAACTGAAAACACTATAAAATTAGAAAACTGTAACAAATCAACTATAACAAAATGCGGCAAGTTTAGAAATCTATAATATATGTTAACAGCGAAACAGTCGCATGTATCGTGCCAACAAGCAAACACTGTACAGATATTGCCGAAACTATAAATAACAAAAATTGAAATTATTCATTGTGAAATTATGTGTTGAAGTATTAGATGTAAAACTGTTGTCTTAAATTAAGGCCTGTTTTAGTTTCCAGATGCTAGGCTGTAAATATGTGTGCTAAACAAAATTACCATTACAGTGCGTTATGGTATATGAAATCACTCATACATGACCTAATGATTGAGAAACATTCCTGTAATCTGCCACGGCAAATCAACGTATATAGAGGCAAATAAAACATGCTCCCAAATAACTATAAACGAGCAGATGTTTACTCGGACTGTAATTCCTTCGGTAGTTTTTGGTTTCCTTTTTGTTTTTCTTTGTTTTTTGTGTGTGTGTTTTTTTCTATGTTTCATTCACATGAGTGTATCATGATAGGTGGGCTACTGTAGGGTCTCAAGGACCTTTTTCGACAAATATAGTATCCCCTATTCCCCCCACGCTGCCTCGGTAGTGTTGACCAAACTGTCTCCATTGTAGTAACACGATCATGGGAGCAAGCATCTTACTAGCATGAGTAACATCATCATTCACATTTAGGCAGGTAAGTATACACTGCAACTGTTTTCATGAAGTCTTGCAATTATCTCAAGTCATCTCATACAAACTGTCAGACCATTTTCGACGGCGACTATTACGTCAGCAGACAGAAGGCGGCCGAGATTTCAGTACCCGACGAATACGTCAGAATCCATCATCAACGTGGGTGGCATTCATTGAAATACTATTTAGATACACTTTTGAAGACACCGAGAATATCTCCATTGGTACAGTATAACAAGTCACTATTTACACTAATATTACAAACGTGAAAGTAACACTGTCTGTTTTTACCGATCTCGTTGAAAATTTACAAGGAAATACGATGTATACTTACGAAGGATATAGGATAGTTCTTCCGGAATTAATAACTTCTTTGTCATGAGATTTTGGAAACTAACAAAATGGTGACCGACAGACAGACGGATAGCGGCTGTAAGTATCTGGAATACAATATCGGTCACTTAGTCTTTGTTTCGCTTTATATGATCAGTTAATAAATTTGATGTATGGACACAACTTATTACCCTTCTAATGTTTTTTGGGACACCTTTTACAGCTTTCTGTATGCAATTCTAGCAATAAAACTCTAATTCCATGCGAACGAAGCCGCGGTAGCACCTATTTCGTGGTTTGTGTTGTAAGTGTGGTGTGATCCCCAATACTGGGACTGTGTCTTCGACAGGACTGGAACTACTGTGCAGCGGAGCTAAGCCGGACTCCCGCCAGCACAGCGCCTGTTAGATGCTAATCACGAGATGAGCGCGGGACACACCTGGACGACCATTGTGAGCACTGACACAGCTATACGGAAGGCTTACACCCGTAACAGTCGTTAAGACTCGGCTCACAATATCAGCTTATGTTATTGAAAATAATCTCATGACAAGAACAGTATTCCTGCTAATCTTTGACACACAATTGCTGCATTGGACAGTACGGTTGATCGCAATAATACATCGCCACACTAGGCCGCATGAAGTACGGGTCCCTAGTTTTTAATTTTTTTTTTTAAATGCATTCGGCAACTGAGGCCACACAGCCAGCTTAGTGTGATTAGGATTCTTTCAATGCATTAGTTTCCCAGAGTACATAGTTCCCACTAAGTGTAATCACAAGGACACGACATTCACACACACAACACTTAAACACCAATGTCCGCGGCCGGACTCGAACCGGCGACCATCGGCACGTTAAGCCCCTACGCTACCGAGGCCAGATCCCTAATAAAAAAAATGAAAAAATAAAAAATCAATTTGTAAACAACCGGTAATAGATCAGCCCAGTGTCCATCATTGTTATGTTCTTAGACGGTTTCTGGAATTGTTACAATTTTTACCTAAAAAAATAGAGCAATTCACGTACAGAATTGCAAAAAAACTAGGTGGCACGTGCGAATATTTCGCGAATGATATACGATGAATAGCGAGGTTGGTGGTTTGTAGAAAAACTGGATTATTTGTAGGTATTTTGTAATTCTTAACAGAAATAGATTCGTAGCAAAACACTTACAACATTTTACGAAACAATTAGAATTGATGAAATGTGTCCCTAACAGAAACGGAAATATCCGAAAACCTCTGTAGAAAACACATAAAGTTTATTCATATCTTTATGATATGTCGTGTTGCTTTCTAGTGGTATGTAATCATTCCTTATTGACGCCAATGAGGTCTAGCACTTGTCGCCGAACTATCTCATTTTGTAGGAATTGTTTATTTGTTAACTGAAATGTCTAGCGGTAATGCAATTATGGCCCGTGTGGAAATTTCAATATTTGGTACTTCTATCTAGCGGTAATAAGATACCTCCTTATCAATGCCAGCGAAGCTTAGCAGCTTTTCTCCGAATTATCGCATATCCGTCGCCTTGATCAATCATAATTTACGGATTGAATTTCTTAATTAATGATATTATCAAAGCGGAGAACATAATGCTTAAAATGATATCTCGTTTATCGATTTTGGTTAAGTGTGAAGGGAGGAAGATAGCTCATCAAAAAGAACAGCTTTTAGAAATACTATCAGAGATGTTATAGATTATGGCTTTTCACTCCAACATGTGAGATGCTCTTTACTGCCATAAATCAACTTCAGGACATTAAACGTTAGCAAAATATTAATTGTAAAAATATCTCTATTGTCTTGACAAACTGAATATCACCTTCTTCCCTTCTCTCAATCACCCACCGATATTTGAAGGCTTTACATAATCATTTAGGTCATGAAAATTCTGGGATAGTACCAGTTTACATACAAAAAATAATATATATATATATATAGTTCTACATCATAACAGCACGATCCTTTTAGCACAGTGCTTAAACTATTAACACTGTTCTTGTTCCACTAGAAAATGCTGACACTAATCAAGACTCGTAAAAAAAATAAACTTTTAAATTTATCTGTATGATCATCACTAGATTGGTGGCTAATACTTTGTTGCAAAGGGCAATGGTTGATGGAGTCATCAACGGAATTATTTCAGGGACTGGCTTCAAGTTATGTATTAAAGTTCGACTTAGATTAGCTTCATCGTAATAAAACCATAGATGTTTATTATTAGCCAGTTCAGTCTATTACTGATGTGGACTCTTAAAATCATGAATTCAGGTAGAGCTTCAGCAGTATTCTCCAGGTAGCACGATCTTGGGCGATCTTCTGCCAGTTAGCTACTTAATAATGAGCGGCAGTTCTAGGTACAGACGTCCAATGTTTGAGTTTGTATTAGACCGCCGGTTCGGGAGGGGGGAGCCAATACGTTGATGAAATATAATTATTAATAATATGTATGACGTCCAATAAGTTGGTTATTTGGTTAAATGGTGAACTAGAACCATGATTTCTACAAGAAGTTAGTTTCACACAAAATTATACTCAATTTATTTAGTCTTCTGGCTTATACAAGGCCGGGTATAGTTAACGTTACGTTAAACATAATCCAAAGACAACAAACAAGCAATACCCGACATTTACAATCCGCCGGATAAAAACAAACATAAAAGTGATTTAGATATCTCAATGATTTTGCAAAGTCAACATGTTTTAAAGTGGCTTCACAGGCCAACAACTTAAAGTTAACATTTACAAAAGAATCCCAGGGGCGCCATTTAAAGTTATTAGCATCGTTTGAATTTAAAACAATGAGCAAGATGCTTCGAATTTGAAGTTAAGAATATGAAACGTTGGATAGCTCAGTAATTGTTATGATGGGAGCAGAGTCTTATCTCAGGAGCCGTTTACGGGTTAGCAAGCCTCGTTAAAACCCAATGGAATTGTGGACCTATGCGCGGTACTTTACCGTAATCGCATCTTCTCGACGAGGTGTGACACGCTCTGTGCCACTGCTGCAACGAATGCCAGATTTGCTGATATGTCCGCGCTAGCACATCAGCTTACAATCTCTGGCAGGTGGACCGCTCAGCTTCCAGCCCATCTGAGCCAGACTATGCGACCAGACACAGTCACTGATCAACGGCTAAGGGTGTGTCGGGTGACACGTCCGCACTGTAGCTCGTCTCTGCAGCAAGTGAAGTGAATATGGCGTCGTGTCCTCTTGTCGTGGCAAAGCCAGCTTTCCTCTCCCCGCACATGGAACAGAAGCCTTGAATTAACAACTGTGAACCCCTGTATCCGTTCACGATTGGTGCATCGATATATGTCCATCATCACGTGCTTCGTGTCGTCGCTAACATTTGCTACCCGTTCCCGCACATTTTGCTTGACCTTGTCGAGGCACTGGGGAAGGGGTGAGGTCAGTACACTCGGCAGGTAACGGTTCCCGCGCGCCACCCCTTTGTAAGCGAAGGTGTCAGCATGTCGGGGACACTGGGCATTGTCCCATTCTCTGAACGTTCAAAACTGCAGTTCCAACTTCCCACATTTAATATTTTCTGAATGGCAAGTTTTTGCACAGAAATTAAATCATATAATAATAAATCTGGCTGCCCGGGTTTAATACATAATTATTCACCTATGAATGAACCCTAATATTTACAATATTAAAATTTAGATAAATGAATATTACAAGGAAAATCTGAATATTAATTAATTATTTATTAATATTCACTGTGGATGACTCTGTCATACCACAAGTTCTACTGTTGGGAAGACTATTTTATTGTGACATTAAAGCTGTTCCCACCCGGAGATCCGACTGTGAGGTTATCCGGAAAATTTAACCCTAATGTCACAAATTGTGGACTCTTGAAACCTTAGATGCAGAATATAAAATGTTGTTACTTTACTCCTCATCAGTTAAAAAGGGCCGAAGCATCGAGATGATTACACACCTTCAGTTACAATGTCATAGAAATCATCCAGTACCGCATTGTGGGTCTTTACGGGGACATCTACATCCATACTCTGCAATTAACAAGCAATGTGGGTGGCAGAGGGTGCTAAGCACCAATCTTAATCCTCCACATTCCAATCCCTAATAACAGGAGGAAAGAAAGAATACATAAAAGCATCAGTACGGCATCTTATTTCACGAATCTTATGCCTACGGTCATTGCGACCTAAATAGGTTGGCGGAAGAAGTATCTCACTGCACTCCTAGGTCATAGAATTTCGCATATTCTCCAATAAAATCGAACGCAAATGACGTCGTCTGTCTTCCAAACGGTCCCAACCCAATCTGTGCATCAATTCTGTGACGCTTTCATAAGGGCTGTAGCAACCAGTCTCGAATCGAGCGGCTCTCCTCTGTACCCTTTCCACTGTGTCAAACAGGCCCTTGCGATACGGATTCCAAACTCCACAACAGTAATCCAGATGCGGACGCACTAGTGTTTTACACATACAAAGGTAAAATGAGAAACAGACTTCAATCACTAGAATACAACTTTTATTGTAAAAATAACAATACAATAACACAGTATAATTCAGTTAAAGAGAAGAAAATATATATCAACATTCCATATTTAGGTCCCATATCACAAAAAAATTGCTAACTTATTTAGGAAAACCACTAATAATAAGCTAGATCACCTATTAGAACACGACATAAAAACAGACAAACAGAAAATCAAGAACTCACACATCATGCCTAGACTGTCCAGCATATTATATCGAAAAAACTGGCAGATGTTTTCAAACCCGTTTCAAAGAACACATGAACGCTTTTAGATCAAACCACTTCGAAAAATCAGCCATTGCAGAACACATGTACTACACAAAACATGTTACTAACGACATTCAAAATAATTTAACAGTATTACATATGCAGTCGAATGCAAAGAAAATTGATCTGTTAGAACAATTAGAAATATTCCTCCACAAGATAAAAAGCCCAGAGCATATATGTTAAATGAACAAGTAGACTTTACTAGCCACTATTACTATAATATTTTTAAAGATATATTTCCTGTTTAATTTTAAGTACTAGAGACAAGAAAAGATCACCGACACGATATACTCTGACAAAGAATAATAATTTTCATCTTTGAATAACTTGTAGTACACATTATCTTTAAACGGTTTTGTTCTGTTTATATAAACATGTGCACCTTATACGACATCGTGTCTAGTACAGTGCTCCGCAGTAAATATGTATACGGAGTTAATTATTCAGCATCTCGTCAATTCTGGTAAGTTTTTCACAATGTTTTAATTTTTAGTCTTTTCTTTCAAAATAAAACGTGTTCACGACACTTACTTGAAATCATTTTTCAGCGCAGGAACAAACTTTACTAGGCATGAATCTCGTTTAAGGAAAATTTAAAACTAAATGTAAATACCATAGTCACCTGAAGATCGATCCACAGGGTCTGAAATGCATTGTGTAATACAATAAAAGTTGTATTCAAGTGACTGAAGCCTGTTCCTCATTCTACCTTTGTCTGATTAATACAGTCACGTCAATATAGAGAATTATGGATAAAATTAAAGTGTTTTATACGCTTTTTCCTTTGTATGAGCATTACAATTCCTCAGAATACGACCTATGAATCCTTCACTGAGAAGCAAAACTTGAAGAAATTCTTAAAAAAACGAAGATCATTACTGTACTGTTTTGTCAAGAAATCCGATACAAGAAGCACACTTAACTACAGCTTGTGTCGAGGTAGAGTCTTCCCGGAGGATCACTGGCGCGTGTCATCCTCTCAATGTGTCCAGCCACCCACACTGAGAGCGAGGTTTCGTTGTGACCGGTGGCACCTGCTGGCTGCTGGGTGGAGACGGTAGCAGATCAGATACCACCTGACTGCTCCACAGGTGTGTCCCCAGATGTAATCTGATGCCAGACCGCTGTCTGGGGAACACGCCTACCATGTCTCCAAACACTCTAAAAGTCACCTCCAGACAACCTGTCTCGTTGCTTTATGGTGATTACTCTTAGCGGGACTCAACAAGTCCCTGGTTAGAGACAATGTTTCAGTCATTGTTTCTCCGCGTCCTCAAGACAGTCTTCACCTTTGCCAAGGTATGCTGAGTGTATGTGGTGCCTACTGTGGACGGGCGTCACATTTGCGCACCTGTTATTAAATCCGAAACTTTGCGTTTTGGACCTAATGTTTATTAAACATTTTGGTCTTATTTTGATGCGTACTATCACCTCCTAAAATGTTTTACATTTAAAAAAAAGAAGAAAACTTTTATAAGATCTGTGTAAAACATTGTATAATTTTGTATTTGAGGTTTTCACGTGCGGAGTATATTGTTTAGTGGTTGTTATTATAAGTATCGTCAGTGCCAGATCCACGCAGCTGTGTTGGTAGGCAACAGGAGATCGCATAGAGGCGTGATCAGCTGTGTCGGAAGTCGGCCTCCGCTCGAAAGCGAGAAGGAATTCTGGCTTATAAGGAGTCAGTAGCTGTTGGACTGGCATTGAGAGAGGCAGACGCACACATGTAGACTAGACGAGAAATAGTGTATCATTCAGTAAAAATTTGAGTTTGTTTATGAATGTTAATTTCTCAACTTGCATAGTACTAAGGTGACTAACAGCAAATTCCTCACATTTGTCCCGATCCTCGGTTCACATTGCGCGCTCAGTTCTTTTATAACTGAAAATTGATCAGCCAATCCGTATGTTCCTCCTAAGAGTTTCTTCTTAAAATTTCTGCGGCCACACGTCACCACCGGCAAATGTCAATTAACTTTATCTTCAGATTTAATTTTCAACACCCTTCTATACCGTACGATTTCAGATTCTTATACTTCCATCATGTTTGGTATTCTCAAACTCAAATTTCACTTGGAAAAAATACTGTCTCCCTTATATTCAATTTTAGAGATTTTCTTCTGCGTTCTAGTTAAGCGCCGATACTAACAATGAGAGGTCTTCATCGTCGAAATCGCAATCGTAGAATGTAAGTCTGATAAATAGTACGCCACCTCTCTTTTCTCGCACTGAAGCAGTTCTGCCTTATGAGCCACCGTTTAAAAGAAATCGGGGCTAAAATTGTAAAAATTGTGTCTGAATGATTTATACCTGTATGGAAAACCATTTTTGTTTAAAACGCCGGCTTAGCCACGTGCGTTAAGGCCGGTCTAAAGCTCGGTACACGACCCGCGAATTTTTTGTTTTTTGACTGTTTGTATTTTTTTATTTTTTTTATTAATGATATTCTATCTTTTAGCATTACAAATTTGTTTCGAAACAAAATCTCCAAATTATTTATTTCCCTTTGAGAAATACGCAAATATTTGGATGATATAAACCACAAAAAACATTTGAAACAAACATTACGTGCACACGAGGAACATTTTATAAAAGATATCCTTTCACAGCCACATAGAAAAAAAAAATTAACGGATGTAGGAAAGCAGATTTTGTTAACATTTGAAAGTAATATTTCCATTGAGAAGACTTGATCATAAACCGTCATATAAACTTGTCTACATCACCAGTCAACAAACAACAAATATTTATTTATAACTAACGGTATAACGACCAACTTAAAAATTTTCTTGTACAATTCTTTCGTCAGCTTTCCAGATTTTGAACAGGTTACAATAAATTTCTTCACGCATCCTTGGACCAAACTAGTTGCCTGGTTCCTGAGTATAAAGAAATACTTGTGGTAGCAATTCTCCAGATAGTGTCAAACCATACTGCGCCGTGTATGAATGACTCTTTTTTTGCCAAGTTCTGCTGTCGCACGAGCACAGTATTCGAGCCTTTGAATTCCAGAGTGCGATTACAAGCACATCCATAAGTAAATCCAATTTGATCATTATTAAAAACAAATTTTGAACTCAAATTAGGAATTTACAAATGTTAACGAAATCTGCTTTTCTACGTCAATCACAAATACTGTATGTGGCTTTAGAAGGATATCCTTTATATGCGACGATGTAAACAAGTGGTCTTCAGTACAGGTATAAATCATTTAGACACAATTTTTACGCTTTTTAACCCCTGATTTCTGTTAAACGGAGGCCCACGAGGCAGAACTGCTTTAGGGCGAGAAACCAGAGGTGACGTAGTATATATCAGACTTGTTCGTTCTACGAATGCGATTTCCACACTGAAGACCTCTCCTAGTAAGATCTTTGTCTTTGTAAAAATTATCCTGCTATTCTGTTTTTGTAATCCATCTTTTCTTCTGCCACACTTTTAATTTTACATCTTAAATAACAGGAATGTCTTAGTTCTTCCTTTAGATCTGATCGTGTTCAGGTTACTGGTTTTATCATTTTCATGTGGTCGAAATTACTGAGGCAGTATGGTAGTAATGAATAAGGTGGATAAATGGGTAACGTTTGAATCTGGCATTCGGTAGTATCCAAATTTTTCAGTTTACCATAGTTTCCACAAATTACTCCAGTGGAGTACCAGAACTAAAAAAAAAACGAATTCCTTCCCGTTCCTGGCCCCTCATTTTCTCCCGGTTCAAACGACCTCGCCGTCGACGAGTGATAAAATCCTAGTGAAAACATAAAAATTAATGAAGTTACGTGGCACTTCACAAGTCAGTAGATGGTTACACCCCTTGTGGTGGGTGAATTTTTATCATGTGCATGGTGGCCACATGGATAGGAGAGTTGGATGTGCATCCTTTCTGATTACTATCTTGTACAGAATAACCGTGGGTTCTAAGCAGTCAGACATACACCTACTTTTTATTCTATGAGAGACTTTGTCACTATTATAGGATGGGGACTTTAAGTTTGGCCACCTTATTACTGTTTTTCGGAAGACAAGGACCGAATCAAATGACAGTGGGTTGCATTATCATTCTTCTTTCATTTCTTGACCGAGCGTGGTGGGTGAGTGGTAACGCACTGGCCTCGCTTTCGGGAGGATGCGGGTTCAAATCCTCGTCCGGACATACAGATTTGAGTTTTCCGTGGTTTTCCCAATTCACTCTAAGAGAATTTCGGGATGCTTCCTTTAAAAGGCCATGGCCGAATTCCTTCCCTTTCGTTGCCCCCCCATCCTTTCCTCCTTCTAATGATCTCGAGCAAAAAAATCTTTAGTTTCTTCTTCGCATAGAAAAAAACTCTCGAATTGTGGTTGCCCTAACATAACAAATCGGCAGCCATATTCTGAGTATCAAGAGGATACAACCCCAATGAAATTTCGGTGGAGAGGTTACAACCTCCACAGTAACTATCTTCACTTAGCCTATGACTGAGGGTTGTGGAAGAAACCTTAACTTTTTGTTAGTATCTTGTTTGGTGCTCTTCAATACTTCGTTTTTTTTTTTGTGAACCTAATATAAATTTCTTTTCCATTATTTTTTCCCGGCTATTCCATAATTTCTTTATTTTCTTACTTTTGATGATGCCTTGACAAATGAAGAGTGTGTACGGCTTTTCCGGCAGGATTATTTTATTTGTTTTCATTCTCTAGCAGTACCGTAAAATCTTGCGTGTCGTGGCTTAGTGTAGAATTACCAGCACCGGTTAAGCCACGTTCAAGGTAAAAACTCTAACAATCTATCATTAAGACCACATCTAGATTTTTTAGTCACAGAGCACTGCACTTTAAGAGAACATTACTTGCGGTGTAGCCTTGACCGAAATTTTCAGTCTTCGTATTGTGATACGCTGTGTTGGTTTCGCAGCAATCACGACATTTACCACGGTGACTGCTCACCTTTCTTGGTAATTTTAGCACAATATTGCTAACAAACATCCTTTATTCACTATGCAAACGGCTACCCAACGATTTGTATAATCATCACCGCGAAAACAACAGTTAATATTTGCCTCGGAGTGTAAAATTCAGTTATATTTTTACTAATAAAATAGTCTATGATCACCTCAGTATTGATTACAGTGAGAACTATGGAGTATAAAAAGATTATATGAGTTCCCATTCACGTTCTACTAGCATCTGCCTTAGACTTCAGCAATGTGGATCTAGGAGTTTGGTCAATTTTTTTTCCCTAAGCTGTTATTAATCTCGGCAACAAAACATATACAGATACACTTACCATTGTCTAACAGAATAATAGAACAAAAATAATAATATTTGCGAGATTTTCTCCCTCAGTAGCAGTTTTTTATCTACGGGGTTTTCGGAGCTCTTTGACAGATTTTATTTATTTTTCAGAGTATTTTTAAAGTACCATATTTCAAAAACCTGAAGGAATAAAAAATTAAGATTACGTAGAATTCTACCTGAACTAGCCGCACCAGTACAAACAGAAAATCAGATATTCGTTATCTGAAAATACAAAATGATCAAACCGCAAGATAGACCTTAACTACGAATATGTTTAATCAATCGTAAGATAGAAAAGGATTATCAATATCACACAGAAGATGGAAAAATGTGCTCTCTCCATATCACAAATTTCTACATGGTTCCAGTTCGTCAAGATTGAACATAAACTGGATCAATTTTATGGAAACTGAGCAAAAAAAAATTAGTTTTGATATTTTTTCTCATTGCAACCAAAACCATTATTAATCAGAGGTATGAATTGTGGACATTTCAAATTTCGTTCTTTTTTCTTCATACCCCGTTGAATTATGCAAATGTGCTGCTAATTCATGTTTCTGAATGATGAATGGGCTTGTAATCATGTTTGGTGGCAAGTAACGTTTGGAGCAACTATTGGAGTGGCGATTTGTTATCCATTATTCCAATGAATGATTGTGTTGTTGGATAACTATTAGAAGATAGGTTGTATGTTGGTGATATGATGTTAAATAATACGATCAAAAAGATAAAATACTCTGAAAAGCGGCGGGGTGATCTGGATAGGATATGCAAATGGTTAGGTCAACATTGTAGTGGGTGCCTTGGTGGCAAACTACGTTACAATTATCTCTCATACCTTTATGATTAATAAAAGGGGATTTTCAATTTTAATTTTTATGAAGGAGTGAAAATTATTTAATTTTGCAAGAATCTCGATGTTAGTTGGAATTTAGGAAAAATTGTCACAATATGACATTTATTTTCTTAACATTAGCGATTACAAGTCTGAGCGAATTTACCGTTAACATTAACACAAATTGGCAAAATCATAAAAGCAACGCTCAGAGGTACAATTAGCCGTCATGAGCAAGCAAACAATTGTATATTTACTTTTAAATATATCTCAGAATCAAAATGCAAGAAATAATGACAATTGGAAACAATGAAAAATATAAGTTATGACGACCTCAGACAAAGGTATCATAATACAGTTAAAAAGACAATCATGGGCGCCACGAATGAACAATATATCATTCGAAAATAATTAGTTCTGGCAAATTATGCCGCTAGATCAGGGGTTTTTTACAATTACAAAGTGAGAACATGGATCTATCCTCTCAAAGTCGTTTAAGGGTTCTGTTTCACGGAATGCACAATCAGATGGCTTGGTCGTAATAAGTTACCATTGTAGCTCTGCGTCTGATGTCTGCGGTGACTGGAGATGACCCACGGCATGTGAGGCTATCTCACAAGGCGGCTACAGGCATCTCTGGTCTGACAATGAGCCTCATCGCATTACCGGCTGTGTTGCCGTGATAAGCTTGTTCCATCAAGCCGGCAGCAGCAGTTGGCGAAAGAAGTCATCTTTCCAAGTCAACCTCAGACTAGACTCGCATAGCTTGGACTCGAAGATCGAATTGCAGCTCGTCGCTCTCGTCTCTCGCGAGGAAACATCTCGCTCCGCCCCTTGTAGTCTCGAAGCTCACATATAACAGAAATTCCCAGGATTTTAAGTTATACCCTCATTTGGATTGGGTCTTCAGGTCGGCACCTAATGTCACGTGATATCCCCGATATGTGATTTGCCCCGCTCATATCACAGAGGTCGGACATATTCGGCTAAGTTTGCCGGGGTGAGAGCACATTCGGGTGTCGGGCGGCAGGCATTTCCCACCAGGTGAGTGACTCTGTTGACCACCCATCCCCAAGGAGCAGAGTGTGTGGTCCGGCAAACCCCAAATCCGCGACTTCTTGTCGCCATGGTTCGGGAAGACCAGATTAGCTTCAAGCCTACATAGCTCAATAATTCTTTAATATTCGCTTTACCAAGATACACTGTATGTTCACCATTTCATTACAGTCCTCACTTGGAATCTTGCGTACTTTATAAAATTAGAACAAAAATCTATTTAGGTGGTCGCCCAAGATGTATGCAAATTACTCTAACATTATGACATATATAATAAAAATGCACCTTGTAACGTGGCGACAGCGCGTGATGTTACAACATGGAATGAAGTCAGCTTATTAGGTACGCAGATAAAACACTAAAGGTTGGTTATAATAATAAGGTGGGGAAAGAATTTCTTGTTGAAGACTTGAAACGAAAATACCTAGGCATAACATTTGATCACATATTCAACTGGGCAGGACACATTGGGCAAGAAGTAGGAAAAGGTTTCAGAGTCCCATCACTTGCTGGAGAGAGTGATGAGGGGAGGTATCAGAGAAGAAGGGAAATGGCTTACAAAACTTTGGTCAGACTATTGCTTGGATATGGGACCCCAACTTTGGGTACCAAATGCAGGAGTTGGGAAGGTGCAGAGAAGGACTGCTAGATTTGCATCTGAAAGTTGCCACAGAACACAATCAGTAACTGATATGATAAAGGCACTGGCGTGGGATTAATTGGAAGACAGGAGGAGGGTGAAGAGGGTAATGGACGTGCACAATACGTATATTGGTGATGAAGCTTGGAAAGATATTGGTGGAAGAATTAGGAGAGTTGCATGGAAATTAAAAGATGAAAGACCAAAAGCTGGCGCTCGATTTCAAGCACAAGAGAGTGGGAAGATTTGTTTTCGTAAGCAAGGGGGTCAGAGATTGGAATAAATTACGTAGAGAGAGATGATAAATAATTTACCAAAAACTAAACATGATATGTAAAACATCGTATTTTCCCAGAAAATGAATAGGTTTATGAACAACTTGCAAGGCACCTCGTTAATTAGTGATAATTAGTGTCCTGGTGGTACTACTCAACACGGCGTGTATTTCAGTTCTTAATTAAATGTCCCTATAATTACAGGTTTAATACCGTCCGGTCGCCAGCGGGGATACCGCAACTAATTCTAAGAATTTACATTCACAAAAATTAATCACGTGAAAGAGTCTGCAGTGGCAGTTACCAAAAATATGAGTAGGAATCGTCACCACATAAATCACACAAAAGTTTGCATTCAGAACATACATTTATTGTCTGGATAAACAAAGGAAATACGTCGCCGAAGTACCCACCAGTTACAATGACTCGTGTAATCGAACTTCTCTTCCAAAGCGTGCAGGATTCGAACCGAGTAGGTATACATAAAATGTGGTGCCACTATTACAATAATTTGTTCGGAACACTGTCCCCGTTCGAGTACACTGACACTCCAAATACTTCTTGAAATCACAGTACCAGTTAGCTGAACAGTCACAAGCACTTTTTAAGTAATCGTCCTCGCGGTATCGTTCTTAACAAACGGCCACTCCCGCCATTAGCTTCTCACGTTCTCGGCCGCACATCTAGACTCCCGCCATCTTGCTCTCACCGTCAAAGATAATCTCTCACCGACACTACTCTCGATTCGCGTCAGTTCGATTGCATCGTTACAAACTGTAACAGAAATTATATCAATTCAATTATAAAACAAGCTCTGTTGAAATGTTATGATCATTATTGCTGGAAAAATAGTTATATACGAGACATAATTCTGACACTACTCTCATTCCAAAAGTGGTGCGGTACCGTTTCGAAGCATCTGTTGGTGCCATTGTAACATTCCTATCCTGAGGGATAAGATGTCCTGACATTCGGGAGAGGGGTTCAAATTCCAGTTGGGCAATTCAGATTTGGGTTTTCCATGTTCTCCCGAAATACTCCAAGTTAATGCCGGGATGACTCCAAAACGTCATGGCCGAATTCATTCCCGTCCCTTGCCCCTTCATTCTCTCCCGGCAGTAATGACTACGACGTTTACGAGTAGTAAAACCTGAAGAAAAGAAGAGAAACTACTTTGAAGCGTTGTTTATGATTGTGTTTCGGGATCATTTAGCTGGAGATTTAGCATCTTGCGGCGCTCAAGATTGGGTGTATAGGGTGGAGGAATGTTTTGATCGCATAATCGCGAAGAGGCCATAAAAGCACAAAAGGTAGCTTCCGTTACTCGTTACTACCAGTGCTGGATTTCCCATTAGGCTGTATAGGCTCCAGCCTAGGGGCGGCAGCGTTTTAGGGGCGGCAAATTTCCTAGGGTGCGCGCTTTAGTAAGCTGTCAAATTTGTGTGTGATTATAAACATAATAGAAAAACGTCTACTAAAAATTTTCATTTAAGTGGTGACATCTAGTAATGAAGTGACAAACTCGGAACAATTAATAGAAAAGAAAAATACGTTTACTATCAATTTTCATTTAGGTAAGTGGTGACAGTGAACAATTAGCTAAATTATTATTTTAATTCTTCATTAGTTTCCTGACTTTCTATCTTGTTAAACGCAATCTGTAGCCCGTAGTATATTTCCGAAGGAAGACTGTAGACAGAGGTAAGTTTCTGCTGACAGACTTACATTTCATGATTTCTATAATAAAAATACTTAAGTATAATCTAAGATTTCATTAATTGAGTATCTGGATGTTGAAAGTCCCCGAGCGCTCGAATGTCCTAATTTTATTGAAAAAATTATTGAAAAGTCAATGATTTTTGAAACTTAACTCGTCATTTCTCAGATAATAATGAAATAAATTCTTTGAAATTTTTAAGGAACATGCATTGAACTTTGCCGAAACCGGTATTCTGATTGAAATTAATATAAATTATAACCGTTTAATAATAATTTATTGCGAATCAGACCGTAGATCTTAAGGTGTTGTCTGTTCTTTGCTGGTAAAAAGTGTGTTATGAAGTTTGTCGTATAGAAAACTGCCAGTGAGAAAGCTGTTCGCCAATCAAAAATCCCGTAGAGAACTACAATAATGTATTACATTTTTTATTTTCTTGTTTGCATTCTTGTTTCATAATAAACATTCATTTTTCTTCTTTCTATTTTATGACTAAATCTGAATACTTTCAAGTAATGAAGTCACTCTTAATCTATATCCATTCACATATAGGCCTACATATAATCGTTTGCTACCTAATAAAAGTAATACAAATTAGTGATTAGTATAAGTGTGAAGGAGAAAAGGGCGGCAAAAAATGAATAGCCTACACTAAAAAGAGTTTAAATCCGGCCCTGGCTACTACTGAGAAAAGTTGTGACTTACAGCGATAAAGTAAACCCCGATTATTTTTGAATGACCCTATAGATGTTGCTGGACAACAATTCTTCGACCCAATTCCAATGTAAACAAAGCAGAAATTGACTTTAGTTATCGCCAGCAGCATGCCTAGTCCCAGGCCACCCAAGCAGACATTGGAACGTAGCTGTTCACCCCAGAAACATAAAAAAACGCCTTTAATGGCTGTAAATCCACGAACTATGCGTCGGAGTATGGGAGTCGAGTGACAGCGTACATGTGAAGATTCACACCAGGGTCCAACATAAAAAGGACGACAGTTCCGTTCCCAGAGCCTACTTTTTAATGCCGGTCATTGTTTACCAGTTGATGGCACAGGCTCTCCTTCTGAGGACCCCCGGGGTTCATTTGGCGAGGAATGCGAGGCGCCGGCTAGGGTGGGGGAGGAAGGTAGGTAGCAGCAGAGGAAGAAGAGAAGAAGATGATGAGGAGCGGCTCGCAGCCGTCACACGTGTTATGGGACGCCCAAGGCCACGCCAACACATTAATAAGACGGAACATGTGATTGAGGACGCAGATAAACAATTGAGGCGAACACCTTTGTTGCGCCTCTCTGGTTTTTCGGGGAAGGCCGGCCGGCCGGCGGGGTTATTAATGACGTCAGCGCTCGGCCGGCCGTTTTGTTTCGTCGGGTTGGCAGGCCCGGGTCGGCGGGCGCGCCATTACGCTGTCAGTCGCCGGCCCGAGTCGTGATTAATGGAGGCGAGGCCGATAAAAACTGGAATGCGTGTTGGTGCAGCGGGGACAAAAGGCGAGCCGACAGCCACCGCCCGCTCTTGTTCTGGGTGTCGTCGCGCCTGTTGCATTCCACCTCGACGCGTGCCCGCTACCTGCACTTGCGACGCAGTATTGCCAACTCACTTTCTGCTCATTTCAGCACTGCACACTTTGCTCATTAATGAGGTGTTGGCTAGTTGCGGTACAGAAAGTTTTAAGTAATGTGCAGTGTTCGTCTTAATTTATTTGTGCTTTCGTGATAAATGGACCATGTTGGCAGTTTATTTCCCTCAGCTCACTGATTCACTTAAAAAAGATTATGGGGTTAATACGGCTACTGCTGCTTCCCGATTCACGGAGGTAGATTTTTCTGTCCTGATTTTAAATATCCGGCTACTTTGTTAATACTCTAAGTGTGGAGCACAGCTCCTTATTGTAGCGGAATATTAGGAATTCCAGAAAGAAGGAAAGTTGAAGAATTTGATATATGGTGCTATAAAAGGATGCTGAAAATTATGTGAACAGATAAAGTACGAAATGAACAAGTTTTGAAAATGATGGGTGAGAAAGGAAGTTTTTGGAAGAGTTTTACAGACATGCAGCATTGGTTAATTTGTTAGTGGAGTGAGTAGTCGAAGGTATGAACTGTAAAGGAAGACAAAGATTAGAATCTGCCCTGAGGCAGGTTTTCACTTGGCTGCTCTCCGTGATCTGTCTTCTGCCATTTTCTTCATGTCCATGTAGTTGCCGTTTTCTTTGATGTTATCTGTAATCTCGCACCTCCTTCTTCCTCTCAATCTCTTCCCACAAACTAGTCCTTCCAAGGTGTCTTTTAACAAGCACTCCACTCTCAGGAAACGTTCCGTCCAGTTCTTTCTTTTTGACTTGGAGTAGTTTTCTGCTTTCACCAACCGTTTCCAGCTCCTCAACATTATTAACTTTTTCCATCCACCTTATATTCTCTATTCTCCTCCACATCCACACTTCACATCATATATGAAGCAGATAATTGAGGAAGTGTGTTGTATGGGGTATGTTGAGATGAAAAGGTTGGCGCAAGATATGAAGGGATGGAGGATTGCATCAAACTAGTCGTAAGAAAGAAAAAACAACCTTGCTACCCAAAGTAGGCCCTCAGCCTCTGCAATTTTTTTAATATCCCCATACCAAAATTAGCGTGAATCTATGTATACTAATAAATGAACTGTCTGCACATGAAAGAAAGTTCTGTTTTGCACCATTGTTGTCCTGCTCCTACATTCAGGCCACCGGCTGTTTCTGCTGACATGCAGGTTTGCCAATTTAGTGGATTTTCCACTAAAACTGGTTGTTTCGACCCCTCTTTTAGGGGAGAAATATTGCTTTTAGTAGCTAGTGGTTTTTTCTAGTGGTTTTTTTTCTATTAGTTCAGTAGAATCCAGTTTCAATTAATGAAAGGATGATAACTCAAAAAATAAGTTACTTACACTTTTCGAAATATATTTCTACATTATTTCAGTAGTATTTACTTTTACTGCGTTGGAAACCAAGTTGACTGAGTTTTTATTTCATTTCACGTTAAAGGGTACAATAACACCTAATCGAATTAATTATAATCGATTAAGGTTTTTAAAATATTTAATTGATTTCTCCGTTTATATTAATAATGTTAATCTATTTGAAAAATGGTCGCTGTTCCGTATTGTTTTTAGTGAAATATGAACACTGACTTTGTGATAATCAACTTTACAAATGATTAAACCATTCAAGTTCTGGTAAACATGGTATTTGTGCATTGTTTTTATTATTTTCAACCAATAAAATTAATTGATGAAAATTATTAATAGAAACGTTTGAATAGAAAAATATTTTCATCTACCCCTTACTCGCACAATGACTTTGAAATACCTCTTAACAGTGGCTGATCCAGGATTTTTGGTTTGGGGAGGCTTTAGTGGATTTCATTTGAGGGGGGGGGGGGGCTCTTGAGTCAGGTAAGGGTGGGATTTATAGTCATGCCGCCCTTAAAACATCATCTGAAGAAAATGAGTTAATATAGAATACCAACAGATTAAATAATTTGTTGATGATTCGTTGAATTACTAATTGCATATTGATGTAATGATCATTTATACAGAAATTTAATGTGTATTATGTAATAATAAAGGTAACTGTTTTAACAATATACCCATTATTTTCTTTCGTAATAACGAAATATTTGTTTAGTGGAAAATTTAGTGGTTACGAGAGTAGCGCCGCTTTTTGTGATTGGTTTTCTGGTGGTTTTAGCAGTTGAATCTGGTGGGCAGCTGGTTTAACGGTTGGCAACACTACTGACATGTTGACCACCAAGTGCCGCCAGCCAGCTTCACGTTCCACGCACTGATCTCGTCCTTCCCCGGTATTGTCCTTGGAACCACCTGCTCTACGTCAGAGCTTTGCGGAAGGTTTCTCTGGTTTTCGATTAACGTCATCTTTCTGGTGCAAGCGCAGCTTCAAGCGTGGTCAGTGCATGTACTCGTAATTACAGTTCGGTTGTTCTTATTCCTCTCTAATGTCTCTCTCTCCCGCCACTCTTTCCGTTTCTGACGCCGCCTTTTCGCGCCGTCTTCTCCGCTCAGCCAATTTCATTTCAACATATTTTGCTTTCTCGCGTAGATTAGTGGCTTCATCTAGCAAGTACCTGAGCCAGTTATCACGTAGTATATGGGATATTCGCGGGATTTGAAGTTGCATTTGAAGGTGTGCTCTTGATTCTTCGTTTTATTTGCTTTCCTAGACCACGTGCTCGGAAAGTACTTGTTTTCCACTGTCACACCTGTTTTTTTCTTTGAGACCTATCCGTTCTAAGAAACTGTTGTATGGACCATGGCCAGATATGTAGTGTATGCTCCTGGAGATGGTTGTCGGTGATCATGTTAATTCTCTCTTTCACGTGAAGGTAGAGCTTTGCATCAGCCGTTCTTTACTTTCCCACGGAGTTAAAGGAATAATATATACAACTATGTTACCGGAAATGTATGACACCAAGAAATTATAAAATTACTGGGAAATATATACAATGCCGAGAGAATTCAGGAAATGTGTAAAATAATTTGTCAGAGGTTCCTAGGCACTGTACGCAATTCCTAAATGGCACTAGGAAATGTACAAAAATTAACGTTATACCGTGGAATTTGTGAATGAACGAAAAATAAAACACAGATAAACTGAGAATATATATATATATATATAATACTGTCATTAAACAGAATAATCAGGCCATATTTTATAAAGTAGAAATCTTCCAAACATTGGGTTTATTAATTTTACTCCAAGCTGAATAACTTGTTGTTTTGCAGGGTAAGCTGGAGTGACACTTAGAATCACTCAACATTTTAGTTTTTAACACAAATATTTTGATGAACTACAATCCTTCTTGCAAAGGCATTCTTTAATTCTTTGTTCGATTCCAGTTGATTGTTGAATCGCAACTGAGTGGAATTTTGGTATTGGATTCATCCTTGTTATTCAGAATACCTCTCGTGCAAACATTGAACAGAGATCTGTAGTACAGTTATTTTATGGTTCCATTCTTTGTACCAATTTGACAAAACTCGTCTTAAATTTTATCGAGGACCATACCTACGTTATTTCGCGCATCACCACGTCCTCTGTCAACCTTTATCTTCAATATAAACAGTATTTTTTTAATAATTTTTAAGTTTTTTGGACGTTGCCAAATCGTTGTAAAATCGATCTTTTATAAGCGCGACGCTGAATAGGGCGCCATGTTGAACGACGGCGCCTTGCATAGATAAATTAACTTTTAACCAACACTGATTCACCTGTCTCCACCTAGTAAACTATCGACATCCAGAATTTAATAACACATTTCTGATTGCTGTTTAGAAAATGAAAACAATTCTTAGGTAATTTGTATAGCAAAATTTATTTCACACATTTCCTGTTGATTTTAGACACTATATACATTTCCCAGGAATTGTACATAATCAGGCATTGCATACATTCCTGATAACATATGCAACTGTGAGTTACATGTTTGATATTCGAATCCAATAACGTATACATAGTGTTGCACTCGAATAGTTTTACAGAAACGTAGATGAAGTCTATAGAGGAAAAATCAATTTTATTTTAGACTCATTCCTGATATACCAAGCCTATGGTTTAATGAGTTTTTACATTATAGCATGTTTTGCGTTTTGGAAACACCAAAATTTCTAGTGACAGTTTCCAGTCTGCTGCTTGTCCTGAAAACAATATGCTTCACGATAAACAATTCGTCTCACGTTTTCCACAATACATATTAGTTTAATGACTGCATGGAACATTTTACGAAATTCACATGCTAAATCCAAACATTATTTTTCATCTCAAACTCGATTCACTCTAGCTTTCGTCATATCCCAATCCAGCTTAAAGACTATCCGACTTAATTATTGATACTCTTGTGCTGAAATCGCCCATATTGTATAATAACACATTCTATATTATGAATAATTTCATATTTCTTAGTTCCCTGGTAGTTACCTTACAAGTCGATCAAACATATGGAAGAAAAACTGCCAGGAAACCCTGAGTTAATTAGCAAAGAACTGCTCAAGACCATTCTACTCTGGGAAAATTGTGGACACATAACTCTAAGGGGCCACATCATTGCATGATTAAATTTACTAATGACCGTGATGCTATATACATATGTATGTCGAATACATCCGGGAAAGATCAGGAGTCGGGCGGGTTGAATGGAGTTCCCGGTTCGAGGTAGATGAATGACTCAATAGCGAAGGTAGGCTGTGGACATCCTTCGGACAGTGGAGAGAAACTACGAGAACACAGCGGATACAAGGATCCGGTTTATTAGGCTCAGTCTCACAATACACAATGACAGATAGCGAAATGATGTTGCCTCGATGGTCAGGCAGGAAGAGAGCTCCGTAGTAGACTGTAAGATGTATGGGCGTAGCCCATTCTGCCGTTCGTGAGCCAGGAAAAAACCTATGTCACATATCTAATTTACATAATTTGGACTAGAAGGATTGCATTTGTCTTAATTTGGTTTGATATCTAAAATATGATTTACTAAATTTAATGGTGGGAGAATTTGTTGCAAGTATTTACAAGGGACCTATCTAATTATTGTGGGAATCTAAAACTAATGGGGGGGAGGGAGTACATTATTTAGCTTTTAGGACCTACTTATGCTAATGGTGGGTAGTTCACTTGTCATGTGGGCCTACATTATACTGATGTGGGTCCTACATTACATCTATTGGTGGGTAGGGGGATTTATGGTGGGTAGTGGGGGGTTAAAAATGATCCTGTCTGCTGAGGGTAAGTTTTGGGCGCTTTGCTGGATGCATGATTTCCTCCTCATCGCCAATTTCAGCTATGTGGAGATGGACTGAAACTGAGCATTTTCGATAGAATATTGTGGATTTGGCTTTGATGGTTTCCGGTATTGTTGGGAAGTTTACGCTACGACGTATCTCCCTGTTGGGAAGGTACCTAGGTGCGTCCACTATTATGCGCAGCGCTCTGTTTTCCAGTGTCTGGATCTTTTTGACATGACAGTCGGCCGCCATGCTCCATACTTCGGACCCGTACAGGAAAGTGGGTTGTATGATCGCACGGTACAGGAGCAACTTTGTATCCGTGGATAGTCCGTCGCCTCTTAGAAGGGGGTAGAGGCCGGCTAGTTTGGCTTTAGATTTAGCTTTGGTGTCATCTATGTGTTTACCCCACGTCAGTCTTTTGTCTAGCTGCAGACCCAAATATTTGACATCGTCCACCCAGTCAATGTCTACGCCATCTATGCTTAGTTTCTTCACGGGTATTTTCAATCGTGTGGAGAATAAGATTGCCTGACACTTTGCATTGTTGATTTTAACTCTCCACACGTTGCACCACTGTGTCAGTGCTTCCAGGTGGCGTTGCACTTTTTTAATAGCAAAGAGTAGGCTTCTATTGCTAGCATACACTGTTGTATCGTCAGCATAGAGTGACATGTAGTTATCTAGTTGCTGAGGTATATCGTTGACGTAGACATTGTACAGGATGGGACCGAGGACGCTTCCTTGAGCAACACCTGCCACGATCTGCTTGAGTTCGCTGTTTGCCTCTTCATACTTAACGAAAAATTTTCTTCCAGTCAGATAGGAATGTAGCAGATGTAACATGTCGTCTGGGATTTTGTGGCAGTGTAATTTGTATATCAGGCCTTCATGCCACACCTTGTCAAAGGCTTTTTCAATATCTAAAAACACTGCAGCAGTACCATTTCCTGCCTGCTTTTCTTTGCAGATTTTTTTTATGCGGGAGAAGATTGGTGGAAAGGAAATGAAAGGAATCTAGCAATTTCTTTCTCAAGGAATGATTTCAGTTAACCACTGAAAACCGAAAACTGGATAGCTGCAACGGGGATTTGAACCTGCGTCCTCCCGAATGCTAGGATAGAGCGTTACCGCTCACCCACAGTGCTCGGTACATTAATATGTAACTTTATTCCACCTGAAAAGAATGATTTCAGGTATACTGGACAAGTGGATGATTCCACTGTGAAGATTGGGCAACTGGTGGCAGGACTCCTTCTTCCATTTTGATCCAACGGGATTTCATATCTTCCAGCCCTGTAACAGCATTGTTGATCACTCTGCGAGAAGCTTTGTGTTACTTCCCATAGCACAGTTAAGGTTTCCTTAACACTTAGAAGTGACTCGTCCATGTCATAACGATTTTAAATCATTTCCTCTGCAACATGAGAGAAATAGATCAAAACAACTACATCCTTAATACACACCCAAGAAAAAGAAATCGCTGGGAGTTTGATTAAGGTACGTTTCTATTACTACAAATTGCCAAAGTGCCTGCACATGTGCCCGAAATTTGTTGAAATGGAAACGATCTGCAACGTGTTGCGGCACAAGTGCCGGGGACTGAAATGTGCCAAGCGACTGCGGGACACAACAAATGCCGCAACTTGTGCCACAACCGATTCAAACAGACTGCGACATCTCCCAGGGACATGCGCAACACAATCACTGTCCAAACTCTGTGAGCAACACGTGTTTTCTTGTCTATGGTGTTCGTACTTAATTTTAAAAAATTGCCTAGTGTTTGTTTCATGATAGAGTGGTCGAAGAATAATGTAATAAAGCTTATAGAATTCTATGAGCATGAGACAGTATTGTGGAACATAACTGATGCGAACCAAAACAAGTCGAACAATAGAAATGACGCCATGCAACGAATTGCTGATAATCTGGAATACAGTATTGAAGAAGTAGAAAAAAAAATCACCCTCTCAGGTCCCATTATTTAACGGAGACGTAGGTCTGCCATCAACGAGTTATAAACTCCTTCCGAATGTATTTTTGCTAGAAAACTTCTAATACAACATCTCGGTCGTTTTCGCTTTTTTTTTTTTTAAATATATATATATAGAAGTTTATAGTACGCGTCTGCCATTACAACAAAAGCTGCAGTATCTGAGTTGTCCATATCACTCAAATATTTGAACCAACAAATCACTCCACTCAAGAAACTGAAAAACACTGTATTTGATTCCCTGTACAAACTTCAACTGTATTCTTGCCCTCGAGACCTCTCTACAAATGTTGCTAATGTCCAGGCTATTGGAAAAATTTGAACAATTACGTGCAACATGTGCCGGGCACAAGTTGCGCGACATGTGCCAGGAACTTGTAAGAATGGAAACCAACCTTTAGGTCCAATTATAAAAAGGTCGTGGTAACCAGAACATTTTCCTCCGCATAGACACCATTTTTGACTAAACCATTATATACTCCGCCTGTTGGGAGTACGAATTCCGTATCCGCGACGAAAGGCAGGTAGGCCTCATCCGATTTAGGAAATGCTGTTCTATTCTTGCCATCCGACGCGAAATGACAACAAACTCTCCTAGCGACGTCTCAAGTAGTAACACAGAAATAATGAAAACATGAAACCGCAATTTTGAATGCGCCGGTTCGAGTCCGGCCTCGGGCATGGGTGGTTTTAATGTGTTGTGTTCGTCTTGTGTTGTCCTCACTGTAGTGTCCACAATATCATAGTGAATTTCTGATACAGCAGTTGGAACGTAAACAAATTGGAGCTGGCTAAATGGTCGAAAAGATCGAAGGCCATATTTTAAAAATAAAAAAAAATTAATAATAATTTTTTTTTGAATGATTGCGCTGACTCACTGCACACTGTATGGGAGAGGTACAACGGTACCGGGCACGGCCCAAGACACAACGCACCACCCGTCCTGATTGTGGTTTTTAAGAGGTTTCCATCAATCATCCAGGGCCATAAGCTAATGCTGCTACGGCCCCAATATAACCCCAACATAAACTACACTTTTCCCAAACAAAAAATACACTTTAAATACAGAACGCACAAAGTGACACATTTCGCAGGAAGATGGCAGCACAAGACATTACTCTAACTTGTTAAGTACGTCGAATCTAACAGGAATTCAGTTTCTTTCCCATCCTTTCACTACTTATTAAATGACGCTGATTGGTTGCGGTGATATAGCCTTTCAGATTTTGGAAATTCTTTTTAACAATTTTTTTTAAGTGCTTTACGTCTCTCAACAGCGAGGTTTTTAGAGACGGGAAAAGATGGGGGGCAGGGAATGGGAAGGTATTCGGCCATGGCCTTTTGAAGGAAGCATCCTGGCATTTGCCGGGAGTGATTTGGGAAACCATGGAAAACCCAAATCTGGATGCCCGGACAGGGATTCGAACTGCCGTCCTCCCGAATGCGAGGCGAGAACGCTAACCGTTACACCGCCACGCTCGGCTTTTTTTTTTTTTTTAACAACACAGTATTACATGGTTTAGCATAACTTTTGTGCTGTGCCTTTCATTTTATTTCACCACAAACATCCTGAATAGCTATCATTTTTAAGATGTATACTGTTATTAGTGATTGAGATAGCTGCAGGCTAGTTTCTTTAAGCAAGATAGGAAATTGACTGATTGTAAACACTACCTGTGATTGTGAACCCTTATTGAAAGCTCGAGGGTTGGGAGATATGCTGTTAAGATGGCCGTAATAATGTGTTTATCGAGTTGTTGATTACAGATGGGAAAGAGTGATGGCAGACATGTTTATATTTTATGTGACAGGCTTTAAAGGAAATAGCAAGAAACGAGAGGAGGCAACAGCATTGGAAGAGATGTTGTTATAACTTATAACACATATTTAGCACTGGATAGATAAAAAAAAATTGTGAACAGTAAGTGAGAATAAAGTTAATATCCAGCAATTATATTATGGTCATCAAAGGGGCCAAAACCGACAACATTACTAAGGCAGTTAACCACATCGCTCATTCATCAATACAGCTTCATAAGATAAAAGATGAACACTTTCCAGCAATAATTATCGCCCACACTGGTAACATGTTATCTTTACGCTTCTGTTAACTTCATTCCTAAGCCCGATTGAAAATAACAAATATCTGATTTTAAAGACTTTTTCTAAAATTTCATGACAAGTCACGAACAGTATGAAATCTCCTGTTCTGAACAGTAGTTAATTACTAACTACAACTGAATTTGAGCTTCAAATATATATAACAAAAAGTTGCAATAACCGACTGCGAGTTTTATAGTAGCCTGCTAATATTTATTCATATTTTGTTGATGCGTTTCCTTGATGGTATTACCAAAAGGCCCGCTGTAAGCGGGCGTGCAAGGCGTGCAACACACGCGGCCGGCACGCGGGCCGCACGCCCTGGGGGGGGGGGGGTCAATTCGAGTGATCGACTGTCGCCACTTCGATAGTTGTCACTCCATTGTCGCCGCGGGGACAGTAGCATAGCTAAAAAAAAAAACGTAGCCGTGAAATAAATTTGGAGAGCCGGGTGGATATAGGGGGCGGTGACCTTTGTTTAGCTGAACTGCTACTTAAGGCGGCAACAATGGGGGCGGCAACAATGGGGGCGGCAAAATAATGTTCAAAGGGGCGGCATTTTCCCACGACATAATGAAAGTTATCGATGCAGGTTCGCAAGTTGATGCAGTTTTTTTGGATTTTCAGAAAGCTTTTGCCACATAACCGACTTTTAGCAAAGATTCGAGCTTACGGTATTTCGGCTCAGATTTGCGAGTGGATACGTGATTTTCTAACTGGTCGATCACAATATGTCGTTGTTGACGGGGAAGCCTCTTCTAAGATAAATGTTACTTCGGGCGTTCCTCAATGAAGTGTAATAAGTCCACTTCTTTTCTTAATATTTATAAACGATATAGGTGACAACGTCAAATGCTGGTTGCGACTGTTTGCCGACGATGCGGTTATCTATAGGGAAATAAGGTGCTCCAACGATTGCTTAGAAATTCAGCGTGATTTGGATGCTATTTTCGATTGGTGCCGTAAATGGCAGCTTACACTTAATTGCAAAAAGTGCAAGGCAATGCGGATAAGTAACAAGAAGAATCAGGTTGCTCATGACTACAAAATAAACAATTCACCTGTTGACACAGTTGATTCCGTGAAGTATCTGGGGGTGATAGTACAAAGCAACATGAAATGGGACATGCACATAACTTCCGTCGTAGGAGAGGCTAATTCTAAATTACGATTCATAGGTCGTATTTTGAGGAATTGTAATGCTCAAACAAAGGAGATAGCGTACAAAACACTAGTGCGTCCGCATCTGGATTACTGTTGTGGGGTTTGGGATCCGTATCGCAAGGTTCTGATTGACTCAGTTGAGAGGGTGCATAGGAGAGCCGCTAGATTCGTGACTTGTTGTTACAGCCCTTATGAAAGCGTCACAGAATTGATACATAGATTGGGCTGGGATAGTTTGGAAGAAAGACGACGTAGCTTGCGTTCGAATTTATTGGAGAATATGCAAAAAAAATTAATTTCGAGTGCAATGAAATACTTCTTCCGCCAACCTATTTAGGTCGCAATGACCGGAGGGATAAGATTAGAGAAATAAGATGCCGTACTGATACTTATATGTATTCCTTCTTTCCTCGCACTATTCGGGATTGGAATGGGCGGGTTTAGGATTGGTGCTTAGCACCCTCTGCCACCCACAATGTTTGTGATTTGCAGAGTATGGATGTAGATGTAGATGTAGATAATCGATATTGCACAAGGTTGTTCAAACAGCTTGCGGCGGGCCTGAATACGAATGGGGATTTTGCTTTGTTTCTGGTTGGGTTGTTTTGGGGATACGTTTTGTTTACACTTTTGGGGGGAAAACGGTTTTTGGATGCCTGCGGCGTCCTTATATTAAAACCTGCTACTGGCTTCGTATGGTCAGTTTGCGATCATATCCGTAATCATGTGAGTTAGGAGCCGGACGATTTTCTCCAACTGATTTGCTCTTCTTGGCTCTTGGTTACAGCATTGGTGCACATGTTGGTCGTTGGTCGGCGGATGGTTATTGCTGTGGCTTGATGTCCATTTCTATGGTCCGCCCGGTCCTTTCATTAGTTGGATGTGGCTTGATGTCCGTTTCAGAGGTCCGCCCGGTACTTCCATTGGTTGGACGTGGCTGGGTTGATGTGGGCGTTGATGGCTTCTGATGGCAGCTTGAAGCTTTCTTCTCACAGGGCATCTACCGTAACTGGCGGCATGATCAGAACCACAGTTTGCACACGTCGGTGTTGCCTCACGCGGACGTGTGCCGACCAGGTTGTTGTGGCTTCCTCCACAGCGACCGCAGGGCACTTGCTTGCGACAGTCCGATGCCTGATGTCCGAAGCCTTGGCAGCGGAAGAATTGTTGCATTGTTGTTATCGGTCTTCCCTTCTGTGGTCGCCTTTTGGAGTTCTGTCCGCTCCTGATATTGTCTTGACTGCTGGCCGGGGTGGTGTGCTTGACTCCCTCTTGTCTGGTAGTGGCCGTGATCTGGAGTTACTGGCTTGTGGTGTGACCTCCCCTGCATGCTCGACTGCTGGCTCTGTCAGGGATCGGCGCCGTCTAGCTTCCGGTCGGGGCTTGTGTTTTTCGTCTCGCCGAGAAACGTCTGGTTCCACGGTTCTAGTTCTTGCTTGGTCCGTGTTTACTTGTTCCTTGCGGACTGTCGAGCTGTTTGGGCCCGCCTTGGATTCTTCGCCCACCGAGTCGGTCGATGGCAAACTCGATGTCTGTCTGGGATGGGCAGTAGGTAGTGAAAGTCGCCAGTACTGCCCGTATTTCCTCCGGGAGAGTTGTCATCAGGTGGAGTATCTCGGACATAGCGGTCTGGTGTGGCGACGAGGTGACTTGGAGTAGATGATGCAGGGCTGCTTGAGTGGCGACTGCATGGTCGTCATTCTTGGATGTCTCGATTACCTTGCTTCTCGGCGTAGCGGGGCACTCTATTAATTTCGTGATGGTTGAAAGCCCGTCCTCTTTGTTTGGTGATGCTGATGTGAGAAGTCTGGCATCGAGGTCGTCAAGGTATTCGTCCTCATTGAAACTTTTTGCATAGACGGTTGGGAAGGCACATGTCGTGACCAGTCTTTTCCCTCGTCGATAATTGGCTCCGCGAGATGTGCGTACGACAGGTCGCAAAGCGTTTGAGTCAGCACCTTGGTGGTTTTGGTGAGGAGCCGCCAGGCGAAAATCTTCTCGCTGGTCTTGACTCGGAGCTCTAGCGCCCATGGGCCTTCTTCCTTTAGGAGATACTTGATGAGTTCCTTTATAGTATAGTCCGCTGAGTCGAGGAAGTACTAGTGGATCGGAGTGAAGCAGCGGAAGTATATAGGGGCGGCAGTGCCCAAACGGCTGTCGTCATCGATGATCTCCTGGGGCGATGACCAGGAAGAGCTTTCCGGCGAGAGCGATGCTGTAGGTGAAGCGTCGTGGCAGCTCGTGGTTCCCTCCCTGCTGCAGAGCCGGTTGGCGTCTTGGACGACCGACTCCGGCATCCTCCACTAGATGGGCTGCCTGGTTCTGGCTGCTCTGCGCCATTACGTTGCTCGCCGCTATTGCGTGACGGTGTCTGGACGAGCTGGCGAGGTGGCGGTGGCACATCCTGTTGACGTGCAGGCGTAGCAGATGGCGATACTGGTCGCCGCTTCTTCTTAGTCATATCGAACAGTGAGTTGCTAGACGACGTATGGGGTGATTATTACACTACCCATCAGCTTCAATTCTAGCAGCCATATGTTGACCGTGCGTACAATTTTATAAGAATGTTGAAGAAAAGAGCAGCATACAAGTGGAATGAAATGACAAAGTTTTTATTTGAAGCGTTACTTATTCAACAGGAACAATAAGAACAGCGACATAAAGTTTTAACCTATCTGGAAAATAAAAACAAATATGTAAATACTGATTATAAATTTCAAAATATCGATAGTAATTATGGAACATCGCCAGTATCATATAGATCATACCAATAGACTTCCATTAACTGGCGGTAAAAAATAATGAATACAGTCAATTGTGGCCCGACTTGTGGTGTAACTGGCTTTAATTTGATTTTATTAGTTACTACCCGTGACTTCGTAAGAGTGGACTAAAAATTTTATTGTTATAATTGAATATAGAAAGATGTAAGTAACCTAAAAAGTGTCCGAAAAAGCACGGTTAGGGATAATCTGATGGGGAAGCCATAACCATATCATTACCATTAAACCTGTTACATAAAGAGAAACAATCTGCAACATCTATAAAAAGAGTAACAAATTAAGGGGGACCGAAGTTAACTTTGCGAGACTGTATACCACTGTTTCTCCTGAAGATTTTTGATGGTAGTTTAAAATTATCTCACTTTCTGGGGACATATTATGTCAATACCGTTTCGTACACAACGTTTTTGGTATTGCTGTTCTATGCTAAAATATGCAAACTTTGGGGGTTTGAAAATGGTGAGGTAGCTATGTATAAACACAGAACAACAGTCAGCTTTATGCTCATACAGAAACTGACTACGAGGGAAACAAAGACTGACTGCCCGACATAACTTTTATACTCAAGCTATCACTTGGTTAGTCTTCAAAATAAATATATATATATATATATATATATATATATATATATATATATATATATATATATATATGTATATATATATATATATAAATAAAAGAATCCTATGTCGTTCCTAAAGTTTTGTTGTCAAACTTCATCAACATCGGTTTAGCCATTGTAGATTGCTCAATACATATGAATAAAACAGAGTGGAAATGGTACTGCAATAAGTTTTAGCATTACGTGGGACCAGTGTGTGGATTGACCGTCTAGACAGGTACTCGCGACAAAGAGACGCCTGTCCTTGAACAATAAACGACCTTCCCCACAAAAGCTGTTTTGAAGGCAGTGCTTATACAGCGGTAAACCCCGTTAGGTGATGGTGATCCTCGCAGGTAGTCCGCCCGAGCGAACACGTTATTTCACAACGACAGTAGTTGTCCCAAGGGAATTGTGTAACTCTGCTAGCAAGCCTGGAAAGTCAGAGACGAAAATATCAATGCTGGCCAATATCTGTACAGAAAGTTTTGTGGGAGAGAGTTTGCCAGCAAAAATCGTATATTTAAAACCTGTGATGGCTTTTCTGTAAATTCTTCCCACATCTGATTCCGGAAACGCTACTATTGGTGTTTTGAAAAAGACGCTGCAAGGAGAGAAGTGAGAGAAGCCAGCTTCCAACGCCAGAAAGGGGACCTACGATTTCAACCATCACGACAGCTGGTTGGAAATCGTGATCTGATGGTGTATCACACTATCAGACTTGAAGTATTCAAAGTTTTGCACCCCAAATCAGTTTGTGCGGGATTACGAACATCACATTGAGCGTTATGCTGGTGACGACATTTGCTGCAATTGTATAAAGTGCTAACCTTTTGCAGGACACAGTGTTGGGCACAAGTCACTGCTCGCCCGTATAACTTACACCGTAAATCTCTGAGTGTAGGGTCCCGTACTCTATCGACTGTTTGAAACTGAGCTAATGATATTGCCGAGAGCAAAGAATACTAACTATCAAGAATAAACTGTGGTGATCACGATTTTGAATTAATATACGGCGAACCCAGTAACTCTGCGTTTCTATTTGCATTGTAAAATCATTCTTGTACTATTTAAAATCATTTTATTATTATTTGTTGGTTGTTTATAGATACTTAACGATAAATACACCTTTGTCTGTAGGCCATATGTTCTTTTATGAAATAAATTGGTGGGGTTACGACCCATGTTTATATCGCACAACTATGCCTATAAATTCACACTTCTTTCCCAAAATTTAAATACTAATTATAAATATCAGGAATATGGCCCACTTTCTATCGGTGGGACTTTTTTTTCAGATCCGTCAGACCGCTACAGCCATCACGTGGCAAGATACTTAATTCTTTTATTCATTTCCGTTTGTAGAGAAAGTGATTACTCTCCAATGTATCTACGTCGTATTTTCCTTTAATGTAAATCTAACAGAATAACAGCAAGTAGCTAAGGCCTTTGACACAGTGAGCTGGCTCAGCAATTATTTTTACGGCTGAAATTTGAATTGCATTGGTATCGGTGAGATGAAATCTTCTTACATCTCCCCGAGGTCGAATTGCAAGATAAAATATGGGTTGTCCTAACAGCAAAAGAATCTCCGATACTTGGAACTAGGTGATAAACTCCAGCAAACTGTTTCTACTAGCAGCATTCCGCGAATCACCGCTCGACCATACGTTCCTCAGCTACGGCTATGGGCAGAGTGTTTCCCACGTCAGCAGACCTAGGTGGGAGGTCACACATTGTGACGCGATGGGTCACGCTGCTATGGACGGAGTACCGTGAAGAAAGAAGACAGGCGTGGCGGCAACATGGGCCAAATTCGGGCGCTACCGGCAGCACTTCTGCACATGACGTAATCAGGGGCTGCAGGCGAGATATCATAACGCACTTCCTTTTCAAAATATTCCGTATTGCGTTTGACAGATTGGGACGTAAGTCTACTGCCTCTTTGGTGTCTTACGTAAGAGTACGCTTGAATTGGCCGGCACTGATTTTAACACTCTCCCTTATTTATCTCTCACGTTACACCGAAGACGTTCTTTACTGAACACATACACTATCGCAGACATTCACATCTACAATAACACGTGAGCGGTATTGTTCTGCCCTCGCATTCAGGAGGACGCGGATTCGAATTTCCATCCAGGCATCCTGATTTGGGTTTTGCATTGGTTTCCCCAAATCATTCCAGGCGAATGCCGGGATGCATCCTTTAAAAGGCCATGGCGAAATTCCTTCCCGTTCCTCGTTCCCTCCACCATACTCTCTCGCCTTTAATTACGTCCATGTAGACGAGGCGTAAAGCCACAAAAGAATTCCATAACACATATGAACAAAAACTTGTGAAGGCAACGCGAAATCACCACAATTCATCTTTACGAAAGAGTTCCGTCGTGGAGTATACTGTCCACAATGATCGCATACGGCCGGAATCTGCATGGCTAGTGTTGTAAAAACAACGTTTTTTTTCTGACTTGAAAAAAACATTAAAAAAACTGTAAAAAAACATGTTTTTTTTTTCTGGTACATGTTTTTTTTCATAACTACTAAATTACAAATTTTTAAGGCATTTATCGTTTAATATGACTGTTTTAGAGTTTATACTAAGTACTTATCTTAATTTTTAAATCTACTAAATTTTTCTGGTTCAGTAGAAAAAAAATTACAAAAATATTGGCAACAATGACTGAAATTTTCTTCCCGAAAAGGTTAGGTTGCGCGAGAAGGAATCCCCGTTCCTCGTTGTTTGGATTGATACTCGCTATTTGAACTAGTGCTGCCAGCGCTGAGAATTTATCTGTAAACCTACGGATCTTTTCAAAAAATTAGGATTTTTTTTTATTTGTCTACGGTTTTTTTGCCTCTTTTTATTACTTATTGTGCTTTCCTTATATTCGTATATTTGTTAAACTCGCAGCGTATAGTGATACTGAGTCATTAAATCGTCAGTAATTATGAATCATTTCCTTGCTACCGCTGGCGTAAACCAACGATTGAAAAGAAATAAAGCTCCTATTTTGTGTGAAAATAGATTTAAATTCAAACTTAAGAGACCTTAATACAGAACTATCGGCGCAGTCTTTATGCACAGTGTGTACTTTGCTCAGAATTTAAAATTGCAATCTCAAAAGCTTTAGCGTACAATACATCCAGTAAAAGAAAATGTAATTATTTCTGAAGTTATGGGTCAAGAGCAGACAGAATAAGAAACAGAAAATTCCGACTCCGGCCGAACTAGTGTTGGTAGTACTGATACTAGTGAATGTGGTACTGACATAGAGGATGAATAAACAATTGTTACTTATAGAGATACATTTATGAATCATTATGTAAGACATAATATGATTTAGTAAGATTTATAACACACATGTAAAATGTAAGCTCCGTAAATAAAACTATAATTTATCAAATACATTGTTTTCTGAAAAAAAAAAAATTTAGAAAAAAAAACAGGGTGCTAAGTTTTTTTTCATGTTTTTTTCACAAATCTGAAAAAAACACATTTTTTTTTTTAATTTGAAACACTAGGCATGGCATTATAAGAGGAAGAAGAAAAATGTTGCTCCCCACAAAATCCAGATTGGTTGCAACTTCCAAGTATTTCTCAACTAGGTTGGCAGCCATGATAATGCTTACAAAAGCGGTTGCCTATAAGGTAATTATATTGTCTCGATGCCTAAGTCTTATATGTAGGCTACCTGTTCCGATAATTCACAGCATATACGATTTTTATCAGTGGGAGAAGCTATCTACACTAATATTACAAATGCTAAAGTAAAGTAACTCTTTCTCTCTGTTTGTTTCTTAGGTTTTCACGACTTAACAGCTAAACCAATCTTGATGGAATTTGATAATGAAATACTATGTAGCATTTGGAAGTACATAGGATACATTTTTCGGACAAATAACATATTTTGTCAAGAAATTTTGGAAACTAGTTGAACCGAGACATGCATACGGATAGCTGTGTAAGTCCCTATAATGTTATATTAGTTGCTTAGGCTTTGTTTCTCTCGCAGTCACTATGTGGAACACATTTTACGCAACTTACAACTTACTTTCATATCCAATTTTAGAAACAAACTAGTAAGTCCTCGCTTACTAAGCCGCGATTAACAGCTAGTTAAATTTTATAAATCTGTCGCCTCATAAGTTAGTATGTCACAACTATTAGAGTAGAGGATCAGAAGGTATGTAAGCACTAGGTTAGGGTTTATACACACAGAAAGTTCATGATAACTCGAGACGTGGAATTTGAAAGGTCACTCCGGGTTACAGTTTATGTCGGCTGTAGGTTGGCCGGCGTGTTTTATTTCCCCGCAAGCCATCTCCCCTCGGTAGTTCATCATGTCCACCGCTTGGCTACGCTCCGTTACCGCCCATATTTATTCACAGCCACACACGTTGAATGCTCGTGTACTGAACGACTTTGTTAAGGACCTCAGATTATTACAATACTAGGTGGCCAGTGCGAAAATTTCGCGGACGAAAGAAAAACCATGCCATTTGTACCAGTAATTTATGTGTGAAATGAAGTAGATACTTAGCAAAACATTTAGAAATGATGGAATGTTTCCCTAATAAAAACAATAGTATCCGTAAGGCTCCTTACTCTAGAAAACACACACAGCTTATCCATATCTCTGTGATATGTTGTGCTTCTATCTAGCGGTAACGCGATAACTCCTAATTAACACCAGGGACACCTAGCAGCTTGACTCTGAACTATCGCATACCCGTGACCTTGATTGTTCGTAATTATTCAATTTACGGATTAAACTTAGAAAAATTCCTTCATAATAAATGATGTTACCAAAGCGGGGAGCTTAATCTTTAAAATGACCGATTTTGGTTATGTATGAAGGGAGAAAGAGGACTCGTAGCAATAAAACACCTTTTTTGAAAAAATATAAATGACGGAGTACACACCGTGTCTTACCCGGATATCTGCAGTCTCGGAAAAATCTGCTTACTGCATCAGCAGTGATTGGAAAACATACTGCTTAAGGTATCGGTAAGTAAGTAAATTCGTGTGATCTTAACATTTAATGACAGACTTTTGATTTTCCCCGTAATCCGCCTTTGTCGTGGCTGGGCCTAGAGTTTAACACAGAATCCGAACCGCGGAATGATCTGACGTATGTCATAAGATCAAACAGTTAAAAATCTGTGGCCCTAAGATGATCTGAACACGTGACCACAAATTTTGAGAGCAAACGCTTTAATCACATTTTCATATACAATCGGCCTCCTCCTCACATTTCCGTCCTCCATTCTTTTCTCCCGCTTTGACTTTGGTTTACTTCCTTAATTGCAGGTGCAGTAACGGTATGTTGAAATAAATTGTAAAAGAAATTAAGTTTATTGTTCTAATATGTAAAAATTAAAGAATAAAAATCTTTTCCTTTTTTTCAAACGGCTGAACTACTTGAGTATTCACTTGAATGTTTGGGAGCATTCTAGTGGAAAGTGTTTATCAGCCCGCTCTTCCAGTCCATATCATAGGAAATATGACACCAGCACATTGAAACGAAACTATATTGAAAATTTGTCATGTGTAAATTACTTATTTTATGCTGTTTTTAGAATAACTAATAAAATTAAAGCTACGCCCCTGCCGTGAAAGATTGTAATTTAACTGTTATTACTAATTATTTATTTGTAATAATAATGGTTTGGTTACCACCACATCACAAGATTCGTAGAGAAGGAATTATCTTAGCAAAAATAAACTCAGGTATTATACAGGGTTTCTACAGGGCCGCATTTAAGCATAGGCTACATAGGCTGTAGCCTAGGGGCCTGCACCACAAAGGGGGGCCCGCACCACAAAGAGGGGCCCCTCGCCACCCACAAACCCTCGCCTAGGCAGGTAGTAGAGCTAAAAAATAAATAAAAAAAGGTCGCCCATAAATTTTTTAGGTCGAATTTCGAATATTTAGAAATTTAAGAATCCAGCCACTGCCGACAGGGGGCCCGCACCACATGTGTAGCCTAGGGGCCCACAGAGCCTAAATGCGGCCCTGGATTTCTAAATAAGGGTTATTGAACAGACCAAAGACTTGGAGAGATATCAGGAATCATGGAAAACAGAAATATAAATGGCCGAACAAAGAGTCACTTTAGTGCCCTCTGCTTATCGCTGCCGAACATTAACCGATCATTAAGCAATATCGTTAAACATTATGTGCAAACATACACACGACGCGAATGAAGTCAAGGCGTATATGTGAGTTTTAAGAAAATTTAAACTTGTTGAGCAATACTCCACGTACTTTAAACTGACACCGTTTATTTTGAATAAATTCTTTTCAAAAAGAGAGGAAGAATTAACCTTCCTTTTCCTAAATCGAATTGTTGAACAAAAAATCCGTCGATATTCTGGTGACTGACGGCAATTCGCCTGTATCTTGGTCGTCTAAATTCATAAAATCTGTCTGGAATCCTGTAAGTAATGTCCTGTATGTTAAGAGACAGTTTGTTTGTATGAAGTGTGTAGTTTTTGAGACTGAAATTGTTAACCGTCCCAAGATTGACTCTTCTGTTTACGTAAAACACTCCACAAACTGAACACGTAATATTTCGCCGTCTCCAATATGAAGGCATTCGAAGGCACGCTAATAAACTGGCAGGTTGTTTTGAGAGCTGAATGCGGATGATTTCTAAAGAGAATGACTGGGACTCCATGTGTAGAAATTTAAACGTTTTGAAGCAGCCAGTGTGCTGGTGAGAATTACGGCGTCGAAATAATGCACTCGGGGGGAAGACTCCCATTGACGGCTGAACAGGTCGTGGCCGGCTCTTTAAACAGATTTACATATCAGAAGGTTGTTTACGGCTGGCAATAGGCAGTACCGTTACACCGGCCTTTTGAAGCCTCTGCATCAGTCACCGTAGAAAAAACCATGCTATACCGTATTGTCTTATTCAGTGCTATCTATTCATGGTGCTCCACCTGCCTCACGATTTCTTATTCAAATGTTTAAGTGTGTCAACCCGTTCTTCGTTATCGATAAGTAGCTGCTTTAAATTCCACGTTAGTTGTTTCAGTACATTTTTTTTCGTTTTTTGGTGTGAAAAACCCTAAATTCGATTATAGGCAAGGCTGCTTTCAACCAACACTAACAATTCAGAGGAATAATACAGGAACTGAAAGATAATTTACAGTGTTGCGTACAGACATAGAAATAAGTGAAGATACACGAAAGCTGCTGAATGCCGTGAATAAAATATTTGGAGAGCGATTAGGACTAAATGTATTTATATAAAAACTTGGACAGAGATAAGTGAGTTCATCAGAAGAGCAATTCGGACAAATATCGAGATTCCATAGAAAGTGTAGTGAAATACTTCTTCCACAAACCTATTTGAGTCGGAAGTACAGGAAAGATAAAATTAGAGAATTAAGGTGCTGCACTGATTCTTATATGAATTCTTTTTTCTCCCGTACCATTAGGGATTGGAATGTACAACAAAGAGATTAGCTTTGGTGCCGAGCACCCTCTGCCACCCACAATTTTGTGAATTGCAGAGTATATATGTAGATGTAGAAAGTAGAATAAATGATAACCTAAAGCTGGTATGTAAAATGATTTGTGACATTACGAAATATGAAGACAACCGCTACTCCTATTAATATATGAAATTAAGAAGGAATTCTACTCTCAGTAAAATTTATGAAATAAAAAATTATTTCACCCTTAATTACAAAAAAAAATATCAAAACTCAATTAGTTAGATTTTAAAGATTGAAAATTTCATCCGGAGGAGTGTGTCGGTAGCTTCCGAAAGAAAACAACTTTTTCCCAGTTACCGATAGGAATTATTAGTGCATAGAATATCAGAGTATGATCGCCTCAATACTAAACAATAGAATTAACAAACAATCAAATGAGTTCATAAAACTTCTTCGCTGATACGTATTTAGTTATTAACAACCAATGTTGGGTATGATTCCTTCAAAATTATATACACAATTCAACACAATTTCTATCTTTTTACTATCAAATAATAAAATAACAATTACGATAACAATTCGATTCTTTCTAAAATTGCCTTTCCGTCGGATACGAGGTGCGTACAAAAAATAACTGAAATTTAAATTTTTTTGAAAGAATTTTATTTAATCGTCTATATCGATGTTATTCCCTTCAATATAGTCAATATTAGATGTTATATACTTATTCCAGCGATTCTTCCAATCCCCAAAACAATTCCGGAACAGGATATTTGGGATAACTATGAGCTCTTTCAGCGCTGTACTTTTAATCTTATCTATGTTTGTAATAGGACGGTCCTTCAATGTTCTCTTTCATTTTAGAGAACATGTCTGGCGAATATGGAGACTGGGGCATTATTAAAATATTGTTTTTGCCAAAAATTCGAGAACAAGCAACGATGTGTGAACAGGTGCATTATTATTATGCAAAAGACATGACTTATTTTGCCACAAATGCGCGTATTTTCTTTGGACTGCTTCACGCAAACGACGTTGAACTTGAAGGTAGTATTCATTATTGATAGTTTGACTATGCGTCAAGAACTTTATACAAATGAAAAATCACCGATTCTATTAAAACGCTTCTTAACCTTTTAACAGCTGACAAGAAACTTAACATCCAATGTAGCTCAAAATGTATAGATACTTTTAAGACATGTTTGACAAACAAAAACGAAAAAATAATGCCAATTGCATTAAATAAGCCACGAAATTTGAAAATTCCTGTTACTTTTTTAACGCGACTCATATGTTGAGCTCCTGCCACTTATCAATTCACACGGGTTAAAAATAAAAATGTAGTTGGACGTTGATTACACCAACAACATAGAGAAACCGTTCCAGTAAAGTCCTGAAACATCATCTTATGTGAGAATTAATTCCATTTTTTAAACTTAATTTATCCAAACACAGTTACGTTCCTTCGCCATATTCTATGAAAAAATCAAACAAATGCTATACAAGAGTATTATTTATAGAAATTTTAGAGAACATCACATTTTCTGTTAATTATAGATTGTATAATGAATGTAATTTTCTTAGCTTATGAGAGACAGAAACGTCTTTATACAAAAACACATTCCCTGAAATACCTCAAACATTTTTGGAAAACTTTGTAAAGATAAAAGATTGTGAAAGATAATCACACACGCAAATTCAAATTTATCTTGCACTTAATAATGGAAGAGTTCATGTAAACTCATCACAATAAATAAGTTCGTCCTTAAAGATCTAGTACACGTACTGAGTTGTTTCCTTCGGCCTCTGCAGTTTTGCTTGAATATTGCTTACAATGTCTGTAACTTAAACTGTAATCGTATTATCATGTTTTTAAGTTATTAACGAATAATTCCCAGTTACCATACGTAAAAATTGCATAAATTAACATATAACATGATAACAAATCATGTAAATAATTAAAGAATTCTTGTTTTGTTTGTTCAGAAAACTTGATTGCTTTTAAAGTGGACTGTCTGGTAAATTGGATATTCACATTAATTGTTTTTGATGTTGAAGTGGTTTCAAAATTGATCTAGAAAACGTTTCTTCCCGACATTACGAAATTCTTCTAGTCTTCATATTTTGCTATAAAAGTGAATAATGTATATGGCAGTGAGAAATTAGAGAAATAACTGGAATGGATATGAAATCTAAGGAGATTGAAACGAATACGTTCCAGTTGTGTTGGTGAATTGTGAAGAAAGAAAAAAAAGTTATGCTGGAAGAAAGTGAACAATATAGAGAAAAGAAAAGGAAGGAAATGGGTTGGTTGAATGTAAAATCGGAGAGAGAGGGATATACAGCAAAGAAGATTTCCTTAGTACTGAAGAATAGAAAAGAAAAGTGGGGAACAGAGATTGCAAATTTAGTGATTGGTTCGAGAAACAGCAGATATTATTAACTAAATAAATTAGTAGATTAGTTTTTGTTCATATTGTAAATTAACAATGTTGCCCATCGATGCCTTAAATTTCAGTTCCATTATTCCAGAATTTTTTATTCCCGCACGACAGTTCGTATACAGCGAGGAAGTATTTCACGTTGTTATTATTGCTGGGTCTCCGGAAACACAGGAGAAAATAGCAAAAAGTACTGAGAATTGGATGCCGCCAGGAAACTGGCTCACATGTCGGGGTCTAGCTCAGATGTAGCCTTTTAATGCGTGCACGCAAGATAGAGTATATGTCAGAGAGGAGTTAAATCGCGGGAGGACAAAGGGAACGCTGTCCATAAAAGCTGAGAGTCTGTGTGGACGAGGTAGCGAATGTGACGACAGGAAATCTCTCAGCCCTCATAAAGTGCAGCACATAGCTACGTCCTTTGTTTGGAGTTTTAAAGCTGTCAAAGGGGAACACGTTACAACATTCCAGACGACAGAAATACACTATACTTTTTTGTGTTAAGATGGATTTTGTAACAGCGCTAAATCCCACCACTTTTATAAAATTTGATTTCAATTATTATGTATAGGAAGATGGGAGTTGATTAATTGGGGATTTTTATATTTTTCGTGTGAGTAATTGTGAATTTGTGTATATTCGTCATGCAAATGGACAATGTTTCATTGAGCGAAACTGTATAAATGATATGTGACTCGATCAAGGACAGTATTATGTATTAAATATTAATTGAAAGTTTATTGACGTGAGTCACGGTGTATGGAGGACAATTCTCAAATGTCTGGACTGGTTTACGTAGGTAATATCTTGTGAAAATACCTGTAAATATCTTTAATTTTCATTTTTTGGTGTTTCATAATGACTGTGAATAATTTTGCACTAGTTCTAATTGTTTTAGTGTGGTTTTGACTGTCGACCGCATTGTCAACGTTTGAGAAACATCGGTTGGCCTTCTTTGTATTGTTCTGAATGTTTCTCTAACGACTATTTAAGGAAGCGGCACAGGCGAGCAGTTAGTTGCAGTTTAGTTACAATTTCAAGTCACCATCAAAATGAATTTGTGCTTTAGTATCTTTGGACGAGTCTAGTGCCTTTTTAATTTAATTTAATTTAATTGCAATGGAGCACAGGCTCCGGTGGCAATATCCCTACACACCCATCTTCCTCCTATCCTGCACTCACCTACATTTGCCCTCTACAAATTTTTATCTTTAAATTCCTTCAAAGTTTTGGGTAAATTATTCATCATTTCTCTTGGTAACTCATTCCAATCCCTGACACCCTTACCTAAAAAAGAGAATCTTCCCACACCCTTGTGCCTGAAATCGAGTGCCAGCTTGTGGTCATGGTCATCTTTTGCCTTCCATGAACTACTTTTCATACCTATTGCAATATCTTTCCATGCCTCATCACCAGTATATGCCCTGTACACTCCCATGACCCTCCTCATCCTCCTCCTGTCTTGCAATGAATCCCAGCTCCTTTATCATATCCGTCACTGATTGCATTCTGCGATAATTTCCAGAGACAAATCTAGCAGCCCTTCTTTGCACCCTCTCCAACTCCTGTATTTGATACGTAAAATGAGGGTCCCATACTACACTACCATATTCGAGCAATGGTCTGACCAAAGTTTTGTAACCCAATTCCCTAACTTCAATGGTACATCCTCTTATCACCCTCTCCAGTAAATGAAGGATTTTATAACCTTTTCCTACCACCTGTCCTATGTGTCCTGCCCAGTTAAGTTTGTTATCAAAAGTAATTCCAAGATATTTACATTTCAAGTCTTCAGCAAGCAATTCTTTCCCCACCTTATATTCATAATTAACCTTTTGTTTTTTATTTGTGTATCTAATAAGCTGACTCTTCTTAGTATTTATCTTCATTCCATGTTTACCAACCCAATTAGATATCCTGTCCAGATCACCCTGCAACTGTTTACAATCCTCTATCGTTTTGATTCTCTTATACAGCATTATGTCATCTGCAAACAATCTAATTTCAGATAGTAAACAATCGACACAATTATTCATTAGAATAATGAATAGCAATGGTCCCAATACGCTACCCTGTGGCACTCCCATTTTTACTTCCACTTCTTTTGATACTACATTTCCTACCCTAACTTTCTGTTTTCTACCTTTTAAAAATTCTTCTACCCAGCAAATGACTTTCTTATCCACTCCAATGGTTTTTACCTTATTTACTACCATTTTATGGCTTACTCTGTGAAACGCCTTAGACAGATATAGTGCTACACTATCAATTTGGCCTCCCTTGTCCATTTCATCTGAAATATCTTGCATATATCCCACCAACTGAGATTCGCATGAATATCCTTGCCTGAAACCATGTTGCCTGCTTGAAAACCAATTACGTTCCTCACATATATTTCTGATGTGGTTGCAAATCAATCTTTCCATTAATTTACCTACCACTGATGTCAAACTGATTGGCCTGTAATTCTCAACTCTATTTCTCACCCCTCCCTTATGTACCGGTACTACTATTGCACTTTTCCAGTTCCGTGGTAAGCAGCAAGTGTCTAGACTCAATTTAAATAATATTTCAAGATAAGGTACAATGTCACATCCAGCTATCTTTAAGATATCTGTAGTAATATTATCTTCACCAGCCCCTTTATGGTTTTTCAGTTTTCTTATTTCCTTCATGATTTCCTCAGGATGGATATCAAATTTTTTACTATCGTCATTTCTAATTGTGTTGTTAAGCTCGTTCTCCGAATTAGGCCCTCCTGTTTCTGATTCATTGTCCCTAATGCTTTCACTGAACCAGTTACTTAAAATCGCTGCCTTTTTCAAATCGTCAGTAACTTCTTCTCCATCCTTATCTATAAGTGTCTCTACAACCTCCCTTCCCCTCAGTTTCCTGATATAGCCATAGAAATTTCTAGATGCATCAGTCAATTGTCCCCCTGCACTGACAATACTCTTCATAAACCCATCTTTAGCCATTTTCTTTGCTGTTATTAAGTCCTTGTTTAGTTGTTTTAAATATTCCCTACTACCCTGCTGTCTCTTAACTCTGTTATGTTCTTTTCTTACCAACCTCTTTAACCTCCTCACTTCCCTATTATAGTACATAGGTTCTCTACTTCTCTTTATTTTCTTCTTTGGAATAAATTTTTCTTCCCCCTTTCTTATTATCTCCTTGAACTCTTCCCACCTTGACTCTACTGTACCTGAGCCTTCCTTCCATTTGCTGAATTGTTCTCTGGAATATCTCTTCAAATTTGAAACCTGTGCCTTTTTATAATTGTACCTATTTCCCCCTTCAATTTTGGCTGCTGGTTTACTGAATCCTCTAATATCCATCAGAACTGCTTCATGATCACTTATTCCTTCAGTTACTTGATACCTCAAAAGGTTTTGATCGGGCTTAATTAGAAATATATCCAAAATATTTTGTCCCCTAGTGTTTTGCTCAACCACTTGTGTAAATCCTCCTTCCCTTATTAAGATATTTGCAAATCTTTGTTCCCTTGTGTTATTTATCTTATTCCCTTCCCAGTTTACACCTGGTAAATTTAAATCCCCGCCGATGATGATCATTCTATTCTCACCTCTGAAATCTGAGTATGAATTTAATTTCTCCCCAAGAGCCTCATCCTCTTCTGTCATTCTTCCACTGCGGTAAACAGCCAACACTCTGATTTTTTCTTTTTTATTACCCCAGAAATCTACCCCAAGTAACTCATGGTCTTGATCTATGAACGCCAGTGAACTGTGGTAGTTTTTGCTAACTAGTATGAAGACTCCTCCACCAATTGCTCCTCTATCTCTGCGGTACACTCTGTAACCATCAGGAAAAACCTCACTGTCTAGTACTTCTTCTTTTAACCAACTCTCTACCCCAATTATTACTTGTGGTTCGTGCATCTGTATTAAGTTTGCAAATTCAATTACTTTGTTCATTATACTTCTACAGTTTACCATTAACACCCTTACTACTGGCTTTACATTTTCAGAATTTATCTCCTCTTTTCCACATTTACCGCAGTCAGTTATTGTTTCAGCCATTTCATCTATTTCTTTAGTATCTGTGACTTTCCCCATCGCGAATCTGCAATCAGTATAATGTAATGTGAAGTTTTCTACGCAATAAAAGTGATTCGTCAGTGTTGTCATTTCATATAATTATTTAATTCATTCAGAGGATTAGTATTCAATCTTTGGTGATACGTAAAACCACCTGGCGACCAAAGAAAGTAACCTGTGAATTGGAGGACGAAGCAATAAAGGACGATTATCACAAACTGACAACAGTAGAGCACACAACAATTAACTAAACGCTCATTATGGCTCTCGCAACAGGACGAATTAGTTAATTAGTGAGATGCGTATCAAGTTGTAATACTTGTTAGTGTTCATAGAAATTACTTACTGATTGCAGAAAAAATAATAAATTTTAAAATTTTAAGCCACATTTAATAACAGAAACTAGTTTAAACGCCCGTTTAAACGGGCGGTTGAACGGTTAACGTTCTGGCCTCGCATTCGGGAGGACGCGGGCTCGAATCCCCGTCCGGGCATCCAGATTTGGGTTTTCCATGGTTTCCCCAAATCACTCCAGGCAAATGTCGGGATGCTTCATTTAAAAAGGCCATGGCCAAATTCCTTCCCGTTCCTTGACCCCAGTCCCATCCCGTCTCTAATGACCTTAGGCGTCGACAAGGCGTGAAGCCGTAAAAAAAAAAAAAAAAAAAAAAAAAAAAAAAAAAGACTGGTGTTACCTACGATGTTAATTGAAATTTGTTCTGGGAAAGCTGCTACTGATATTATTCATGATATGAGAAAAGTTTATCTGATCATATTTTCTGAGTATTTGACTACGATGTTTATAAATAATTAAATGACGGAAATTTTTATTGTTATAAAAATATTCTAAGTAAAGTATAATTTCAAAAACGAATATTTATTGTTTATTTGATTCATATATTTCACGATTATCTACGCTCGTGCAAACGTTTTTGTGAGTTATTAATAAACTTCCTTGTTTCTTAGTTTGTGTTATAAACTGGTTCTAATAATTGTACAGAGAATACAACGAAAACATTGAATGCTTTGAATTTCTTCATCTCGTCGTCGTAAATAAACAAATACCAACTGTAAATTTAAACGGACGTCGCAATGTATTTTTTTTATTTTCTAATATCTACCTCGCATCATTTGCAATTCCTTTTAACAACGTAATTGCAAATAAAATAAAATTCAACTATTTATTTAAAGTTTAGAGCTCCCTTTAACAGAGTAAACGCAAAGTCAGTGCAGTTATTCATTTAAAACCTCCTCGTTGGGCAAGCAGCGCTTTGGTGGCGGCAAGTGTAATTAACAGTTCGGCTGTCATCGGACTCAGCGAAGGTTTCCGAGTTATAGAGTTGAGTTCCAGTCTTCAGGTTCAACACATTTTAATAAAGTGGATGAGCAATGATTTGACAGTTATTTTTACCCATTATATACTTTGCAACCTTTAACATTTTTCTCAAAGCTTCCTTCGTGTGGAGCCAGTAAATTGGTGAATCATTTAAACTAGATGTAAGATGGAATGTAAGAATAATATATTTGTTTTCTAAGATTTATTCATAAATTTCAAATAAATTTAAAAACACATTGTAGGCAGCCGTGTCTTTCAGATAATTCTGCGAAACTATACTGTCATATAAACTAGACGTAGCGCCATCTGTGGAAGAACCAGAGTGCAGTACGTATAAGTAAAATGTAGTGTCTTTATAAAATCTTTATTCTACGACTAAAATTCTAATAATTAACGGAAGCTGGAAGCAGCAACGATGATAGACTATGATCAATAATTTTTCATCCTCAATATTGAATATTGATGGTACAGTTTTTCCGTGAACTCTTATACAGTTCACACTAAAAATTTAATTTCTATTTAATTATTGGTTTTCTAAGTATTTTCCTGGTACGTCATGACCATCGTTACTGTATATACTAAGACTCCAGTCGGGTTCAAACACCTGACGCTCATACAGATAGAATCGAAAGTTGATCTCAGGATTGCATCACATGTATTTTTTTTTTTTTTTTTTTAGTATTTGATCTAATTTCAATTTCCTGTTGCTCCATCAGGTGAAGTTTTGTGATGAAACATCGCTTACATTCTATGCCAAATCATTTGCTGTGAAACTGCCATCAATATCTGTTTGCAGTTTTTGTGTGGTGCCGGATAAACGGACAAACATTTAATCATACAGCAGTTTTACTATCAACTGTTTTAGCTTGGCGAACCTGCAAATATTGAATCCCAATTATTTTATTTTCCAAAAACATCTTCAATTTGTCGAAACAGCCCAGATTTATAATTGTGTAGACTTATAAAGTAGACTGCAATAGATTTTTAGTTACTTCGGATAATTATTAACAAACCCATAGTGAGATTTCTCGGTTTTGTCCCTTGCGTGGAACAATTCTGTTTCCATTTCCCGAATGTCGGACATGGTGGAATTTCAGTCCAGTCGTGGGAGTTTCAAGTCCTTAGTTGTCAACGAGTCTTCGGGACTGTGTCCAGATTGTTTTGCGAGAGCAGGAAACGCCCCATGTTTTCAATTATCTGCTCATATAATCTAACCTCTCTCTACAGTTCACCTTCGACTGGTCCCTCTGCTAAAAAATTAACCAATCCACCGCGTCTCAAAATATGACCTACCAGCCTGTCTCTTCTTTCTGCAAGCTTCTTCCACAAACTTCTTTCCTCGTCCATCATTTCCTAGACTCAGTTCTTTAGGTTTCGTACAGTTTTGCTCCGACGACAATTTGGCACCGTGATAGAAGTTTTCAGAAAGCTTTTGATTCTGTGCCACACAACCGACTTTTAGCGAAGTTTCGAGCTTACGGTATTTCGGCTCAGATTTGCGAGTGGATACGTGATTTTCTAACTGGTCGATCACAGTATGTCGTTGTTGACGGGGAAGCCTCTTCTAAGATAAATGTTACTTCGGGCGTTCCTCAAGGAAGTGTAATAGGTCCACTTCTTTTCTTAATATATATAAACGATCTAGGTGACAACGTCAAATGCTGGTTGCGATTGTTTGCCGACGATGCGGTTATCTATAGGGAAATTAGGTGCTCCGACGATTGCTTAGAAATTCAGCGTGATTTGGATGCTATTTTCGATTGGTGCCGTAAATGGCAGCTTACACTTAATTGCAAAAAGTGCAAGGGAATGCGGATAAGTAACAAGAAGAATCAGGTTGTTCACGAGTACAAAATAAACAATTCAGCTGTTGACACGGTTGATTCCGTGAAGTATCTGGGGGTGATAGTACAAAGCAACATGAAATGGGACATGCACATAACTTCCGTCGTAGGCAAGGCAAATTCTAAATTACGATTCATAGGTCGTATTTTGAGGAATTGTAATGCTCAAACAAAGGAGATAGCGTATAAAACACTAGTGCGTCCGCATCTGGATTACTGTTGTGGGGTTTGGGATCCGTATCGCAAGGTTCTGATTGACTCAGTTGAGAGGGTGCAGAGGAGAGCCGCTAGATTCGTGACTTGTTGTTACAGCCCTTATGAAAGCGTCACAGAATTGATACATAGATTGGGCTGGGATAGTTTGGAAGAAAGACGACGTAGCTTGCGTTCGAATTTATTGGAGAATATGCAAAAAAAATAATTTCGAGTGCAATGAAATACTTCTTCCGCCAACCTATTTAGGTCGCAATGACCGGAGGGATAAGATTAGAGAAATAAGATGCCGTACTGATACTTATATGTATTCCTTCTTTCCTCGCACTATTCGGGATTGGAATGGGCGGGTTTAGGATTGGTGCTTAGCACCCTCTGCCACCCACAATGTTTGTGATTTGCAGAGTATGGATGTAGATGTAGATGTAGAAGTTCTGTGAAAAATTATTAATATCCCATTTGTTTACCGACATCTGCTGCTAGGCAGATTATTATAACTTCTTTCGTGGATTGAAGGCATCCCTTATTTATTGCCGTACAACCTGTTGATGAGTCAACAAATACGAGGTTACTACTGCAAATACATCTAGCTTGTCCGACAATTCTAATAGATTTTCCGATGTCTGGGAACGGCGTCTGGGTTGCCTGAGGCCCACTAAAGCTGTCCAGAGCACTAATTACACCTGTCCAAGTCCGATGGGCAGAGTTGTGGCTACTGACAGATGGTATAGGTGATGGTGGATAGCTCCGAACAGCCCCCAGACAGTACTAAACATTGCTCTTCCGGGTAAATCTTGTATGGACTCTCCAACTGTACTAATATACTCAAAATGCGATGTTTCATACTAAGCAAGTTAGGAGAGAAGACCTTCACATTCAAAGCACGGGTAAGAACGAAGTAGTAACATGTTAGATCATTATATCAGTTTCAGTAATATGGATTAACTTCGTCTAATAATCAACGAACAGAGAAATAAAATTATTCTTCATTGTACTGAGTCACTCTATTGTTTTGCTTTTACTTCGACAGTTCTCCATGTGAGGTAATGGTAAAATAAGACATTTAATATCAGGACTTCTCTCGTATTACCAGAGGTTTTACATTCTTAAAGTGACTACACGTGAATCTCATATTAAACGAGTACTATTACCGAACATGGTAGGTGAAAGGGAACGCACTGGCCAAGCATTCGCTAGGGTTTGGGTTCGAATTCTCGTTTTTTTTTTTTTTTTTTTTACTTACAGTTTTACGCATCGTCGACAGTTAAGGTTATTAGAAGCGGGATGGGACTGGGGACAAGGAACGGGAAGGAATTCGGCCATGGCCTTTTTGAAGGAAGCATCCCGACATTCGCCTGGACTGATTTGGGGAAACCATGGAAAACCCAAATCTGGATGGCGGCACGGGGATTCGAACCCGCGTCCTCCCGAATGCGAGGCCAGAACGTTAACCGTTCACCCACCACACTCGGTTCGAATTCCCGTCCGCACATCCCGAATCGATTTCCCATGGTTTCTCCAATCACTACACGTGAATGCCGGAATAGCCTATTCAAAAGGCTATGGCCAAATTCGTTCCCGTTCCTTTTCCCCAGCACATCTGAGGCAGTATTTGTTACCTTTTTTATAATATGAACCACTGGAAACAGAATAATTTGTAATAAAAATCATTTTTCGCAATATTAAACCTAATCTCACTCTCTAATATTTTACAGCCTTTACTACTTTGAAAACAATAAACAAGTATAATACACAGAAGATCAGGAAGGATAGTGGAAGTGATATTAGGTGAAGATCATTTTAGTTTTTGGAAAAGCCGCGGTACAAGAAGCCATTCTGGCTTGAAGATTAATACCGGAAGGCGAATCGAGAAAAACAATAATACTTTTATTGAGTTTGTTGAAAAAGCCGTTGATATGGTCAATGGAATAAGTTGTGCAAAAGTTTAAATAAGAGTAATTTATAATCTATATAAGAATCAGGTGTCTATAATAAAAGTAGAGAATCGAAAGAGACATGCATCAGTTAAAATGGCTTGAGACAAGGTTGTGGTCTATCACTGTTAATATTCAAGTTGTATATAGAGGAAGCAATAAAGAAAGTGAAAGAAAATTGTGAACTGGCAGAAGTATTCAAGAAAAGCAATCAGTATGCTACAGTATGCTGCTGTTAGTAGGACAGAGTGAGGTTATTGATAAATTAGTGGTTGGCATGAACAAAATACTGAACAGAAATAACAATAACAAATACAAAAATAGGATCTCATCTGATAGTAGAAATAAGTAAATTCTGTATCTTAGAAAGAAAAACTATAGTGATTGCCATAGGAAAAACATGTTCAGAAGTACCTCATATTTAGAAAAATATTACATAAACTGTGGTAACTATTTTGATGGTCTGTGACACCACCTTTTTTTTACATTTATTCGGAACGGGAAATGACGTAAGAAAAAAATTCTGTACATTCACAATATTTTCGAGAAAAAAAAAATGAGTCTAGGGCACAATTAGCGTGCTATATAACAGAAAGCTACCTTCTTTTTTTTTTCTCTCTATCTGTTTTGATAAACAGGATTTACACAAAAAACTATTGCTAGAATTTTTACTGGATTTCAGATTAGAGTGCGCAGTAATGTTTCATTTTCATGTATGTCGAAGAGACTAAACATTTAAGGTAACCAAGGTTCTTGCAAACGGTTCACGCCTAAGCTACCGGTCAGATTTTTATGATATTTCATATAAAAAAAAAACTGTTCTCCTGAAGTAAAATCATTTTGAAACAACGTTTAAAAAATGAGAAATTTAAGGTATAAACTGTCCACAATTTTACATCCATTCTTTTTTATTTTATTATTATTTTCCACGATTCACGTCATAACTACCAGTTGGATATTGAAGGCGTTTCGTTCTATGTATAAAAATTAAAGAAGTATAATTCATTTCCAAAAAATAATAACAATAATAATATAAAAAGGGGTAATTTGATGACTAAGGGAATTGCCACCAATAAATAATAGTAATGATGCCTTGGTGTCTGGAAGCTGAGAAGGCAATATTAAGGTGTCCATAATTGGTATTAATCTAAAGATAAGTTATTTCTCGCAGTCGAATTGTATACATTGATGGATATCAACAGCATCCTAGCTCTTTCCTCAAGATTTGCCTACTTTCATTCTTTTCCTTGTTGACGTATTTCCGTAGAATTATTGTGTTGGTACGGTGGTTATTGAAAGAGGAAACTAAGAAATTTTCTGTATTGTTGTTTTATACCACACGAAATTATTATTACTTACTTACAGAAAAACTATCTGCCTCTTCCAGCGAAAGCGTAGATAATTTGCCAATGATAGCTACCAACGATCATACAGTCGTGGTGCTTGATGAAGGTTCTAACTCCAAGTAATTTCTCGCTGGATTTAGACATTCTTGCCTATGAATTTACTGCAGATATACAGGTTAAATCATCCTTAGTAACAGCTTCTATACAAGGCCTGACTTCATCTCATATAAATCTTTGTAAAGTAAAAAGTTATTGTGAAAGAAGTTACGGGTAACAATTAGTATGTAAGATCGCCTAATAACTATACATTTATCTTTTTCCGACAATCACACCACCCTACCGAACATAGCGTAGTTTTATGGGCTAGTAACGATATTAAGATTAACACTGAGTACACAATATTGTTTGTCGTAACAGATTTGTTATCGTGTTATCACTATGGAAGCTGTGTTGTTTATAAATGATTCGCCATGGCTCGTTATATACACAGGGAATGCGCGCTACTTTCAAACGGCGTCTATCTGACAAAATGCGCTGTATGGACGACATTGTAATTAACGATACGAAACAACGTGATATTACACTGAAGAACCAAAGAAACTAGTATACCTGCCTCATATCGTTTAGGGCCCCCGCGAGCACGCAGAATTGCCGCAACACCATGTGGCATGGACTCGACTAATGTCTGAAGTAGTGCTGGAGGGAATTGACACCATGCATCCTGCAGAGCTGTACATAAATCCGTAAGAGTACGAGGGGGTGGAGATCTCTTCTGAACAGCACGTTGCAAGGCATCCCAGATATGCTCAGTAATGTTCATCTCTGGCGAGTTTGGTGGCAGCGGAGGTGTTAAAACAAAGAAGAGTGTCCCAGGAGCCATTCTGTAGCAATTCTGGACGTGTGGGGTGCCGCATTGTCCTGCTGGAATTGCCCAAGTCCGTCGGAATGCACAATGGACGTGAATGGATGCAGGTGATCAGCCAGGATGCGTACCTACGTGTCACCTGTCAAAGTCGTATCTAGACGTATCAGGGGTCGCATGTCACTCCAATTGCACATGCTCAAAACCATTACAGAGCCTCCACCAGTTTGAAGAGTCCCCTGCTGACATGCAGGGTCCTTGAATTCATGGGGTTGTCTCGATATCCGTATACGTCCATCCGCTCTGTACAATTGGAAACGAGACTTATCAGACCAGGCAACATGTTTCCAAACATCAATAGTTCAATGTCGGTCCTGACGGGCCCAGGCGAGGAGTAAAGCTTTGTTTCGTGCACTCAGCAAGGTTACACGAGTACACCTTCGGCTGCGAAAGCCCATATCAATCATGTTTCGTTGAATGGTTCGTCCGCTGACACTTGTTGGTCCGGTATTGAAATTCGCAGCAATTTACGTTCTGTCACGTTCAACGATTCTCTTCAGTCTTCGTTGGTCCCGTTTTTGCAGAATCATTTTCCGGCCACAGCAATGTCGGAAATTTGATGTTTTTCCGGATTACCGATATTCACGGTGCACTCGTGAAATGGTCGTACGGGAAAATCCCCACCTCGTCGTTACCTCTGATATGCTGTGTCCCATCTCTCGTGCGCCTAATGGTTTCCCAAATCACTCCAGGCAAATGCCGGGATGCTTCTTTAAAAAGGCCATGGTCGAATTCCTTCCCATTTCTTGCCCCCCATCCCTTTCGCTGTTGAGAGACGTAAAGCAGTTAAAAAAAAATCGTGCGCCGACTACAACATCACGTTCAAAGTCACTTAAATCGTGATAAACTGCCATTGTAGCCGCAGTAACCGATCTAACGATTGCGCCAGACACCTGTTTTCTTATGTAGGCGTTGCCGACCACAGCGTCGTACTCTGAGTGTTTACATACGCATGCCTATGCCAGAATCTTTGGCTCTTCAGTGTATGAATAACGCGCTGTGGACAAAGCTTTGCCGTAAGAGGTTGGCTTCCATGTATTCTTGAGAGTCCTCCGGTTACGCATCAACCAAGATGTTAGATGAAAGTTAGTCGTCTAGGCAGCATATTAACTAATCTTATGATCGACAGGTTGATATGAACGTTATATACTGATTATCAAATGAGAAAAGAAACTTCATGAGTAAATTGCGTTATCGTTAAAGTGTTTCGCTACAATTCCATGGTAGTATTCTTCTGGGAAACATATGCCCAGAGTGTGCGGAAGTTCTTGCGCTGTTGCGCATCTCCTTCCAATTCTTGAACGGTTGTCATAACGTTTGAGGTGTCGTTTCTGGACTTACCGGGTCCTGGGCTTGATATTTAGGTGATGTTTTTTTCTTTAATTTCGGTAAAGGTGTTCGTAATATAGTTAACTCATGTACAAAACTGTCATAACTCTCAGCATGTTTCCTAGAATACTTTTTATTCATGCGCTTACGTCTGGGCGCCTTAATCTTCGTACGGCAAGAACTTTTACTGATCATAGTTTATAATAGCGTACGCCCTTCAAACAGGCCAAACTGCTCCCGCAGGAGATGTCACGGCCCTTGTTTATTGACCGTAAAACTCCGCTAACGAGTCACAATGCAAGCATTAACGGCGTTATTGCGGGCGATACAAATGCTTTTACTGCCTCCAAAATACCTCTTCCTGTTTAAAAAACTTAACACGCATAAATTATGCTCTTCGCACCTTTCTTTGGGGAGGTAGTTTCTGGTTTGAAGGTAGCTTTGCAAGCTCGACCAGATTTAAACACGCTGTCAGTAACAAACAAACAAAAAACGGTTTGTTATCAGATTGCCAATTACGAGGATGAGTTACGAGGTTATTAGAACGAAACGATGGCTCGACACTAAATGTTACAATATATACTAAAACTTTAAAAGGTTTCATTACCAAAAGATAAAATACGTTTCGCGCAAATTTATTGGCAGCTTTACTTTCATTTATGACCAGTGTAAGAAAATACAGCTTGCATCTACCTACCAAGGATTTTCTGACTGTTAAGGTTTTTGCATAAGACACGGTGATTTACTGAAGGCATTGATAAAATGTGAAGAAATCCAACAGTTAATAAATTCTGTTTTTCCTTAGTGCTTATGTCTCGTTGACGTCGAGGTCATTATAGACAGGAAAGGACTGGGAGCAAGGTAATGGTAGGGATTCGGCCATGGCCATGGCCTTTCCCGGCATTCATCTGGAGTGATTTTGTGAAACCATAAAAAATCCAAATCTGGATGGTCAGATGGGGGGTTTGAACCCGCGTGTTCCTGGATGCCAGGCCTGATCACAGCACACTCACTCGACAAATAGTTTCTACCTGAGAACAGTATGAGAACTGCCTAAATGGCTGAAACAATGAAGACGGGATGTATTGTTGATTAGAATAAAAGTGAATCACATAATTCACGGCTATTTCCTTGGTAGTATAGAATGCAAAATCATAAACTTCATAAAGCAATTGTGCGATTCAGCAGTTCTACGGGAAACAAGTAGCAAACATATTGTTTAAAATACTATACAGACTGTTCTGTTGAGATTCTTGTTGATTCAGTTCACACAATTAGGACGGAATAAATAAAAAAAAATAGGTGACGTATCAGAACAACAAGCAAAGTATTTAACAATGTGAATATGTTGCCTGTTTTTCACAGACATAATTTTTAACGTGTAATATACAAACAAGTGTTAAAATAACGAAGGAGAGCAATGGGCAATCCTCAAGTGAATCCATCGTTACAATATGCCTTTTTTTTTCTCTCCATGTTTACACTTGAAATGTGAAGGAACAATTTTTTATAGTAAATAAAATTCTGCTGTTTTTTTCTTCAATACTCAGCTACAGACAAACCGGAGAATAAATGGTAACATCCGACCTTTCCAGTGTTTCGTGCCAAGCCGAAACATCCATTCTGTTTTCTGCCATCACTGAGCCAAGCTAATTCAATGACCACGTTTTTCATAACTCTTTACCCTGGCTCCATATTAGGTTGTCGTTACTTTTGCTGCGACATGTCATACCTGGAAATAAAGGAAACCATTTCGACATAATTTTATCAATAGTGATTGACATTGATACGTTCAGAAATCTACTTTTTTTGTGTTCTGTTATTGTTTTTTTTTTTTGTATTTTTTTTTCTTTTCTGTATGGCTGTGTACTACCACTTATACTACCTGAAAAAATTATCAAAAACAATTCTGGTAACAGTATGCACACAGTGTATTTCAAAGGTAAATTTACGATGAATAATCTCATCTACGTCGACAAAATTTTTCGCTTTTTGGTAAACTTGACAGTATCCATTTAGCACTTTAAAGTTTTGACAAGACTCTTGTTGAAATCACCAAGTTATCACCGCCCAATCATCAAAAAAAAAATTGTATCAGTACTGCCAATGAATGACTTCTTTAACCTACTGAGTGTTAACAAGTTTTTGTCATGGTGGTGAAGCGACATGAAGCAAAGAGTAACATTTTACTTTAATCAGTATTTCTTTAGTGTCTGATGAATCCCAGTGATGTTAGCTTCAACTTCTCACACGTTCATTTTCAGGGACTCACAACTATCTTGTTATACCCGTTTTGTCATTTTATACTTGTTTCTTGACAAGAGCGGGTGTTGTATGCCCAGATTCCCTCTTCATCCTTCAGCAACCTATCTTCTTTTACTCATGATGCCATAACCGATTTCAATCGTTGGTGGTTCCCATGGAGGATCTACTTCTCGATGGAAGCATTCTTTGGAAGATGAATTGGCGCGAATTTCCGTTGCCTTCCAAAGTCAGTGTTCATTGTGTTATAGGTGTGGGTGATTGTGATAGAGTGGGTGTTCAGAACAGAAAGACAGAGAGCCACTAACTGCTCCTTTGATCATGGTATGGTGGAGTAAATTGTCTTTCCACATTTACTCTAAGATGATTACGATGGGGTATACCATTTCTGTAGATGTGTCTTCTCATAATGGCTTCTAATCGGTGTCTTCATTGGGGTGTTGTACGGTATTTAGGAAAGAGTGTTGTTTGTTTCGTGTGAAATGAGAGATGAATAATGAAGAGGGTGAAACTCGGTGCTGGCCAATCAGGCCTACTATTCCAAAAGATACCTTGGGGGGGGGGGGACGCAAGGCCTGAGGTCCCCATCCGATGAAAGAATCACTATAAACAATGGCGTATGCACTCACTCCATACGAACTGTGGACATTCATATCTTGGTAAAACAGCATAGACTTATTACGCTTCTTATATCCACTACTCGATTTTCCCCTAACGTCTCTACCGCGTTCTAGCTTCATATTTTAGCCCTGATGAAACCTCCAGACCGTAGTCGAAACACTGAGGGAAAGTTGAGCAGAGTGCATAATGGATTCGGGGTAACGTATCGTGAATGTGCACCACGTACCTGCAGACGTTGAGTCCTGGGAGGGTGTGGGCGTGTTCGGGGACGGCGGTAAATCATGGGCAGTTCTGACGGGAGGCCGCCAATTACATACCTGGCGGCCACTTCCGGTCTCAGAGGTGATGTGCCAGATGGCCCGTCAGCTGCGGGGGAGATGCCTGGTCCGTTACGAACAACGTTCCAACTGGATTTCCGGTCGCTGCATCTCGGGTCCTCTATTCTGATACGAACTAAATCAAAATCTGTGCATAATTTCCGTTTCCTGCAAACCTAAGAAGCAGGTTTTCAGAGAAGGTAGCGGTGATCTAGGTTGGTGAAGCGTTAGACTTCCAAGGTGGAAGGTGAGATGTATCTGAACTGGTGCGTTGTTGACTTGGAGAAAACTAGTAAATTGTGATCACTAAGCATTACGGTGCATTCATTAATCACGTGAGGTGAAATAGAGGGGCGGGGGGTCCGGCGAAATCTCATCAAGGGGGATGGTGGGGGGTCGACAGAAATCTCCCGTGAGGTTTTTAAATTCTTGAAGGGCTGTAGAGGTTAAAAAAAAGGTCTGCAAACGATGCAGATTTCAACATTAGAGGGGGTATTTTAGGCGGGGGGGGGGGGGGGGAGTTCGACCAGATCTCACCAAGTCTCACCAGAGGGGGGAATCCGGAATTCCGGAAAAACACCTCATGTCATTAATGTACGCACCCTAAGAAGAAGAGCTAAAAAAAAGTCTAAAAATCTACGAGATCGATTAGCAGGGGGAGGAATATCTCACGTAATTAATGGACATCCCATTATTGTTATTTGGTGTATCCACTTCCGCAGGTAGATGAGTAAATCCTAATTCATTTCTGTTGATCTCTTCACCACTTGTTCCCAGCACACAGCTTTGATCGTTAGATCATTCTGCATCTGTTCCACGCATATTGTCCGAGTATATTTTTTGTTCCACTCATCTTTAATTTAATTTATTTTCAATTACGATTGTGCACACACGTTCCGGCGGCAAAGTCCCTATACGTCCACTTTACCAGTCATGATTTTACGCCACTCACCTGCCCCTACCCTTCCACGAATTCCAGCGTAAAATGCTTTTGGTCCGTTATTTCACTCGGTAATTTATTCCTGTCTGTTACTTCATTATATGCAAAAGAAAATTTTCCCATACCTTTCGCCTAAAGTCAAGTATCAGCTTATGGTTATGGTCATCTGCTACACTCCATGCACAGCTCCTAATACTACTACTAATGTCTATCCACGCATTATCACGATTTAAGCTTTGAACACTCCAAACACTCTCTTTATCTGCCTTTCAATGACTCTCAACCCAGCTCATTCATCATATAAATTACTGAATGCATTCTGCAGCAATTTTCGCAAACAAATCTAGCCTTTACATCCTTTCCTCCTTATGCTGGAGAGCTGTCTTTAACAGTCTTCCGTTGGCCGTTCTCATAATAAGCACAAAAAATATTGCTGATGCGTCATCCTTTAATTACTATATCGTTTATTTTTCGTTTATTACGTTTTGTCTGCCACCTAGCCTCTGAAAAGCAGATTTTGGCGTTGACTTTCATATGTTTTGTAAAAGCTACCCACAGCACTGTACACTAATAGCTGTAACTTGTATAGAACTTAGAAAGGTTCCGTGAATTGGGTAGAGATGTCTTAAATCCTCCATTTTTCTCTAGGTAACAGATGAAGCATGAAAGCAGTCTTCTAACTGGGATGTATCGCGGAACTTCGTTTGCAGGAAATAATTTTTTCGCCAACAGTCATTGTCAGTCAAACTTTGAGTGTTAAGTAACGAACTCTGGATTCTTATATCTCACTAAACGACGCGGTTAGTTAGTAACTGATTCAGAATTTCTCTACCATCAGAGCGGTCTGATGGTTTCGTGGTCAAGGCTTCTGATTGTAAATTGAAAGGTCTCTTGTTCGAATACCGATCTCGGTTATATTTTCAGAGGCTCTTTACCTAATATTCACTTCTGGCACAAATTACTCTGTAAAGCGAAGTACGCCTAAGCGCTTCCGTGGTTCTGATTCCACGATAAACAAAATGTACCCCATACCCGGTAACATAACTGGGTTAGGCCAAGGCGCCTGCGAGGGGGGCAGATTGCGCAGTTAGTGAAAACTTTGCCAGGCTGTTATTACGACCACGCGAAACTATGATTTTTTTTTTTTTTTTTTTTTTTTTTTTTAAATTCCAAACTAAGAAAAGGAATGAAGTAAAATTTAACACATTAGTTAAACTTATTAAGATATTTCTGTTATGAAATATGGAGGCATATAAGACATTAAAGTAGAAAGCGATTTCACATTTCAGATATAGAAGGGGTTGATATATAAACATTTACCAGTTTTAATCTTTTCTTGTAATTTGGGGGTAAAACTTTATCTATGTACCAAATTTCAGTTTCCTACGACTAGAAGAAGTGTTGAGGGTAAACAAATGAAAATCTGCGACACAGTTACTATTGTTGCTTTAATTTATTTTGTGCATGACGCGTTTCGGGAATTTATTCCCATTTTCATACGCACTATAAGTAGGTTTACATGTTTTGTACAAACGTCCAGCAGAAACAAACACGACGACTCCTCATATTTCTATAAATAAAAACATGTAAACCTTCTTATAGTGGGTTTGAAAATGGGAATAAATTCCCGAAACGCGTCATGCACAAAATAAATTAAAGCAACAAAAGTAACTGTGTCGCAGATTTTCATTTGTTTACCCTCAATTTGAAACAGTTGCAGACTTTCACTAATCCATTTTGCTATGGATAAAGTTAAGATAGAAGAAGTGTCTTAAAGCTTTGATGAACATCAGTGTGTGAGTAACAAAATGGGTGAAATTTGCTTATGGCTAACTTACAAACTTAGAACAAAACAAAATTTAATACCTTTCCTGAGACTACTATGTGTTTGAAGTGTGTAACGTCACTAAGACCGAATAAATTGAGACACAAAAATGGACCGAAACGCTTCGAGAAAAGGATTTGCAATATCGCAGTTGACTTGATTGACGTGTGTACTGCCGTTATCCCGAGACTTCGGGATAGGTATAAAAAATAGCAAGACACTTTTACCAAAAAAACTGAGGAGAGCGACAACCACCTTATTCGCTCTCTAGCACAGTATCACATACACGAGGGTCCACATAGAAGACCACTCCAGCTGCTGACAGAAGAAAACTAGTGACAAAACCACAAATACAGTGCGAAACGGATGCACTTACAATGTTAAATTAAATTAAGTAAAAAAAACATAATATATATATATATATAAAATAAAAAAATATTCAAAATAAAAAATAAAAATAAAAAAGGCTCAACAGAAATGAAAAATGTAAAAGTAAAACAGGCACTTAAATGGAAACAGCAAATAAAAGAAGGCAATGCCAAGACGGCAAGTACTTCTGACAAGAATCCCTTAACCTAAGGGCTAAGGGAGATTGATAGAGCCTCTATATATGCCGTGCACCCAGATGTACTCAATGAAGTAGACAGAGTAATAACAAGTAAACATAGAGAGAAACATGGATTAAAATGCAGACAGACAAAGAGACAGTAAACGAATATATGCACTGTCATTGTGACGAGAATAATGACACTTTCCATGCTGAAAGTTAAAAGCTGTAGAAATATTTGAATCAATACTTTTCATAATAAAAAAGCTATCGCAAGTAGGGAAAGTGAACTGGGGTTCAGAGGCCATGGTATCGGCATAGTGATGTGAGCCAGCTGGCGACAGTTGGGGCCCAATAAGAAGATCGTCCGGGGCGCCGCCTGCCAATTTACATGATCGGCCCCATTACAAGCGGCCTTCCTTGTAAAAGACGGCCGCTCCCACGTGGGAAAACACCAGCCACGAAATTACCAATACTAAACGGGGCGCCGGGCGGCACGGGGCAGATCTCCTGGGAACGAAAACTGGGTCAGAGAGGCGGGCAGGTACACAAACAGACCACGGCGTACAGAAGCACACGCAACATCGGATACATTCAGAGAAAACAGCTTAATGGCAATGACTGCTAGGGATGACTAGCCAACAGTGTGTCGACCCGCAGGGCAGGAGTGTTCAGTTCGGGCTAGTCTTCCTGTCACAACATAATTATTGCATAACTTCAGTAGCTGTGCCAGAAAATACTGTTCTTTCCAATTACTTGTTCATATTGGCCATTCACACTTTAATCACATCACAAAATGTGTCACTAGCATTTTTATCTTTCACTGATTGGCGGGAATATAACTGAAAATGCTTTTTGAATGTTGTTGATCACTGTATTGATGATTAACTTCGATATTTAACATAATGCGGATTTTTACGTAGAAGGGATGATCAAATGAAAAGGTACGAAACTACACGGTGGGTACAAATGTAGACTTTATTCAAAATATACACCATAGGCCTGAGCACAACGATTCCACTGATGAACAAGCCGCAGGATTATTTGTTCCCAGAATTCCTGTGGTCGTGACGAGAAACAGTCTTTCACAGCGTCCTTGAGTACGTCGTCCGAGTTGAAGCGCTTCCCTTTCAGGTGTTTCTTCAGTGGACCAAACACATGGAAATCACAGGGCGACATGTCCGGACTGTAGGGCGGATGGTCCAACGTCTCCCACTTGAACTTGGCCAGTTCCATGTGTGTGACTCTGGAGACGTGTGGACGCGCGTTATCATGGAGCAGAACCACACCCTCCGTGAGCAGCCCCGGTCTTTTGTTCTTGACGGACCTGCGTAGGCGTCGGAGTGTCTCACAGTACACATCCCCCACCTGTACGCCATCCTGTCCTCATACGGACTGCCGCATCATTTGGACGCCGCTTTTGATAAGAGCCTCTTCTCTCTACTGCGCATGCGGGCGCCCGCGCATGCTCCGATCCCAGTCAGAGACTCCAATCGCATCCCGAGATTTGTCACTACGTTCTCCCATGGTGGAATATGCAAATATTTAACTGTTACGTTTTTATGTCGTTTCGTACCTTTTCATTTGATCGCCCCTTGTAAAACCACTGAAAAAATGTAATCTGGAACGATAATTTCGAGTTGATACATTCAAGATTTTCGTGATTTGTAGGAATCGATCAAAGTCAGGTCGCTTCTTGATAGAGAACGGTTCAGGCTTCTTTATTTCCGTCTTTCATACAAGAATCCATTGTCTTCAGAAACTAGCAACTCAGTGGTCGCTGTCCTATAAGTTAGTGTGACAATGGTAACGTGCGACCAGACAGAGACAAACGTCAGCGTTCCATAATCATTTTAGTGCTCTTACAGACGAGACCGGATTATTATTGATGTCACATTAACACACAGACAGTGGCTCATATTCAGGGACCAACTATTCCGTTGTATTAAGTAGATTCATAAAATACTGAACACTGAGGTTGGATGGCAGTATTTGGTTTCAAGTTCTCCAGTAAGACGAAAAAAATACTAGCCATATCAATGCATTTACTGTGCACTGAATCCAATTTTCTGCAACTTAAACTCAGGTACTTTCTAAAAAATTTGCACTGTATTCAATTGAATCGGCGTTAAATTATAAATTTCGTGATCGATCGATGATTTCGTTGATTCAAAGAGATTGCTACACGCAGGACTGGGTAGGATGTTGTTCCTCTATAGTAATGTCACAGGAGGATGAACAGGGATGGTATTCCGTTACGTTCCCCAGTGTGAAGGTGAAGTATTATTGTAAGTTTCGATGGTTGTAATGTTGTGTGTATTCAGCGTAGAATTTTGTATTTCCTGCGTATGGCAGATGAAATAAGAGAAATTTTGGATACCCGTACAATCTTATTTAGCCTATTCATCCAAAAGGGTTCTCTGAATTTTACTTTTCAATCCAACGGGTGAATCATCAACAACAGTGTCATTGGCCCTCACTCTGCAGGCAGTGCAGACAGGTTTGGGATTTTACACACGGTTTTGGCAGACAATCTGGTGGTTAGGAATCGTGCGGTACCCACTTTGCCGGCATTGTTCCGGCGATGAACATTTCTTCGCCACCGCCGCTCCAGCTAGTTTACACCCGTCAGTCGCCGGTACTATACTATCATGGTAACACAACCACCTGAGATAACGGAGTGTTTATTCCATTGGTTATCCATCATTTTCAAGGATTCAATGGAAACTATCTCCTGACACACGGGAAATGATTACGGAATATTAAATTTTTTGCAGCCTTGTTATGAGGAAGTGAGATTTTTTTCCCCAGTCTATCAAAATTTCTTCCGGCTATATTATATTCTTTCATCGATCAAAATAGCTATTCATTAAAAAAAACACTCGGTAATACAACATGTTGGTTTTCTTGTCCTTCCTCCCGTAGTAGCTATGATAACCTTTTTGGCTATTGGTCTTCTGTCCTGCAACTTTTCCATAAAAATATTTTATTCACTTGCAACACGGAATATCCATACAAGAAGGATCTTATTGGAGTATCTACAATTTTAAGCTCCCTTCGATTACGATGTAATCTTACATCCAAGTTATTAAAGTTTTTAATGCGTCCATGTGAACAAAAATGGGGATAATGTTTTCACACTCTTCAGAGGCTTGTTTGTCAGAGCCTCGTCGAAAGTTATATTCTAGATGTATCGATGATTTTTTTTAGGCAGTCTTTCGACGATTATATCGTAACTTCGTGAAAAGTTTATCTTTTTGGAATTGTCTGTTTAAATCAGCCATCAGGATCAGTTGACCGAAGATCTGTTATTTTTTTGTTGAATCTCACTTTATTTGGCGTATAATTTTCGAAGATCGCAAATCCGCAGGAAACCTCAAAACAATTTTTTCGAATAATCAACTTGTTTCAACTCACTGAAATTCAATACAGTTCACCTTTATGTATCTCTCAAACATCCAAGTACCTTTTTCATTTTCTTCTCTTCACCATTAAATGTTTTAGACCGTCTTCAAATTCACTTACTTAACACCACTTACATACCAGCGAAAGCGTACATACTCCAAAAACAAAACTCTTTCTCCATGATTTTGCGAATGCCTTTCTGTTTACTTCTTGTGCCAGAAGAAACATATATTAAATAAAATTATTTAATGATTACTAGATTTTCTGGATATGCTTCACTGTTTATTTGATAATTTAAACATTCCGTTGCCATTCTACAGCAGTCATCAGAAAAGCTAATAAATAGATGCTAATACATTTTAACAGTGGCAATAGGATATAATGAATAGTATCTCTGACGAAAGATGTAGAATGGCAGCCGAAAGCTTAGATTATCAAATAAACAACGCGGCATAACCCGAAAATCTAGTAATCATGAACAAAGATGACGACTGAAGCATGAGAAATAAAGATTATTTTACTTTCTCCAACCAATATCTCTAGTCGTTCGGTATTGACAAAAACAACAACCTTAGTACCTTTAAAAGTTATCAACAAGAATAACGCATAATGCAATTACTCAAGCACGATAAGCGCTCCTCGTAGCCGACAGGAGTACTATCAAATTCTTGTAATTCTTCCTAGTTTTTTTACCTTGCAGTAGATTTTCAGCTGCCTAGCATTCGTTGAGTCAACAAACCTGAACTCCATGGACTACTGTCACGTTGCCGCGAAGGGGTTTTGTAACCGCGGGGTAGCGCACGTCCGGAAATTTCTTTTCCGCCCCTTAGGGAGCGTGGGCAATTTCTGGCCGATCACTTAACGACCACGTTAGCCACCTAATCCTCACCCGGCCAATTTAGTTTTTCTGTGGGCGTCCGCAGTTTTTCGCCGCAGCTCCTCCCCGGCTGCTCGTATAATTTAAAATAATTATTGTGAGAGTGGAGAGAGCGCGCTGCTCACGTTGCAGCGGGCACTAATAGCGGGCTATTTGTCTAATTTATGTTTGGGCCCGGCGGGAGGGTTGGCTAGACCGCCTCTACCTGCCCGCCCTCTGCTGTTCGCACCGTGCATTTCACTGTCTACCAGCGCGAGGGCTCGCCACTGCCGGGAAGTCGTAATTCGCCTAGCCGTTTGAGAAGCCTCGTGCGAGACAAAACTGCCAACCGTAGCAATTTTTTGAGAGCGAGGCTCACACGAAGTAGTCACTGATGCACCGAAAAAGGGACTGAAATCAAGCATAAATAACTATTAGAATTCTTCTTGTGTAATATTCATTTTTTTTTTTTGCACGCTTTATATTAGCTTGACTTGCATGTGTGTATGTATGAATGTAACGGAATTTTACAACTCCATTTTGACCCACTTCCAGATGTCCGAGCTGTTTGAAATTTGGCACACATATTAAGAACCGGTGACAATACAATAATTTCATAGCTATATCCTGCTATTCTCATTACTTTGACAGTAACAACAGAAAAATGGTTGAATGTCGTGGAATTTTGCAATGTAATTTTAACCCAATTCCAGATGTCCGAATTGTTTGAAATTTTGCTCATGTATTGATAACTGATTACAATACAATAATTTCAAAGATATGTTTTGATATTCTGATTACGTTGACAGTAAAAACATAAATTTTTGCACACGTTTTAAGAACCGTTGACAATACAGTAGTCTCTTAGCAACGTCCTGCTATTCTCGTTACTCTGACGGTAAGAATAGAAAAATGGTTGCCATGTAATGGAATCTTTCATTTCAGTGTTTACCCGCTTCCTGACGTCCGAATCGTTTGAAATTTTGCACACTTATTAAGAACCGATAAAAATTCAATAATTTCACTCTCAACAACTTAAAAGTGGTTGAATGTGATGGAAAATTTAATTTCAATTTTCACCCACTTCAGAAAGTCCGAATTGTCTGAAATTTTGTACATGCATTAAGAACCGATGACAATCCAATAATTTCATATCTTTGTCTTGGTAATCTCATTACTTTGACAGTAAAAACACTAAAGTGATTTAACCGTCTTATGAAAGATGTGGCTCATTTTCACCCACTTTCCGAATCGTCTTTGTGGCCTAGTTGGTTAAGGCGCGTGACTGGCTTGCAGACATTCCATGCTCGAATCCCGATTTCGGTTCGCAGTTTTGCGGATATTATAAATGGAAAAGATTATCATAACCCATGGTTAGGACTTCAAGTTAAACTACACGTATCCTATACTTGATGGGATTACTGAGTTAGGGAAATACAGCCTCGACATTAGTGCACAGGCGCGATTCGAGAAATCTTCGTCATTTGGCGGCCACACCCTTCGGAGATTTCCCGCCCAACATAGCCATCATAATCATCATCGTTCTCCACTTTCCCGGGTGTGATTTACGAGCCTTGGTTGCTGTAGACGATCGTCTTCTGCTGTCTCCTATCCAGAAAGGTTTCTCTGTCTGCAGTCGCTTAACGTGATGTTGAATAGTAAGTATTCGAAATATTACTTCGTACTATTACAGAAAAGTAGCCTTCCTCGTTTACCCTGCTATTGGAACTCATGTTAAATTGACCATTTAATTGTATTTTACTCGTGGGAAGAATAATAATTAAAAATAAAACTACACTCATGTTGAGTTGACCATTTAATTGTATTTTACTCGTGGGAATAATAATTAAAAATGAAACTACAACTCAAAGAAAAAGAGAGATTGGCGAAGAAAACCCAACAGTAAGAAACATTCTTTTTAAACTATCTGAACTAAAAAGTTAAAAATAAAATTGTAGTTTAAAAAACTAAAATCACGCTTTCGTAGTAATGTGAACTAAAAGGTGAAAATAATATTTAAATATAAACATTTTGTTTAACAGTGATAGGACGTCCCACAATTCAGGATAAATTTTTTTTTTTGAATAAGCTAAAAGTATAAAGTCACTGATTACAAAATTAACTTTAATGTTAAAAAAGCGTGGGGTGCGCTCTACATAACTTTTGACAATGACTCTGTCTTTACAAACAGCCAACGACAAAAAATATAAGACAACTGAAATAGCACCCCATGCTTTTTTACATTAAAGTTAATTTTGTAATCAGTTACTTTATTATTTAAGCTTATTCAAAAAAATTAATTTATCCTGAATTGTGGGACGTCCTATCACAGTTAAACAAAATGTTTATATTTAAATATTATTTTTACCTTTTAGTTCACATTACTACGAAAGCGTGATTTTAGTTTTTTAAACTACAATTTTATTTTTTATCTGCTTAACGTCTCTCTAACAGCGAGGTCTTTAGAGACGGGAAAGGATGGGGGGCAAGGAATGGGAAGGAATTCAGCCATGGCCTTTTGAAGGAAGCATTCCGGCATTTGCTTGGAGTGATTTGGGAAACCATGGAAAACCCAAATCTGGATACCTGGACAGGTATTCGAACCGCCGTCCTCCCGAATGCGAGGCCAGAACGCTAGCCGTTACTCCACCACGCTCGGTGTAATATTCAACGCCAATTAGTCCTGACGCGTGAAGATGAAACCTAGAAATGAAGAGATTTAGAAAACATGAATTTCTATGAGTGGACAGACACTCACAAGGGGAGGGCACGACCTTGGGATTTTATTTTGGGATGAGACTTTGCGTAATAATTTTACCCCTTTAGGATGTTTACCTCCTGCGATCGTAAGACGCAAAATAGATTCGGCGAAAACGGCGTTTAAAAATTCAAGCCCAGTTTATATACTAGTGAAATTCCGGTCAGGATAGCAGCGCAACAGCCCATGAGAGAAAATATGATGTTATAGAATTGGAAGAGGTGAAAGACAATCGATGGCCTCTGAAAGTCTTAGCAAACATTATGAAACAGAAGAAGTTTATACCGATATTCATGCGCTGAGCCATTATGCCGTTTAGTTTACAAGCTTTTTCTACAGCTCTGATGAGCTGGTAAGGAGTCCTTTCTATTTTAGATGGCGATAATGTAGTAGTATAACATTTTAAACGTACGTAGTCGGTATGGTCCTGTTGTTCTGCTACTATGAAGAGCTGAAATGAAGGGCTTTAGATTTACAGTTATTCTTTCCGTTTTCTCTTCAGACGCAGGAGGAGTAGAATATGTTCCAGGAAACGGCACAATGTGCAGGATGTGGCGCAATTATCAGGTCTATGTGGCGCCAACCAGTGAGACCATAAACATCGCCTCATCTCCCTCTAACACGCTACCCAATCAGGGCCGACAGGTATTTCCCAGGAAACCGGGTGACAACTTGATTTACGATCAGGCGAATACTCGCAGCTAATTTGAATATCCGGTCTTGTCTTTTCATTGATTCAGCATTTAACCGCATTTCACCGACCATGTTGGGTGAGCAGTAACGCTCTGTCCTCGCGAATGCGAAGCAGGTTCGATTCCCCATCCGGCTATCCAGATTTCGGTTTTCCAGCTCAATGATGGGATTGTTGCTTCAAAAGGAGATGATTGAATCCCTTATAGATCCTTGTCCTCATGCCTCTAATGACTTCGACGTCGACGAGGCGTAAAACTACAAGACAAAACCGGTGTCAGTATCAGTGTATACCCGTGCACGAAGTAAAACTTCAATATATTATTCCTGTGTATTTTTTTTTTTTTTTTTTTTTTTTTTTTTTTGATGTTTCATTCACACTAGAGTGGATGAACAATATTAATTTACAGTAAATAAGATTTTTTTTTTCAAATTATTCTCGTAAATAGACGAAAGTTATTGAAAATTTTAAAAAGTAAGACAATTAACCTTAGTCTGTATTTTTTGTTTAGAGCTTTTAATATTGGAGAACATCTTGCACAAAAATATCTGACTTCCAGGTCCGTCAAAAATGACGAGTCTAAAGCAGATTACGGCCTCATATCTTAAATCATTTTTCCAGGTTAAATAATTCATTCCGGCTACTGTAAAGATGAGTGCTAATATTTCCATATCAAAATTAAAGCTTTTAAACAACGATCAGAGAGTATAATATCATCATCTTTATCGAACTGGTATAAATAAACAAAAAATCAACTAAAATATTGTTGCATGTATCGGTGCATAATAATGGCGACTCTTCCAGATGTAAATATACCGTCTGACGTCATCACATGATTTTCAGTGAGTATTAAAGCAATTTAAGTGAGCAAGCGCAGAACGTTAAATGCGCATCCGCATTACGTTGAGGCGCATGCGCACTTAATGCGCAACGCTAAAAAACGTCTCCCTATCTTGTCCGAGGAAGTTTTACTCCATCGTGGGAAGTAAAATGCAAGGCAGAAGAGAAAGAGATTTTTTTGTGTGCTTTACGCCTCATCGACGCCTAAGGTCATTAGAGGCGGGTTAGGACTGGGGGACAAGGAACGGGAAGGAATTCGGCCATAGGCCATTTTGAAGGCAAGCATCCCGGCATTCGCCTGGAGTGATTTGGGGAAACCATGGAAAACCCAAATGTGGATGCCCGGACGGGGATTCGAACCCGCTTCCTCCCGAATGCGAGGCCAGAACGTTAACCGTAAACTCACCGAGAAAGAGATAATAGCACCAAAGTACATTTCATGGCTGAGGACTTTACGAGAGTGGTCTGGTGCGAAATGGACTGAAGAGCCACTGTTAAAGTGTTATGGAAGAACCAGCGTCTATTGAAGACTGATTTCGAGGGTATTGTCGTTTTGGATAGTGACGGCACAACCCGTGCCCCGACACCGCACCCTGTCTGGACTGCAGGACCGGCCTTCCCGGTTCTCCGTTTAGCATTACGGTAATTACCTGCACCGTGGGTCTGGCCGGGTTGGGTCGTCCGTAATAGCGGCGGCGGGAGAGCAGCCCACGAGGTCTATCATTAGCGAGCGATCCGGGCCCGGCCGAGGGTAAACCACAGTCGGCACGATCAAGTTATCAGCTGGGAAACGCACCCACCAGCTGCCGCCGCTCCGAGTCCCTTCCGGCCGCTCCGTCGCGGCTCAGCTCGCCCGCACACCAAGGAGTCCAAAGGCCGACCTGCGTACACCACATCCTGAGTAATAGAGGTGAAGCTAAAATGGGACGTAATCAGAAAAGAGAGAAAGTTAATATTTCTGTGTGACACACATTCTCGGCGCAACTTGGACTAGTGTCATGTCCATCAGTGGGTGGAGGACTCCGCACTTGGACCGTGCCTCATCTAGCGTTCGCTCGCTACACATTCCGCCGCGTCTCCATACGAGAGCGTTGGCTGGGCAGTGTGCTCCAAAGAGGCTTTAGTTGTGCAGCCAAGTTTTGGAGGGTCTACAGGTTGGTACGTAGCATTCACCGCGTCCACGTAGTTCCCCGTGGGCAACTTTTATGGTTGGCCTCGCCTTGCCTTCCTTTCTGTAATGGCAGATAATTCTTCAGATGGGTTGTTCAGGTGAACTCTGCGAGGAATGAAGTGAGTGTCAGATCGGGTACTCTCCTTGTCCGGCCTCAAAAATCTCTGGATAATTTTGTGAACCACATGTAGCATGGAAAGGGTCCTCCGGTGGAGATGTGAACGGATTTTCATTCGGAATCCTTAATTATTTTCCTGCCTAAAGACAGGGTCAATTCGTTGCCATTCAGGAGGTGTGTACTAATACTCTGAACATAGATCTGATTTTCTTTTTTCAAAAACACATCATTCTTCACAACCGTTCCAGAATTGCTTCTCCTTTCACAAAAACTTTTGAGTTTCAATTAGGATCTTTCTCTCTTCTGACGGCCCATTACAAAATGGCATTAAAGCAGACCCGATACTAGTCACAGAGATTCGAAATGAGGTTGCTATATAACTATCGCAAAATTCCTTCCTGAAATCCTTTTAACAATGGATGAATCATTCGGAGGAGTGGTAAAGTTTTGAGGTGATGTTCGTGGTACTTATTTTTATTTATTTAAAGAGTTATTTATCCATTCAGTGTTAATGTTGTGAAACCCTCTTTTATATTGTAGCAGGTGTCCATAACACATTTTTTACACATGAATTAAACAAAACAGTTTACAATGCTTTTTCACGTTTTTCTTAAAATAATAACTAAAATGCCAGCTAACGTCTTAGTGATAATAGTGTATAGTCACTGAATCAGAAGGTAAGTGGCAAAAAGTGAGGACAAAGGAATTATACGAAAACGGAGCAAAATAATAATAGTGAAGGTTAAGAAATGATTAAACGTGGAAGGATAGAAACTGGACAGATAGTGCTGGGTCAAGGAAATATTCTCTAAAAAAATTTAAATCAGATAACCTGTCCAGTATTTCTTATTGTAAGAGATGGTTAATACATTGCCTGACATAAAAAGTGAAGCACCCAGAAGGGGAGGAACAAATTAATTGATACTTCACTGGTTGAGAGAGTATGTGATGTTGTTTCAGTGATTACAAACTCGATGCAAATTTACGAATAACTTCGCAATGAGTGTCCACTTATCAATATGGCGTTGCATCCCATTTGGCATCGGTACATTCACTGTTTCGGTTAGGAATGGTGTCAAATACGATCTGTACTCTCCTTGGGCAAGCTCCCACAAGTGTTGTAACTGGACCTTGATATCCTGGATACCTGCACTGATATGGAATTGACGTCCAAGCTGGTCCCACACATGTTCTATCAGGGTCATATCTGGGGATCTTGCTGGTCACGGGAATACTTCAACTTCAAGCAGACAGTTCACACAGACACGCAATGGATAAAATAAACAGTCTTTGTGATCCACAGACATAAACAGAGGAAATGAGAAAAGAATATATTACACAACAGTTAAGAGTATGTTGTTGTACAAATCTAGAAGAAAGGAAATGTAACAATGGGTGAAAGCTGTGGGAATGGATTTACTAGGAAGAAGTTGAACGGTATCCAGGTTAGAATACACACAAAATGAACAGTACTTGAGGAAAACGTTGCAATCCGGTTTATATGGCATCGGAATGTCAGATATGTTTTGGAGGAGGTATGGCCCAGTAAAATATGATAATGGCAAAAGATGAAAATATGAGAAGAGTAAAACCTAGAGAAGTTTGATAAAGCAAGTTAATAAAGATATGATTAATCGATTTTCGGGTAAGCCGCGTAGTTTATTTCATAATCTGAGTTTTCAGCTGCCATTATACAGCCTTCGTCAAAGATACTGTTTATATTGACATAGCAACCAGCGCGAAGCATCGCAGAGTACACGCGGCATACCCCGAAAATCTATTAATTGTGAACAAAGACGGCCACGGAAGCCTTAGGAACCGATAAACATAGTCTCGGGAGAGGATTAAAAGAAATTCATTGAAACGATAGACAGAACTGACTTATTTGATAGGAAACGTGACTATATGGGATCAAGAAAACTCGTTTAGATAGTTAAATAAGTACCAAGTAATTTATGTACCATCAGTTAACATTTCATGCGTTCAAAGTGACCTCCTTAAATCAAAGATATAACTGATTCTTGTGAACACGACTTCCCACTTGCTAGTATTTCCCTGATACTACAAACTCTACAGGTTTCGGCCACTTATATTCCTCCCATCAGTCAAATGACGTCACTTCTCAGTGACGACAGAGACTTAGCATTTATTAACAGTGCTCACGTGGCTGTAATCCCGGGAATATTTCATCCACGAAGCCGGCTGTTCCCCACAGTCTCACTGGCCCCAAGGCTGTTGTCTCACGTGCGTCCAAGAGGCAATGTGTCTTCCAGCGCGATTTCACGCCCGACACGCAACAAAACCGGAAAAAAAAGTCGGGTTGCCGTGTGCAGGTGCCGGCGATAGTTTTAGCAGCTGAGTAACGCGACTTTCTATTGCACCAGCGGCCAGCTGCTCCTCGGCGTTTGAGGTCGTGGTATTTGGCTTCTGCCTTGACGCCGCTAGCTTCGGATTCTCCACGGTTGTCAGTCACGGTTTACTGACCTTGTCGGCAACAGCCGCCGCTTTTTGTCCGGTTGAGAGCTCGAGCGGCGCTGTGCATATTAGCCAAATGTGACCCCGTCGGGTCTCCAAGTGTTGCAACCGGTTACGACTGACGTTCGCTTGCGAACGAGTCTTCCAACACAACAAATAGAAACGTTGTTCTACTAACATACTTTTTTTTGCCTTGAGGTCGTCATACTTGATCATTAAACATGATGTTTTAAGCAATATAGTCTCCACGGGTTTGCCGCTGGATTGTGTTGTAAATAGACGACGCTACTATAACGTTCACTGTTGCTTTCGTCAAGTATCTTGCTTTCGAGAATAGAGAAAGCAAGATACCTGGTGAAGGCAACATAGAACGTAGTCGAAACGTGTCTTTTCACAACACAATCCGACTGAAAACCCGCGAAGAATATATTGCATTTACATGCCGGGAAATTTCCATTGACACATGAAGTTATATTCTTAAGTTCATTTTTATGATTCCCGTAAAGATATGTTTACAAAACAAAACTGAGTATGAAATATACTTCTCTTGTTTCTGAAACCTGGAAAGCTCTTAGGTGAAGATATTTATTCGATTCCAAAATATTTCCGTTTTGATAACAGTTCTAACTGAAAGCAACATGTTATATTCAACATGAAAAATAAAGAGAGAGTATTAACTGCCAGTGTAGACATCATATTTTAAACAGTTTCAGTTGCAGTATCAATTAAATACCATAGGTAAGTGTGATGTAACCACTACAGAAATAATCAAAGTTATGCAAACTAGTAGAATTTCTGCGGCAGGCATTCTGAAATGCGGTTGTCTGTCAGTATATTCGAAACGTTACTTTTTATTTCTCAATCATTTTCAACCATTATATGATTACACCTCTTAGATTCATGAGTAATGATCATCTCAAATTTCTAAGGAAGTGAAGCGTAGACAAAACGTCTGCTGCAGAAGCTGATTCATCTACATCTACATATATACTCTGCAGTTCACAAAACTGTGGGTGGCAGAGGGTGCTCAGCACCAAAGCTAATCTCTTTGTTGTGCATTACAATCCCTAATGGTACGAGGAAAAAAGAATTCATATATGAATCATTGCGGCACCTTATTTCTCTAATCTTATCTTTCCTGTCATTCCGGCTCAAATAGGTTGGCGGACGAAGTATTTCACTACACTCGTAAGTGAAAGTGGGATACACATGTTTACCAATAAGTTTAAACGAAACGTGCGTCGTCTATCTACCAGAGACTCCCAGCCTAGTCTACTAATCAGTTCTGTGACGCTTTCATAAGGACTGTAGCAAGCGGTCATGAATCGAGCGGCTCTTCTCTGTACTTTCTCTATACTTTCAATCAACCCCTTTCGAAACGGATCCCAAATGGCACAACAATAGTCCAAATGTGGACGCACAAGAGATTTGTACGATATCTCCTTTGTTTGTTCATTACAATTTTTCAATATTCGACCTATGAATCGCAGCCTAGAATTAGCTCTACCTACTAACGAATTAATGTGTAAGTCCCATTTCATGTTCCTTTGTACTGTTGCTCCCAAATATTTCATAGAATCAACCATATCAATAACTGAATTGTTTAACTCGTATTTCTGAACAATTGGATTCTTGTTGTTAGTTATGCTCATTGTCTTGCACTTTTTACAATTTAGCGTAAGTTGCAACTCAGCGCACCATGCGAAAATAATATCCAGATCGCGCTGAATTTCTAAGCAATCGGCCAAATTCCTTACTTCCCTATAAATAACCGCATCATCAGCAAACAAACTAAACAGGCTTTTCACTTTATCTCCGAGATCGTTTATAAAAATTAAGAAAAGATGTGTTCCTATTACACTTCCTTGAGGTACACCCATGTAACATCTAGATTAGAAGAACTTTCTCCTTCAACGACGACATACTGCGACCGACCAGTTAGAAAATCCTTTATCCATTCACAAAGTTGATCCGATATACCGTACGCTCGCAGCTTCGCTGATTGATGTCCCTTCCACTTGCTGGAAGTAACTATTGTAATGGTGAAAATTGAAGCGTTGCCATCTGTCTGAGATTCGTTCAACCTATGTTCCATATGATAGGTGTAACTTTTTTTTAGTGAGACGTGTAGTTTATGATGCGGAAATTGGGGACCGTTCAATCATTCGTCTAGGTGATTACAGGAAACCGCAGTCATGGCGGCTGCTACCCTCGAACTAGGAGTCGAACCTTGTCCCGTTGTACCTCCGTGATCCAGTGTCATGCTGCCTTAACGCGCGCAACCACCCTGGCGGATAACCATACTTTACCTACTGAAAACTAACCCACAAAATCATTTCTGTTTTTTCGTTACAACAATGCACCTGGAATCAATTCAATGAAGAATAGCAATTAAAAATATTTTAAATAAATTAATCACTGTTATTGACGGTGTTACAATTTAGAATTTAGTTCTAATAATGATTGTTCTAAAACTAAGGTCCTTCGTAACATCGTTTTGAAGTTGATAATGTAAATGACAATCCGCTAACAAATGCTTGAAGGTAGAAACGATACTGAATAATTTGCACTAATCCAAGCTACATGATAGTAATAGCCTGGAAGTAACTGTTGAGATTCGCTATCCATGATGCCACGTGCATCAGAACACATGCAGAACCTGTCAAAGATGCTGTTAATAAACAGTTTCTCAGATTTAACTATCTTGTCCTAGCTCAACAACAAAAGAATTTTTGGAACGGCACCGTTCGTGGGGTATACCTCTCAAATTTCTTTCTTTTAGATACAATCAAACGAAAAGGCAGATAAAAGTACTTTTAATTTCCCGAATTGTAAATGTCATAAACGTGGTCTGTTGATGAATAGTGCTTCTTTTCCCACGAGACCATATAAACCCCCATGCATGTGATTTGTCGAGCTTGATTCTTGTGTCACTACCTGTTAAGTAATGGACTTGTGTGTGGTTAAGGAGACGACACCAACCCAAAGCTGAAGCCAACGCAGCAAGGCACTCCGAAAGAGGTTCGACACAGATGCTTCCAAGTTTGATAGCCAATAGCATACAAACTCACCAGTACCTAAGGTTCATTTTTCAGCAATAAGGTCTACTATATTTTGATCATGCCGTGTTAGAAGGAGTTACACGACAGCGATGACAAAATGGCAAAATAAACCCCTCTATTCGAAAGCCGACTAGGATTTAATAGTCCTTCACACTACATGTTAGAATGTTTAAGATAAACTATCTTCATTGTAATGGTTCAACAATGAATAATTGCACTGTTGGAAATTGCAACTGTTGAGGTGTCCATCGTATAACTCAGTTATTCTCAACATGTGAAGATGGGACAGGTGGTTGAAATATGAAATATAAAAAAAAATAATTCTCATTGAATACAGCTGTTATCACAAAACAAATTGACAGTAAATAATAACTTAAGGTTATCAGTATTTCTTTCTATCTTTTCCGTAGTTTCTCTCTTTCTTTGTTGGCTCATAGCATTATAATTGTTTTGGTTATTTAATATTAAGAGTTTTCCATATATAATTCACTTCTAGTAGTTCAGTTTCATAACTCTGTTTCTGTAGGACTTCAAAAGATGTTTTCAGATTTATTGTGTTATAATGCTACAGTAAAACATGTCATCAGCATCAAAAATATAAAACACTAACCTAATCCACAACATGAAGGTTGGTTGGATCCCCCCGAAAGAGGCATACTAAGCCGTTTTGTCAGGTGTAGGAGGGCCAGTTCCTTTACCCCTGGAATATACTGTTTAACGTAAAGTCCGAACCACGAAACGTCCTTGCACAGCCCATATGATCAAACACAACTCTCAGAAATTCCTACTGCCATCGGGATTTGAAACCGGGACCGGATTTTAAATTCTTGAAACCAAGTGCCTTTTAACGTCTGAGTTACCGGACCGCTCATTAGTAAAATACACACAGGTAAAAATAAAATGGGCCCATACAAGTTGATCCGTAGGATTATTCTCGACATTATACTTTTCTCGGGTTGGATAAAGACTAGATTTACTGGACGTGAAGTTAAAAAAAAGGATGGAGAAACTCTTGTGTCGAACAATGGTATCACTCAAACGTAACTTCTGGACAGTACACGAAAAATAAACTTGATTAGTAACGGTAGAAGTGTGTATTTATAAACTAGTCTCCCCGTTGACATGGCTAGTGGCGTAGCTAGGTCAACAAGGGCCCCGGTGCAAAAAATTTATTTTGGGCCCTCAGGCCAGATGGTCGACCATTTTTTTGCTTTTTGTGTTGCTGGTAAAGGCCCCCTGAGCAGTGGTTTGGCCCCCCCTGAGCAGTGAGAGGGCCCTTAGTGAGGGGCTTCCTGTATCTCAGGGGCCCCCTTAGACGTAGAGCTAAGAAAAAGGTCGCCAGTTTGCCATGAAGGCTCGTGGGCCTCTGAACTGCGCTTGGGGGCCCCCAGAGGTGACGTGGCTAAGCTTGTGGGAGATACAAAGCTTTTTTCTTCAGGTTATACGTCGATGACGAAGTCTGTATTCTTGCACAATGTCATTAGAGGCGGGAGAGGAGTGGATGCTAAAAACGGTAAAGAAATCGGCCATAACTTTTTGAAGGAACCATACCATCTTCCGCCTGGAGTGATTTCGGGAAATCTGGTTGCCCGGAAGGAGATTTGAACGCCCCTCCTCGCGAATGCTCACTCACCAGACACTATGAGACTTAGTATGTACTATAAGACGAGAGTTGTAGTTAGTGAACCCAGGGAGGGCCGGGTCTGGCGTGTGAAGGCTGCTGGCTGGACCGTACCCTAACCCAGCGTGGGTCCCACGGTAATTGCCGAGAAGCCGGAGTAGTCGTTATTTATATCTTATTCAGTAATAAGTCGCGCCGGGCTGGGAACGCGGATATTCGTTACGTGGGATGTCTCTATTCTTGTACGGTGACGCACCTCCGCGGTGGAACAGGTACAGGAAAATAAAAAGTATCCACGGCGCCAGCAGGTAAAGTGTATGCATAACGCCAGCAGGTTAGGCGCCACGAGAGAGTTTTCTTCACGACAGACAGATTACACCTGTACCTCGCATAGACATTTGCAGAGTTAACAATAAAAAAGTAATTGGGCATAATTGAATTTAACTTAATTGCGGTGTCAATTTCCCTACACATCCATTTTCCCTTTCCTGTACCAATCTACTTTTGCCTTCTACAATTTTCACCTTTAAATTGTTTCACCGTTTTTGGTAAATTATTCATTTCTCTTCCTAACTTATTCCAATCCCTGACTCCCTTACATACAAAACAAAATCTTTCAACACCCTTGTGCCTGAAATCAAGTGCCAGCTTGTGGTTTTGATCATCTTTTCCCTTCCATGCGTTACTCCTAATTCTTACACCAATATCTTTCCATGCTTCATCACCAATATACGCCTTATACTCTCCCATGACCCTCTTCACCATCCTCCTGTCTTCCAATGAGTCCCATTCCAGCTCTTTTATCATACCGGTTACTGATTGTTTAATTCAGTAATTTCCAGAGACAAATCTAGCAGCCCTTCTTTGCAGCCCCTTCAACTCCTATATGTGGGTTTCATACTACACTACCATATTCAAGCAATGGTCTGATCGAAATTCTATAACCCAATTCCTTTAATTCTCTGATACATCGCCTCATCACTCTCTCCAACAAGTGCAGGCTTTTTAAACCCTTTTCCTACTATCTGTCCAATGCATTCCGCCCAGTTGAGCTTGTTACCAAATTTTATGTCAAGATATTTACATTTCAAGTCTTCAACAAGCGATTCTTTCCACACCTTATAATCTAGAAACAAAGATAGCTAACTAATGAAGACTCCCATACTTTCTTCTACTACTGTCCCTGTCCAGGTTCATTACTTCGAAATACCTTCTAACAGATTTGCTTTAAATTTTGCAGAACCAACTTTCATACTTTCGGCAGCCAGATATGGCGTTGTCGAAATTTGACCATAAAAATTCATTTTTTGTCTTAAAAAAAAATCATTTTTGTAACGTTTAGGCTCTGTGCAGTAAATTTTTTTGTTGAACTCGACCTTAAATGTTTCATTTTATGAACCCGATCAGCTCATGTAACGCCGTTATGACCCGTGGATTTAAATACTCTGAACCCGGACAAAGAAGGCATTCACGCACCTGAAACTGACTGTCAACTGGGAACTTATCCATACTCATACACAAAATACCTAGCTTTTATGTACATTACACATCTTTTAGTTTGAATCTGTTTCCATTTGTTCACTGATTTTTTTTACAAAATTGCCTGTTAATTTTTATAGAAACTATAAGCCACGTAGAAATGCTGTAACTATATCGTAGCTTCGGGAAAAACTTTTTACCTTTCCAGCCCCTTGTTTTATAACAAAATCATGTCGTAATTATAGTTTGAAGCGTAATATTTTATTAAATAAATGGAAATTAAGGTAGAAACATGTCTCTGCAGACTCATCCCGGTTGCTAAATGTTATTATTCGCTTCAGATAAATGTTGAAATAGTATTAGATATACAGTGAAAATAACACAAAAAACACTTGGGACGTCTAGCAAAGCATTAGAACCAAGCAAAATTTGTACACTTTAAGGTATTTTCCAGCGAACACCGATACCGATCCAAATTTTGCACAAAACGCTAACCGTTCACCCACCACGCTCGGTCCGTGGCCTTAAAAACATTCACGATTTCGTTTGCATTCTGCTTATGTCGAAGCAAAATTTTTCGTGGTAAGCATATCACGTAAAGCAATTTACAAATAATTAATCATTTGAAGTATCAAGTTTTAATGATTTCTGATACACCAGATTTTTAAACATCTAAACTCTCTGAAAGTGAAGATAGCCAGTCTCTTTACCATCCATCGACACTTGTGAATGAGCAGTGAGGTTTGGCCCTGGCAAATCGAGATGGCTCTGGTTGAACCACCCTCCGGGTTTCTGTATTTCACAGTCACGGAAACCTTTCAAGGATACTTTCTTCAGAGGATGCTGGCCGATCTCCTCGTAGTTCCTTCTCCAACTCGTCTTCCACTCTAATCGCCTCCTTCATCTAGAACCTTGAAGCCCCAATTAATAGAAACGCTGTTCATACAACACAGTAATCAACATAGAATTTCAAGACAGTGTTTTTCCCACATGCTTACCAACTTTCAACTATCACCATCATCTGGAGCAGCTTCCAACCGCTGACCGGGTCTGCACTACCAGTCCATCCACCATCCCTCTACTTCCGCTGTCGCCCAATTTCCTCCTCTTTCTTCCACACATTTTTCATACCTTTCATCCAAGTGTTCCTCTGTCTTCCTCTGGGCCTCTTCCCTTTCAGCTCCATGTCCAGCATCTTCCATAATGTCTTCACTTCTCGATTATTTTTTGTACCTTTAGGAAATCACCCTCATGTACTCTTCCACATAACGGTGATTGTATTCACACTATATCAAAATTCCGCGTAAATGAAGCATGTTCTAGTTTGTTGGTTATGTCCCTTAGATACCATTTATTCGTATCTCATGCTGATTTAATACTTCTTTTATTAGTGGCGTACCAGCAAGCAAACTGGAAACGTGATCGCAAGGTGACTTTTTCGATCATTTTCGCTAATGAGCGATTTCTCTACAGAAGATTTTGCCGTTTTCGCTGCGTCATATTGGTATAAATAGGTTCGTAAATTTAACGCTTCGTCGAAATTCTCCTCCTCCTTCTTCTTTCAGATGTTTCGACCAGGGCTTAGGTCTTCCTCAGATGACTTAGCCACCTGCTGAGTCTGCTAGAGTCTCAAGCATTTCGACGCAGCTTGAAACTCGATATCTCTTCAGGTTGGCAGAATAATGGGCGTTTTTGAGCACTGCCTATAGTTCTGTAGGACGCGGCAGGTTGGTAGCACTGGAATCCAGTAGTGAGCTGCCAGATAGCGAGGGGCTGACTGAGTACTCCGGAAGCGACGTCAAGCGGACGTCCTCAATCGAAGGTCCGGGCGGATATTGAACGGTGGAGAGCGTCAGGTGTTCCCAAGGAGTCCAACCCTTCTTTATTTATGGCGCACAGGTCTATTACGGGCGGCACTGGAGATCGATTTCTGAGATAAGGGTAATTCGTTGGTGGGCTGCTCGTGCATGTGAATGTTCCGTGCAGCTCATCCGAGCGCGATTCCTCTTTAGCCACTCAACCGTCTGTCAAACAACCGTCAGCTCCGCTGAGAACATTGGTTTTAACAACAACGTTTAACTCCACCTTAACCTCACTAAACAAATAAGCAAAGCTTTCCCGTAAGAAACGACTCCTCTTCGATTACATTTATGTGCAACTGTTAACAATTTTGATTCCATGACAGTGTCTTAAGCTGGTTATTATTTCTATTTTACCTTTAAATGTCTTGACAGTTGTTTCACCAAGCGTGGTGGATGAGCGGTTAACGCTCTGGCCTCGCATTCGCGTGGACGGTGGTTCGAATCCCCGTCCGGGCATCCAGATTTGGGTTTTCCGTGGTTTCTCCAAATCACCTCCAGGCCTTGGGCGAATTCCTTCCCGTTCCTTGCCCCCTGTCCCTTCCCGCCATTATGTCTGTGAGAGGTAAAGCCATAAGAAACAAAAAATCTTTCGGGTTACAATTTCCAAAACTCATCCTTCATCTCGTATTATTCGAAAAAGAACGTTTATATTACCTTATATTACCTTTTTGGGGACGCAATCTCTTTCTCCGTCCATCCGAAACCGTTACTAACTTTTCGAAATTTAGATTAACTGCTTCATTATAATGTCCTCTACAGGTTTAGCACTCTCCTTTTTCGGAAAGGGTGCCACAACACCACAATTAATAATGCCGAAATATAAGACGTTGCGCAAACGCGAAATGTTACCAGCACGGCAAAAATGACACAAAAATTATCGGTACAGTGATCATATCAACCTAAAAAGTTTCTTTTTGTCATATAGGTAAGGGTTAGCTTGAAATGCCACCTGGACCAAGAGAAAAAAAAGTTATAAAATTTCGTTCTGTTGTAATGTTTTAGGGAATGGCGTATTTGTTTACAATGAACGGAAGCAATCAATTGTCTCCGATTGTTTGTATTGTTGATATTCTACACCTCAGACAAATATTTTCTATTTGTTAATTTCGTGTGACCTTTTACAACGGAGGGAATCTGAAACGGGAAAAAACATTACAACAAAAGATTTAACTAACATTACAAGAGATCGTCATTGATTTTGCAGCGCCAGCGGCATCTAATAGTTGCGTGTGACTCTCATATTTCGGAAATTCTAATTTAATTTGTGGCGACTTTTTACAAAAAAGGAGAGTGCAAAACGTGAAGAGAACACCATGTGACAGCAGTTAATCTGAGCTTCGAAAGGTTAGTACCAGTTTCGGATCGGTGGTGAAAGAGGCAACGTCCCCACCTTTGTTATTTTCTTTCTTCGAAATACTCGTAGATTAAGCTTGCATCAATAGTTTGTTAGTTAAACACACCACAATTATTATTTCGCAACTTAATCATAAACTAATTACAACTTTCAATTCTGCATGAATTATAACAATTGACTTTTCCGCTTACAGTTCATATGACTGATTTTTTATTTGTGCACCTTCACCCAGGCTACCGTCATATTTTTACGTCATCTTAGGCTTTTCTCTAATCTTCTCCATTCTCTATACTGATAACACAGGATTGGTATTGTACATTTATAATTTGTAGTACAAATAAATAAATATATTATTTTATACTAACAATTATTAGCATTTGGGCTTGACGTATGACCGCTACAAACACTAACAGGGTAAACATGAATCAAAGCACAGGAACTAAAAATTTTGCAACTCAGACTTCCAACATTCAACATTAATTGACAAAATCTGGAACAATAATCACATTTGAATCAATCGGAACCTACCGACGTTTCAACCTAGTCTTATGTCTTCTTCAGGGGTCGTGTGCCGAATCTGCTACAGATTGTGATCTGCTGGAGACCGGCGTGGCTAGTTGTTTACTTATTTGTACTGTCGATTGTGTAATTGTCCAGAGATGTTGTTTACGACGTAATACAGGGCGTTCGCCGGGAAACGCTACCCTCCCAGTCTGTTGCCGTCGGCAACTTGCTGGGAGTGTAGCCAGCAACTCCCGCCACACGGCGCCGTGAACCGCCGCACTGTTTAACACCTCCACTGCCCCAACAGTGCAGTGACGCAGAATAATGGGACCCTTACATTGTTAAGAACGGTTTCTTTGCATTGTAGCTAGTTTGTGACTTCAGTCTCTTATTAATCAGTTTTGTGAATAAACGTTTCTTTGTGGTTTGGCTGGTTTGGGGCTTCATACTCTTACTAATCTGTACCGTGTTTGAGTGTGAGTAAAATTATGGTACGTTACAGTTTGCAACAAAGAATATTTCTCTACGATACATATGTGAAGAAGAAGTCGTTTAAAAAGTGTCGCAGTAAATTTCGTCGCGAATATCCTGGCGCTTTACTGCCAGCTAAATCAACAATTCAACGTCTGGTTAAAAAAGTAAGAGAAACGGGTTCATTTTTTAACAAAAAGAGACTGTCAGTCAACCGTATTCTCACAGAGGAGAAAATTGACGATATCGCTTTTCGACTAGAACAGCCACCCAAATAATCATTAAGTCAGTTAGGGCAGCAGGCAGGCGTATCTAAGACCCTTGTGACTTCTACCTTTGGGGTAAACTTAAGGGTAAGATGTACGAAGGAAATCCTCACACATTGGAAGAACTTGAGGAAAAAATCTATCAAGTAATAATGTCCATTGACAAAGGTGAAATCCAGCGTGTGTCTCGAAATATGTTCAGAAGATGTGAAATGTGCATTACACAAGAGGGTCAACACTTCCAGCATCTTTTATAAGGTAAGCTAATGAATTACGTCACATTCAAATGCTAAGCACATACAAGTTTATGAAGCGTAATTATTATGAAATAGTCCGTGGCCGACGGTCGAACAATGCCGGAAGCTGACCGCTCGTTCGCCGGGAGCAGTTTCTTCCTTGTAGCGCTAACAGTGGGTTGCGTTTCCCGGCGAACGCCTTGTATCTATGGGACCAGAGTTAATTATTTATCCAGCACACATTTCCAACTCTGGCTAAGACCGTAAGAACCATCTTTGTTGAGGTTGTTTGGATGTTCAAATATTTCAATAGCCTCTCATTCTTTTCTTTGGAGATAACCTTCGATTTTAGCTAGCACTCTTGTATTATCCCACAATATTTCATGTTCTTCCTCCATCTGGTGTTCGGCAATAGCTGATTCGTGGGGATGCCTCAGACGGGTGTGACTCTTATGTTCACTTATCCTCACGGCTACAGCTCTTTCGGTTTCGCCTATATATACCTTCCCGCAATTACAGTGCAAATAAGTAATCAACTAGCCACGCCGGTCTCCAGCAGATCACAATCTGTAGCAGATTCGGCAAACGACCCCTGAAGAAGACTTAAGACTAGGTTGAAACGTCAGGAAAAGAAGAAGGAGGAGTACAATAAATATAGCTATCGAAGAACACTGAAGAGCTATTTAATTGAAATTTCCTCTCCCATCTACTTTTGCACAAACTATTGATCACTTCCCTGGGTAATTTTTTCCAATCCATGACTCTCTTATCTAAAAATGTATTCTCACTCCCTCATAATGATCTTTTCCCTTCCATGCACTACTCCGAAATCTTTTACCAACATTCACCACTGATCACATTGTCAACATAATTTTGCTGATTGATGGACTGTCTACATACATTAAAAATACTGTGAATAATGCTGATTAATATGAGACAGTATTTCACGCAGGTACGGTGGGAGGGACCGGTCAGTTGGTCAAACATACAGTGGTCGTTGGTCTTTGAGGAGGGCCGCGAAATGAGGACCGAAACGTGTGTCAGTAATAAATCGAGGGCGCGTATGAGTAAGGTTTTGGGGTACTCCAGTTTGTCGGTGGGCTGGGTGGCCCCCCCGCCGTTCGTCGGCCTATGAAGTCGCCGCCGCTGCAGTCGAGTCTGCCCACGGAACAGCAGTAACCGTATTTCACGGTCCGCCTCGGCGCCGACCCACCGTCTGTTCACGGCCACCGGAATTAGAGAAAGTCACAGGTCCAGAACAGTTCCCAGTCTGCAACAAGGAGATACCCATATATACTAGACAAATATGGGCTGCCGACTTTGTGAAGGGTAGAACACAGTATGTAGCTCTCAACGCTAGACGTACAGTACTTCACTGACCCAAGTGAGGTCTGTAGATCCTAGGGAGTATGATAGAACCGCTGTTGTTTCCCAAATACACCAATGGTTGATGCGATGTAGTGGAGGGGAAAATAAGACTATTTGCCAATGATGTTATTGTTTATTGCGAAATAGAATCCCAAGGCTCCTACGCTTTGTTACAAGCCGATGTTGTGAAAATAATCGCGTGGTGCGAAGACTGGCAGATGGAGCTAAACGCTAAGTAAAAAGCTGCACCATTTAGCTATGAATACCAGACTGATAAGGTTGTCGTTAGAGCGGTAGATTCACAATAGTTTATTGTGGAATTAACATATTGGGAAAGCAAACAATAGGCTCATATTCCTAGGTCGTAATTTAAAGCAGTGTACACCGGATGCTAAATCTACTGCACATAAAGCACTGGTGTGACCTGACTTAGAATATTGTTCTCCTGCATGAGGCCCCCAGCAAAATGTATTGATAAAGGCATCTAACAATGTCCAAAGAAGAGCGGCCTTTTTGTGAGGAATATACATACCTGGAGGGAAAGCGTTAGTGCGATGTTGAAGTAGTTGATTGGGAAGATCAGGAATACCGTAGGCCCTTCTCTCGTCAGAAACTAATTGAAAAGTTCATAACATATCTATTTCAGGACGACAGCCAACACACTTTACTACAAGCAACATTCATCTCTAGATCAAGAAAATGAGACAAAAGAAATTTTATACTTTTTTTTATTATTTTTTTTTTTTTTTAACGAGCGATTAGAGAATGGAATAGAAAGGATATACCTAGTGAGAAAACTTTGAATACGACAGCAATATATATCGATAAATCGCTCCAGCCATTCTGATCTGAGTTTCCTAGATAGCTTCAGTTGAACGCCGGAATTGTTCCTCAAAATAGGCCATGGGAGCTTCCGGCCATATCATGTAATTATCTTTCGATTCATAAACAAATACACATTAAGATAAACGCAACACACCCTCCGCCACCAACGTTTAATGAATAGTGGAGTAATAGTGACAGTAATAATTGCGTCTGGTCATTAGCATTCTCGGATGGTATGCCAATTAATTAGTTAAAGCGTTCAGGATCGGAGCTGTGGCCAGATAGTTTTTGAACACTTAACTGTCACTCAGGCAAAGCTTTGCTTTCTTCATGTGAAACACGCTAATAGGCTTTCGGATTCGACCTTAAACTACAGGAAAAGCCATGACAACTAGAAACTGGGTATGATTCGAACCAACGTCCTCCAAAATGCGAGGCCAGAGCGTTACCGCTCACCCACCACGTTTAGTAATTGCAGTAAGACACTATGGCACTGCGGAAGGTAAGACGCGTTGGTTCATGACCTGCTGTAGGCCTACTAAGCCTTCAACAAGCTGAAACAATGTATCAATATGAGGAGAGAGAGAGAAAAGAAGAAAAAAAAAATTAACTACCGGCTATGCCGTGCGAGGCGAGTACTGGGAAATGCTGTGATATTTTACCTCAAAGATTTCGAATTTATTTTAGAAAGATTAGTTCTATGCCAGGAATAATTGATAACATAATTTTAACAACATGTAGTTTGCACAGTTACTTACGGAAGGATAAAGTTTCATGCCATGTAGAAAGTAAATTTCAGGATGGACGTGAGAAACGCTTTATTACAAATATTCCTTGTTGGAATGCTAATCCTCATAAAGATGTTTTTGCTACCAAAATAAATTAATAAAATAAAATAAATAAAAAATCACTACATTTTTTAATTCGGAAGTAGGATCTGTGCCCTGGCAGTACAAAAACATCTAATAATATTTGAATCTGTATTAAATTTTGCCAACTTTATAATATTCAGACATAACAAACTGTTGAAACATTTATATATATATTTTGCTTACGAGCAGAAGTTTTTTGACGTTCATAGTCCATGTTGACCTGGTCTTATTTGACTTTTGCACGTTTATACTAGCGGTCAGCTCAGCTCAAGTCTTCCGTTGGATTACGTGTATAACAACTTTTAACATGAGCTGAACTGACCGCTAGTGTGGATAGACATTTAGCGATAAGGCAAGGATTGATGTTGGCAGTGTGTGGACTGGAAAAGATGCCCATGACGACAAACTAACACCTAGCGTGGTGGGTGAGCGGTTAACGCTCTGGAATCGTATTCGAGAGGACGACGGTTCAAATCCCCGTCCGGACATCCAGATTTGTGTTTTCCGTGGTATACCCAAATTTCTTCAGGTAAATGCCGGGATGATTCCTTCAAAAGGCCATGGCCGATTTCCTTCCCTTTCCTTGTCCCATCCCACATCTAGCGACCTCGACGTCAACGAAGCGTAAAGCCAAAAGTTAAAAAAAAAAAAAAAACTTGATTTCAGGCCTAAAGGAGTGGGAAGTTTTTCTTTTGCATGTAAGTGGAATTTTAATACAAAGATCCACTAGATACGAAAATAAAAGATTAGGTAACTTGCCACTTACGCAAATGCTCCACAGTATTAAATTTAATATTTCGCTGTATATCCAAGTTCTCCTGGTCACACTGGCTACTTTCTAGCAGGTAACCATTGTTTCTATACTTATTTAACTAGCAGTTAGTAAGTTTGTTATTTGTTACTTATACCAGTAGTCCATTATAGTGAATTGTGTTTGCATGAAGTAGAGACCAAAGATAAGGAATGATTAATTATTGGTCAATCAGAAGAATGTATCCGAGCTAGGGATGCTCATCCAGAAAATACATCGATGTTTTTTTCGATGTGATGCATCGAAACGTTGCATCGATGTTTCACGATGCATCTAATAAAAACATCGATGTTTTCGATGCATCGAATAAAAACATATATATATATATATCTATATAGGTTAGGAAACTTAAAAATGAGACAAAGATTAGTAAACTAGCAAAATGAAGTATTTATTTGAATTATATTTTTAATTAGTCTTTTACAAAGGCAATTTGAAATTACTGGGATTTATAAATTAGAATAGAAAGATAGAATAAAAGTAAAACGAGGAACGCTGAAAGAGAGGCAGTGTTGGGATTCTAATGTAATTGGAATTTATAAATCCCAATATTTTCTCTCTAAACTTTGCATAAATAAAATTTTGTTAACCCGCTTTCCTTGAATTCTGTTTCTTTGTTGATTTAAAACTTGTGCAGCTTTCGAAAAAAGTCTTTCTGATGGCACTGAGCTGGCTACCGAAGTTTAATATTTATAAGCTATTTTGTACAATTTTTGAAACTGTTGTTTATAATCTGACCATACTTCTAACGGATTTCACTAAGCCGGCCGACCGGAGTTCTCAAGTAGACAGACAGCTCGTCGGAAACACTTTCTTCGGTCTTGTTTGATTTCCAGTTTCTTTGAACTAGTTTGAGATGATCGGTCCAAAGGCTGAAATCTTCCGATGTTTTGTCTGAACTATCTGAATCAGATTCTGTTCGCATTTCTTCCAGCTCCCTCTTCATCATATCTTTGATCTTTTGAATAGCATTTGAAGCCATCGGGTCTTCAAAATGTAGTTTTTTGAAACGTGGATCCAATAAGGTCGCGATAGCTAAAGACGAAACTTATTCGATAGCACCCATCCGTTTGTTGATTTCTTTTAGGACGAGCTTATGTACTTCCATCACTAAAGGTTCATCAGTCTCAACTGATTTGAGTTTTGAAAGCATGCAGTGCACTAAGGGGATTACTTTACTGCTGGTACAATATTTATCCCCAGATATTTCTTTAGTTGTTGCTTCAAGTGGGCGTAGTATGTTAAAAAGAGATGACGCGATGTTTAATTCAAAACCAGTCAGCATTGGAGGTGCTGTTTTATGGCTAATCAATATATCACTTACAACATTTTTAAGCTCCAAAAATCTTTGAATCATATAATATGTGCTATTCCAGCGTGTTGGCAGGCCTTGTATTAACTTTATTTCAGTACTTTCTCAAATCGTCGCTTGCCAAACAAGTGTGTTTAAAGAAAGTAACAATGGTCTTTATTTTTGGCAATATATTTTCTAAAGGTATTTTGGGAATATTATGAGCAACTAAATTAAGCGTGTGCGCGAAACAAGGGATGTGCTTCTTCTTTCCAAATCCTAATTCCATAACTTTTACCATATTCGGGTCGTTATCAGTAACGACCGCAGATACTTTGTCGGTATCAAATCCCCAATCGTTGCAGGTCTTAAGGAGCATGTCTGCTATATATTCCGGTGAATGACTTTCATTGAGTTGATAAACTCCTAATGTCATTGATTCGAACACTCTGTCTAGACCAAAATGCACTGTGACACCCAAAAAGCTGCGCATCTGCATTTCTGACCATATATCACTTGTTAATGTGAGGTGTTCAACATTTGAGAGTTTTGATTTTATTAATTTTGCCAAGACGTCATACTTGTCATCAAGCCACCGTGTCACAGTTGCTCTGCTGCGTATTTTATAATGAGGAGCGGAAATTTTTGAAGCTTACTAGGTACTTTTAGCCTTGCCCTAAGGTGTGGCTCCGCCCTACACTGTCGGGAAATTTCATGTCTACTGTAATTTTTTGTTGATTTATCAAAATTAAATTAAAAGAAAAATATGATGTGATTTTGTAGGTGACAAAATAAAATATAGCAATTCAACTTCCTGTTTTTGTTTTGCTTTAAAACCAATCATATCGCGTAGTTTTTTCTTGTTTTATGCAAGTTAAAATAAAAAATTTAATGTGATTTTGTAGGTGACAAAAATAACGTATAGCGATACAATTTTCCAGTTTTTGTTTTTCCTTAAAACTAATCGTGTTGCATATGTATTTTTTTTTTTTTCATTCAAGTAAAAAAATGTAATTTGATATTATAGGTGACAAAAATAACGTATAGTAATACAATTTTATGTTTTTGTTTTGCTTTAAAACTGATTCTATCGCGTCTAAGAAATGCGTTTGTTCTTTCGATGTATCGAATGAAAAACATCGATGCATCGTTAAACATCGAAAGTAAACGATGCATCGAATTGATTCGATGCATCGAATAGTAAACATCGATGTTTTCGATACATCGATGTATATCGAGCATCCCTAATCCGAGCGCAGTTGGTTGCACTGTTACCAACTCTATTGTTTTAACAGTAGAATTATTGTTTTTTTAATGACATCCCTGTTTTCTGCTTCATTCCGAATTTTAACTGTTTTTTTTTTCTCAGCGCCATTTGTCACTAGAGGTGATATTTTTTAAAAATATCGGATTTTCGATATATCAATATTTTAAAAATGTATCAATTTCGGCTGTCCATATATCGGAAAAAAGTATCGATACTTTCATAAAATCAAACCTTGCAAAAATAAGGCTGGTCACTGATAAATAGACGTGTGATTTTGTTCATAATAAGGCTTTCACTTTCATATGGTTTCTGTTGGTAATCATGATTCTTAATTTTTTTTAATTTTTTTACCATTATGCGTCTCATAATTTCATAAAAATTAATAAAATTTATAAAACTCGAAAGAAATTCGAGGCAAATCTTATTTAGTTTTAGTTGATAAGTAATACAGTTGAGGCATTTATTTAGGTAGAAGTTTAGTTATCATACTATGTACAATATTATGACCAAGTTACATACGATTTTTAGTGGTATTTCATTTAGTTTTGTATGTTGATAGCTTATTCTGAGTTATCTTATTTTTCTTGCTCTCGAATTAGCAACTATTTGCTATTTACACTTCCCATTATTTCTGCTAACACACTAAAGTTGGACTACCCTGGACAATCCACACGCTCATTTCAAACAACAGGCTCGCTTTCGATTCGTGCTGGGCGAGTGATGCCTTGCCTACTCTGTTGTCATCATCTGAGTAGACTTCGTACCTATAACTTTCAAATTAATTATAGAAACGTAGTAAGATTTACTTAAGTTTGCTGATCTCTTTGCGTAACAGAAACTTGAGAGACATAGTGTCATTCAGAGCAAACGAAAAATGATAACTAATTTAAAAAAATATCGAAGCCGATATCCAGATTTCAGTATCGAAATATTGCTATATCGCTTTAAAAATATCACTGTCAAATATCGATATTTTCAAAAAATAATATCGATATATTATCAACAGTCCTGTTCGTTACACCGTGTAAATATTATTTGATAACAAGGTAGCGAAAACATTTTCCTCGTGAAAATATCAGTAGCGCGAAGGCTTTAGATGGCAGTGGCAGTACCCGTGTAGGTTGCAGCAAATCGAGGGACGAAAGTGTTTCATCTTTCAGTCACTTCTTTCTTCTTTATTTCAAGGGAGTGAAGAAGTAATGTGTAAGCGTGACGTTTAAATTATAATATCGAAACAGTATCTTGGATACAATGAGAAGTGAAAAAATTCCACCTAGGAAGAAAAGTCTAAATTCGATAAAAATTAAATTCGTGGTTAAAAGATGACAGATTCAGTGGCTGGATAAAGAAAAGCGCTGAATGTGAGACCGATTTTTTTCTGTTCCGCGTGTAAATGCGACCGAAAATGTGGCATACACGAATTGCTACGCCACAAAGCATTTACAAAACACCTCAACAATTGTATAAAGTTACAAAAACAACAACAAAAATAACATCGATGGTAGTCTCAACTTCCAAATCACAGGACCCAAAAGTTTCCAAGCAGCAATTCTTGTCCATCGCTTACTTTTGGCTCAAGCAATTCTCTCCATGGTTCTCGAACCGACGACAGAATTGTATCTGGAGTTTTTGAAGTTCGTGTTACCTATATTTACAGAGCTCAACAAATAAATGCAGTCTGAAACAGAAAAATTATTTTTATAACTATATGTATACGACAAAATATTGACTGCAGACACAATTGTTTTGTACAAACAGAATATTTAGAACTCACGGAAACAGAACAACGTGAAACAAGAAATATTTCAGACACAGAAGAAATAAAAAATACTGAGCCTTGATTTCAGAGAAGAACAAACACTTTAACCATTATACGAAATATACGTTGGTGGAATGGTATCAAACCTGACCAGAAGAAAGTAAGAAATCGGAGAACTGGATGAAGAAAAGCTTAAAAATTTCTACATCAAATGTAAGGAGTGCCGTGCATTAAAATGTCTGAAGATGCTAAATACCAAAGCAATTCTGTATACCAAAATGATGAAGATCTTCCCTTCAATCGCGGATTTACTTTTTTTCTACCCAAAGATTTGTCCAGATAATATAACTGAGGTGGATAGAGAATGGAGAATTTTAAGAAATGTTAACTTTCGCTTTGACCAAAACGAAATCCCCGATGTTAACAAGTTTTGGACATATGTAAAATAATTGAAAAATAGAGATGGGTTTCAAACATTTCCTGCGCTGTGTAAATTAGTAAAGAAACTTTTGTGCCTACCTCATAGCAGCGCCACTGTGGAAAGGTTGTTTTCGGCTATAAATATAATGAAAACCAAATTACTCAACAGAATATCAACAACAAATACAAAAGGAACATTTCATACAAAATCTTAAATAATCGAATGTTACTCATTTAATTCCACAGAAAGGTACATGACGAAATTTAATAAAAAATATTACGATTTTCACTTTAAAATTCAATCAGAAAACACTGAAGATGAAATAATTGATGATGAAGACGAAAAATTATTTTTCTTTGATTTTGTAAATATTTTTTATTCTTTGTATCTATTTTTTAAATAATAGTTATGAATATAACAATACCTAATAAGTTACATTTTTGAAAACAGTATATCTGTATTTTCTTCACTGGTTTTAATTCCATGAAAAAATGTACAAACAGTAAGTTTAATGTTTTGAAATAACCATTTTACTGTTTTCTTATTGGAAATCTGCTGTTTTTCAGTCTCGTAGGATTGGCGACACAGGTTGGATGCTCCTGAGTAGCCATGTGTAATAAATAAAATAATAGTTCAGTTGTTCAGTCTCTAAAGCCACACACTGCGGAATAGGCCAATAAGTTTCTCGTCTAAACTGTATATTAGAAACGTTAAACCCCCTTAAACGTATTAATTGAAACTGCATGGTTAGGCAATTCATTGCACACTTGAACGCTCGTACTGCTTTCCACACCATTTGTCCCTTGTTCTACTTCATTCTTATTTCATATTCAACGATTTTCTGGGATCTGTTTCTTGATTATCCTCTTCACGGTGATTTTTAATACCGTTTATTGTGCAATATATGTTACCGACAATGTGTCATTTAATAATAACGAACTGATCATTATTTTGACTTACTGTGACCATGAAATAAATAACAAGGGGAAACAGGGTGCATCCTAGTGAACGCTAACTATTAAAAGAACCCCCCCCCCCCCCATTTAATGAGATAAAACTGGAGAAAAATCTGATTTTGAGTGTTTATAGAGCTGGTGGAATTCGGTATATATCATCAGGTAACCGCACACTGGTTTGGGGAGGTACAGCGGACCGGGAACTAGCCCAAGCTTCCTGTACTGGCTGTAGTGACTGTAGCTTTTAGGCTGATTACCGCAGTCATCAAGGCGAAAGCCGGGATAGTCCCCAATCACCGCCTCATAAACTATACATTTCACAAATAAAAATACACTTATCACAATCTGAACATAGTTACACGTTTCACAGACAGATGGCAGCACTTCACATATTAGTACGGCCTGGCAGTAGGTATGAAATGCATGGAGTCAGCAAGGGCACGAGGGCATAAAAAACATAGCTACAGTTTTGACCATGCCATCGGTGGGTAAAACTCACTGAAGGCAGCCGAACGCAAAATGTTGAGAAAAAATGGTGAAGAAGAAGAAGACAGCTACAAAATGAAACACTTATCCAATATCAAGTAGTTAAAACATTTTTGGTTGAAATTATGGAGACATACAATATGTGAAATGTGGTACGTACGGGGGCATTATGTTTCATGCATAGATCCTCTGCAGTCTACACAACGCTTCCGTCAACCTGTGGGTAATTGAGTGCTGTTAACTCAAGTCGGAGTTTCTTTTGCCCTGAAAGAGATGGTACGTCTTTTATATCTCACTCAAATTTCGTAGGCCCAACTTTGATTCGTCTGCTTGTTGTGTCTTTGAAATAATCCCATCTGCCAATAGAACACAATCTTGGTGTTTTAAAGAGCCCTGTTACTGTTTATAGTGAGGTACTACAGGTGGGTGAAGTTATAAACTTCAAACCCAATACACTGCCCATTGTGTTTATATAAATCATTAATGGGATGGTGTTAGCCACAAAAGTATATGTGTTACCAAAAAACAACACTGGACACTCCTGAACGACGCTTACAATTTCTTACATAAACAGCAACACTTATTGCTCTTCTTTACTTAAAGTGTCATAGCACCATTACTGCCTTTTCTTAACAGGCAGGGGGATGGCGGAGAATGTTGTCCCTGGACATTGCTTCCAGAAGTATTTGGGCGATGCAAAGCTTTTCTGTTGGTGTGGCTTCTCGGTGGTGTTTAAGTTAGATGATTAGACTTAAAGGTCTCTTACGACGGTCAATGGTGATGTCATAGCGACCGATGTTGTTTACTTCCGGGTTATTGCTTCTATTTGAACTTGTGTAGAATACTTCAGCCAGTTGTCTAAATCTGTCATGTAGATATGGAACTCCAGTAGCTTCATGGAGTGCATAGGTGGGAAATCTGGCTGGAAGGTGCAGGGCTCTTTTCAGTGCCCTGTTTTGTATTGTTTGTAGTCTGAGTATATAGCTGTCAGCAGCGTATGCCCACACTGGACAGGCATACTCAATAATAGGTCTTGCTAGGGTCGTGTAGATCTTAATGCCAGTGCTTGGGGCTAAATTATTGTCTCTGTAAAGAAGCGAGTAGAGGCTGTGAAGCCTCGCGCTTGCTTTTTATATGAGCTTGCCAGGTTAGTCTCCTGTCTAGCAGCACTCCCAGGTAGCGGGCAGTAGCTGACCAGGGTATGTCTTTACCGGGAAGGTGAAGAACCGGGTCCGGTTGACGTGGTCGACGGGGACCAAGTCTTTTACTGATCATTATTGCCTGAGTCTTGGCTGGGTTAATGTCAATCCTCCATCTCCGGGCCCAGGTGTCTGTTCCCTGGAAAACTTCCTGAAGGCGGCGAGTGGCTAAAATTCTGCTGCGACTGGCTGCGAGGTGCACTGTATCGCCAGCGTATGTTGCGACCAAAACTCCATTGGATGTGGGGACATGTGCAGTATATAATGAGCATAAAGTCAGACCCAGAACTGAGCCTTGGGGAACTCTGCTTCCACTTTTCTGATACTAGAGAAGGCTCTGTCGACTCGAACACTGAATGTGCGGTCGATCAGGTATGATTTTATTAACTTCACGTATGTACCTGGTCTTTCAAGACCACAGAATTATTTACGCGACGTAGTGTATCAATAGATCGTTTATATAAATACGTAATGGTCAGAGTCTTCGTGTTGGAAAAAAAATTTATTATCAGGACTTGGCTGGCAGAGTAGGATAGGTTTTGGTGCACAATTCCTACTGACCAGATTGTGCACCAAAGTCCTTGGTTGAACTCCAAACCTCTCCGGAATGAACATGGAGTGAGGGCATTCAACGCTCTTGATGGTGTATCTTCTGTCGGATGGCGAGGTTAAGCCTGGACGACCTTGTGGTGTCTTTTGGAAGAGTAGGCATGGATGGGCCGGCGTCACCCTCTCCCTTCTTTCATCTCTAAAGCACGCACCACTCTATTACAGTCATAGTCATTCACACTTACGGACGCTGTCACATTAAAAAAAGGCAACATGATCACACCCAGTTTATCTTCCCACACATAAACATCAGCCATGGTAAACGGATGCGGGAAGACGTTCACAGGAAGATAATAAAAGATGTGGCTCCTTGAGACTGTAATATGGAGTTCGAGTGATGGCAGAACGCTACTATACAGCTATGCGCACGTGTAAACAGGTGAAACCGAAACCAGCCAAACAATCCTGGAACTAATTCACATCTGACATTAGAAAAAAATGCAAAATAAAAATTTTATGATAACTATTGGTGTTACACATTGAATACGTTATCCTGATTTAACGATCGAAAGCCAAACCTTCAAATATATTTCGAGTACTGTGAAATTAATTCGTTATGACTAATCTAGTTTTGCCCGGTTTATGCTGCTACCTCCTCTGACGAATTCACTGTGGTGTTCAGTAACAAAGAACGTCAAAATGCATTGGCCCATAAATGACAATGTTACTAACCGGCATATCACTGAGCATACCTCGTAGAATGCTATGTAAGAACGAACATGTCACATACCTTCTTTTTTTTTTTTTTTTTTTTTTTTTTGCTAGATTGTTCATGGGAACGCCTTGCGCCTGCAACTTGTTTAGACCTATCACAATTTTGATGCCTTTATGCTATATCCAGACCAATACCATCCTGATCTGAGTTTTCCATAATTTTCCCAGATCACACCAGGTGAATGCCGGGGTGGGTCCTCAAAATAGCGCATGGCCGCCTGCTGCCGAATCCCGTATATCCCTTCCTATGCAAACGGTTACACATAGGATAGGTGCGATGCACCCTCCGCCACCCACTTTTAGTGAATCATGGAATAATAAAAATAGTATTAGTAATGCATGTTAAAAAATCAAAGGTTTCCACGTACATTCATCAGACTTCCCAGACCTTTCACGGATGATCTGCATCTCGTTTTGAGGATGGATTCTATTGTAACATGATTGCTTGAATGGAACGCCGAATTCGAAAAATATTTGCGACGTAAAATATAAGTATCAGGAAGAAGCAGTATATTATCTTATCAAAAAAGTATTAAAACTTCATTGTTACTGCGAAAACTCATGATGAACTCAGCGCAGCAGAACCATATTCCAAAAGACGTCTTCCCAAAGATCTTGTTAGACTTTCGAAATCGCTGAGAGAAATGTGAATATCCACATAGTTAATACTTGTAAGTGCATTAGTATTTCAGCCGAAGGTCAAATATATATTCTCTTCTTCCTCTTTCGATTTTGAACTACTTTGGGCCACGGGAATCAACTGGTATACTGGGTCGCCTTTTTCTCTCCTTCAGAATTATTTCATTCTTTCACTGAGGTTCCTCCATCTTTCTTCAGACCAGGTGGTCTTGGTCTTTGTACATTGTTTCTGGAGCCCTTTCAATTTATCAACTTTAGTTTGAAACACTCTTCCATTCTCTAACTGATCTGGATGGATCCCACCTTTCCCCATATCTTTTCTCGTATCTTCAACCTATTTTGTAATCACCTTTAATTTAGTGATGTAATAGAAAATTCTTTTTTCAACCTACTCTCACTCATATTTTTATTATTATATGCGTATGGATCCTGCGGGATCACTCAGTTCTTTCTGCTCTTCTAGATAACTCTCATTTTCTCTCCACGAGCAATCCTTCTTTCTTCATCCTCGTTGGAACTTGATTCACCTGCAGCACGATCCATCTGTTGACCTTTTGTTTGTCTAAAACTTCCGAGGTTTATATTTGTGTCCTCTCCAGGACCTTTTTGTCTTGTTTGATCCACGATATCCTCTTCAGCTTTCCAACGTATGTCATGATATTGTGTATATATCATGTTACTGGTAACCTTTGGAAGTGTCCATACAATTTTAATCTTCGTTTTCTGATGTCTGCTGCAAGTTTACACAATTTCTCTGTTACTTTTCGAGGTTTTATTTATTTAGCACACATTTTATGTAGCTTAGTACCTGGAAACTAAAATAGGCCTTAATTTAACAAACAGTTTTAAATCTGATATTTCAACAAATATTTCTCAAGGAATAATTTTATTTTATTTATGCTTAGGTTATTCAATGTCTGTACAGTCTTTGTTTATTGACACGATACTTAGAATTATTTTGATGTTAAAACATATATATTATAGGCTTGTAAACTTTCCGCATTTCACCACAGTCCATCGTTATATACTAACAGATTTATAAATGATTAATTACAGTTTTCTAATTTTATAGTTTTTGCGGTTTCCTGTCCACTTTATAGCAACAATTTTTACAACTTCACCACATCACTTTACACTTCAACTACCACTGCAGCTATTATTAAACTACAACTATTTAATATTGCTGATCTACCATCTAAGCAACATTTTCTAGTAATGGTTTCAGAGGGTTAATTCCGGAATAGCGCACTTTCTCAGTATCTCTGGCAGCCAAAGTGATCGATAAAGCCGTCCATCGGGAGACGCCACCGGCAACATTGGTTGTGGGAACTATTATTATTTTTAATCAAAATTAAGGGGGATTGCAGTCTGCACCCGTCTTCTGCATTCTTTGGGCCAAGGATTTTGCACACGATCTTTCGTTAAGTTAATCCTTCAGGATGTTTTTTAGTTCGCTTTTCTGTCGAGAATCAGAATTTCACTTGCGTAATGAACGTAGGCTAGACAACAGTTTTCATATTTACTCGTATTTATTATAACTTTTTTCTGTAAATTCTGAACTATAAATAAGTGTTCTTGGAGATAAGTACTGATTGTCTAATATGTTTTGCGTAATGATTACTCTCGTGGACGTATTTTGATGATATTTTTTCCACCAGTCGCCGTTATATTTTAGAGTCTACAGGAGTGGCAGGTGGAGGCTGAGTCGAGAAGACGCCGCGCGCGGAAGATATAAAATTCGTTCTCCCCCAAAGAAGCCGAGGCGAGCCCTCTGCGGCTCTCGGGATTATGGACTATAAACTCGGTGGAGGCCCAAATACGAAATGTTCTGAGGACAGGCAGCCAACGCAGAGGAAAAAAAAATACACCACTACAGCACGAAGGGCTCGTCCTGACCTTAGAGCCGTAGAGAACCTCCACCAAACTCCGGTTAAAAGTTTTCCATCTAGCTTAGTAACGATCAGAAAACTGGTATGGCGAGCGGTAGCGATGTAAATGCGTAATAGCAAATATCACGAAATTTGTTGTTTTTACCATTGATAACTGTACTAGGCTGATATGTTCTGACAATGTCAACGAGAGAAAATATTTGTTTCAGTCGATGAGTTACGAATTGTATTAAATATTAGTGATCCTATTGTGAAAAAGAGAGAGTTTAGATGTTCTGTTACGTTGTTTCTCATGAATCTGAGACATAATTCTCACGACACTCTCGACAGGTAAACATTCAATCATATATCAATCCCTTCTGTGATAGTTCTGGCTGTTAAAATGAGGACAAAGTTTTTTTTGTTTTGTTTCTTTGATCCGAGAGTCGTAAGTATGTTGATTTCTAGCGTTTCTCTGCATGCTATTTTAATAGCATACAACTGCATGCACATATTAACTTTGTCACCATGAGACAATGGTTTGACAAAACACGATAACTTTTATTAAATTCTTTTAAAAATAGGAATTTATTATGTAGAAAAAGATAGTATTAGTTATTGCAGTACACAAGTTTCGTGTAGTTTACCAATAGAAATAAATGACTTAAGATTGCTTTCCTTTTTCATATTCCGAATTTAAGTTGATTTTTCAGTTCTTTTTAATCTTAAATCATAACTTTCTAATTGCTTATTATAACTTATGAAGCCACTTTTTGTTATTTTTTTTTTTTAGTTTTATTCATACGTGTATACTTTTCCTGTATGTGGATGTTATGTTTTACTGTTTTAGTCATTGTGTACCTCTGTTTTGAGACTGAAATATACTTACCTGCTACAAAAAGGGGGTATGTGCACAGTGTTTATAATACTGCCTTCAAATTCATTTTTAAGCATGTGCATGTGCATGTGCAGAAGGTGTCCCGGCGAATACATTGTTCGATAAAGAAAAATTGCTCAAGACGGACGTATTTCACAGATTTTTGTTGTTGTCTTTTTTGTCTTTCGACTGGTTTTATGCAATCCCTCATACCTTCCTATCTTGCGCTAACCTCTTCACCTCAACATAACTTTGCACCATACGTCCTCAATTAACTGTTTCATATATTTCTCTGTCTTCCTCCACAGTTCATACCTTCAACTGTTCCCTCCACTAACAAATTAAATCCTGCATGTCTCAAAATATGACCTACCATCCTCTCTCTTCTTTCTATAAGATTTATAATTAAATAAATGTAGGCAACACTTAAGGCTTTTAATAATTAATTTAACAATTCTGAAACAGGTGACACTCACGATGATATACTAAGTAAACCTTGATTCTAACTAGTAATCCATGGCTGCTGAAAAAACAATGTGTCTAAACAACCCACTTTGAATTCTTCAATACTATAAAATATTTTTACCTTTAACCACATCTTTGGAATGACACTAAATTTTTTACTGGTTAAATATGAGCAGAAACAACAATAAATTGAAGAACCTTATTAATAGCTTATATAAAAACATTCTTTGTCAGCCGTTTTCAATCGTGAAATAGGGAGGCCTCTTATAGTTATGAGCACCGATCATTATGAATCCCTAAGAATATGAAAAGTAATCACAACATTGCCTCAGTTGTCAATTAGTGACCCTCCCGCTTGCCGTGTTCTCATGAAGAACTTAAAGCGTTGCCATCTGTCTGTGATTCGTATAACTTATGTTCTCTATGATAGGTGTTTTTGATATGTGTAAGCGGAACTTGGGGACCATCGCAGTGGAAAATCTCCTAAAAACCGATATCAGGACGGGCGGTACGCGGGTATCAGGACTCGATCCTGATTCGTCTTGTTGAACCTTCCCGATCCAGTGGGTTGATACCTTAACCCATGTAGGCACTCTGACAGGTAAATCTGCCATATGGGATATTAATATCTTATTAGCTTCTTGTATTACACCTAGGGCCTAATCTTATTCATTATATTACCTGTAATATTTGTTCATATAGATTCGACAGCTTAAAATGCAAAGATATGTTACAGTTAAAATGCATAGATTTTTAATATGTTTTATATACAATATATTGTTTGTGGTGATTCAAGTATTTTTTGCCATTTGAAGCCATATTCTGAACGGACTTTTTTATATTTCAATTCCCCTCAGGTGAGCCCGAAGATTTTATACTTTACTCTCCCAAAATTTTTATCAATTATTTCTATAAAAAACAGAAATACAAACAAGAAAAAAAATTGATAAAGTAGAACAATAAATAGTTAATTTCAACAACATTGATCAATGCATAGTCAAATGCGAAACTGTAAAGACGAACATAATTAACGGTGATAATGATGGTTGAAAATGTGGCGATGAATGTTGAGGTATAATATTGGCATGCAACTGACTTTGAATAATGTAAATTAATATTCTTGCTTCCAAGGGACAATAAGAGAAAAAAAAAGAGATTTTGAACGTGGAGAAGGTGTTGAGACAGCTTTACGACCGGCCAGATGTCTTTACTTGTTCTGTCGTGGTGGATCTAATCCGTGTGATTAATTGGTCACAGCGTCGCAGTCGTTTGCGTTCAGAGCAGCTACCGTAACAAGCTGCATGGAGATCACCACAATTGCAAGATATTGCTTCCTGCCTGGGCAGTGAGCAGTCTGCTACAGTGTGGACTGCAAGAACGCCAGAATTTCTGACACCAGTAGAACTGGTCCTCTGGGGATGGAGGCTTCTTCATATTAATGTGCTTAGAAGCAACGGCCCAAGACTATTGTTGCTCGTAGACAAGAACGACTTTGCTGAGCGTGTTGAGCACCGGGAAGGGGCAGGAAGAGACTGTTTTAATTCTTCTAAGATCCGTACAGTAGGGCATCTTCGGAACACGCTGCAGCCGGACGGATAAGCTGCACCTGTTGTTTGCGGAGGGTGTGATAATAAGAAGTACAGATCACTCTGCAATGCATCTGACATTTACACTCGCTAATATGGGTAGTGACAGGAATAATGGCGAATCTGGAGAGTCACTCAGGACCTTTGACGCAGATGGAAAGAGAATTGGGTTCATTGTCACCGTTGGTGACATAACAGTTTCCGCCTTGCTGATGTGGATTACCATTTGACTTGAGCAGCTTTCATTTTCGCTTGCCCGTTTACTTGGCTTGGCCGTGCACTTAGTCCTGTTGGCTAGCTGATGCTGATAGTAGTTTGAATGCTGTTTTGTGGCAGGACATGACTGAGCGGCATGGATTCGGATAAGAAGATGGCTGTTCATCTTTTAGGCTCTTCTGACCCGTGCTAATGTTTCACTCACCTAGCTGGCACAGTTTGATGACAAGTGTAATGACCGGATATTTTCATGGCTAGACGAACCATTCGCCTTCTAGTCACTAAAATAACTATAATTATTCAAGGGTACATTTCAGCAAATCAGATATTCTAATGAATATACATTCATTGTTATCTTAATTTGAGCAAACATGTAAAAGAATTAACCTCTATTTTAGAAATTACATCGAATAATTTTCCGCTAGTAAAAATGGGATTCGATCTAGGGAAGGTTAAGGGATACAGTTTGTCAATGAGTGAACAGTTTACGTTTGATCTTGGAGTTCGGGATGACAGTGGATCGACGCTCTGTCCGGCTAACCAGATTCAGTTTTTTTTAAAAAATATGGTTTCCAAAAATTTCTCTGGGGAATGCCGGGATGGTACCTTCACAAGATTTCACGAATTAGCTCTACATTTCTCGCAACACCCGTGTTGAGAAAGTGTTATCTTGTCCCGCCTGGAATATTGTGCCAGAAAGTATTACCTAGCCTGTTAGTAGTGTGATAGCAAGTGTTACAAACTCTCGCATAGCAGTATTATGGCAGGAAGTGTTAACTAGTCTCGCCTGGAAGTATGGTGCCAGAATGTGTTACCCAGTCTCGTCTTGTAGTACTGTGTTAGAAAGTGTTACCTACTCTTAACTGGAAGTATTGTGCCAGGAAGTGTTACATAGGCTTGCCTGATAGTAAGGTGCCACGAAGTGTTACCCAGTTCCCTCCTGTAGTATTATGTCAGGAAGTATAACCTACTCTCAACTGGTAGTATTGCCCCAGGGAGTGTTACCTAGTGTCTCACCTGGTAATATTGTGCCAGGAAGTGTTACCAAATCTCGCCTGGTTGTATTGTGACAGGAAGTGTTACCTGGTCTCCCACAGTAGTATAGTGCCAGGAAGTGTTACCTATTCTCACCTGTTGGTATTGTACCTGGAAGTGTTACGTGGTCTCACCTGGTAGTATTGTGCCAGGAAGTGTTACCTAGTCTCGCCTGGTTGTATTGTGACAGGAAGTGTTACCTTGTCTGCCATTGTAGTATTGTTCCAGAAGTATTACCTAGTCTCATCTGGTGGTATTGTACCAGGAAGTGTTATCTAGTGTCTTACCTGGTAGTATTGTGCCAGGAAGTGCTACCTAGGCTTGCCTGATAGTAAGGTGCCATGAAGTGTTACCCAGTCTCATCTTTTAGTATTATGTCAGGAAGTATTTATTACCTTCTCTCGACTGGTTTTATTGTATCAGGAAGTGTTAGCTAGTGTCTCACCTGGTAATATTGTACCAGTAAGTGTTACCTAGTCTCACTTGATTGTATTGTGACAGGAAGTGTTACCTGGTCTCGCCTGCTAGTATTGTGCCAAGAAGTGTTACCTAGTCTGGCCTGGTATTATTGTGCCAGGAAGTATTACCCAGTTTCGCCCGGCAGTATTGTACCTGTAAGTGTTCCCTAGTCTCGCCTGGTAGTATGTGCCAGGAAGTGCAGTGATTGGCTAATGTGTCCCGCCGTTGCGTGCCGGGCGCACGTGCTGCAGCGCCCGGGGCCCGCAGCATCCTGGTAGCGCACACGGTAGCCTAAGCCCGCTCCTCGGCCTGCGCTGCAGATAATTGCGCCCGGCCGGCCGGTAATAACACGGCGGAGCGGTTATTTATCCGCGGCCCGCCGCAGGCAGCCTGTAATTTGGGCCCCTGTTTACGGGACCGCCTCCGCACGACGCTTACTGCCAGACTCGACTCGGGGAGCTGCAGTTTCGTAATCTGGGCGGGGACAGTCACCGCACCGCAAAAACTGGCACCCTCCACAGCCACCTGCCCTTCTGCCCACACGTCATACTAACAACAGTAAACTCGATTCTGGCCAGCTAAAACTGGGAAGGGAATAAATCACCTGCTTTCATACACACCAGAACAACTGCAGCAATCTGGTTCCAAACATACAATTTGTAACTTAATCGTCCGACTTTCGGGCTACTATTAAATTCTTTCAGCTGTCCTCCAATGACACCAAGTTAGCAAAGTGTTGTTCTCATATCTTCTAAGCTTTTTTATTATTATAATTTGATTTTTGGCTGCAGACATTTAACTAAAATAGTGTCTACACAATAGTTTTCCAATGTTGTCTAAACAGTCCTATTCTCTATTTGTACACAAAGATATTTTATCACAGCTAATATTATACATAGCTGTAAGTCATAAGCAGATATAGTTATAAAAAAAGAAAAGTAAATGCTTATATCCTTAATAACACGCCAGTACACTGGATCTGGGAGGTACAATGGTACCAGGTTCGATGCTGGACTCCACGTGTCGGTCGTCCTGAATTTGATTTTTAGATGGTTTCCACCAATCACTTAGGGGAATGCTGGGACGATTGCCAATCTCCGCCTCGTGAACTACACATCTCACAAATCGAAATTCACATACAATTGGAAAAGTAATGCGCACGAATCTTACGCATATGACAACACTTAATATCCTTCCATTGATCGAGAAACTGATAATCCCTGGCTTACTTAGTGAAACATTTGGCAAATTCATATTTTGTAGCCATGATAACAATCAAGAATTCGGTTTTCTATGGTTCCCTGAAATCACCCAGGTGAAGAATACCCCATTCAGAAAGCCATCTCAAAATTCCTTTCTGTTTCTTGTACTTTACTCTCTTCCTAATAACCTCAAATTCGACGATCAGTAAAACATAAAGCAAAAAAAAAAGAATATAGAAGAACACTCCGTTTGCTTGGTTAGTGCACGCAGAATCATTCAACAATTTTCTTCTTCAGCCGTCAGTGGATTGCAGCTTGAAACTTTGTTCTGTTAAGGAACTTTAAGAATGACTCAACGCCACGCCGAACAATCAATTCATTACTGTCAAACTAGCCCTACTTTATACACTTCTACACTTTTTTTTATTAGGGTTACTAATTTCACTCAAAATCGTAATATAATATGTGTACCAGTCACTGTAGTTGATTTGGTTGGTTTGAATATTGCTTTTATCATAATAAACTGGGTGTAAGAACTGAAATTACTTAGAAATTTGGTAACTGCTTTTGCAGTTCCCAATAATTTTAGCTTCGAATTAAATATCCTATACTAAAATCGATTAATAACTGTTTTAATCACTCATTTCACATTCACAAATATTTAAAATTTCAACTAAATCGCGCAATTTGATATTCTGATTACATAGTTTCTGGAAAATAAAATTTTACATCTTATATACAAATAACTGATTATTTTGTGCACTAAATCATCTTCAGGGGCGATGACCATTTTCACAACGATGGTTTCAATATTAAGAACTAATATTACCGCATTTGGGGCTCAGAAAATCCACGAATGATTCACGAGGAACAAATGCATCCCAAATTGTTACTCTTTGCTGTGAATTGTGGACCGTAAGAATTAATTTACCCTTCCTTTTCTTTATAAATGAGGCAGGTAATGGATTAGCGGTAATTTACGATCGTTGTTGTAACATGATAACCTAGTTCCTTGTTCCTCAATTACTGCTCTCGAAGATATGTGATTTCACTTGCCATATCAGGCATACAACATGGATGGTCTTGCAAGGATTTTTTCCTGATGGTGTCATCTCCCGTTTTCCTTACAAGATCTCGCGATTTAGCACCTACGAATCTTTTAAACATCAGGTTTACGACAAGAAGCCCACGACCAGCCAAGCATTACTTTAAGCAGTTTCCAACTTCCTATCCATCCATTTCTCTCTCCTTCTACTATCCTCTTTCTTCAACACACCTTTTTAAATCTTTCACCCATCTGTACTTCGGTTTTCCTCTGGGATTCCTCCCTTTAGACTCCATGCCCTTCGTCTTCTTTGGTATCCTTTTTCTTCTATATTCTTCCGATAACCAAACCAATGTAACTTTGATTTCTCTCTTCTTTGTTGCCACCTCCCTGATTTTCTCATTCCGAGTCTTAGCCTTTCTCGTTACTCCCAATCCGGTCATCTGAAGTTTCATTTCCGCAGTTTGAACTCCCGTTTTGTTCCTCTCTTCCATCACCTATGTTTCTGACCATGTGTTAAAATCTGCATAAAATGAGTTTATTGATTGTTTCCTTACTTTTTTGTTGCACATTCCTACTCCACACCAAACCGCTAATACTCTCAAACAGATCTGCCAGCACAACTTCCATTTTCATTTATTTTCATCCATTTTCTTCCTTTCAGCTTCCAAAATATGAGAAACATTTCACTTTATTCAATTGCTCTCCTCCAAGTGAAATGCTCGTGTCCGTCCTGCTCTTCTTTCATCTTGTAATTTCCAAGTATTAAACGTCGATACTGTATGAACGAAATACCGCAACGTTAAAACCGTTATTGAAAATTTCGTCATCATAACCTTGGTGGACAGGTATCAGATTTGTCGTTCTATGCATTATTCCCAAATGTGTGCACTATAAATCAGTAAATACTTCAATATTATTATTATTATTATTACTCTGCGATTCACTAAAAGTGTGTGGCGGAGGTTACATTGCACCTATCCGAAAGGGTAATAGTTTCGAAGGGATATACAGGATATTGCAGGAGGCGCCCATGGGCTAATGTGAGGAACCATTCCAGCATTCGACTGGAGTTATCCGGGAAAACCATGGAAAACCCAGATCAGTATGGCCGGTGTGCTTTATCAAAAGCTACCTCCTGTCGGATTTTAAATTTACTCGCCCGGTAAATCCTTTCTATTCCATTCCCTAATCGCTCGAGGGACAAATGAGTACATGAATGATTAGGTTCTGGCCCTGATTTCTCTTATCTTATTTTCGCGGTCATTCTGAGATATGAATGTTGCTGGTAGCAATATTTGTTTGCTGTCATTCCGAAATACTTCAGTCGTGAATTTTTCAATTAGCTTCTGTCGACAGCAACGCCTTCGGTGTTCCAGGTCTTCCCAACATAACTCCTTCAACATCGCACTTACGCTTTCCCTCCAACTATATATATCTGTCACGAATCGGGCGGCTCTTCTTTGAACCCTTTCTAATACCTCTTTTAACCCCTTTTGATGGGGACCCCATACAGAAAAACAATATTCCAAATGAGGACGCACTAATGACTTTGTTACGCTCGTAACCAACCAATAGGATGGTTTAAAATATGTGAAAGGTGACCAGACTCACTGATGGTGCAGTTGCCTCATTATATTTTAAGTTCGTCGAATGTAAGTTACTGCGCAGCTGAGTTTCCGACGCGGCCGGGTGCTGGTAAGCTGGCCGCAACCGTGTGAATGTGGCCGCCGCTGTGGCGATCATGTCCGCGCAGTAATTTAAGATTACACAGGTAACCGCGGGCCGCTGGGCGCCAGGTAACTACCGCCTGCTCGGGAGTGATGGCTGATACCGCAGCCACCGTCGTTCCGCACCAGCTCGATACCTCGAGTCGACCAACACGCGTGGAAAGGTTAATGAAACAAAGAAACACGAAATACAAATGTGTGAGGAGTTGAATATTACTAAAACTTAGAATCTCAATTACCCACACAAGCAGCTGAACGCACAAAGAAACATTCATGTTCAGTGGCGTAGCTAGGTCAACAAGGGCCCCGGTGCAAAAAATTTATTTTGGGCCCTCAGGCCAGACAGGCGACCTTTTTTTTGCTTTGTGTGCTGGTAGGGGCCCCCTGAACTGAGGATGGGGCCCTTGAATTGTTCTTTAGGGGCCCCTGAGCAGTGGTTGGCCCCCCCCCCCTGAGCAGCGAGGGCCTTTAGTGAGGGGCTCCTGTGTTCTCAGGGCTAAAAAAAAAGCTCACCCTAAACTGTGCTTGAGGGCCCTAGAGGTGCGCTTAGGGGCCCCTTGAGGTATGCTTGGGGGCCCCCTGAGCGTGAGGGCCCCGGTGCACTGCACCGCCTAGCCCCATAGTAGCTACGCCCCTGTTCATGTTACTGTCAGATAATTTTAAGCTACAAATTTACTGTTTACTATAATTAGTTAATTATTCAATCAATTTTCGTCCCCAGAATATCTTAAGTAATTTTCTTCACATGTGAGAACAGTGGCAGAGATGCTAACATATCGTCAGAAAATTTAATACGGTACTCTAATTTATGTGGTTGAGTACAGCTACTAGGGAAAAACAAGAAAGAGCTAAGAGATATGACGGAAGTGTTAACGAAAGAAATATAAAAAGTGGGACTGGAACATAAAACTGTGAAAGCAAAATGCACTATTGTTTCTGAAAATAACCAAAACACCAAGAAAGAGACCTGGGATTATAATGAAATTTAGTCCTCTGATTTTAAATATTACAAAAACGATTTGAATTACAGAACTGTACATGCTCTTTGGCCATGAGAATTCATTGCTGTATGAACTGTGAAGCTGCCACGTGCTACATTTAGACTTCGTGACATGGAATCAGAGAGAGCATAAATTTGCTGCCACATGGTTTGTAGGGACGTCCACAACGCATTAATAGTGGTTGCAGGACGACCAGAACAAACATGTTTCCGACCGACCACATCCACGTCATGTTTGATGAGCGACATATCATGTATACGTGCAGGCCAGAGAAGCAGTGGGTCTCGTCATTCTTCGAAGAAGGCTTGTTCATTCCTCGTCCTGGCATATACCTGCTGAAATATGGCATGCGGAGCTGCCTGCAAGAGGCGCAATGCCTCGGCCTGTAAAACCCCCCTCATGTAGTGGTTGCTGTTCAGATTGTCCTCAATATGTAGGAGGTGAGATCGAAAATGACGACCCAAGACATGACGTGTGGCGTTTGTCCGCTATGCCGCTCAATAATTCAGTTTCCCGATAGCGTTCTCCACTGGAGCGTCTATCATGTACGCGGATATCACTGTACGAACATTTGAAGTGGACTACCGTTTGTCACTCAGCAAGCTACAGACGGCGTTCACGTTTCCATCGCAGTCTGAGGCGTTGGTGATTTCTGGTAATTGGAAGCCGATAACAATGGCATACTTTCCAACTGTCCAGCATTCGATCGTCGAACCGTCGACCGAGACATCTGCACACTAACGTCGAGTCAAAACTGCAAGCGAAGCTGTTTATCTGTTGGTTACCGCCATGAGGACAAGATGGCAGTCATCCCGTGCTGTAATCACATTGTGGAGGCCAGTCGCTGTGGGTCAGGCATTTGGTATGACGAGGATTTCAGGTTTCCATGGTTTTCATAGTGTCGAGATGGTTCCTTCAAAAGACCATGGAGGAATTCCTTCCTTTTATTTGCCCCTAGTTCTTTCCCACCTCTAATGACCCTGATATCGACGAAGCGTAAAGCCTAAAAAAACTAAATTACCGATCTCTGATTTTTCCAATGGAAGCGCTGGAAAAGAATTCCACTGTGTCGGGTCACCGTTGATGATCCTGTTCGTCATTTTTTTGCGACTTAAGGCGCCATACTCTTTTAACAGATTTTTCATTAGCAACAAAAAGCTCTATTTCAGTAACTGCTCGACCGGAATATTTCGTTAATAGTTTTGTTAAGATGTGTGTGATATGCGTGAATTTCCTAACAATTTCACTTCAAGCGGAATTGTAAGTTACGTAATAATTTCCACACGTAAATTTACGTTTTCTTGCTACGCGTAATTTTTTGAAAATAAAGTAATTCTAGAAATAATCACACTATTTTAAGGAAATTTATTTTTAGTAACTTCTTCTAAGATTTTCATTCAATCTCATATTATAATTTGTAAATATGTTTCAGGTTTTATTTCAGAATAATATTTTCAAACGGTTAATTTAATAACTCTGGTTTTTTTATATTGGTTACCTGTGTCGAAGTGGTATTCTAGTTCTGCGGTAAGAAGCACATCCCGGTAATTACATTTTCTCACTTCGAATTTTCCTGTCTCAAATTTTGGTAGGTACGTAACCAGATACTCCCCTCGAAAAGAACGTACAGTGTTTGTGAAAGGGGCTTGAATCATCTTTTGTTCGGTTACAAATTAATTACTTCACATTTTCGTGGCCGTACATCTTAATCGTTCTGTCGAATACTGGACAAATTTGTTAATATCTCTCTCTGTCCAAAGGTCGCCGAGTTTTGTTGAGAATTATCATTGGGTGCAGTGGTTTAAATTCCACTGAAGGTAGATCCTTTCATCAATGGACATCAAGAGAAGACACATAACAGCAACTACGTACGCTAATACTTACAATCCTGTCATTTGGTCATTAAAAATACACAAATTTACTACATGGAACTTGACCCTCCTACTGAGCGGGTATAGGGTGTACCGTAATGCAGATGTAATACATTCAGACCTAATACATGTTGCTTACATCTTAAGACAATTTCTATAACAAAATTGTAGGTGCTTGTTAGAAATGCAAGTGGTAACTGATTTTTTAACATATCAATAGTAGCTCGAGAAAACAAATACGAGTATACACGCTGAATAATGAAAGGTTAATGCGATGTTGTTGCAGGCCATGTTTCCACAGTTGCTTAATTAATTACTAGTTGAAAGAACACGCCAATGCAACTGTTTATTTATTGCTGCGTCGTACGCTTTTCACCTCTCATCGAGGCATCATCAGCGACGAATTATTTACATTTGTTACTATGGTATGTAGCTGCGCATCTCCGTTTTCATATACAACGCATGTTTTGCCTGTATCATATTTACAATATTGTTTGTTATCATCGTTCAGTCGTCTGTTAGCTAATATTTACAATATTTTTTGCTATCATCGTTCAGTCGTCTGTTAGCTAACAGACGACTGAACGATGATAACAAACAATATTGTAAATATGATACAGGCAAAACATGCATTGTATATGAAAACGGAGATGCGCAGCTGCATACCATAGTAACAAATGTAAATAATTCGTCGCTGATGATGCCTCGATGAGAGGTGAAACGCGTACGACGCAGCAATAAATAAACTAAACAGTTGCATTGGCGTGTTCTTTCAACTAGTAATTAAAGAAAGGTTAACATCGATATTTTACTTATTGCTTTACGATTCGTCAAAGTCAAGGTCATTAGAGTGGGATGAGATTCCGGCAAGGAATGGGAAGAAACTAGGCGAAGATCTTAGAAAGCATCCTGGAATTAGCCTTGAGTGATTTGGGAAAACTATGGTAAACCCAAATCTGGATGCCCGGACAGGGATTCAAACCTACTTCCTCCCCGAATGTGCTCACCCACCACGCCCGGTGCTGATATTGATATAAGATCTTTTCTAATTACTGATATTTGGTGCTCTGTGGATGCCCATTTCGTCATCTACTTACTTACTTATTACAGTGGCATCACGGACCGTAGCCTATCCATTGCCTCACCAAGTAGTCTTACCCATGGACAAGGGGAAGGCACCCTTTCTTGTGTCTTCCTTTATTGCATCCAGCCACCTTTGTCTGTAACTCCTGACACAGGTTCACCCAAATGTGAGCTACCAATTATTCTGGCAGGATCGCCATATATAAGCTATCCAAACATTGGTAGCCAAATATGAGGTATCCTGCAGGGTCGCCATATGCGAGCTACCAATTATCTTCAGAAGTGATTAGCCAAATATTTCTTAACCACTCCGTTAGTAGATTACCGCGTGTTGTTTACACGAGAATGGCCCAAATTCTTCCCTTTAAACACATGCAAACCGTCATCTCGGAAAAACAAATTAAGACGTATTTTTATATAGTCTGGAAATGAAACATTCACTGTTCTTGTGGAAATACTGGGAATTTAATTAATACCGTCCTTCGGCACAACTTTCGTAACATTTATGTAACATTGAAACAAATTTCGTATACATTTCACACGCTATTTTAGTTTTGTGTACAGAGAGCCTGTACTTGCGGCAGACAACCTTCTCCAAGCGCCACGACACACACTTTGCCCCGCGCCCTCCTCGCTACGATGCAGGCGCCCAGATCAACAATCGCTTCCAGCACAGTTGTGCTGCCTGGCGTCTAAGATAACAACACTATGCCACCCTGTTTACTAAACAAATTACTGTTTGTGTGGAAACCCAACAACATTACAAATCAAGTTGCAAACTTTAATACAGTTATTCATGATACTTATAATTAATAAATGCAACAGAACCCTACATTATAAATAATAATTACAGTAAATTAATAATGAAAAATGATTTGGGGGTTAGTGATAATATTACAAGTCTTGGTCTTCTGCGTGGTCTCTTCATTTCTAAGCATTGTTCTATCACATTTTCATGAGATCCTCAACTTTCCTCATTATTTGACCATACCACCTTAGCCTTTGTCCTCTTATTATTTCTACTATATTAAGTAGCCGGCACAGATCCCTTAGCTCTATAGTTTTTCTTCTTCTCTACAGCTCTCCCTCTTTAACTGGGCCAGAAATCTGTCTTAGAAATTGATTTTCGAATATTGTTAACTTATTCTCAGTTCCTTTCGTCAAAGTCTATAGTACTGCAGCACACAGTACTACTGGCTATATTATAGTCTTATACAACTTGAGTTTTGATGTTATTTGCAATAATTTTGACTTTAACATTTTCTCCATCGAAAAACTAGACTTATTTCTAGCCTATATCTTTACCTGAATCTTCTTTTCAATTTGTCCCTCTCGTTCATTAGACCTACAAAGCATTTAAAATCTTGTACTTTTTCCGAAACTGCTTAATTTATATCTATCACTGTATGTAGGTCCTGCAATCCGTCATCATTCCATTTCACCATCTAGGATATTTTTTTTTATTTACCCTTCATTTATACAGCTTAATATCTTAGTGACTAAATTAGGCCTTACATATTAATTTTTTTTATTGTTATTACACAGTGTCAACAGCTTTTCACGTAACATTTGTATGCAAGGAATTTGGCATATAGTTCCATTACTCTTGGACTTATAGTCTAATTAATTCTATAATATTAAACTTGAACTGTATTACTATTATAACAGCTATTGCAAACTCTTTAATATTATAAATAATAACAAATGTCGCTTATTGTATTATACTCTGTACTTCCTCCTTACAAATTACATTTCCAGGAGCTGAGCTTGAACCTTTCCCTCTGGCTACTACTTAGAATCGTATTCTTTCGTTGCTTTAACGTTTAACTAATTCTGTTTGTTTTGCTAATGTTTCTATTACTAATACACATTGGTGTTTATATGCACGCTTCCGATGTAGTAGCAAGGTGGATATGCGAGAGTCCAACATTGCAGTGGTGTTTTACAGTTTTCTAATTTTACTGCAATATTTCAGTTTTCACTCAAGTGCTGCAGTATTACAATGTTGTTTTACTGCAATATGGAGGTTCTAATAACAATTGCTTATATGTAACATTCACTTAATTTTATGTATTATTTGGTGCTTTCCATAGCGCAGGTGATCCAAGAAATAAGCTCCGCTGGCGTAATCCTCAACAGGCCGACAGACGCCCGGCACGTATGACAGCTCTGAGAGTGCATCTGTCCTGTCGGCGGGGTGGCATTGTGCGAACAAGAGCTGTAAACGAGTGGTCCTCTCTAGAACCACCCCCCACAGCGAGCACTCTCCACCTCCCGAGAGTCCAAGTCCGCGTGTGCACTGGACAGAGGACACCACCTTCAGCAGATCACAACGAGGTCAAAACACCTGCTGTCTGGATTGAAAAATTTGCCAGTAAGCCACGAGGCAACCTTTGATAACCGGTAACTGCTGTGACCAACCAAAAAATCTCCACTACACTATGTTTTCCTCTCAATAATGCCATATTTACACCGAGCGTGGTGGGATAGCTGTTAAAGTTTTGGCCTCGCCATCGGAAGACGCAGGTTCGAATCCCCGTCCGGACATCCAGATTTGGATTTTCCATGGTTTCTCCCAATCACTCCAGGCAAATGCCAGGATGATTCCTTCAAAAGGCCATTGTCGAATTCCTTCCCGTTCCTTGCCCCAGTTCCATCCCACCCCTAATGACCTCGACGTCGACGAGGCGTAAAGCCACAAGTAAAAAAAAAAAAAAAAAACATATTTGACTTCCGTTGGCATATGACATAAACGCATCGTATCATGCAGTGACATTCTTTATTCGTCACTACAGACGTAAATACGTAAGAAAGGCACCACACAAAAGATCAGGACTAGGTACTACCGCGTTTGAGCTTTTGTAGACATTCCCACTGACAAATAAACCAATATAAAATTTTTCATTTATATCACCTGACTACTCAGCAACAGCTGAAATTCCCAGTGACTCATCACCAAACTGGAAGGTACGGAGATCATTGAACCGTATTAAGAGAGATGTGGCACCAGTAAAAACCAACCTATCAAGGTGGGGTCTCGAAGACGATATAAACTGAGACTGTGGAACAACACAGACTATGGAACACCTGCTGGTCTGTCCAAATTGTCCTGCCACTTGTACCCACGACGACCTATGGAATCACTAGAAAGAAGCATTCGAAATGCTCAATACTGCACTGAGAAACTAATTCCGCACACGAAAAATTAAAGCAAACAGATAAAAGTACACAGATAAAACTGATTCCCTTCTTCCCCTCCCCCTAAGGTAGTCTGAGACACCGATATGAGTCGCCTTACGCCAGACATTCATTTATCATAGTCAATTCCTTTCACCTGTATGTATGTCTAAGGATCAAAAGAAGGTTATTATGGCCTACACTTCCGAAACTGTTTTGGCCGCACAGTTCAGCGTCCCCATACTACAGAAAAATCACTACTAAAGTTGTCGCATGCCTTCACTCCAGACACAAAGTACTGTATAGTGGTATCAGATTTAATCAAAAACTTCGGTGCACAATATCTGTTGTCAAAATTCACGCATTACCCACATTCCTACCACGATGGCGAAGTAGTAAAAGATGAAAATTTGTACAGAGACAGAATTTGAAGCGAATAAGCAGATATTTTCAGTTTAAACTACAGGTAAGTGAGCCCTCCACAACAAATCATCATCATCAAACATCAGTAAAACTATCTCAGATTATATACTAGAGACATAAGATGTCCTGAACTAACACAATTAAACTAGCCAAAAATGTCTTAACGCCAAGAAAACTTATTTACTTCTTAATGAACCAGCTTATCCATTGTGAAGATACTTATGAAGATCTATATCTGGAGCGTGGGGTTGTGAAACATAGTCCGAGGAGAAAAGAAGGCTTGAAGTATTTGAAAACTGGTGGTATTGTGGGATGCTACCGATCATCTGGGAGGAAAATGACGATTGAAGAGATTAAATACAGAGCTTTTGGCGTTACATTTAGATGAAGATAGACTGTTTGATTGGCCAAATAATTCTTCATTACTACGACGGCTGCCACCCAATCCCAAAACCGATGAGAAAATACACGTTTAATATATGTGAATCAGATTTGATAAGGTATGTATTACGCTACAGTGGACTGATACGAAATCCTGGATGACAATGAACCATATAAGAACGGGCCAAGATAGAAGCAACTACTGGATGCAGAAGTGAGAAATAACAGGGAATCCTCCTTATGATTGTGGAAAAGAAATTGGGTTACAAAACTTTGGTCTGACCATTGCTCGAATATGGTAGTGTAGTATGGGAACCACATTTTGCGTATCAAATACAGGAGTTGTAGAGGGTGCAAAAAAGGGCTGCTAGATTTGTTTCTTGAAATTATAGCAGAATGCAATCAGTAACAGGTATGATAAAAGAGCTGGAATGGGATTCATTCTCTTTGACGTTTTGTTATTCCAAGTCAGATGCGTTTTTGTTATACCACGTTTTATAGTGACTTGTATTCTCTTTGACGTTTTATGTCACGTCACACGGGAACGCGGTCGAACGGGATAAAAAGTATCCTATGTCCGTCTCCTGCTTCTAAGCTACCTCCGTACCAATTATGCCAAATCGGTACAACCGTTCTTGAGTTATAAATAGTGTAATTAACACGACTTTCTTTTATATATATAGATGTTAATCACAGGAAAAGTATCAGCACCATTGAATTCCTTATTAGGTGATTCAGCGGAACGGTCCAGCAGCTTCACGAAGCAGCCGCATAGGCAGACTTGAATGTCTGCTATCTCTCAACATTAATCTATAGAAATAGCTGTGTCTCATTTCGTCTGTGATAATTCAATGTAATCACTATTTCTGTATCCTTGTGCTATACGAAATAAGTAAATTCTTGAGCCATATGAAATAAATAAATATTTAGAAGAAAGGGGGGTAGAAGAGATGAACGGAAAGTCGATACAAACCATCGTTTGAGTTGATAACTTTCTTCTTCTTCTGTAGTCATTCCTTGGATTGGTCTGCGGTGGTCCTCCATTCGTCTCTATGCTCTGACCTCCTCTTAATATCAACATATCTCCTGCAGCCAACATCTTCCATTATCTGCTGGATATATTTTAACCGTGGTCTTCCTCGATATCTTTCCGTCTACCATTTCCTCCAGTATTGTTTTCACTAAGCTCTCGTGTCTTAAGATACGTCCAACTAATACTGTCCTGTAGAAGAGCTAAAATACGTATTCTTAATCTCGCATGTCAACTTCAGTTTTTGGTCGAATCGTTTTAGGTACCTGTCATAGTAAATCATACACAGTACTCCATCACAATTCGTGGGAATTGTATAATGCAAAGCCGGTTGCTGTATGTTAATGAGTCGCTGGTGTCGTTACAATTCTCGCAGTTTGCTCTCGACTGATTTATTAAGCAGTCGACGGAGGCTGCAATAAGAGCCGGCTCCAGAGGGGGCGCCCGATTGGCCCCCCCGAGCCGTCAAAACACTTGTCCTCACAGTAGGGCAGCGCGTGAGAGACCCGGCTAAAACAAAAGAGCGCGCGTAGGAAAAAAAGGCCCCGCTCCCAGCGGGGGAGGAACCGATCCATCACGGCAAGGAGACGATAATATTATTACTGCCGGGGAACAACTGTTAATGACTCCGGCGGCCGAAACTTAATATGCTAATGCGAGCGCGCAAGAACTAGCCGCGCTTCGGCAGCGGAGAGAAAAAATAAATAGGAGGACACGTAGGAAGAAGTGGTCCGTGGGCCGGGGCGTATCTCGGCCACAAATCAAAGGGGGCGGCTCCACCCCCAAGCAGACCGGGTACGCCCCCAAACTTCACTAAAACTACACGCGGACTCGTCCACAACATCCTCTGGATCACTATCTGCAGCTTCCATCGCTCTGCTGGCGTGTCCAGCAGAGCTCTTTCTTGACATATCCACTTCATAAAATGAGGTGTGCCTGGAGACTGGACTCACCTCAATGGCTCGGCAACCATCGGAAAGTCTCGTTAATGTCCGAAGTGTTACACTGGATGCCAGCCTTGCTTGGCTAACCCGGAAATTTCAAAAGAATAACTGCATTGGATTTATTTGCGCTTATATTGTTAACAGAAGTAAATTTAAAATAAATAATCTAATTTGATTTTATGTGCATTTACCTTTTTTAAAAGAAGATATAACTGTGATAATGCAATTGTCTATTATGAAGTAGAGAAAAAAAAAAATGTTTATTTTGAGATTCATTTAAATTTATACATTGCTTTTTGTTTATTTACGATGGTGTGATGTAGAAATTCATGTAAGGAGGAGAGCATTCCATTTTTTCGTGTTATTCTCTGTAAATTGGAACTAAAAGACAACATAACGTAAAAACACTTTTTTAACAGATGATAACAAACAGGGGAGTTTATTAAAACTCAGAGAAAGTTTAGATGAGACGTAGGTATTCATGAAATATATAAATCAAATAAATAGTATCTATTTGTTTTTGAAATTATACTTTAATTAGAAACTATTTCATTAAAACAACAAATTTCCATCATTCAAATCAAATGTAGTTATTTAAAAACATCTTAACCAAATACTCCGCGAATCTAACCGCAGAAAGTTTACTCTCATTAATTATTAATAAAAAAGATTATGATTAATCGTTATTAGTTTTTTCTTAGAAACTTTAACAAAACAAATTCCTATTACCACCACAGTTGTATCCGTTATTTTCGACGGGAGTTTAAACTAGTAAAAAATAAACAAAGTGCTATTTTTCGAAAAAAAACATTTTAAATATCTATGTATTAACTTTTTGGAATTATTTCCGAGTGAACTATACCAGCGTTTCTCAATCTGTGGTCCGAGAAGAGGTGACACAAGATCCGCAGGTAGAATATTAGATATTTAATTCTAACTTAGCCTATTCACTAAATACGTCGCCAGTCGGTACCAGAGAGAGTGGTGTTCCTTACAGGATTAAGTTAATGGCCATTCTATGAGGTCCGTATTGTAGGTGTAGCTCTAAAGCCCCAAAGTGGTCGATATCGACCCTTTTGGTAGATAAGGGTTTTCCAGTGGTCGACTAATAAACCCGGGTCGAAAGGGGATCGATTAATATTAAAGAGAATCAGTTAAATTTATGTAAAATTTTTAAAGACAATTTTCTATTTTACGTTTTATGACAGGTACAGTTTGAGAACTATAGGCAAATTCCATCTAACTATAATTGTATACCTGTTTTTGTTTAATTTATTTAAAAAAATAATCTTGGGTGTGGATAAGAAGGCAAATATTCTATTTTGTCGATTGGATACAAAGTTTTGGGACCCCTGCTCTAATGGGTGCGAGGTAAGTGACGTTAACAATTGGTAGCATTGTTTAATAATATAAATATAGGTAAAAATTTAGGCACATGTAAGGAAGGGGTCAGTGGAATTATTTTTAGATTTTAGTAACCATTCCATTGAAAAGATTACGAAACGTTGTACTATACTTGGTTATTCTGTTTAGTATTATTACCACATTTTCAATTCTGAAATTATAACGTAAATAAACAATACTACTAAAAGAAAAGCTAAGACTCCTACAGATATAACAATACCCATACTAGCTAATTGTGAAGAAGCCATTCTGATGAAATTAAAAGAAGATTATGGCTCCAAAAAATTGAAAGTCTTATGACGAATAAAAACAAGTTGCAATATGTCTTCGAGAAATAAACCAACTGTGGAAAGAAATAACAAATTATTGCAATGAATATTTACATAGTTGATTTACCAAGGACCAGAAAAAAACAGAGATAAAAGAAAATATTAAAAGACAATGCCTTTACAGATAGGAAGAAATGCTGCCTTAAAATATCTGAAGATATACGGAAAAGGAGAAATGAAAAAGACAACAAAATGTTGCGCTTGAATAAAATGAACAAGTTTGGAAGAATGCCTTCATAAATAAAGTAACGAGTCTCAACTGTTTAACAATATACAGACTTAACATTTGTTTTTATTCTAGATTTTTTTATAACATGAATACGTTATTTTTCCACCTTTACTATTACAGATAGTTACAGTATATATTTTCATCCCTCTGTTATTGATTTACGTCTCAAAGCATAACTGGGCAGGACACATTGGACAGGTAGTAAGAAAACGATTAAAAAATCTGCAGTTGTTGGAGAGAGTGACGAGGGGATGTACGGGAGAAATGAAGTAAATGGGTTACAAACTTTGGTCAGATCATTGCTTGAATACGGTAGTGTAGTATGGAATCCACATTTTGAGTATCAAATACAGAGGGTGCAAGAAAGAGCTGCTAGATTTGTTTTTGTAAATTACAGCAGAACGCAATCAATAACAGATATGATACAAAAGTTAGAATGGGATTTATTGGAAGACAAGGGGGAGTGTAAAGAGGGTCTTCGGAGTTTACAAGGCGTATATTGGTGATGAGAGGTGGAAAGATATTGGTGTAAGAATGAAAAATAATGCATGGAAGGGAAAAGATGACCATGACTACAAGCTGGAACTCGTTTTCAGTTACAAGGGTGTAGGTAGGTTCTTTTTCTTATGTAATGGTGTCAGGGATTAGAATAAGTTACTAAGAGAAATGATGAATACTTTACCAAAAATTTTGAAAGAAGTAAAAATTTGTTGAGGGCAAATGTACGTGGGTGCAGGAAAGGGGGAAGATGGGTCAGTAGACTGAAATTTCCACCGGAGCGCGTGTTAAATTGCAATTTTTATTAAATATTAAAGTCGACGTCATGATAGTTGGAAGAAGATGAGGGGAAGGAAGTTTGCAGTGGCTTTTTGAAGGAAACATCTTGGAAATCACCGGGAGTGATTTTGGGAAATCCGCATCCTACCGAATGCCAAAATAAGAGTTGAGTCTCTAGAATCGGTATTATTTAATTTAAGTCGGAACTAACAACAGAATCTTCGGTTAATGAGGATTAAAACTTGTCTTCATCAATGTTGAACAACTATCCCTGATTCCAGTTACTTCAGAAACCTTCGGAAAAGCAAAATCTGGGTTGCCCTACAAAATAAGATTTGTACTATGGGGTTCCTGAAAGCTAGCTCAACACTCGTGACAGGAATCATGCTACACTTGGTCATTACCATAGTTAAAACCTGAACCTCTGTACAATACTTTTAAAAAACGGAAAGCTAAAGTTCAAAATTCTTAACTCAAAACCGATTTCGGAGAACAAGTTTTGACGTACATACCAGAACCAACTCCTCTTATTGTGAATAGTATGGAGTAATTACTAAAGCGTTAGATGCTAAAGAGATAGCTTTACGCCGATAAATTTGTTGAAAGGAGTTCAGTATCATCTACACAGTGAGGGGATAATCCTAGCATTAAGAACATCTGGCAGGTTAGCACTTGTTTCTGCTTGCTTTAAAATTTATGCTAGAAGAATATGTCTCACTGTTTCTAGTCGCGGTTATGATTATTTTAATTAAAAGGCAGTGAGGTTGCTTAGCACAAAAAGAAGCCTTTTATTCCACAGACATTTATTTCGTTTGATCAAAATAATTACTCACAAAACTTCGAGGAACACTCTACACCATGCCACTACAAGACAGGAGACTTTAGTTGCAGTAGTGAAACATGTTTTGAGAAAAAAAAAACAGAAATTCTCAGTTACAAAATTTCTTAACAGCAATTTAAAATAAAGATTTGTAGCTGTTGGCACCACGACGAGAGGTAAAACGCGTCTGACATTAAATGGTTTTAAAAAAAGTGATATTAGCGTTATTAATAACATTTAGTTTCATTTAAAGATAATTACTATAAAATACTGCATAAACATTTTATGTTCAGAATCAAATAATAATAATAATAATAACAATAGATATTCCGTTTCTTAAAAAACTTCTGTTTCATCCAGTTAGCTTCTTAAATATTTATTTATTTCTTGATTAGTGGTTGAGCGCGTATACACATAAAAAGCAGTATGCTTATTTTTCGATTAAAATTTAGTGTGTAATAAAAGTATATGAGTTGTTTAAATAGAAAACAATATTCTAACTGTAAAGTCTCCATACAACCTGTGCCATGTATTAAGCTGCTAGCAAAAGAATAAATATAACTTAATTTAGTTTTTTATCACTTTATTTTCATCTTGGAAATTTATTCGGATTGTTCCAGGCTTTAAAACTTTAATTTTTTGAAATGAAAAAAACTCTTGATTTTGATAAATACAGCACTTCTTATCCACACGCACATTGGGGAAAACCTGACAAAATAAATTAAAAAGAAATAAACATAACAGATTTCCTTAGCTGAAAACAGCATGCGAGGTATTTAAAAAAAACATTTAATTCTTTTCAACAAACACGAAAAGTAGAACCCATGCTGTAATAATAGTAGCGTAGCACCAACAGTAATCAAAGAAAGCAATTAAAATATACCCCGTCGCTTTGGTTATCATAACAAACAGACAAATTACTCATTAGATGAAACTGTCTCTCAAACCAACATAAATTTAAAAAGAACCTTTCATGTGTAATGCTGTTACATTTTCTTCTGACGTCTGACATAACTAAGTTACTTACTCGACCCAACAGACTAACGCTATATTTATTGACTTAATTGAGAGTTTCATTCAATACTACATCCTTGACAAGAACATACTGATTATCCCTACTGGTAATTACTTTTCTTTAAAAAAAGTCTAAAAGCACATTATGTCACTAAAGACATCAAGTCTTCTGGACATACTACTGAAATCGTGCGACTAAATGAATATACGTAATGCAGAAAAAACACATTGCATTCGAGTTTAAAGTTATCTATTTTAAAAGAAAAAAAACAAATATTTGGATTATTATTTTTTAAAATTTATTAGAGACTGAAGAGAATTATGTTCAAGGAACGGCAACGAATTCACACAAAGTCTTCTGAATGAACTATCTCGGCGTTCTCCTGGAGAGATTTGGGTAATTCGAACCGAGGAAGAAACTCTTAAGCATTGACTATTCATCCACCAAACTTGCTGTTAATAACACACACAAACGAGACATAGAAGTTTCCTATTATAGAGAAGATTAATGGTACACCATTTACTAGTAGGCTGACTATAAATAAGGTGGAGAATGAAATCTAGTAAAAAGTATGAATCCAGTTTGGAGTTTGAGTGAAGTGCGTGCGTTGAGTGTTCGAAGAAATTGATTTAAGGTTTATTTATTGCTAACCTACCTGTTACAATTCCTATTAACCACAGATTTAATGCTTCTGTTGCGTTGAAACAAACTAAAAAAAGTAGGCTTAATTTTTGCGTGACGTCATTGTAGAAAACATGATCGTCTATATCAACTTGGGATCGTAATGCTTCGGATGTGTGCTTCAGGTACGTTACTTCATTCAACAATACCGTTTCTCTTCTTTCACCACTTTCTGTTTTGAATAGTGAAAGATAAACTATAGGTCCTCGTAAAAGTTTCCCTTCCCTGACGAAATATTTTTGTAGCCCAGATTACCACTGCAGATCACATCCGCATATAGCAGATCTGTCCCAAATGTCTGCGAACATCTTAAACAAAAATTATTTAGTGTCAGATTTAAGAAATATATTTATGTATTTCTCTCGGGTTCAAAATAGTCGCATTTAGAATTACTGTGCGGAAAAGAGCGTTTCTATATTGAAAGAAGACTTTCCTGTAACACTTTGTTTGGTTTCCTGCGCATTTGAACTACCGAAGTTTTGATAATAATGTCAAAAAATTTAAAACGGCAACCTTTAATTGCAAAATTTTGATTTTTGGATTGTAATCATACCTGCTGCGCCTAAAACAGTGCATACGGGGGTTGGAGATCAGGGGACTTGAATTTTCGGCGAAAAACTATCTGATGGGATGGTAGGAAATCTAAATGCTCAAGGACAACCACCCACACAAACAGTCGAAACACAAAGTCAAAAGCTAGGGTAGCATATAGTAACTGAGATTTTCCATGCATTGAAGCACAACCGGCATTTATAATAAATAGTTCTTAACATGTGATTGAAATTTAAAAGTTCTTGAATATTCTAGCCACTACTTTAAATTAGAAAATAATTTAAAAAACAAAAGGAATTACGTAGGGATGAATTCATTTTAAAAAAAATTTCTTTCACACTGACGACCTCACGAAGAAACGGAAAAACAATGTAGGACCCAGTAATTATCGACGTGAAATAATATAATATTACTCAATAAATAAACTTACGCTCTAATATGCATTTAAACACTCAACTTCAAACACTAAAATAACTTTTTCGAAAAAATAAAAAAAATAAGAGAGTTGCCAACATAATCAAAAATAGTTTTATATGGACTAGGAATAGAGAAAATAATTAGCTTTCCGTATTTAGGGTCACAAATCAGCTTACAATATTAGAACGAAAGTTGTATGTAGTAGTTACAGTCCAAGAATTAGATGGGAAAAAAAAACAGATAAATGTAAAAAAATGAATTCAGTCATCAAAAATGAAATTTTTGGGATGCATAGGACACACGTGCGAAGATACAACAAGGATTAAAAACATTAGAAATATCTGAATGCAGGCTTTCCAGGCGAATAAATGATAACAAATCTTCTTCCAGCATTGCTGACATTACGTCGCGTGAAGTTCGTGGATGTATTATTCTTGTGACAGAATTACTGAAATCTTGCAATAAACATGGAATATTGCGACTTCAGTATTTTATTCGACTAGTTTAAAGCTCGTATCATTCTCCGCTTTCCCATCGAAGCCTACATTAATTTATTTAGGTGTCAGACAAGTACAGAAGACTAACAGTCTGGCGCAAAAAGAAATACGTCGCAATTCTTAGCCAATATGACGAGACTAATTTAACCAAGTATAGACTATACACAACAGCCATCCGACAAAACAGTCATCACACATACTATCAGGCCACACCGAGCGTGGTGGTGTAACGGCTAGCGTTCTGGCCTCGCATTCGGGAGGACGTTGGTTAGAAACCCCGTCCGGGCATCCAGATTTGGGTTTTCCATGGTTTCCCAAATTACTCCAGGCAAATGCCGGGATGCTTCCTTCAAAAGGCCATGGCCGAGTTCCTTCCCATTCCTTGTCCCCCATCCTTTCCCATCTCTAAAGACCTTGCTGTTAAGAGACGTTAAGCAGTTAAAAAAATATCAGTCTACCCCCAGGTAGATAATTAGGTTAAATTTAATTTCGTCCTATTTAAACTAAATTTTTGCTTTAATAGACTGTTTCCCACAATATTAAACATGACGTATCGCTTACTTCGTGGGAAGCCCATAGTTAAGAACAGCACGTGACGTAAGAATTCACGGACAGACTTGCTGAGTGAGCGTCAGCGATCGCTAATTTAGAAGTCGTAGGATAGAATGATTGCTCTGAGGCGAAAAGCCTTAGCTAGTATGAATGGACTAGATAAATGAAATAATAATTTATCAGTTTTTTCGAGGAAGTTGACTAATTATGAAAGAACTTTGTGAAGATTGTGGCCAATTGATAGCAATACCACCTCAGCCCTCAAACCTAGACTTTGAATGGAATTGTATTTTGTGAAGCATTTGTAGCAAGCTAGAGGTTGAGTGAATTTGATGTTGTTTGTTACGTTTGTCTTGCTGTAAATCAGTGTAAATGGACTTTGTTTTATGAAAAGAAATCATGTAAATACTAGTTAACATGTTTAAGAACAGAGCTATGGAAGAGAATTGCTTAAATCTTTGTATTAAGATGAGCTACGATGTTTAAAGGACGATTTACTACAGTTTAAAATGATTTATGTGGATAATTTTGTGTTTAAATATCTTTAATTTTCATTTCTGAGAATTTCGTAATGATTGTAAATGTTTATGTATTGATTTTGATTGTTTTTAATATTTTTTAAAGTTCGAGAACTATCTTTCTGAAGCCTTTGTAATATACTAGTATTTTCAATGAAACTTAGTTAACACAGTTTTTTACTTCGGCAAGGAGACACAATTGGAGTGTATGGCAGTATTGTCTTTGGAAGCAGTATTGAATGTAATCACTGAAGCTTGTGCTTACATGCAACCAGTATCTTCATGTGCGATGCTTTACGAGAAATAAAAACAAGTTAAAATTTGAAAGTGTGTCTTGAACTGATTATTTTATCTACAATATAATTTCCTAAGGTCATTCACTCACCTCAATACCTATTGGCTGAAAATGATGACGTCGTGGGCCAGACTTCGCTTGCAAAAAAGCGACCAGAGAAACCATTATAAGAAATTCGTGGTTATGTTCACAATTTAATAGCTAAGAAACTACTACCAAATTAATAGCCATAATACAGTCATTAAATTTGCTTCAGTTGAAAAAAAAAAGTTGATCTGCTATTCAGTAACATGATGCTAATGAAAGCAACTTAAAAAACTTTTAAAAATTACTCATGGTCTCTGCTGTAACCACGAATGACAATTGGTATTCCGGCTTGGAAAAATTTCAATCTAATTAAAATTTTCACTAATGTTGTTGCTTGACCAAAGTTTATGCATTATGGTTTATTTACTTTTTAGGGATTTTACTGACCACTTTCGTTAATGGCTTTTGTTCACGTTTGCTGTATGTTAGTTATTTGGTTATTTCAAATGAACATCAGACCAAATATGTTACCGAATCGAGTATTATGGAAATTTATTTCTTCGAAGTTGCTCAACTGTTTAATAATATGGAATGTGTATTAAGATCTCTGGCCTTTACAGATACCATGACCAATGATTACATTATGAGTATTTGCCCAGACTCAGTAAAAAGACAACTTGATGCTTTCGAAGCAAACAGGTTTTTTTTATTAATTTTTCAGAGTGAACTTTAAGGGTCAAAAGCAAGTAAGTTTCTATTTAAGCAATTATACGATTGTGCTATCGTCCCTATTCTTGTTTAATACCTACCTTTATTAATGCTTCTGAGTTCTTCAAGCTCAACAGATTTTATTCACCCTGAAACACTGGTCAAGTTTACATTTGGTCAAATCAGGTCAATCTGTCATAATCTTTCATCCTAGAAACCGGAAATATTCTATACCTGTGACGATACGCAAAAAACTGTCACGGGCTTACACTAGTATATAATAAACTACGAAACATCTAATAATTGGAAATAAGAAAGGTAAAAGTAATTAAGTTTGTTCGGAAGAGTAGGAGTGAAGGAAGGGCGCGTACCATATATGTGTTCGAGACACGGCGACAACTGCTGAAAACACCGGTAATGCTGCAGTGTCTCGCGCGCTATTGGTGGTAATGCGCGCTGCACTGGTCGCTGTGCCTGATGGACGGGCCGCCGCTCATTAACATGTGCCGAGCAGATTTAGTGGCCCGGGGCGCATCTGCCGACCGCCGTTACTGCTTCCATATTCATTGCGACAGGCGACGCTGATTTACTACTGCCGCAGTCGACAGCAAGTGCGACACGCACTTTTTGAGCAGCGCTGTCTGAATTACAGTGCGCTCTACCGGAACCGGAGCTACCGCCATTTTGTGATTGCGCCAGCGGATAGATGAATGTGTTTCGTCGGGAGTTGTCACAGCGAGTACAATCCTGGCTTTCACAAAATGCCGCATTGACCATAATCACTAACTAGGCAAGGATACAGGATGCCAACTTGTGACAATATCACTCCCTACCAATCATTATTATGTTCCTTTAATTAACTGTTTATGCCTATAAATAATCATATAAATAGAAATTAATTTGCTATATCGTAGGATTCCACAAGCCGTGGTATGTATAATCTTTGGGGACAAAAAAAGCTAATATCGATGTGTTAAAATCTTTGGCGGCAGCGATTGTAAACAGGTGAAAAATCAGAGTGGGTTGGGAGCCAATAGTCGTAATGCATGGGCGCGTTTCAGAAGCTCCATGTAGGGGGACATTAGTATGTTTGTTATTTATACTACAAATGTAATCAAGGAGTGATGTTACGCATATGTAAATATTAATTAATTTCTTAACAGATGCAGCTGCTGGTAAAACGTTGATATGTCGGAACCTACAAAAATTGTCGTATCAGTCGTTCCTCAAGCGGTAATATTTGACTGAAATTGTAGAAAGTAAGCTCAGGACATGTGGGAAAGAAGTAAAATCACGCGAAATGTAGGTACATGCTTACATGCTATTACACAAAAAATTCACGTTATTACCTGTTAATATTTATTCCACGTGTTTCTTACTATTAATTCTTGGTCCTAACTACAACTGCTAGTATCAAAAACTTAAACTAATTTGAATGCGTTGTGCCAATCACCGGTTTCGGTAGATACCATCTTTCACCATGGAAAGCAGGCTGCCATGCGATATATCTTAGCACGAAATCCAATATGTCATCTACGTACAAAGAAATAGTCAGTGTTACTGATGTTCAATTTTTTAAGTTCCCTTAATTTGGATGTAGAAATTAGCTTTTATCCAACAATGAAGACCTAAAAACACGTGCGATAAATATCAACAGATATCAGCGTGTATATATTGCGTAGCAAAATTTATAAATCTACCCACATTTTGAGTGATATTTCTTCATTTCCACATATTCGAAGCTTACTTTCTGCACTTTTAGACAAATATTATCGCGAAGAAACGTGTGTACCAAATTTCAGACCCATTTTTTTAATTTCCGACTTATTTTAATTTTATTCATAGCAGTAATACCCATCAAGTTTGGCTGATCAAGGTAAATATCAGTGTTCCGAAATTAAAATTAATCCAGCAGCAGCTTAAATGGTTCTGGATGAGATGGGTTTTGTCATCTATAACACGCTGCAATTTCCTATAGAACGTAAATGTTAGTACATCATCTGAGTAATTGTGAGTTGCTCTGGTTGTTGAAGTCCGCTAATTAACCACTTTCATCAACTTCGATGTACAACTCATCAGTGTATAATTTGTACATCATCTTTTCAAACACTTAAAAAGTAACCAATATTCGGGACACAAATTTTTGTATGCTTCTCTGTAACAGTAATTACTTTTTTTTTTTTACTTATGGCTTTACACCTCGTCAACGTCAAGTCATTAGAGGCGGGATGGGATTTGGGACAAGGAACGGGAAGGAATTCAGCCATGGTCTTTTTGAAGGAAGCATCCCGGCATTCGCCTGGAGTGATATGGGGAAACCATGGAAATCCTAAATCTGGATGCCCGGACGGGGATTCAAATCGGCGTTCTCCTGAATGCGAGGCCAGTGCGTTAACCACTCACCCACCACGCTCGGTGATTATTTTTTTGTTGTTTTTTATTTATTACCTATTTTCTATTCTTCAAACGACGTATCTAGATCTGTGGAAAGACTGACTGAGGTTTGGACGACCGCAGTTTATAAAGTATCAACGTGCAAAGACACCTCTTAACAAAATAAAGTGATTGCTGGAATAGCGTTTCACTTTTGATGGTTAGGAAGGGGGTCTTACAAACTTCTCTCCTCTGAAAGTTCACCACTAATCGCTACTTAATTTGCTAATTAAAATTACGCAATTCATAACTAAAAAACTATTGGTCTCTGTTAGGTTCTATTTTCTCTTACATTCGCTTTATTCCGTATGCGGAAAAGGAACATAAAAACTCTTTTTTTCGGCCAAATATCTTTCCCAAGAGACTCGAGGAAAAATGGCTATAAACAAAATCAAAAACGTATTTTCCAACCATTCTTATTTTTCACCACTCTTTATCGAAAACTACTGTACAACATGTAAATCAACTGAATATTTTATTAAAATTGTTTGACCGTAATGTCAGCATAATTTATTTATTTATTTATTTTTTTTTTTTTTTTTTTTTTTTTAAGTTTAAGAATGGGTTTCCAGTAAATTTCGTGTTCCAATGCTCTCAGTATTAGAATGGTTTATTAACAGCACTAATTCAAATCGTGTAATTTACCAAGTGAAACAAAGAAGTCATATGGTTACATATCTTTGTCTCGCTAATTGTTGGAGAGTTCTTTTCCGTTGGGGTTTAAGTCATTTTGAAATCAAAGATGATTATAACACTGTATCTTTAAATTTGATGCGATTAACCCTTACACTAGTGTCTGACGAGTTTCTCTATTAGTGAATCGGACACCGTAAAAGGTTAGAATCCGCATAAATGATAGCAGATATTGACAAAATATATCCCAAACGCCATGGCAGTTGCGGCGATAGCCAGACCCATTCGCCGAGGTTGATGGGTGAACGGTAACGCTCTGGCCTCTTATCCGGGAGGGTATGGATTTGACCCCGGAACGGCCATCCAGATTTGGGTTTTCCATGGTTCTCCCCAAATCAGGTGAACTGGATGCCTGGATGGTTTTTCCAAAAAGCCATGGATGAATTTCTTCCCATTGCCCGCCTCTAATCTCTAATAACCTCGACGTATACAAGAAGCAAAGCCAGAAAAAAGATACAAGACAAAAAACAACAAAAACAAAAAAAAAACAAAAACATCAAAAACAACAAAAACATCAAAAACAACAAAAACAAAAAAAACAAAAAACATTTAAAAACGCAACAAAAACATAAAAAACAAAAGAAAAACAAAAATGTCCTTTATATCTTTCCAAACTTAATATTCGATTTAGTACTGAATCTCATGTACATTTGGCACTCTTAATTTTGTATTTGGAATGTTATGTGTTCACGGCTAGAGTTTTTATCCATCATCGACTACTGATATTCAGTCGCGTCTTGTTGCCAGTTTGGGCGAGACTGTTGCTCATCAGTACTAGTGCTCTCCAGCGTCAGTAGTGACGTCTCTGCTCTGCTGTTGTGTACGCCGTCACCCTGCTGTGTATCGCACTCTAACTTGGCCGCACCCTCGGTCGCACAAAGCCATTCACGCTGCAAATTATCAGTCGGGCAGGTCGCTGCAAACACTTTGCAGAGGGCGCACGGCCGACTGCGTCTCCTTTCAGTCGCTTCTCCACTGACATTTCCTGGGTCTTATCTGCCTTCACCAACAACTTGCTCCAAGTGACGGCCACCACAGTGCTTCTGATCCTCGATCTGTAGCGAAAGGAAGCAACAAAACTGGGCAAGAGGCCGGTGGTTCAGGCAATTAAAAATCAATGGATAAACGCCCGACACACCATAAAAAATAATGCAATTTTTCGGTTCAACAGTCCTTGCCTTTTTATACATAGCTCTTTCTCTTCTAACCTCTTCAAGTTTAATTAAAAATTAATACTTATACTGTCATATTTCACATACAATAATATAATATTCGTCTTTTTAGAAATTACTGGTTTCCAATGTATAGCTATTACCAAACTAAACAGACTGTTATGTCGAATTATAACCCACTAATGTATCGCTTTCCTGTAGGAATATAAGAGATGTATTCAAAAAAATAGCAGGAATTTTCATTTTTATGGAAAGAATTTGATTTATTTGTCTATATCAATGTTATACACTTCAAAAAAGTGCCAATTACATATTATACACTTATGCCAGCGTTTCCTCAAATCCCCAAAATAATTCAGGAAGTCGATCTTTGAGATAGCTTTGAGTTCGTTCAGCGATGCACTTTTAATTTCTTCTATGTTTCTAAAATGACGGCCCTGAAGGTTCTATTTATTTTAGGGAACAAAAAAGTCACACGGGGCCATTTCTGGCAAATTTGGAAGCTGAGGCATCAATACAGCTTTTTTTTTTTTTTTTTTTTTTTTTTTTTTACAAAAGTTCACGAATAAGCAACGGTGTGTGAGCAGACGCATTATCGTGATGCAAAACCATGAATTATTTTGCCACAAATCCGGCCATTTTTTTATAACTGCTTCAACCAAACGGCGTTGAATTTCAAGGTAGTATTCCTTACTGATCGTTTGACAAAAAGATCTTGTCGAGCTTTTTTCGGTTTCGGTTATCCAAAATGCCTCACTGGTACGATTGAAACTTAATTTAGACACTATATCCATTAACCCATGTTTCGTCACCTCTTGTGATAAGTTTCAGTAGTTCTGCATCGTTGATAACGTTATTTAGCGATTTCTGAGTACTCCCATTCGTCACTGTTTTGGTTTGAAACATTTCTGGAACAAATTTTGCAACAACCCAAAACATATTTAAAAATTTCATGTCATGAGGAAATTTGTATGCCAACATCATCATCAACTTCTGTAATTGTGATTTGGCGATCGTTCATAATCATTTCTTTCACTTTTTTCACGTTTTCATCGGTTATAGATGTGCTAGGACTACCCGTACGTTCGTCATCTTCAACGTCTCCACAGCCATCTTGAAAACGCTTATACTATTCGTAACCCTTGTTTTAATCATAGTAGATTCACAAAAAGCAATATTTAACATTTCAAAACTTTGTTGCACTTAATTCCATTTTTATAGCAAAATTTAATGCAAATTCTCTGGTCCACGATTTATAAAAAATAAAAACCGCCAACTATGTCAAAACACGTCTTATTCATTTAACAGCTGACAAGAGACTACACATCCAATGTAGCTCGAAATTTATAGCTTTTTTAAAGACATGATTGCCAACACAACAACGAAAAAAACGTGCCAATTGGACTAAAATAATCTGCGAAATTTTAAAATTACAGTTACTTTATGATAACACCTCGTATACTAAACGTTTTTTGTTCGTTCAATATGTCAAGCAGATTATGATTTCGGAAGTTATCTCTATAGTATACTTAATTTTCCACTTTGGTGACAGCGATAATTACGAATGCGGCCTTGCGGTTCAAAGATTAAGGCTGTAGTGAACAGAGTCACTCCATACTTTTTGTTGTGAATGGAAAGGTTGGCTGGAGAGACAGGGAATGCCAGATGTTTTTTCTTTGTGCATGGCGGGGGTTGACCAGCGGCTGAGACACCTAATTGGCCGTTGAAATGTCGAGCGCAAAATGGACAGAGGGTGCGCTGGCTGCCGGAAGAAGAGGAACACTGGGCCACATGTGTCTGAACAAGCAAGACCTCTGTGCCATCTCCCAGTGGTTGCAGATCAGAAGCTGTGTTACGAAGTTATGAGTCTAAGTGTGTTTTCAGCGGGAAGTAGTGAAGTGGTTGAACCTTTAACAAAGTCTACGGTTACTTGGCGCAGCGGTTGAACCTACGGTTTGACAAAGTCTACGGTTGCTTGGCGCGGCAGTCCACAATCTCACATGGCACCAAGTGGGAAAATGATAAGGTGATTATATTTTTACCACTGAAAATGTTTATGCATCAATAATCCAGTGAACGCTCCTGGGTGAAGTAATTCACCAGATAAGAACTTCTCATGCCTATTAAAATTGTTTTTATTATTTGAGCTAGTCGGAAATTTTTTATTGAGTGTTAACAGCGTGTAAGCATAAGCATATAAATAGTAGTCTCATGTAGGGTGGCGCCCATAATATACTGTGTTGTATTATATTTCATCATTATGTAAAAAGAAGGTGACTGTCTAATTTTTTTATATTTAAATGCATTAAGTTTTTCATATGTGAAAATAAATGTTTAGTTATGTTTATGAATATTTTGTTCAGAGCGAATCTGATCCCATCCCTGCAAAGATTAAAATGCTTATGCGATATCAGTGCAAGAAGTTTTGATATAAAAATGAAATTAAAACATTAAATTTTCATATTTTCTTTGCTATTTAAGCACATAGACGGTCAGACCGTTACAAGGTTGTTGCTTTCAGTAGTTCGGGGTCTAGTAGCGGGTTCAAATCCCGGTGCAGCCAGGAATTCTTAAGAGTTGTGTTTGGTCATATGGGCCACACTAGGATTCCACGTTAAACTGGTGATCCAACCACGACAGAAGCAGAATGCGCGGCAAATTTAAACTGTGCCACAAAGGCGGCCGAACAATCCTTGGGGATCCCCCAGCCATCATTTCCATCGGCGTTTACTTTTTTAATATTCGTCTTAGCATAACAACATTTGAATTCTTGATTATGTTAAAAGTATAGAAGTCGGTATTAAACGCTTGAAAAAGTAATGGATATAAAACAGAAAATCAAGGTCAGTTATACTTTTGACTTGACTCTTTTTCCAGGACAACGTAAAAGATAATTTTCATCTAGGTAACGCCATATTTATAATTGATTTTTTCCTCTCTAAGGAAGACATACATATGAATGTAATTTTTCCAGTGTGGTTATTGATGATTCAGATATACGCTAGTCAGTAGCCTATATCCAAAAGACAGTACCTCCTCTGGTTCAAAAATAATTCGTTCTGATGAATAATGTTGATAAGCGTGACCTCAACTTTGCGGGAATATTTCTTTCGAAACTAAGAAATCAAGGAACTAAAGTAAAGTAACAAGAGAGTTAAAAATAACTCTCGGCCGTGTTCAAAATGAGTTAATGGAAGTTTTTTTTTTTTTTTCCTGCTGGTTAATCGGCTTTTGTTGTATCCGGCAAGCCCTAGTAGGGAGCAATTCCAAGGACAAAAGAGGACCTATGGTGGAATCCGAACCACGTATGGTCTTAGACGTTTTCATATTAACGAACCAAAGATTTTCCAAAAGTGAAGATATCTCTAAAAGTCGGTAAAAATCAACATTCAAACGTGGTGCCCACGCTCATCGGCTGCTGTCTTAAACAATTGAGCCAATTCTATCAGTTGAGCCTTTGAACGTTTTGTCTCTAATAGTTAAAGAATTTGGAGTAAAAATTACATTAAAATTGCATTAATGGGTAGGCCTATGTAGATAAACCGCCGTTAGCTGTAATTTCCATAGCAAGTCATACAGATAAAAACCTCCTGGTCATATCGTACTTTCATTTAGTCTTTTATAGTAAATATAGTCTTGATGGATAACTCTGTTGCTGATTTCGGTTCGGATGTTATACATCTAATCACACATTTCTGCTGCCGAAACTACGCATCTATTACTACGGCGTAATTTTCTTGAATTAATTCGAATGGGTATTTTTTAGAACAAAATTGCGAATAATATAATGATAAAGAATAATCTTATATAAACCTATAAATGTCAATTCTGAAAATATGATAAGTTAAAAGTAAAATAGCAGAAACGAAATTTTAAGAACAACGGGACCTAGCGTGATGGATGAGCGGTTGACGCTCTGGCATCGCATTCGGGAGGACGCGGGTTCGAATCCCGGTCCGGGCATCCAGATTTGGGTTATCCATGGTTTCCGCAAATCACTCCATGCAAATGCCGGGATGCTTCCTTTAAAAGGCCATGCCCGAATTCCATCCCGTTCCTTGTCCCCAATCCCATCCCGCCTCTAATGACCTCGACGTCGACAAGGCGTGAAGTCTTAGGTTAAAAAAAAATTAAAAAAATATGTTTTTCCGAAATTACAAGCTTTGAAAATGGATCCTGTAAAGGTTCACGTTTGGAAGAATTTACTGTGTGTGTGTAAGGTATGAAGTTGCTCGCAGGTGTTTTTAATAAATTTTGTTTTAAATAAAACGAAAAATCGTTTTCATATAAAGGAAAATTCGATATATGATGTACATTTGTTGTAACCTTAAATTTTTACTAAGCAGTTCTTTGAGTTATTATTAATTAGAAGAAATAATAATTAGAATTGGAATTACTAATTAGGTTTTAATAATTTTAAGTAATTTGCAATAATTCTTTGAAGTAAATAATAGTGAAATAGTGACGGATTCTACTTTAATAATAAATCAAATTTAAATTGATACTAATTTTCTAGGGACAGGTATGAAAATTTACCAAACCCCCAAAAGCAGCTTATGATCTTATAAGTTGTCTACCACAAATAATAACATTAAAAGTGAGCAACAGAGCCTGGAAGGAATGTAATCACGGTGAGAAATGTTGGGCGGTACCGAATAAGTATTTGAACCCGTAACAAGTTTGTTGTCCGGTTAACTCGTCAGAAAAGTGAGATCTCCAGTCTTTTACCGGTTATTTAAAATTGTGCTCTACTGTTCGTTAAGAATATTGTAACAAAACCTAATTATTCCGTTCGAAACTTATATTTCACTTACTAGCGAGCAAGTCCCTGAGCACTTAATATCGTCTTTGACCGACCGTGTTAGTGGTGGACGAAACATTGCTTTTGCATTTTATCAGTCCGTCCGTGATGAGTTCCCCTTCTTCTCGTCCATCATTCGACGGATACACGGGAATAAACAATAACATTCCGTTTGTTTAACTGCAGCTATTCTTATGAACGACTGTCGTCTGAGCAAACCACTCGAGCAGGCAGTTCGATCCCCCATTGGCTGAATTCTATCTAAAGGCCTGGTTACACAGACCGCGACAAGCGACAGCGACACGCGATATTGTGTCGCGACGCGACGTCGCTATTGTTGTAATTCACAGTTTTGAATCGGGACGGTCACACACAAAGCGATCCGTCGCCGGGCCGCAGTCTTTGTCGCGGCGACGAGCGACACAGTTGCACAAAATTACAGAATTGTCGCGCGATACAGCGACATTGCCGATGAAAAAAAATTGACTTCCACCGCATCCGACGGCCACTACTTCAGGTGTACTAAGAGATGCATATGAAAAGATTTGCAGCTCATAAAAATTATTTTTCGCATTCAGAATTGTATTTTTTCTTGTTAGTTTCTCACTTTATGTTTGTTTGTTTATACTGTAATTATTGAAAATTAATAATACTTGTATTTGAGCTTATCTTTTGATTGTGAAATACATTGTCAATAATAAATTGTATTTTTTATCGTGATTATTTCACTTAGTGATGATACGCCTGGTTTTAGGGGTATTTCTTAATATTGATCGCCACGCAAAGGACAGCTGCCTCCAAGGGGGAAGAGCTGGGAAGTGATAAGATTGAAAATCACTTAGAGGTCAGGGGTTTTGGCCAGGGCACTAAGATTTTCGGGCCCCGGGTAAGGATTCTTAGCCCCCCTCCCCCCTACAAAATTTTTTATATTAAACTTTTAAAAACTTTTAAATTTTAAGACAAAAAATCAAATTACACCTTTTTAAGAAAGATTTTTAAAGTTTTATTTCTATTTAGTTAGACACCCTGGAAGAGGGGCCCCCTTCGGGGGCACAGGCCCGGGACACTTTTGCCTCGCTTAACCCCCCCTAGCGCCGGCCCTGGTTTTGGAAGTGTCGTTTTTGTTTTGTTTTTAAGAATATATATTAAATGAATAGAACATACCTCATACAAATGACTAATCTTTCTATTGTACCAATTACTTTTCTTCAGTTCGTGGTGCAATTCGATAGTTGATTTTAACAGATTGTGTATTTTCTCGATGCATTCTCGAGACATACGAATATATGTATAAAATCTATCTTCTTGTGAGACCAGTCCCCGGCAAAGGCGGTGGTATTCACCAAGCCATTCTCTCTTCTTATTGATGTCAGGAACCCAGAACCGCTTTTTCTTTCTGGTTAGTGGGAACAAAATAAGTAGAGTCTCCTCATCACTTGACATGTTTTTAAGAATTTACTAGCCCAAGAAAACTTTTTTTTTTTTTTTTGTTTTTTGTTTTTGTAACTGCTTTACTGCTTTACGTCTCTTTTTAACATCGAGGTCTTTAGAGACGGGAAAGGATGGGGGGCAAGGATGGGGGCAAGGAATGGGAAGGAATTCGGCCATGGCCTTTTGAAGGAAGCATCCCGGCATTTGCCTGTAGTGATTTGGGGAAACCATGGAAAACCCAAATCTGGATGCCCGGACGGGGATTCGAACCGCCGACCTCCAGAATGCGAGGCGAGAACGCTAACCGCCAAGAAAACTTATTTAGAAAGAAATAGAGAAGTACAGATCTCTTCGCGAGTGAGGGTCTCACTGTCATTTGTCGCTACGGAGTTGTCGCGTCCTGTGTGACGTACCAAAATCGCGTGTCGCCGCGACGAGGGAATGACCACTTGCTGCTGTCGCTTATCGCGTTCTGTGTGCCCGGGCCTTGAATGTCATTTTCTTCGTCTTGTAACCATAGACTTAAATACATGGGGTATAACTAAGACGCTGCTATTTGTACAGGTTGATTCTGTGAGAGACTTAAGTGGTTTGGCCATGTCAAGAGAATGACTAGTACAAGACTACCAAAAACTTATTTGGAAAAAAAGGATAGTGGGAAAAAGACCAGTGGTAAGACCAAGAAGAAGATGGACAGACCAACTGAAGGAGGACATAGAATGTAGAGGCTGGAACTGGGAGTATATCACGGACAGAGAAACTTTTCTGGATAGGAGACAGTGGAAAACGATCGTTTAAAACATGCAAGACTCGTAAACCACACCCGGGAAACTGGAGATGGTACCCAACGATAATGATGATGATTCTGTGATAATGTTAAAAACTTTCAGAGATGATGGAGAAGTACAGATGTATCAATTAATCTTTTTTTTTTTTTTTAACAGTTTAACGTCCCTTTTTAACAACGTGGTCTTTAGAGACGGGAAAGGATGGGGGCAAGGAATGGGAAGGAATTCGGCCATGGCCTTTTGAAGGAAGCATCCCGGCATTCACCTGGAGTGATTTGGGGAAACCATGGAAAACCCAAATCTGGATGCCCGGACGGGGATTCGAACCGCCGTCCTCCCGAATGCGAGGCCAGAACGCTATCCGTTACACCACCACGCTCGGTCCAATTAATCTTAAGGGACCCTGGTCCGAAAACGACAGAGTTGAAAGTAATAAGCAAAAACCGTATAATACCTCGGATAGTGGCATAGATGCACCGGAACTGTAGGGGTAATTAGACACAGATGTGGCTAGAACATGGTGCAGCCCTACGTCACTTAGGACTGGAAGATCAATCAGACGTTTCCTGAAAGCGGAAGGTCCTGTTCCGTGGCCAACTCGTTCACCTGATCTAGCCCTACTTGATTTCTTCTAGTGGGGCCATGCGAAAAGTCGAATGTACGATGCGCCTGTCTAGACTGAAGAGGATTGCCCTACAAGAATTCTCGCTACATGGTTCAAACGACACCGGGGATATAAGAACGAGTTCGACGGAACTTTGTGCGACGATGCCATCTCTTCATTGACGATTGGGAACGCCAATTTGAAAAACAGTTATAAATATAGCAACTGTCGTTAGTGTAGCCGAAACTTGTGCAGATAAATGGAATTCGTTATTACTGTAGTGTATACTTAGGATTTTTGGTCTTTCTGAAATTAAGTTACGTGCGCTTTTACTAGTTCAACAGCAGTGGAATTTATCCGATGGCGATGGGGATTATTCAGCAGGAAATCGGTACGCTATGGTCAGGGTACAGAAGTTGAGGACCTTAATTTGAGCACTGATCAAAGCTGAGGCACAACTCGAATAAACTTTCGAGTCGGTTGTTTCCGAACCTGGGTCACTTACCTCAAATTTATAAATTTACGCATCTACATCATCTCTGAAAATTTGTAACATCATCATGGAATCACCCTGTATAGTACGTCACGGGCAGGTGTCTGATGATGTGTTGTCTCTCACGCGGTATCCTCTATTGTAGCACTTAACTGTTCGTTAAAGGGACGCCGGCGTGGATTTGACCATCACTTTTCTGTGGATCACAGGCCATTGGCTACAGAACTTAAAACCCAGGTTCGTCATGGTAAATAACTGGCACCTCTTACATGTGTGTCACTGAAAAATCTCGATATATCGTTGAGTGTTGCTATAAAAATGGAATATACGAGTATGTAGGCCTATAATCATCGTGTGGACACGCGTGATTGTTACACTGTTCCAATCTATTGATTGAATACATACGTTGTTGCCCTACACAAAAACAGTTTTAGGACGATTCTAGTTGCAAGTTAATATTTCACACTAAAAAATATTCAGCTTTTCCCTTTGAAGCAGAATAATTGGCAAATGTTTACGTAGCACACTGTTCTGTATCAATGATACACTTCCGAAGCAGTAGGTAGAAAAACAAAAGTAGACTAAACAAGTAGAGAGAATAATCCCTAATATCCTCGTTATGGTATTTCTCTGTACGTGCGGCATTTTGCTAGTATATGCCAGCTGGATTGTCGATGTCTAAGTGGAGAAGTCTGGTCGCCTGTTTGTGAACTATGCTATTTATGTGCGGTGTGACGACTGCTATTTTTGCCTATCAAATGTTTAGGTACTCAGATAAAAATTGGGACAGTACAATTTATCTGTATTATTACAAACAAAAAAAATAAAAAATATCTACGAACCATATTTAGGACTGCCAGTATTTCAGTGACGAGGTTTGAATCTGGGTCCATTGTAGCTCCCCGATACATGAAGACAAATTACTTGTCAAACTAGTGGTACAAAATCTGTACAGGTGTCTTCCATTGTAAGACCACCGAAGTTTTATGTAAACCATAGAAAATCCAAACCTGGATGCGCAGACAGGGATTCGAACCCGCGTGTTCCAGAATGCGAGACCCGAACATTACAACTCACCCGCCACGCGCAAAGGGAATGATTCAAATCGCATTTTTACGTATAAAAATATCACAAAAATTGATTCAGAGGAAAAGTTATTTATTCCGTAGACACCGTTTTGTAAGCTGTTATGTGGTATTAGCGATTCCGTGTTTAATAGCACGTGGCAGCAACACGTCTAAAGTGTCCCCAGAGCTGTCACTAGCCTCCTAATTTAGCCGAAATGGTATTTTTACTCGCAGTCAGGTAATAGAAGTACGGCGGGAAGAATTTCCGGATCCGTTCGCTCAAATAACCCTCTTTCGTCCCTTTTAGCCTAATTGTTCAGCTGTCTATCGGCTGCGTGGCGGGCGAAAACAAGCAGAAGCGATTACCAGCGCCCTTTGTTTTCGTCTCTTGTGCCACGTTTTCCGCCGGAATTAGGCCGACACACATCCGGCGCAGGTGCGGACAATGCGCGAGTCACGTGCCACCCCCCCCCCCCCCTCACCGACGCCCCCGGGGGTGGGGGGCGCCGCCCGGTAACTCCACAGACCGGCCGGCCTCTGCCGACGCTAACTTTATTTGCACTTCATTTTCTGCTGAAATGGGAAGCGTGCCCCACACCACCACCCCCGCTGGCTGCGACAGCACAAAGGGGTGGCCGACCGGGGCGCAGCAGTTTCTATTATTATCGACCTCACCCCACTGGCCGGAGCCCCATCTAGTGTAATCGCTTAAAAAGGGACCAAAATGTGTCTCTGGAGCAGCCATTCGATGACAAATAACCTGATCGTTCTCTGTTCCGTAACGTTTACAGTCAACTGCCTTAAGACAGCAGGTATCTTGTATATATCGGAAACGGCTGTGACGATTTGGATGAAATTTGATTTTTAGATTACCTAAATAGCTGTCTTCCCTACAAAAAGGCAAGTTTACAAAATACGAACAATTTTTTCATTCGGTATCTCGCAAACGGCACTAGCAACATCTCGTAGACAATTCAGGTATCAGAAAGCCTACAACTAGCTTCTCTTTGATTTCATAGAATAAACGAACAGTTCTTGTATACTGGCTGACCCGTGGCAATATTAGCACTGCAAGTTTAATTGTAAAATATTTAAAAAGGAAGATAATTAAAAATTTATCATTGGTTTCGTCAGAGGTGATACTTTACAGAAACTTCTTTGAAAATAATATCATCGTATACTATTTGACCGTAAAAGTGGTTGTTAGTTTGTTATTAAATACTACCACGAGCATAGTTTTATCGGAGCGAATGAATTTAGCACTGATGACCGTGACGTCACAATCTGATGATGAATTCTTATAGAACTCGACGAAACATATATAAAATAAAGAAAAAATGTTCTTGATATCTCGCTTGGTTTTCGAGATATAGCATGTCAAAAACCAGTTATAGGTATAGTTCCTTGTGCTTTTGGCAACGTTTCTTCTGATCCAGGCCGTATTTCAACCTAATAACAACCATTAGGAACAAAATAAAACATTGAAAGTGCATTTACACCGTATAGTCATAGTGTTTTTGGTGGACTTTTTTCTGCTTCAGGCCGGATCTAATCCTAACCTCTTCACTTTATATATCAGAAAAATAAATTCTTTATTTTCGATTTGACTCGACGAGTTTCATACGAATTCATCATCAAACTTGGCTGTGCCGAAATTTATATTCTGGTCCAGGTCGCATTTCAACCAACCACGTCAATTTTTAGATACGATATCTCCAGAACTAGGAGACTTATATATATATATATATATATATATATATATATATATATATATATATATATAAAACTACTTTCAATTTTTCTCGTCGAGTTACGTAAGAATCCATCATCAAGGGTTATCGTGGAATCCCCTGGATTACCACAAATCTTGCACCATTAATTAATCCCTGACTGGCATTAAGATTTCTATTTAGCACAATAATAGCATTTTTCTTTGAAATCAATTTATGAGGCGGTCTCGCAAATGGATCTAGCGATTTTAATGAAATTTCATATGTAGATAACGTTTTGCTTTTCAAGTTTTTAACACGATTTTTTTTAAAAATAAAGGAGCAATTTTTGTATTTGGTTTCTCGAAAACGGCTCTAACCTCATTACGTAGAAGGTTCAGGTACCAGTAGGCGTACTGATGTTAGTTAAACTTCTCTTTGGTTAACTGTGCACCTCACAAGCCTATGAAGCCTTCAAGCCTTCTACTTTAATAAAACTTTACTCGAAATCTTGGATATTGAACAGAAATCGAAAGATGCCGAGTGAAAATCGGTCACACTGGTATATGAATAAAATCTTCTCGAGCAACTAGTCGAGTTAGTCCATCGATAAAACACGACAAGTCACGGCAGAGGTTATGACCACCGAAACGTTGTGTTTTATAGATGAAATAACTCGTCTAGTTACCCCCAGAACATTTTATTCACGCCCTACAAAATATTTATACTATAAAACGAATCTTAAATATCGCTAAGCAATCCTGTATAATTATTAGTTTAATAACATTATGCGGTTGACGTACTCTAAGTAATTTCTAGTGAGAGCTGCCAGCTACTTGAGAATTCGTGTGTAGACTAAAAATTAGAAAATAGAGAAGAAATTATCAAAAAAACATAGTTTACAGTATTAGGTAACGAAATTAAATCACATTCTGGTAGCGCTCAAACCAAGCTCCCTATTAATTTCAATCTTATGAATTAAGTACAGTCGTGTTAGTGTGAGATAACAGTAATTAATTCTAAATTTGCATAGTTTTCGTATGAATGAGTACTGTTTTGACGGATGCAAATTGTTTAGATGAAACGTAATATGTTTATAAGCACTATAATGTTTGAAATGTTGATTAATAGACCATATAAGCCATAGTATTTTAAGTATGATTTTCGGTCATACGGAATTGTTTAAATTGTCAGTTTTATGTTTAAACGGTTGTATATATTCTTTATTTTCATTTTAAAATCTTTCTTCAATATCATAAGAAATTTTGTATATTTATGAAATGCTCTCGGGTAACTAGCTGAGTTAAGGAAGTGTTATTATCACACGATATTTCGGCGATGATATACACTGTCGCCATCTCCTGATGAACTGAATGTGATCGCTGAAATACCGTGTGATAACACTTTCTTAACTCGGCTGGTTAACCGTGAGCATTTCATAAATTCTCAACGCCGAGGTAAATTTGTTTTTATGTAATTTTGCATATGTTCTAATTCTTTTCGTATGATTTAGATCAGGTATGGGCAACCTTTGCTTAGCTGAGGGCGTAATTTCGGGACTTAATCAGGTCGTGGGCCGGATTTAATCATGTCGCGGGCCATAGGTAAGAAAGAAGTAGATTGTAGTGAATAAAAAGGCGATAAAAATTCACACATTTTTTATTTACTAGAATTACACTAGGATAATCAAACATACAAAAAGCAAATTAACAAAAACAGATAGAAAAATCAAATGAAAATTAATGGGAGACGTGAATTTGAACAGTTATTTGAAATTTCTGAATCTCTCGCGGGCCGGACTGAAGTTGGTGGAGGGCCGGATCCGGCCCGGGGGCCGGGGGTTGCCCATATATGATTTAGATTATTGAAGCAATTGTTAGTGCTCGAGAAGGTACGGGCGGCTCTGTTAAGGCTCTCTAGAAAAAAAACTGTGTTGTTTATTTAAGCTTCCGATATTGCAAGTAGTCGAATTCGCTTGTAACGCTGCTAGCAGAACGCTGTGTCTATTGTGTTAGTAATGTTCTTTAGAATCTTTGGCAGAAGTTGACGCTTATTCGTGAATGTGTTTATGAGGATTTCAGCAGAAATTAAAAGAAAGTTAAATATAACCTGTACCAATGGTGTCGTTATTCCAACAATCATCTTTTCATTGAGAAGTTATACAATTTAAGCGTTATACTTTGGTGAAAGTTATATATCAACTGACAAAAACTTGTAAATTTACGAACGGAATGCATCCTATCTTCTATCTACAACAACTGAGCATCTAGTGGCTTTATAAATTTTTTTGACAAATAAAATCAATGAGAGACCGTGACCCATAAGGCACTTCCCCCCCCCCCCTCCCCGCCCGTGGTGAGATTTGACGAGATCAGTTCGGAATTTCCCCCCCCCCCCCCCCCCAATTATGGTGAGGTGCTGACGATATAGGAGGTTTCTCCTGCCTACCCCTTTGGCGAGATTTCAAAAGTGTGATACAGAATAATAATTCTTAAATTATTAATTGATGTTCCTTATTACAGATGAGTTTAGTTACCTCGAAATAAAACATGTACAATTTATGTAACTGTGACAATATCCAGTTTTATTTATTGTGTATAAACTTGAATGGTTGGTAAAATCAATTAAATTTCAGACATGAGCAATGATATCACCATAACCTAATTCGATTAGAGGTCGAGGAGTGATTTCTGGTTTATTGTGGTTAATTATTATAATCTCATACTAGACAAAATCACGGAGTGAAGTATGGTGATGGCAGCTGTCGACTAAAGGTGTCTTAGTGATCCAGGTGCACTTAGGTAACTACGATAATACTAGTTTACTGATAGAAAAGACGAGTTGGTACGTGCGATAAAGTGGATTTATTCCGAGTTCGCGAGCCATATTGATTGCATACAATTTTCGTCAGGTTACAGGGCCAACCAGACGTTCTTTACAGGATTGC